>JBAIZL010000001.1:1377500-2577500 GCA_036971475.1 Prosapia bicincta | reverse complement strand
ACTTGTAGCAAGAACGTCTATAGGAGCTTTATCACGCCCCAATTGTGGCACAATCAAATGAGCATCGTAACCTGTTAAGTTATGCATGACAACTGGTATAAAAGACGGTAGTTTGTAGTTAATATTACATCGGTTACACGCTGCTCCTCTATATTTACCTGTTAGGTGATCATGGTCGCGTACTTTATGATTGATTGAAGTGAAACACTCTTTACATAGGTAACATTGTGCTGTGTGGTTGAAGTCTCCAGATTCTTTTTCACTAAGTTTAAACATAGGTACTTTGCTCTTGTACATATTTTCAACTCTCTTTGTTATGTCGTATAGTGCGTCAATAAAATGTTTTGCCGCATTTTCTCCTCTGTATAACTGTGGAGTTGATGTCAGCCCGTATACTTTCAAATAGTCTTCCGATAGGGTAGACTTAATCATTAGACAGTAGCTGTTTGGTTCGTGCTTTTGGTAACGATCTGTGAATGGAGCATCAACATTTATATTAGTGACTGATGGTCTGTTTTGTTAAAAGAAATTTGCGCCTTATCAGGTTTTGGCAATTTTATAGAGGTGGGGTCATGATGCCAACATTGTCGTTTATGGGTTTCCAGCCAACTTGAATTGCAGTTAGAGTTATTCTTGAAAGAAAGACATCTTTTGCAGGCAGTTATGGACTCTCTGTGCTTGGTTAACTGTCTTTTAACTAACCTGTTGAAATCGTGTATATGGACGTAGTGTGAAATTTCGCCTCTTGTAATCAAAAGCAGGTCTGTGTGATCTTGCAGCCCATTCTCAATTACCTTCAGTGGAAATACACTTTGAGTTTCATCTAATCCGTAGACATTAACTGAAACACCTGAATTTCGTTTTTCAAACTTTTTTATGTCTGATAAAGAAACAGGGTACTTGATACAACTTAAATCATAACGGTTTGATACCGCGTCGAATCCACCATTATACAACTTTTCATGAACATTACCAGTAATAAATTTTGTAAGAATAGCATAACGAAAACATCGATTGTCCATGTTACGGACGTTGGTACAAGATCTTGTTGTTGAGATTTTTTCGGAAGCGGTAAAAAACTACTACCACGACAACCATACCATTGCTTATGAACACGAACATTCATTTTTTCAATAGAGAGTAAGGACCATCCTGACCCACGACCTTCATGTTCGGTAATTTTCAGAATCAATTCCTGAATACACTCTGTAATAATTTCGCTGATTTTATCGAAAGGCATACATTGTCTGCTTTTAGTTATAAAACATCGGGGATACATATACATACATCACACAAGTGTTGTTCAATCATATTCCTATATGTTATTGTAGCTCACCTCTTGGAAACTTTTAGCAGAAGAATAAATTTGTACTAGAATTAAACTCGTTATATACACAACACTTTCAGTTCTTCTTTCCTATTGGTGTAATGTTTAGTCCAATAAGAAAAAATCCTACTTTCCTATTGGTCTACGTGTAAAACCAATCATAAACTGAGATGAAACAAATATGGTTATAAATATAAACAATTTGCTATATAGCCGTACACTTAGAAAATGATTGGCGACATACCCAGACGTCTACAAGAAACGGAGAAGATTGACGAGGATTCGGATTCTGACTCCCAACAGTGGGACGAAGAAGAAATGGATGTAGATGAGATGTTAAAATTTTTGGAGGACAACTCGCCAACTCCATCTTCTTCCAGCACTCCTGTACCATCGATATTTACTCCATTTTCGTCACCGATGTCTTCAGGCTTAAACACCACGCCTATAAGGTCCGATGGAGGTGACGCAAGGAGACGATTGGTTTTTGAAAGCGAGAATGAGGACAGTGAATCAAATTAAATCTCTTAGTACGATTATATATATATATATATATATATATATATATATATATATATATATATATATATATATATATACTCATTCGTAGAGAGGCTCGATTTAGAGCAAAGCTAAATTTAAAATAAAAAGAAACAATATTGTTGTAAACAGTTCAAGTTTACATAATATACACATATATTTATTTTAAATAGAGCTTTAGATTCCTCGTGACCTTGACCGACATTTAACACACACACACACACACACGCATATATATATATATATATATATATATATATATATATATATATATATATTACAAGAAATCGTCTATTGTATGAGGTGTTTTTTGGTGGAAACAGTGCTGCTATAATATGTCTGTATTTCATTGAGTTATTCCTATTTATTGTTTCAGTAGGTGCATAAGAACGTTTGTGAGCGCTTGTTTGCAAACAGATGTTTTTGTATGCCATCAAGTCAGATTCAGTAAAAAGTTCCTCGTCTGGTAGCCTTTTGAAAATTAATTCATAAAGTCCAGGCGTTGCTTTATAGTTTATTCCGTCAATGATGATTTCTCCCTCAGACCCAAATTGTATCATTTTGTTACCGATCATGATGGAGTGGGTTTCAATTCTGGGTCCAAATGTATGATCTATCGATTTATTTCTTACAGTATCTTTAATCATTTTTAACATATACTTCTGTGTTAGATGATTATGGAATGTTTCCTTTATTCATTGTTCAGATTCTGTTTGACCTTTTGGTGTTGCTACTAACTCACTAACACTTGGTAATTTAGGATCTGGAGTCTCTGCGATAACATTTGTATCGACAAAGTCAACTTTATTGAGTGGAGAAGTATCTGCTATACTAATGGGAATTAAATCTGTACTACGTAAGTTTTCAAACCTAGTATTATTTACATTTAAATGGTTTAATTCGTTCTTAACTTCAGGCGCAATTTTCTGAGCTGGTTTCATAAGAGATTTCATTAAATGAGAATATTGTTTGTCTAACAGCCGTTGAGTTTCTGTAGAGCCGCGACGTAAACGAAAATGTTTATTTTTTATTCGTTGGCGAAGTCTCGCTATTTTCAACACTAAACCCGTGTTTTGATGACATTGTAACAAATAACTTTAGAGTATTATGTCAAAAGATTTTATTATATTACACACACACACACACCCACCCGGGCGGAAATTACGATCAGTCTGTGGCATTTCCGTTCCGATGCCATTAATTTCATTGAGGCATCCGGATGGAGTTATGACCACGGACAGTGAGGAAATTGCCAATGTGCTGGCGTTATCGTTCTCAAAATATTCATCTTCTGCATACAAGGATGCTTTCCAGGTGTACACACGTAAACAGGAAGCCTTACCGTTCACCGTTGGATTGTCAGGAGACGCGTGTTTGAATATCCATTTCTCTATCGATGAACTAGAGTCGGCTCTGTCGTCAACGAAGGATTCAGCTCCAGGCCCGGACGATATTGTATACTCCATGATTAAAAATCTACCACAGTCGGCAAAACTAGTTCTCCTTCGGATATACAACCGTATATTCGGGGAGCACGGTTTTCCCGATGCATGGTTAGAAGCGACTATAATTCCTCTTCTAAAACAAGGAAAGGACAAAACTAATCCCAGTAGTTACAGACCCATCTCTCTGACCAGCTGCTTATGCAAACTACTGGAGAAGATGGTCAACCGTCGGCTTGTCTGGTATCTAGAAACAAATAAACTTCTTTCTAACGTTCAGTGTGGTTCCAGACAAGGACGTTCATCAGTTGACCAATTGGTTTTGTTGGAGTCAGCTATACAGAATGCCTTCATCTTACGACAAACACTGGTAGCTGTTTTCTTCGACCTCGAGAAGGCATATGACATGGCATGGAGAAGAGGAATTTTGAACGTATTGAAATCATGGGGTATACAAGGTAACATTCTTGCTTTTATACAAAATTATTTGAATAACAGGACTTTCCGTGTACGTCTAGGAGGCATGTATTCTGATCGTTGCAAACTAGAGAATGGTGTACCACAGGGTGGCGTGTTGAGTGTGAAACTGTTTGCCGTTGCCATTAACAGCGTCACTCCATACGTACAGTCACCGGTCCACTGTTCCCTGTTTGTAGACGATTTTTGCATATATGTGGCTGCTAGAAGTATGGAAACAGCGGAAAGATCCTTACAATTAGTCATTAACAAATTGCAAGAATGGACCAAATCTACGGGCTTCAAGTTTTCGGCTTCGAAGACCCAGTGTATAGCATTTAGTCGTCGCAGGCAACACCAGGAACCTATCCTTTATCTTGATGGTACGCGGCTTCAGACCGCGGATGTGAGATTTTTGGGTCTTTTATTAGATAAAAGACTTTCATGGAGTCCGCATGTGCGTGATTTGAGGATCCGGTGAAGCAAGATATTGGATATGTTGAGAGTTCTAAGTGGTACGAATTGGGGAGCAGACCGAACTTGTATGCTCCGCTTCTATCGCGCCGTTGTACGGTCTCGCATAGATTACGGCTGTAAAGCCTATTCATCTGCTCGACCTACGGTTTTGAACCTCCTTGATTCAATTCATCATGCTGGTCTTTAGACTTTCTACTGGTGCTTTTAGATCAAGCCCAATCTCCAGCCTTCTAGTTGAAACTGGAGAACCATCTCTCTCAATGCGACGTCATAAGCTACAGATTTCATACTACACTGGTCTTCGAAGCAAACCTAAACATCCGGCATTCAAAGCAGTTTTTGATAACCACCTCGAGGATCGTTACAATGAGCGTCAACGTTTAACAGCTCCCTTGGGAATAAGAACGTTGCGTATTTTTAGCAATCTAAATTTAGAACTTCCACCTATAGTCGAGCGATCATCATGCTACATCCATCCATGGGTAATACGAATGCCAAAATTTGACTTCTCATTGTCCAGGTACCTAAAACACAATACTCCTGACGTTATTTATCGTCAGGCGTTTTTGCAGATCCAACTAACTCACCCACATACTGTGAGTATATTCACAGACGGTTCAAAACTGGACAATGGTGTATAGGTTGTGCATTTTATATGGAAGGACAAACCTTCACTTATGGATTACCCTCAGCCTGTAGTGTTTTTACAGCAGAACTTTATGCAATTTTCCAAGCTTTAAGATCAATTCCGTCTGCAACATCTAAATATCTTGTATGTTCCGATTCCAAAAGTGCTCTCCAGGCTATTCAGGAAATGTACACTAGGAACCCATTAGTTGGAGACATCTTGTGCTCAATACACAGGCTCCAATTACGGGGTATCGAGGTGTCATTTCTCTGGGTGCCTGGTCACTGCGGAATATTTGGAAACACTAAACCAGATGAAGGTGCAAAATTAGCTACAGGTATGTTGCCATCGACACAACGTGTGATGGCATCAGATTCTGTATGCAAAGTTAAAACTACACTATTCTCTGTTTGGAATGAAGAATGGGTAAATGTATATTGAAACAGGCTGAGGGACATCAAAAATACCGTCCGACCATGAAGGACATCTATTCTTTCGAAACGTAGGGAGGAAGTGGTGGTAACTCGACTTCGCATCGGCCACTCTTTGTTAACGCATGAATGGTTGATGCGACATGAGGATCCACCACTATGTCCGTTTTGTAGAAATAATATTACAATCAAGCATATCCTGCTTGATTGTGATAAGTTAACAAATTTGTATATACGTTACGATCTTCGAGGTAGTTTAGAGGTGGTTTTAAGGGACGATGTCAGGGCTATCGACCGTGTCATCGCTTTCTTACGCCACCTGAATCTTTTTAATAATATTTAACTTATGTATAATTTTAGTTTCTTTCGTTTAGTTACAATTAGTATTAAACATTTATTTTATTTTATTTTGTTTAGTTTGTTAGTTTTATTTTGAAATAATTATTTAAATTAACTTTAGTTAGGCGATGATAACCTTGATAGGTTTTTCGCCTGGAAAAAAAATACAATGAAGTTGATCTTTTGCCGTAACCCAAAATTGAAAGTAAGTTGCTCTGAAAAGAGCAAAATGAAATACTGCTCTGAAAAGAACAGTATTTCTTACCTTACCAAGAAAAGATGGGGACAAGATTAAAGTAATACAAAATGAAACTTTTTATTGAAGTGGATATATGCTTAAAGAACTTTGAATGTTAGTTCTTTAATGACATCTTCTTCTTTATCATCTGCTACAATTGTTAGGCTTTAAAATATGAGAGCGTACCTCAACTCAAGTAACTATGTCCGTATAGAACGTCCCAGGTGGTAAAGCCAAGTTTTCAACCGGCAAAAGTATGTATAGAACTTCTCAAAAATGAGAGTTTACAACACTTTTCTCAATATATAGAACGTTGGTAACTAAACCGCAAGAGAGTTTTTAGAAGATAGTTAAAAGATATGTTGAGACTCACTTACTTCTAGCGAAACAATCAATGTTCTCCAGGACTCCGTCGGCGTTGTCTGCCTTGGTCTCGAAGCTCGTTCATATGCCATTGGTTCCATTCTTCCCATGGCGGACTTCAAGGGCTCCTCCTCGGGTAGTTGCCTTGCTATTGGTTCCGTTCTTCTCATGGCGTGTTGAAGACTCTTAGGCAGCTAAAGTTACCGCTTCAAAGGTTGCACTTGTATAAACATTTGAAGTTTTTCGAATAAAGCTGTCCCGGCCGGAGATAGACTTTTTCCAATTCAAATGTTTATTCCAAGCACAATACTTTAGAAGTGGCCAACAGCTGGAAAGAAACCATTCTGCGGAGATCTGGAAGTCGTCTGTGAAGTGAAGCCCTAACGCAGCCGTATATATACGTTTTCTAAGCCTACAGCATAGGATAAGCTTCTTTTCCTAGCCAATAGGACTGCAGAAGCTGTTTGCCAATAGGAATCGCGTCTTAACGCAAACTGTGAATTCTTAATGTAACCGCAATAGCTGCATTTGATGTCGCGGTAAACGACCTCAGCTAAACTTGCAGCTGCAACAGATGTGTAGACAACCTTCAACTAAGAAACACTTATACTGTGTTTCTGATTGGCTAAGAAAACCAGCTCGTTGATTGATTCGAGTAAAGATTAACTTTTGCCTATAAATTGAGATAGATTACTATATGCTTTACATTGCTACTTTGTTCGTGGAGCAGTTCTGTTAAAAATTTGAAGAAATGGCATCAAGGAGTGTAGAACCAGTGTGTGTGTTAGAACTGCCTGAAGTCGATCTAGGACCATGGGTGAGGAAGGCTACTAGACCAAATTGGCAAGACGGCAAAGCAGGCAGGACCTTCTCTGCCCATCGCTGGACTTTCACCAACATTACCCCCTAAACCGTCCCTTCCCTTTCCTCAAAAACCTCATTGTAAAAGAGAACTTTTTCCAACTAAACAGACTTTGAAAGGGGGGGGGGAATACGGTTCATTGTAAAAACCTCTCATGAATCTGGACTTTGTGCAAAACATAAACCAAAATTAACTAAAGTAGGAAGTTTTTTTTTTCCAGGCGAAAAACCTATCAAGGTTATCATCGCCTAACTAAAGTTATTTTAAATAATTATTTTAAAATAAAACTAACCAACTAAACAAAATAAAATAAAATAAATGTTTAATACAAATTGTAACTAAAACTAAAGACACTAAAATTATACATAGTTTAAATATTATTAAATAGATTCAGGTGGCGTAAGAAAACGAGGACACGGTCGATAGCCGTGACATCGTCTCTTAAAACCACCTTTAATTTTTTTTTTTTTTTTTTTTTTTTCCAGGCGAAAAACCTATTGAGGTTATCATCGCCTAACTAGAATTTTATTTTAAATAATTATTTCAAAATAGAACTAACCAACTTAACAAAATAAAATAAATGTTTAATACTAAATGTAACTAAAAGGAAAGAAACTAAAATTATATATAATTTAAATATTATTAAATATATTAAGGTGGCGTAAGAAAGCGAGGACACGGTCGATAGCCGTGACATCGTCCCTTAAAACCACCTTTAAACTACCTCGAAGATCGTAACGTATATATAAATTTGTCAACTCATTACAATCAAGCAGGATATGCTTGATTGTAATATTATTTCTACAAAACGGACATAGTGGTGGATCCTCATGTCGCATCAACCATCCATGCGTTAACAAAGAGTGGCCGATGCGAAGTCGAGTAACCACCACTTCCTCCCTACGATTCGAACGAACAGATGTCCTCCATGGTCGGACGGTATTTTTGATGTCCCTCAGCTTGTTTCTATTTACATTTTGCCATTCTTCATTCCAAACAGAGAATAGTGTAGTTTTAACTTTGCATACAAAATCTGATGCCATCACACGTTGTGTCGATGGCAACATACCTGTAGCTAATTTTGCACCTTCATCTGCTTTAGTGTTTCCGAATATTCCACAGTGACCAGGCACCCAGAGAAATGACACCTCGACACCTCGTAATTGGAGCCTGTGTATAGAGCACAAGATGTCTCCAACCAAAGGGTTCTTAGTGTACATTTCCTGAATAGCCTGGAGAGCACTTTTGGAATCACAACACACAAGATATTTAGATTTTGCAGACGGAATTGATCTTAAAGCTTGGAAAATTGCATAAAGTTCTGCAGTAAAAACACTACAGGCTGAGGGCAATCCGTAAGTGAAAGTTTGTCCTTCCATATAAAATGCACAACCTATCCCATTGTCCAGTTTTGAACCGTCTGTGAATATAGTCACAGTGTGTTGGTGAGTTTGTTGAATCTGCAAAAACTCCTGACGATATATAACGTCAGGAGTATTGTGTTTTAGGTACATGGACAATGAGAAGTCACATTTTGGCTTTTGTATTGTCCATGGAGGGATGTAGCATGATGTTCGTTCGAATATAGGTGGATGTTCTAAATTTAGATTATTAAAAATGCGCAACGTTCTTTTTCCGAAGGGAGCAGTTGAACGTTGACGCATATTGTAACATTCCTCGAGGTGGTTATCAAAAACTGCTTTGAATGCCGGATGTTTAGGTTTACTTCGAAGACCAGTGTAATAAGAAATTTGTAGCATTTGACGTCGCATAGAGAGAGATGGTTCTCCAGCTTCAACTAGAAGGCTGGAGATTGGGCTTGATCTAAAAGCACCAGTAGAAAGTCTAAGACCAGCGTGATGTAATGAATCCAGGAGTTTCAGAACCGTAGGTCGAGCAGATGAATAGGCTATACAGCCGTAATCTATGCGCGATCTTACAACGGCGCGATAGAAACGGAGCATACAGGTTCTGTCTGCTCCCCAATTTGTACCACTTAGAACTCTCAACATATCCAATATCTTGCTGCATCTCACCTTCAAATCACGAACATGCGGATTCCATGAAAGTCTTTTATCCAATAAAAGACCCAAAAATCTCACATTATCCGCCGTTTGAAGCCGCGTACCATCAAGATAAAGAATAGGTTCCTGATGTTGCCTGCGACGACTAAATGCTATACACTGGGTTTTCGAAGCCGAAAACTTGAAGCCCGTAGATTTGGTCCACTCTTGCAATTTATTAATTACTAATTGTAAGGATCTTTCCGCTGTTGCCATACTTCTAGCAGCCATATATATACAAAAATCGTCTACAAACAGGGAACAGTGGACCGGTGACTGTACGTTTGAAGTGACGCTGTTAATGGCAACAGCAAACAGCGTCACACTCAAAACGCCACCCTGTGGTACACCATTCTCTAGTTCGCAACGATCAGAATATATGCCTCCTAGACGTACACGGAAAGTCCTGTTATTCAAATAATTTTTTATAAAAGCAAGAATGTTACCTTGTATACCCCATGATTTCAATACGTTCAAAATTCCTCTTCTCCATGCCATGTCATATGCCTTCTCAAGGTCAAAGAAAACAGCTACCAGTGTTTGTCGTAAGATGAAGGCATTCTGTATAGCTGACTCCAACAAAACCAATTGGTCAACTGATGAACGTCCTTGTCTGGAACCACACTGAACGTTAGAAAGTAGTTTGTTTGTTTCTAGATACCAGACAAGACGACGGTTGACCATCTTCTCCAGTAGTTTACATAGGCAGCTGGTCAGAGAGATGGGTCTGTAACTACTGGGATTAGTTTTGTCTTTTCCTTGTTTTAGAAGAGGAATTATTGTCGCTTCTAACCATGCATCGGGAAAACCGTGCTCCTCGAATATACGGTTGTATATCCGAAGGAGAACTAGTTTTGCCGACGGTGGTAGATTTTTAATCATGGAGTATACAATATCGTCCGGGCCTGGAGCTGAATCCTTCGTTGACGAGAGAGCCGACTCTAGTTCGTCGATAGAGAAATGGATATTCAAACAAGAATCTCCAGACGATCCAACGGTGAAAGGTAAGGCTTCCTGTTTATGTTTGAACACCTGGAAAGCGTCCTTGTATGCAGAAGATGAAGAATGTTTTGAAAACGACAACGCTAGCACATTGGCAATTTCCTCACAGTCCGTGGTCAAAGCACCATCCGAATGCCTTAATGAAATTAATGGCACCGGAAAGGCAATTCCACAGACTGATCGTAATTTCTTCCATACTGTGGATGGAGCTGTAGTTCTTGTAATTGAGCCAATGTACTGCGACCATGATTGTCGTTTACTTTGCCTAAATATTCTCCGTGCTTTCGCACGGAAGATTTTATATTTTTCCAGGTTTTCACTCGTTGGATGTCTCTTGAACTGGTTCAGAGCTTTTCTCCGTTGACGAAGGATCACAGTGCACTCATCATTCCACCACGGAACAGGTGGTCGTCGTGGTTTGGATGAGGTTTTCGGAATTGCCTTTCCGGCGGCATTCAAAACGGTTTTTGTAAATGAATTGACAATGTCATCAATGGGAGCCAAGTAATCCACGTCCAGTGATTCTAGATCTTGTGAAAATTGTTCCCAGTTGGCTTTTTTCAGGATCCAACGGGGATGTCGAACACAACAGGGTGAGGAGTCACACAAAGAGATCTCAATAGGAATGTGGTCGCTACTGTAAAGATCAGGCAATGCTGACCACTTTAGCCTTGTAGCCAAGGCAGGACTGCATAATGACAAGTCTACAGCTGTCCATCCACCTGTTGACGCTGCTAAATGTGTCGGAGAACCGTCATTTAGCAGGTATAAATCCAGTTCCGATCTGATGCTTTCGATCAGATTACCTCGCGGGTTGCATTCTGGGGAACCCCATGAAACATGGTGGGCATTGAAATCGCCCACTAATAAAAACGGAGTCGGCAACTGATTTATAAGGTCTACAAGATCTCTCTGTTGCAGGTTGTCACTTGGTGGGAAGTAGACACAAGAGAGAGTGAGTTTGTATGGAACAGCTGTTTGAATTGCTACTGCTTGTAAGGGAGTTATTAAGTTCAGAGAAACGGCGTCGACACAGTCACGGGCTAGAATGGCTACGCCACCTCTAGCTCGATTTTCTGTAACGAAGTCCGATCTGTAAACTGAATACTCCCTTAGATGGAAATTGTGCGATTCATGGAGATGTGTCTCCTGAATACAAATGTACACAGGGGACACATCCCTTACAATTAATTTGAGATCCTCAATGTGACTTTTAACACCGTTAATGTTCCACTGAATCACGGATTGTTTAGGTGTGGACATTGCTGCTTAGTGAAAAGGATTGACTTGGCTCTCATTGTTGGCATTAAATGTTAATTTACCTGGAACGTCAGGAGACGCTTCAGGCAATGTATCATCGGATTCCATCACCGCTATTGCAGTGGTGGAACTCGAGGAATTTGTATGCTCAGGAGGTGAGATGGAATGGGCCCCTCCTTTGGCCTTTGCTTTTTTTTCTTTTTTCTCCCCAACTTTAATTGGGGCATTCTTTTTTAAAATATCAAAATTTGTTTTATTTTTCCTACCCTCTGATGGAATTGTTCTAATTGTCTTTCCTTTGTGGAGAGATACCTGTGCAGGAATGCCTGTATCGTCTGATTTGCTACGTACTAGCAGTTTACTCGGCGTAGTCGCTGGTTGTACTACACTTACTGAAGGTCCATTTGTCACTAAAGACAGAAGACGTGCAACCTGCTCAGTAAGGGCTTCAATTTTTCCGGTAAGGTCTGCGCAGTTGGCACAGGACGACTTCGTTGCGCTCGCGGAAGCAGCATAAGTTTTAATGACAACATTTGGTTGGGAAGCTTTAAAGATTTTCTTAGCTTCAGCAAATGATATCCTCTGGTTAGCCATAATGCCAAGGATTGCTTTCTCCTCCTTAAAGTGAGGACAGTTGTAAGATCGCGCCGGATGATCGCCCCCACAGTTAGCGCACTTCGGGGCGTTGCCGCAATCTTTTTCATCATGACCTTCCATGCTACACTTGCCGCATACACCCTGTTTAGAACACGCAGAACTAATGTGCCCAAAACGCTGACACTTGAAGCATCGCCGAGGGTTAGCTACGTAAGGCCTCACTGACAGCCTTTGATAACCTGCATTAATATATTCAGGAATCTCTGGTTTCCCAAAAGTTAATATGAAAGAGGCTGTTTTAATTTTCTCGCCTTTTTCAGATTTCATAATAACAGCAACATCCGTGACAGACTGTGACGAGAGTTCGGCCTTGATTTCATTTATTGGGACGTGCATCAGGTCCCTACATGTAATGACCCCCTTAGAGAAATTCAACGATCTATGGGGAACCACAGACACCTTGACTTGGTCGAAGAAGGAAGTCGTTTTTAAAAGAGATCGGGTCTGTTTTTCATTACTAGTAGCAACAAGCAGTGTCCCATTTCTTAATTTTTTTATAGATGAGACAGGACTTCCAGCACAGGCAGTAATTGCTTTATTTATAAGAAAAGGCGACACTCTAGACAAATCCTTTCCATCTTCGGCATTAGATATTATTAAATATTTTGGCGATGGCAATGCTTGTGACGTTGCCACCATCAACTTCTTCCTCAAATCATCAACTTTAGGTTCTTCAGGTGAATCCTGACGAGTCCTCTTTAAACTCAAACCATTTGACTTGGTTTTATGATCCATAGAATGCTTTTAGCCAACCATCGTGTCTGGCGTTACGGGCGAGACTATAGGAACGGGTACACCCTTGGATCACTTGCGATCATTTCCAATCTCCAGAACTCTGGAGCCTATAGTATTCTCCTTAGCTCGACTGGATGGGCATCAGTCGAGAACTCGTAATACTGTGCACAAGCTCCGACACCTGTGCACCGCGGACACTCCCTGACCAAGGACCGAAGCGGCTGGTAGACCAGACACCGCGCTTACGTCTTCGGCAGAGCAAGCTCACATCAGCGTCCCAGACCAGAGTTTGTCAAGCTCTGGAATTTTCAGCACTCCCGACGCGCAACGGTTCTGACCAGTCAAAAATCCCTAAGAGAAGATGTAAGTGTTGAAATGTGTATAGATTGTGTTGGTGTGTGTATGTGTGTGTGTGTATGCTTTGTGAGTGGTGTAGTGTTAGGCTAGGGTACCGCGAGGGACGCCAAATCCCTCGTAGGTGCGGCTAGTCCGCACCCCCCTGCGGGGGACCACCTTTAAACTACCTCGAAGATCGTAACGTATATACAAATTTGTTAACTCATTACAATCCAGCAGGATATGCTTGATTGTAATATTGCTTCTACAAAACGGACATAATGGTGGATCCTCATGTCGCATCAACCATCCATGCGTTAACAAAGAGTGGCCGATGCGAAGTCGAGTTATCACCACTTCCTCCCTACGATTCGAACGAACAGATGTCCTCCATGGTCGGACGGTATTTTTGATGTCCCTCAGCTTGTTTCTATTTACATTTTGCCATTCTTCATTCCAAACAGAGAATAGTATAGTTTTAACATTGCATACAAAATCTGATGCCATCACACGTTGTGTCGATGGTACCATACTTGTAGCTAATTTTGCACCTTCATCTGCTTTAGTGTTTCCAAATATTCCGCAGTGACCAGGCACCCAGAGAAATGACACCTCGTAATTGGAGCCTGTGCATAGAGCACAAGATGTCTCCAACCAAAGGGTTCTTAGTGTACATTTCCTGAATAGCCTGGAGAGCACTTTTGGAATCACAACACACAAGATATTTAGATTTTGCAGACGGAATTGATCTTAAAGCTTGGAAAATTGCATAAAGTTCTGCAGTAAAAACGCTACAGGCTGAGGGCAATCCGTAAGTGAAAGTTTGTCCTTCCATATAAAATGCACAACCTATCCCATTGTCCAGTTTTGAACCGTCTGTGAATATAGTCACAGTATTTTGGTGAGTTTGTTGAATCTGCAAAAACTCCTGACGATAAATAACGTCAGGAGTATTGTGTTTTAGGTACATGGACAATGAGAAGTCACATTTTGGCTTTTGTATTATCCATGGAGGGATGTAGCATGATGCTCGTTCGAATATAGGTGGATGTTCTAAATTTAGATTGCTAAAAATGCGAAACGTTCTTATTCCGAAGGGAGCAGTTGAACGTTGACGCACATTGTAACGATGCACGAGGTAGTTATCAAAAACCGCTTTGAATGCCGGATGATTAGGTTTACTTCGAAGACCAGTGTAATATGAAATTTGTAGCATTTGACGTCGCATTGAGAGAGATGGTTCTCCAGCTTCAACTAGAAGGCTGGAGATTGGGCTTGATCTAAAAGCACCAGTAGAAAGTCTAAGGCCAGCATGATGTATTGAATCAAGGAGTTTCAGAATCGTACGTCGAGCAGATGAATAGGCTATACAGCCGTAATCTATGCTCGATCTTACAACGGCGCGATAGAAACGGAGCATACAGGTTCTGTCTGCTCCCCAATTTGTACCACTTAGAACTCTCAACATATCCAATATCTTGCTGCATCTCACCTTCAAATCACGAACATGTGGACTCCATGAAAGTCTTTTATCCAATAAAAGACCCAAAAATCTCACATTATCCGCGGTTTGAAGCCGCGTACCATCAAGATAAAGAATAGGTTCCTGGTGTTGCCTGCGACGATTAAATGCTATACACTGGGTCTTCGAAGCCGAAAACTTGAAGCCCGTAGATTTGGTCCATTCTTGCAATTTATTAATTACCAATTGTAAGGATCTTTCCGCTGTTGCCATACTTCTAGCAGCCATATATATACAAAAATCGTCTACAAACAGGGAACAGTGGACCGGTGACTGTACGTTTGAAGTGACGCTGTTAATGGCAACAGCAAACAGCGTCACACTCAAAACGCCACCCTGTGGTACACCATTCTCTAGTTCGCAACGATCAGAATATATGCCTCCTAGACGTACACGGAAAGTCCTGTTATTCAAATAATTTTGTATAAAACCAAATGCATAATGTATAATGTAATAATGCATAATGTAAATATGAAGCTTTAAAAGATTTTTTTAAAATTTATAATAAATAAAATTGTTTGTATCCTATTTATTAGAAATATATGATTGGTTAGGTTCTCTGCAATATTTTAAAGAGCAATGTCTTTTCATTTACAATGTAACTCCTGCTACGGAATTAATTACTGTCTGGAGAGATAGAAGGAAGAAACATAACCAATTTATTCACATGTGTATAAAACGTTTTTGTAAGAGCGTCTAAAACGGTTGCCGTTTCAAGGACTAAACTCGTCTAGTCTTCTAAATAAAAACATGATTCAAGTTCATTACCTCATGTACGGATGAGGTTTTAGCATGGCTAATTCCACAGACGGGATTCGTAACTGCAGAACCGCAATATCTGTTTAGTGATATAATTATTATAACTTGTAATTTAACGAACAGTTATGTGTTGTAGAAAAATGTTTCTTTTACAATAGTTGTGAGCGTTACTGTAAAAACACATTAATTTTTTAAATGCCATTTGTTTGACCTTGAAAAAATGTAAATGCTCTTTTCATAATAATAAATAATTTTCATATTACATAAATAAAACTAATCAAATAAAACGGCCGGAGATAGACTTTTTCCAATTCAAATGTTTATTCCAAGCACAATACTTTAGAAGTGGCCAACAGCTGGAAAGAAACCATTCTGCGGAGATCTGGAAGTCGTCTGCGGAGCGAAGCCAAAACGCAGCCGTATATATACGTTTTCTAAGCCTACAGCATAGGATAAGCTTCTTTTCCTAGCCAATAGGATTGCAGAAGCTGTTAGCCAATAGGAATCGCGTCTATAACGCAAACTGTGAATTCTTAATTTAACAGCAATAGCTGCGTTTGATGTCGCGGTAAACGACCTCAGCTAAACTTGCAGCTGCAACAGATGTGTAGACAACCTTCAACTAAGAAACACTCAGACAACCTTAAAAAATCAGATACTTACACAGTCACACACAACTTATACTGTGTTTCTGATTGGCTAAGACAACCAGCTCGTTGATTGGTTCGAGTAAAGAATAACTTTTGCCTATAAATTGAGATAGATTACTATATGCTTTACATTGCTACTTTGTTTGTGGAGCAGTTCTTTTGAAACATTTTTAAGAAATGGCATCAAGGAGTGGAGAACCAGTGTGTGTGGTGGAACAGCTTGAAGTGGCTCTAGGACCATGGGTGAGGAAACCTACAAGACCATCGCTCTCCATTGGCAAGACGGCAAAGCAGTCAGGACCTTCGCTGCCCAGCGCTGGACTTTCGCCAACATTCCCCCCTAAACCGTCCCTTCCCTTCCCTCAAAAACCTAATTGCATAAGAGAACTTTTTCCTAATAAACCTACTTTGAATTTTCCTATAAATACCAATCTTTTGAAAAATCAACTTTCCAAAAACCCAAACTTAGCCTCAGAACCTTTAAAAAACAAAATTCCCAATATAATACCTCCATCTAAAATTATGACTTCTGAACCACACCATCTTAAAATAAGAAAGCAGTACAAGTACATTGTTAAAAGGGGGGGGGGAAATACGGTGCATTGTAAAAACCTCTCATGAATCCGGACTTTGTGCAAAACATAAACCAAATTTAACTAAAGTAGGAAGTGTTAAAGAAACGAAACAAAGTACTTGCACTGCTATTCTTAATGATAAAAAACCTTCCAAACAATTGTTCCTCTAAAAGAAAAAATATTCAAGGATCCAACATCGAAAACTGAACCTACATTGGTCAGGCTTACGAGGTTGGATCCAAAGATCTCTTATAAATTTGAATATAGAGAGGGATCGTATGGAATTTTTTCTTTTAAAGGAAGAATTAGAAATAAAATTTTTATTCCTCAATGGTTCCAGTTTCCAGACATTACGAATGGAGACTGGTATCTTGAGAATGAAAAAAATAAAAGGGGACTTCCTACTTGGGTCCGAAACCCTAAAAATAATTAATCTATATTTTTTTGTTTTTCTAAATTTTAAATTCAATTACTGTTATTTGTGGTTTATAGGCCTACTGGGAAAGAGTTCCACAAAAAAAAAACTCTTAACGCGCCATTGAGTTGTACAGCTTAGTAGATTTTATATATATGTATTATTGTGCATAACAGGTCAATACATATATACGAGTATATATATTTAAACTTACTGTGGTGAGGAAACCAACTAAAAAAAATAAATTCACTTTATACTTACATGGTTTGAAAATCACTTTTCTCTAATTTTCCCTTGACATATTGACACCAGATATATACAACAACAAAGAGTCTTATTTTACATTTCCGACACCAATAATGCATAATGTAAATATGACAAGCTTTAAAAGATTTAAAAAAAAATTTTAAATAAATAAAATTGTTTGTATTCTATTTATTAAAAAAATATGATTGGTTAGGTTCTGTGTAATAATTGAAAGAGCAATGTCTTTTCATTTACAATATGACTCCTGCTACGGAATTAATTACTGTCTGGGGGGATAGAGTGAAGAAACATAACCAATTTATTCACATGTGCATAAAACGTTTTTGTAAGAGGGTCTAAAACGGTTGCAGTTTCAAGGACTAAACTCGTCTACTCTTTTAGATAAAAACATGATTCAAGTTCATGACCACATGTACGGATGAGGTTTTTAGCATGGCTACATTCCACAGACGGGATTCATTACTGTAGAACCGCAATATCTGTTTAGTGATATAATTATTATAACTTGTAATTTAACGAACAGTTATGTGTTGCAGAAAATGTAACTTTTACAATAGTTGTGAGCGGTACTGTAAAAACGCATTTATTTTTTTTAAAACACCATTTGTTTGACCTTGAAAAAATGTAAATGCTCTTTTCATAATAATAAATATATATGTCTTACGAGTCCATAATTAATAATAAACGAAAAAATTGATTCATGCACATTTTGAAGATATGCATTTAAAAAGACAATCTTTATAAAGTAAGTTTACTTCCAGACACTCTTCTAAGCTAACATTAGTATTGGAAAGGTAACCCCCCACCACTAAAGTATTTATTATTATACCTCCCACCAAATATTAATTTATAAATATGAGTACTTGAAGCTAAGTAGTCATTTGTTAACAGTCACCTGAGAAGGTAACATGTGCGTTGATGAACGCTCGTCAATAATGGAAACAATGAAAAGTATTAATAAAGATTAAGGTATCGTCGAAAAGTGACTTTTTTATAAGTGCATTTTATAGTTCCAAAACAATCATATCCTGAATATCAGATTAACTCCAATACCTATAAATACACTTTTCTTAAAGTGCATTTAATAATAAATACACTTTTCTTAAAGTGCATTTAATAATAAATACACTTTTCAATAAAGTGCTTTTACTACAAAGAATCGCATACTATCACCCAAATATAAAATGCATTTTCTCCCTAATTCCCCAGTATTAATTGGGGCCGCTAAATTCGTATTCCATTAACCATCCTTCATTAAATACACTCAGATCCAAATACTACTTTTACTATAAAAACGTAACACACTTTTTACTCAACTACCTCCCCTCATGACGTCACACACTCACACTACCAACACCTTTTCACGTCACCACACTTACGCACCCGCAATCACACACAATTTTACAGTTTTAAATTTAGCGGCCCCAATTTAATACTACTGACATGGCATGGAGAAGAGGAATTTTGAACGTATTGAAATCATGGGTATACAAGTTAACATTCTTGCTTCTATACAAAATTATTTGAATAACAGGACTTTCCGTGTACGTCTAGGAATCATATATTCTGAATGTTACGAACTAGAGAATGGTGTACCACAGGGTGGCGTGTTGAGTGTGACGCTGTTTCGACCGTGTCCTTGCTTTCTTATGCCACCTTAATCTATTTAATAATATTTAAATTTTGTATAATTTTAGGTTCTTTAGTTTTAGATAATTAGAATTAGTTTTAAACATTTATTTTATTTTATTTTGTTTTATTTTGATTAGTTTTATTTATGTAATATTTATTTTAAAAAATTTAACTTTAGTTAGGCGATGATAACCCTGGGGAAAAAATAAAAAATAACGAAACCACGCACCTGGATATATTGCTTTTAGAGCGGCGTCTTCGATAACTGCGGACGCGTTGTTTAACATCTTTGGTTCTATTATCCAGAGCAACGCCGATACCTTTAAAGCCGACGACACCGTCAAAGTGACCTGTACAAAGGTTAACGTACTTATAGGGCGTGGACGTGTAAGACCCGGACTGTATAATAATTTGAAAGAAGAATCGCACCGAAGAAAGGGTATTGTTACGATTAAAAATACGGACGCCCTCTGTTTATCCCTGTTCTCTGGTTGTAGCTATAGCGCATTCGTTAAGAGACCCCAAGTACAAGCTTGTGAGTATGGACAGATGCAATCGTCAAACCAACAGACCAAAACAACTAATGACGGACGCCGGAGTGCAGATTGGAGATGGTGATGCCGGGATTCGAGAATCGCAACAGTTTCAAGATTATCTTTCCGATTATAAAATTACCGTTTACAATTACGGCAGCAAAGGTCGTGATATTACGTCCTTTGCTTGACGTAATCAACCCTTAACCAAGATACCAATATAAGTACGGACAACACAGACCCAAGTCCTCAGACAAGACCATGGTAGGTGTTTACTACTGGACAGATACTCTCACAATCTAGAAGAAAGCGTTCCCTTTACTATCACTGTATCGTCGTAGATTACGCTCATTTCGTACTTGGAAAGGAGTGTCAAATGATACTGTCAATCCCGTGCTTCTCAGCGAAGCGGGATTCTTTTACACAGGCCAAGAAGATCAAACATTGTCCTTTACATGCGCCGGTGGCCTTGAAGATTGGTCAGAGAATGATGATCCGTTACAGGAACATGCAAAGTGGTTTCCTAAATGTTAATACGTAGTGGGTGTAAGTGCTAAACGGGCACAGATGGGGGTAGACATCTGTACAACAGACGATGAAGACTACTCGGATCTGTAATCTGAATACTCCCTTAGATGGAAATTGTGCGATTCATGGAGATGTGTCTCCTGAATACAAATGTACATAGGGGACACATCCCTTACAATTAATTTGAGATCCTCAATGTGACTTTTAACACCGTTAATGTTCCACTGAATCACGGATTGTTTAGGTGTGGACATTGTATTTTAGTGAAATGGATTCACCTGGCTCTCACTGGTGTCATTGCAAATTTGCTGGCCTGGAATGTTGGACGTTCCAGGCAGCGAGTCATCAGATTCCATCACCACACTTTTACCCGCAGGGGGTGCTGACTAGCCGCACCTACGAGGGATTTGGCGTCCCTCGCGGTACCCTAGCCTAACACTACACCACTCACAAAGCATACACACACACACATACACACACCAACACAATCTATACACATTTCAACACTTACATATTCTCTTAGGGAATTTTGACTGGCCAGAACCGTTGCGCGTTGGGAGTGCTGAAAAGTCCAGAGCGTGACAAACTCTGGTCTGGGACGCTGCTGTGAGCTTGCTCTGCCGAAGACGTATGCGCGGTTGCTGGTCCGCTAGCCACTTCGGTCCTTGGTCAGGGAGTGTCCGTGGTGCACAGGTGTCGGAGCCTGTGCACAGTATTACGAGTTCTCGACTGATGCCCATCCAGTCGAGCTAAGGAGGAAACTATGGGCCCCAGAGTTCCAGGGGTTGGAAATGATCGAAAGTGATCCATGGGTGTACTCGTTCTCATAGCCTCGCCCGTAACGCCTGACACGATGGTTAGCTTAATAACAAATTATGGAAAACCAACAAATGTCCAACCAGTTTAATGTAAAGAGGCGTCGTGAGGTTTCTCCGAAAATGCCTAGGGAAGTATATATGAGGGAAGAAATGGATATAGCGTCACCAAAGTTCTTAATCGTATCTTGCACAGAAGCTGAAAAAGATCTGTCAAAGGTATCGCCTTTTATAATCCAAAAGGCTATAACTGGATGTGCAGCAGGACCCGTCTCTTCCATAAGGAAGTTACTCCATATGGAGTAAATATCGATGGTACAGGAGTGCTGGAATAAGAACGTTGCGTATTTTTAGCAATCTAAATTTAGAACTTCCACCTATAGTCGAGCGATCATCATGCTACATCCATCCATGGGTAATACGAATGCCAAAATTTGACTTCTCATTGTCCAGGTACCTAAAACACAATACTCCTGACGTTATTTATCGTCAGGAGTTTTTGCAGATCCAACTAACTCACCCACATACTGTGAGTATATTCACAGACGGTTCAAAACTGGACAATGGTGTATAGGTTGTGCATTTTATATGGAAGGACAAACCTTCACTTATGGATTACCCTCAGCCTGTAGTGTTTTTACTGCAGAACTTTATGCAATTTTCCAAGCTTTAAGATCAATTCCGTCTGCAACATCTAAATATCTTGTATGTTCCGATTCCAAAAGTGCTCTCCAGGCTATTCAGGAAATGTACACTAGGAACCCATTAGTTGGAGACATCTTGTGCTCAATACACAGGCTCCAATTACGGGGTATCGAGGTGTCATTTCTCTGGGTGCCTGGTCACTGCGGAATATTTGGAAACACTAAACCAGATGAAGGTGCAAAATTAGCTACAGGTATGTTGCCATCGACACAACGTGTGATGGCATCAGATTCTGTATGCAAAGTTAAAACTACACTATTCTCTGTTTGGAATGAAGAATGGGTAAATGTAAATAGAAACAGGCTGAGGGACATCAAAAATACCGTCCGACCATGAAGGACATCTATTCTTTCGAAACGTAGGGAGGAAGTGGTGGTAACTCGACTTCGCATCGGCCACTCTTTGTTAACGCATGAATGGTTGATGCGACATGAGGATTCACCACTATGTCCGTTTTGTAGAAATAATATTACAATCAAGCATATCCTGCTTGATTGTGATAACATTTTTTTTTTTTTTTTTTTTTTTTTTTTTTTTTCCCCCAGGCGAAAAACCTATTGAGGTTATCATCGCCTAACAAAAGTTGAGATTTTAAAATAATACTTCATAAATAAAACTAATCAAAATAAAACAGAATAAAATAAAATAAATGTTTAAAACTAATTGTAATAATCTAAAACTAAAGAACCTAAAATTATACAAAATTTAAATATTATTAAATATATTAAGGTGGCGTAAGAAAGCGAGGACACGGTCGATAGCCGTGACATCGTCCCTTAAAACCACCTTTAAACTACCTCGAAGATCGTAACGTATATATAAATTTGTCAACTCATTACAATCATGCAGGATATGCTTGATTGTAATATTATTTCTACAAAACGGACATAGTGGTGGATCCTCATGTCGCATCAACCATCCATGCGTTAACAAAGAGTGGCCGATGCGAAGTCGAGTAACCACCACTTCCTCCCTACGATTCGAACGAACAGATGTCCTCCATGGTCGGACGGTATTTTTGATGTCCCTCAGCTTGTTTCTATTTACATTTTGCCATTCTTCATTCCAAACAGAGAATAGTGTAGTTTTAACTTTGCATACAGAATCTGATGCCATCACACGTTGTGTCGATGGCAACATACCTGTAGCTAATTTTGCACCTTCATCTGGTTTAGTGTTTCCAAATATTCCGCAGTGACCAGGCACCCAGAGAAATGACACCTCGACACCTCGTAATTGGAGCCTGTGCATAGAGCACAAGATGTCTCCAACCAAAGGGTTCTTAGTGTACATTTCCTGAATAGCCTGGAGAGCACTTTTGGAATCACAACACACAAGATATTTAGATTTTGCAGACGGAATTGATCTTAAAGCTTGGAAAATTGCATAAAGTTCTGCAGTAAAAACGCTACAGGCTGAGGACAATCCGTAAGTGAAAGTTTGTCCTTCCATATAAAATGCACAACCTATCCCATTGTCCAGTTTTGAACCGTCTGTGAATATAGTCACAGTATTTTGGTGAGTTTGTTGAATCTGCAAAAACTCCTGACGATAAATAACGTCAGGAGTATTGTGTTTTAGGTACATGGACAATGAGAAGTCACATTTTGGCTTTTGTATTATCCATGGAGGGATGTAGCATGATGCTCGTTCGAATATAGGTGGATGTTCTAAATTTAGATTGCTAAAAATGCGAAACGTTCTTATTCCGAAGGGAGCAGTTGAACGTTGACGCACATTGTAACGATGCACGAGGTAGTTATCAAAAACCGCTTTGAATGCCGGATGATTAGGTTTACTTCGAAGACCAGTGTAATATGAAATTTGTAGCATTTGACGTCGCATTGAGAGAGATGGTTCTCCAGCTTCAACTAGAAGGCTGGAGATTGGGCTTGATCTAAAAGCACCAGTAGAAAGTCTAAGGCCAGCATGATGTATTGAATCAAGGAGTTTCAGAATCGTACGTCGAGCAGATGAATAGGCTATACAGCCGTAATCTATGCTCGATCTTACAACGGCGCGATAGAAACGGAGCATACAGGTTCTGTCTGCTCCCCAATTTGTACCACTTAGAACTCTCAACATATCCAATATCTTGCTGCATCTCACCTTCAAATCACGAACATGTGGACTCCATGAAAGTCTTTTATCCAATAAAAGACCCAAAAATCTCACATTATCCGCGGTTTGAAGCCGCGTACCATCAAGATAAAGAATAGGTTCCTGGTGTTGCCTGCGACGACTAAATGCTATACACTGGGTCTTCGAAGCCGAAAACTTGAAGCCCGTAGATTTGGTCCATTCTTGCAATTTATTAATTACCAATTGTAAGGATCTTTCCGCTGTTGCCATACTTCTAGCAGCCATATATATATACAAAAATCGTCTACAAACAGGGAACAGTGGACCGGTGACTACGTTTGAAGTGACGCTGTTAATGGCAACAGCAAACAGCGTCACACTCAAAACGCCACCCTGTGGTACACCATTCTCTAGTTCGCAACGATCAGAATATATGCCTCCTAGACGTACACGGAAAGTCCTGTTATTCAAATAATTTTGTATAAAACCAAATGCATAATGTATAATGTAATAATGCATAATGTAAATATGAAGCTTTAAAAGATTTTTTTAAAATTTATAATAAATAAAATTGTTTGTATCCTATTTATTAGAAATATATGATTGGTTAGGTTCTCTGCAATATTTTAAAGAGCAATGTCTTTTCATTTACAATGTAACTCCTGCTACGGAATTAATTACTGTCTGGAGAGATAGAAGGAAGAAACATAACCAATTTATTCACATGTGTATAAAACGTTTTTGTAAGAGCGTCTAAAACGGTTGCCGTTTCAAGGACTAAACTCGTCTAGTCTTCTAAATAAAAACATGATTCAAGTTCATTACCTCATGTACGGATGAGGTTTTAGCATGGCTAATTCCACAGACGGGATTCGTAACTGCAGAACCGCAATATCTGTTTAGTGATATAATTATTATAACTTGTAATTTAACGAACAGTTATGTGTTGTAGAAAAATGTTTCTTTTACAATAGTTGTGAGCGTTACTGTAAAAACACATTAATTTTTTAAATGCCATTTGTTTGACCTTGAAAAAATGTAAATGCTCTTTTCATAATAATAAATAATTTTCATATTACATAAATAAAACTAATCAAATAAAACGGCCGGAGATAGACTTTTTCCAATTCAAATGTTTATTCCAAGCACAATACTTTAGAAGTGGCCAACAGCTGGAAAGAAACCATTCTGCGGAGATCTGGAAGTCGTCTGTGGAGCGAAGCCAAAACGCAGCCGTATATATACGTTTTCTAAGCCTACAGCATAGGATAAGCTTCTTTTCCTAGCCAATAGGATTGCAGAAGCTGTTAGCCAATAGGAATCGCGTCTATAACGCAAACTGTGAATTCTTAATTTAACAGCAATAGCTGCGTTTGATGTCGCGGTAAACGACCTCAGCTAAACCTGCAGCTGCAACAGATGTGTAGACAACCTTCAACTAAGAAACACTCAGACAACCTTAAAAAATCAGATACTTACACAGTCACACACAACTTATACTGTGTTTCTGATTGGCTAAGACAACCAGCTCGTTGATTGGTTCGAGTAAAGAATAACTTTTGCCTATAAATTGAGATAGATTACTATATGCTTTACATTGCTACTTTGTTTGTGGAGCAGTTCTTTTGAAACATTTTTAAGAAATGGCATCAAGGAGTGGAGAACCAGTGTGTGTGGTGGAACAGCTTGAAGTGGCTCTAGGACCATGGGTGAGGAAACCTACAAGACCATCGCTCTCCATTGGCAAGACGGCAAAGCAGTCAGGACCTTCGCTGCCCAGCGCTGGACTTTCGCCAACATTCCCCCCTAAACCGTCCCTTCCCTTCCCTCAAAAACCTAATTGCATAAGAGAACTTTTTCCTAATAAACCTACTTTGAATTTTCCTATAAATACCAATCTTTTGAAAAATCAACTTTCCAACAACCCAAACTTAGCCTCAGAACCTTTAAAAAACAAAATTCCCAATATAATACCTCCATCTAAAATTATGACTTCTGAACCACACCATCTTAAAATAAGAAAGCAGTACAAGTACATTGTTAAAAGGGGGGGGGGAATACGGTGCATTGTAAAAACCTCTCATGAATCCGGACTTTGTGCAAAACATAAAACAAATTTAACTAAAGTAGGAAGTGTTAAAGAAACGAAACAAAGTACTTGCACTGCTATTCTTAATGATAAAAAACCTTCCAAACAATTGTTCCTCTAAAAGAAAAAATATTCAAGGATCCAACATCGAAAACTGAACCTACATTGGTCAGGCTTACGAGGTTGGATCCAAAGATCTCTTATAAATTTGAATATAGAGAGGGATCGTATGGAATTTTTTCTTTTAAAGGAAGAATTAGAAATAAAATTTTTATTCCTCAATGGTTCCAGTTTCCAGACATTACGAATGGAGACGGGTATCTTGAGAATGAAAAAAATAAAAGGGGACTTCCTACTTGGGTCCGAAACCCTAAAAATAATTAATCTATATTTTTTTGTTTTTCTAAATTTTAAATTCAATTACTGTTATTTGTGGTTTATAGGCCTACTGGGAAAGAGTTCCACAAAAAAAAAACTCTTAACGCGCCATTGAGTTGTACAGCTTAGTAGATTTTATATATATGTATTATTGTGCATAACAGGTCAATACATATATACGAGTATATATATTTAAACTTACTGTGGTGAGGAAACCAACTAAAAAAAATAAATTCACTTTATACTTACATGGTTTGAAAATCACTTTTCTCTAATTTTCCCTTGACATATTGACACCAGATATATACAACAACAAAGAGTCTTATTTTACATTTCCGACACCAATAATGCATAATGTAAATATGACAAGCTTTAAAAGATTTAAAAAAAATTTTTAAATAAATAAAATTGTTTGTATTCTATTTATTAAAAAAATATGATTGGTTAGGTTCTGTGTAATAATTGAAAGAGCAATGTCTTTTCATTTACAATATGACTCCTGCTACGGAATTAATTACTGTCTGGGGGGATAGAGTGAAGAAACATAACCAATTTATTCACATGTGCATAAAACGTTTTTGTAAGAGGGTCTAAAACGGTTGCAGTTTCAAGGACTAAACTCGTCTACTCTTTTAGATAAAAACATGATTCAAGTTCATGACCACATGTACGGATGAGGTTTTTAGCATGGCTACATTCCACAGACGGGATTCATTACTGTAGAACCGCAATATCTGTTTAGTGATATAATTATTATAACTTGTAATTTAACGAACAGTTATGTGTTGCAGAAAAATGTAACTTTTACAATAGTTGTGAGCGGTACTGTAAAAACGCATTTATTTTTTTTAAAACACCATTTGTTTGACCTTGAAAAAATGTAAATGCTCTTTTCATAATAATAAATATATATGTCTTACGAGTCCATAATTAATAATAAACGAAAAAATTGATTCATGCACATTTTGAAGATATGCATTTAAAAAGACAATCTTTATAAAGTAAGTTTACTTCCAGACACTCTTCTAAGCTAACATTAGTATTGGAAAGGTAGTATTGGAAAGGTAACCCCCCACCACTAAAGTATTTATTATTATACCTCCCACCAAATATTAATTTATAAATATGAGTACTTGAAGCTAAGTAGTCATTTGTTAACAGTCACCTGAGAAGGTAACATGTGCGTTGATGAACGCTCGTCAATAATGGAAACAATGAAAAGTATTAATAAAGATTAAGGTATCGTCGAAAAGTGACTTTTTTATAAGTGCATTTTATAGTTCCAAAACAATCATATCCTGAATATCAGATTAACTCCAATACCTATAAATACACTTTTCTTAAAGTGCATTTAATAATAAATACACTTTTCTTAAAGTGCATTTAATAATAAATACACTTTTCAATAAAGTGCTTTTACTACAAAGAATCGCATACTATCACCCAAATATAAAATGCATTTTCTCCCTAATTCCCCAGTATTAATTGGGGCCGCTAAATTCGTATTCCATTAACCATCCTTCATTAAATACACTCAGATCCAAATACTACTTTTACTATAAAAACGTAACACACTTTTTACTCAACTACCTCCCCTCATGACGTCACACACTCACACTACCAACACCTTTTCACGTCACCACACTTACGCACCCGCAATCACACACAATTTTACAGTTTTAAATTTAGCGGCCCCAATTTAATACTACTGACATGGCATGGAGAAGAGGAATTTTGAACGTATTGAAATCATGGGTATACAAGTTAACATTCTTGCTTCTATACAAAATTATTTGAATAACAGGACTTTCCGTGTACGTCTAGGAGTCATATATTCTGAATGTTACGAACTAGAGAATGGTGTACCACAGGGTGGCGTGTTGAGTGTGACGCTGTTTCGACCGTGTCCTTGCTTTCTTATGCCACCTTAATCTATTTAATAATATTTAAATTTTGTATAATTTTAGGTTCTTTAGTTTTAGATAATTAGAATTAGTTTTAAACATTTATTTTATTTTATTTTGTTTTATTTTGATTAGTTTTATTTATGTAATATTTATTTTAAAAAATTTAACTTTAGTTAGGCGATGATAACCCTGGGGAAAAAATAAAAAATAACGAAACCACGCACCTGGATATATTGCTTTTAGAGCGGCGTCTTCGATAACTGCGGACGCGTTGTTTAACATCTTTGGTTCTATTATCCAGAGCAACGCCGATACCTTTAAAGCCGACGACACCGTCAAAGTGACCTGTACAAAGGTTAACGTACCTATAGGGCGTGGACGTGTAAGACCCGGACTGTATAATAATTTGAAAGAAGAATCGCACCGAAGAAAGGGTATTGTTACGATTAAAAATACGGACGCCCTCTGTTTATCCCTGTTCTCTGGTTGTAGCTATAGCGCATTCGTTAAGAGACCCCAAGTACAAGCTTGTGAGTATGGACAGATGCAATCGTCAAACCAACAGACCAAAACAACTAATGACGGACGCCGGAGTGCAGATTGGAGATGGTGATGCCGGGATTCGAGAATCGCAACAGTTTCAAGATTATCTTTCCGATTATAAAATTACCGTTTACAATTACGGCAGCAAAGGTCGTGATATTACGTCCTTTGCTTGACGTAATCAACCCTTAACCAAGATACCAATATAAGTACGGACAACACAGACCCAAGTCCTCAAACAAGACCATGGTAGGTGTTTACTACTGGACAGATACTCTCACAATCTAGAAGAAAGCGTTCCCTTTACTATCACTGTATCGTCGTAGATTACGCTCATTTCGTACTTGGAAAGGAGTGTCAAATGATACTGTCAATCCCGTGCGTCTCAGCGAAGCGGGATTCTTTTACACAGGCCAAGAAGATCAAACATTGTCCTTTACATGCGCCGGTGGCCTTGAAGATTGGTCAGAGAATGATGATCCGTTACAGGAACATGCAAAGTGGTTTCCTAAATGTTAATACGTAGTGGGTGTAAGTGCTAAACGGGCACAGATGGGGGTAGACATCTGTACAACAGACGATGAAGACTACTCGGATCTGTAATCTGAATACTCCCTTAGATGGAAATTGTGCGATTCATGGAGATGTGTCTCCTGAATACAAATGTACATAGGGGACACATCCCTTACAATTAATTTGAGATCCTCAATGTGACTTTTAACACCGTTAATGTTCCACTGAATCACGGATTGTTTAGGTGTGGACATTGTATTTTAGTGAAATGGATTCACCTGGCTCTCACTGGTGTCATTGCAAATTTGCTGGCCTGGAATGTTGGACGTTCCAGGCAGCGAGTCATCAGATTCCATCACCACACTTTTACCCGCAGGGGGTGCTGACTAGCCGCACCTACGAGGGATTTGGCGTCCCTCGCGGTACCCTAGCCTAACACTACACCACTCACAAAGCATACACACACACACATACACACACCAACACAATCTATACACATTTCAACACTTACATATTCTCTTAGGGAATTTTGACTGGCCAGAACCGTTGCGCGTTGGGAGTGCTGAAAAGTCCAGAGCGTGACAAACTCTGGTCTGGGACGCTGCTGTGAGCTTGCTCTGCCGAAGACGTATGCGCGGTTGCTGGTCCGCTAGCCACTTCGGTCCTTGGTCAGGGAGTGTCCGTGGTGCACAGGTGTCGGAGCCTGTGCACAGTATTACGAGTTCTCGACTGATGCCCATCCAGTCGAGCTAAGGAGGAAACTATGGGCCCCAGAGTTCCAGGGGTTGGAAATGATCGAAAGTGATCCATGGGTGTACTCGTTCTCATAGCCTCGCCCGTAACGCCTGACACGATGGTTAGCTTAATAACAAATTATGGAAAACCAACAAATGTTTTTTTTTTTTTTTTTTTTTTTTTTTTTTTTTTTTTTTTTTTTTTTTTTTTTTTCCTGGCGAAAAACCAATTGTGGTTATCATCGCCAAACAAAATCTAACACAGCACGCAAATCCAACCAGTTTAATGTAAAGAGGCGTCGTGAGGTTTCTCCGAAAATGCCTAGGGAAGTATATATGAGGGAAGAAATGGATATAGCGTCACCAAAGTTCTTAATCGTATCTTGCACAGAAGCTGAAAAAGATCTGTCAAAGGTATCGCCTTTTATAATCCAAAAGGCTATAACTGGATGTGCAGCAGGACCCGTCTCTTCCATAAGGAAGTTACTCCATATGGAGTAAATATCGATGGTACAGGAGTGCTGGAATAAGAACGTTGCGTATTTTTAGCAATCTAAATTTAGAACTTCCACCTATAGTCGAGCGATCATCATGCTACATCCATCCATGGGTAATACGAATGCCAAAATTTGACTTCTCATTGTCCAGGTACCTAAAACACAATACTCCTGACGTTATTTATCGTCAGGAGTTTTTGCAGATCCAACTAACTCACCCACATACTGTGAGTATATTCACAGACGGTTCAAAACTGGACAATGGTGTATAGGTTGTGCATTTTATATGGAAGGACAAACCTTCACTTATGGATTACCCTCAGCCTGTAGTGTTTTTACAGCAGAACTTTATGCAATTTTCCAAGCTTTAAGATCAATTCCGTCTGCAACATCTAAATATCTTGTATGTTCCGATTCCAAAAGTGCTCTCCAGGCTATTCAGGAAATGTACACTAGGAACCCATTAGTTGGAGACATCTTGTGCTCAATACACAGGCTCCAATTACGGGGTATCGAGGTGTCATTTCTCTGGGTGCCTGGTCACTGCGGAATATTTGGAAACACTAAACCAGATGAAGGTGCAAAATTAGCTACAGGTATGTTGCCATCGACACAACGTGTGATGGCATCAGATTCTGTATGCAAAGTTAAAACTACACTATTCTCTGTTTGGAATGAAGAATGGGTAAATGTAAATAGAAACAGGCTGAGGGACATCAAAAATACCGTCCGACCATGAAGGACATCTATTCTTTCGAAACGTAGGGAGGAAGTGGTGGTAACTCGACTTCGCATCGGCCACTCTTTGTTAACGCATGAATGGTTGATGCGACATGAGGATCCACCACTATGTCCGTTTTGTAGAAATAATATTACAATCAAGCATATCCTGCTTGATTGTGATAAGTTAACATTTTTTTTTTTTTTTTTTTTTTTTTTTTTTTCCCCAGGCGAAAAACCTATTGAGGTTATCATCGCCTAACAAAAGTTGAGATTTTAAAATAATACTTCATAAATAAAACTAATCAAAATAAAACAGAATAAAATAAAATAAATGTTTAAAACTAATTGTAATAATCTAAAACTAAAGAACCTAAAATTATACAAAATTTAAATATTATTAAATATATTAAGGTGGCGTAAGAAAGCGAGGACACGGTCGATAGCCGTGACATCGTCCCTTAAAACCACCTTTAAACTACCTCGAAGATCGTAAAACGTATATATAAATTTGTCAACTCATTACAATCATGCAGGATATGCTTGATTGTAATATTATTTCTACAAAACGGACATAGTGGTGGATCCTCATGTCGCATCAACCATCCATGCGTTAACAAAGAGTGGCCGATGCGAAGTCGAGTAACCACCACTTCCTCCCTACGATTCGAACGAACAGATGTCCTCCATGGTCGGACGGTATTTTTGATGTCCCTCAGCTTGTTTCTATTTACATTTTGCCATTCTTCATTCCAAACAGAGAATAGTGTAGTTTTAACTTTGCATACAAAATCTGATGCCATCACACGTTGTGTCGATGGCAACATACCTGTAGCTAATTTTGCACCTTCATCTGCTTTAGTGTTTCCGAATATTCCACAGTGACCAGGCACCCAGAGAAATGACACCTCGACACCTCGTAATTGGAGCCTGTGTATAGAGCACAAGATGTCTCCTACCAAAGGGTTCTTAGTGTACATTTCCTGAATAGCCTGGAGAGCACTTTTGGAATCACAACACACAAGATATTTAGATTTTGCAGACGGAATTGATCTTAAAGCTTGGAAAATTGCATAAAGTTCTGCAGTAAAAACGCTACAGGCTGAGGGCAATCCGTAAGTGAAAGTTTGTCCTTCCATATAAAATGCACAACCTATCCCATTGTCCAGTTTCGAACCGTCTGTGAATATAGTCACAGTGTGTTGGTGAGTTTGTTGAATCTGCAAAAACTCCTGACGATAAATAACGTCAGGAGTATTGTGTTTTAGGTACATGGACAATGAGAAGTCACATTTTGGCTTTTGTATTGTCCATGGAGGGATGTAGCATGATGTTCGTTCGAATATAGGTGGATGTTCTAAATTTAGATTATTAAAAATGCGCAACGTTCTTATTCCGAAGGGAGCAGTTGAACGTTGACGCATATTGTAACGATCCTCGAGGTGGTTATCAAAAACTGCTTTGAATGCCGGATGTTTAGGTTTACTTCGAAGACCAGTGTAATAAGAAATTTGTAGCATTTGACGTCGCATAGAGAGAGATGGTTCTCCAGCTTCAACTAGAAGGCTGGAGATTGGGCTTGATCTAAAAGCACCAGTAGAAAGTCTAAGACCAGCGTGATGTATTGAATCCAGGAGTTTCAGAACCGTAGGTCGAGCAGATGAATAGGCTATACAGCCGTAATCTATGCGCGATCTTACAACGGCGCGATAGAAACGGAGCATACAGGTTCTGTCTGCTCCCCAATTTGTACCACTTAGAACTCTCAACATATCCAATATCTTGCTGCATCTCACCCTCAAATCACGAACATGCGGATTCCATGAAAGTCTTTTATCCAATAAAAGACCCAAAAATCTCACATTATCCGCGGTTTGAAGCCGCGTACCATCAAGATAAAGAATAGGTTCCTGATGTTGCCTGCGACGACTAAATGCTATACACTGGGTTTTCGAAGCCGAAAACTTGAAGCCCGTAGATTTGGTCCATTCTTGCAATTTATTAATTACTAATTGTAAGGATCTTTCCGCTGTTGCCATACTTCTAGCAGCCATATATATACAAAAATCGTCTACAAACAGGGAACAGTGGACCGGTGACTGGGACAAGATTAAAGTAATACAAAATGAAACTTTTTATTGAAGTGGATATATGCTTAAAGAACTTTGAATGTTAGTTCTTTAATGACATCTTCTTCTTTATCATCTGCTACAATTGTTAGGCTTTAAAATATGAGAGCGTACCTCAACTCAAGTAACTATGTCCGTATAGAACGTCCCAGGTGGTAAAGCCAAGTTTTCAACCGGCAAAAGTATGTATAGAACTTCTCAAAAATGAGAGTTTACAACACTTTTCTCAATATATAGAACGTTGGTAACTAAACCGCAAGAGAGTTTTCAGAAGATAGTTAAAAGATATGTTGAGACTCACTTACTTCTAGCGAAACAATCAATGTTCTCCAGGACTCCGTCGGCGTTGTCTGCCTTGGTCTCGAAGCTCGTTCATATGCCATTGGTTCCATTCTTCCCATGGCGGACTTCAAGGGCTCCTCCTCGGGTAGTTGCCTTGCCATTGGTTCCGTTCTTCTCATGGCGTGTTGAAGACTCTTAGGCAGCTAAAGTTACCGCTTCAAAGGTTGCACTTGTATAAACATTTGAAGTTTTTCGAATAAAGCTGTCCCGGCCGGAGATAGACTTTTTCCAATTCAAATGTTTATTCCAAGCACAATACTTTAGAAGTGGCCAACAGCTGGAAAGAAACCATTCTGCGGAGATCTGGAAGTCGTCTGTGAAGTGAAGCCCTAACGCAGCCGTATATATACGTTTTCTAAGCCTACAGCATAGGATAAGCTTCTTTTCTTAGCCAATAGGATTGCAGAAGCTGTTTGCCAATAGGAATCGCGTCTTAACGCAAACTGTGAATTCTTAATGTAAACGCAATAGCTGCATTTGATGTCGCGGTAAACGACCTCAGCTAAACTTGCAGCTGCAACAGATGTGTAGACAACCTTCAACTAAGAAACACTTATACTGTGTTTCTGATTGGCTAAGAAAACCAGCTCGTTGATTGATTCGAGTAAAGATTAACTTTTGCCTATAAATTGAGATAGATTACTATATGCTTTACATTGCTACTTTGTTCGTGGAGCAGTTCTGTTAAAAATTTGAAGAAATGGCATCAAGGAGTGTAGAACCAGTGTGTGTGTTAGAACTGCCTGAAGTCGATCTAGGACCATGGGTGAGGAAGGCTACTAGACCAAATTGGCAAGACGGCAAAGCAGGCAGGACCTTCTCTGCCCATCGCTGGACTTTCACCAACATTACCCCCTAAACCGTCCCTTCCCTTTCCTCAAAAACCTCATTGTAAAAGAGAACTTTTTCCAACTAAACAGACTTTGAAAGGGGGGGGAATACGGTTCATTGTAAAAACCTCTCATGAATCTGGACTTTGTGCAAAACATAAACCAAAATTAACTAAAGTAGGAAGTTTTTTTTTTTTTCCAGGCGAAAAACCTATCAAGGTTATCATCGCCTAACTAAAGTTATTTTAAATAATTATTTTAAAATAAAACTAACCAACTAAACAAAATAAAATAAAATAAATGTTTAATACAAATTGTAACTAAAACTAAAGACACTAAAATTATACATAGTTTAAATATTATTAAATAGATTCAGGTGGCGTAAGAAAACGAGGACACGGTCGATAGCCGTGACATCTTCTCTTAAAACCACCTTTAAACTACCTCGAAGATCGTAACGTATATACAAATTTGTTAACTCATTACAATCAAGCAGGATATGCTTGATTGTAATATTATTTCTACAAAACTGACATAGTGGTGGATCCTCATGTCGCATCAACCATCTATGCGTTAACTTTTTTTTTTTTCTTTTTTTTCCAGGCGAAAAACCTATCGAGGTTATCATCGCCTAACTAAAATTTTATTTTAAATAATTATTTCAAAATAAAACTAACTAAACAAACTAAAATAAATGTTTAATACTAAATGTAACTAAAAAGAAAGAAACTAAAATTATATATAATTTAAATATTATTAAATAGATTCAGGTGGCGTAAGAAAGCGATGACACGGTCGATAGCCGCGACATCGTCCCCTAAAACCACCTTTAAACTACCTCGAAGATCGTAACGTACATACAAATCGCTCAACTCATCACAATCAAGCAGGATATGCTTCATTGTAATATTGCTTCTACAAAACTGACATAGTGGTGGATCCTCATGTCGCATCAACCATCTATGCGTTAACTTTTTTTTTTTTTCTTTTTTTTCCAGGCGAAAAACCTATCGAGGTTATCATCGCCTAACTAAAATTTTATTTTAAATAATTATTTCAAAATAAAACTAACTAAACAAACTAAAATAAATGTTTAATACTAAATGTAACTAAAAAGAAAGAAACTAAAATTATATATAATTTAAATATTATTAAATAGATTCAGGTGGCGTAAGAAAGCGATGACACGGTCGATAGCCGCGACATCGTCCCCTAAAACCACCTTTAAACTACCTCGAAGATCGTAACGTACATACAAATCGCTCAACTCATCACAATCAAGCAGGATATGCTTGATTGTAATATTGCTTCTACAAAACTGACATAATGGTGGATCCTCATGTCGCATCAACCATCCATGCGTTAACAAAGAGTGGCCGATGCGAAGTCGAGTTATCACCACTTCCTCCCTACGATTCGAACGAACAGATGTCCTCCATGGTCGGACGGTATTTTTGATGTCCCTCAGCTTGTTTCTATTTACATTTTGCCATTCTTCATTCCAAACAGAGAATAGTATAGTTTTAACATTGCATACAAAATCTGATGCCATCACACGTTGTGTCGATGGTACCATACTTGTAGCTAATTTTGCACCTTCATCTGCTTTAGTGTTTCCAAATATTCCGCAGTGACCAGGCACCCAGAGAAATGACACCTCGACACCTCGTAATTGGAGCCTGTGCATAGAGCACAAGATGTCTCCAACCAAAGGGTTCTTAGTGTACATTTCCTGAATAGCCTGGAGAGCACTTTTGGAATCACAACACACAAGATATTTAGATTTTGCAGACGGAATTGATCTTAAAGCTTGGAAAATTGCATAAAGTTCTGCAGTAAAAACGCTACATGCTGAGGGCAATCCGTAAGTGAAAGTTTGTCCTTCCATATAAAATGCACAACCTATCCCATTGTCCAGTTTTGAACCGTCTGTGAATATAGTCACAGTATTTTGGTGAGTTTGTTGAATCTGCAAAAACTCCTGACGATAAATAACGTCAGGAGTATTGTGTTTTAGGTACATGGACAATGAGAAGTCACATTTTGGCTTTTGTATTATCCATGGAGGGATGTAGCATGATGCTCGTTCGAATATAGGTGGATGTTCTAAATTTAGATTGCTAAAAATGCGAAACGTTCTTATTCCGAAGGGAGCAGTTGAACGTTGACGCACATTGTAACGATGCACGAGGTAGTTATCAAAAACCGCTTTGAATGCCGGATGATTAGGTTTACTTCGAAGACCAGTGTAATATGAAATTTGTAGCATTTGACGTCGCATTGAGAGAGATGGTTCTCCAGCTTCAACTAGAAGGCTGGAGATTGGGCTTGATCTAAAAGCACCAGTAGAAAGTCTAAGGCCAGCATGATGTATTGAATCAAGGAGTTTCAGAATCGTACGTCGAGCAGATGAATAGGCTATACAGCCGTAATCTATGCTCGATCTTACAACGGCGCGATAGAAACGGAGCATACAGGTTCTGTCTGCTCCCCAATTTGTACCACTTAGAACTCTCAACATATCCAATATCTTGCTGCATCTCACCTTCAAATCACGAACATGTGGACTCCATGAAAGTCTTTTATCCAATAAAAGACCCAAAAATCTCACATTATCCGCGGTTTGAAGCCGCGTACCATCAAGATAAAGAATAGGTTCCTGGTGTTGCCTGCGACGACTAAATGCTATACACTGGGTCTTCGAAGCCGAAAACTTGAAGCCCGTAGATTTGGTCCATTCTTGCAATTTATTAATTACCAATTGTAAGGATCTTTCCGCTGTTGCCATACTTCTAGCAGCCATATATATACAAAAATCGTCTACAAACAGGGAACAGTGGACCGGTGACTGTACGTTTGAAGTGACGCTGTTAATGGCAACAGCAAACAGCGTCACACTCAAAACGCCACCCTGTGGTACACCATTCTCTAGTTCGCAACGATCAGAATATATGCCTCCTAGACGTACACGGAAAGTCCTGTTATTCAAATAATTTTGTATAAAACCAAATGCATAATGTATAATGTAATAATGCATAATGTAAATATGAAGCTTTAAAAGATTTTTTTAAAATTTATAATAAATAAAATTGTTTGTATCCTATTTATTAGAAATATATGATTGGTTAGGTTCTCTGCAATATTTTAAAGAGCAATGTCTTTTCATTTACAATGTAACTCCTGCTACGGAATTAATTACTGTCTGGAGAGATAGAAGGAAGAAACATAACCAATTTATTCACATGTGTATAAAACGTTTTTGTAAGAGCGTCTAAAACGGTTGCCGTTTCAAGGACTAAATTCGTCTAGTCTTCTAAATAAAAACATGATTCAAGTTCATTACCTCATGTACGGATGAGGTTTTAGCATGGCTAATTCCACAGACGGGATTCGTAACTGCAGAACCGCAATATCTGTTTAGTGATATAATTATTATAACTTGTAATTTAACGAACAGTTATGTGTTGTAGAAAAATGTTTCTTTTACAATAGTTGTGAGCGTTACTGTAAAAACACATTAATTTTTTAAATGCCATTTGTTTGACCTTGAAAAAATGTAAATGCTCTTTTCATAATAATAAATAATTTTCATATTACATAAATAAAACTAATCAAATAAAACGGCCGGAGATAGACTTTTTCCAATTCAAATGTTTATTCCAAGCACAATACTTTAGAAGTGGCCAACAGCTGGAAAGAAACCATTCTGCGGAGATCTGGAAGTCGTCTGTGGAGCGAAGCCAAAACGCAGCCGTATATATACGTTTTCTAAGCCTACAGCATAGGATAAGCTTCTTTTCCTAGCCAATAGGATTGCAGAAGCTGTTAGCCAATAGGAATCGCGTCTATAACGCAAACTGTGAATTCTTAATTTAACAGCAATAGCTGCGTTTGATGTCGCGGTAAACGACCTCAGCTAAACCTGCAGCTGCAACAGATGTGTAGACAACCTTCAACTAAGAAACACTCAGACAACCTTAAAAAATCAGATACTTACACAGTCACACACAACTTATACTGTGTTTCTGATTGGCTAAGACAACCAGCTCGTTGATTGGTTCGAGTAAAGAATAACTTTTGCCTATAAATTGAGATAGATTACTATATGCTTTACATTGCTACTTTGTTTGTGGAGCAGTTCTTTTTAAACATTTTTAAGAAATGGCATCAAGGAGTGGAGAACCAGTGTGTGTGGTGGAACAGCTTGAAGTGGCTCTAGGACCATGGGTGAGGAAACCTACAAGACCATCGCTCTCCATTGGCAAGACGGCAAAGCAGTCAGGACCTTCGCTGCCCAGCGCTGGACTTTCGCCAACATTCCCCCCTAAACCGTCCCTTCCCTTCCCTCAAAAACCTAATTGCATAAGAGAACTTTTTCCTAATAAACCTACTTTGAATTTTCCTATAAATACCAATCTTTTGAAAAATCAACTTTCCAACAACCCAAACTTAGCCTCAGAACCTTTAAAAAACAAAATTCCCAATATAATACCTCCATCTAAAATTATGACTTCTGAACCACACCATCTTAAAATAAGAAAGCAGTACAAGTACATTGTTAAAAGGGGGGGGGAATACGGTGCATTGTAAAAACCTCTCATGAATCCGGACTTTGTGCAAAACATAAAACAAATTTAACTAAAGTAGGAAGTGTTAAAGAAACGAAACAAAGTACTTGCACTGCTATTCTTAATGATAAAAAACCTTCCAAACAATTGTTCCTCTAAAAGAAAAAATATTCAAGGATCCAACATCGAAAACTGAACCTACATTGGTCAGGCTTACGAGGTTGGATCCAAAGATCTCTTATAAATTTGAATATAGAGAGGGATCGTATGGAATTTTTTCTTTTAAAGGAAGAATTAGAAATAAAATTTTTATTCCTCAATGGTTCCAGTTTCCAGACATTACGAATGGAGACGGGTATCTTGAGAATGAAAAAAATAAAAGGGGACTTCCTACTTGGGTCCGAAACCCTAAAAATAATTAATCTATATTTTTTTGTTTTTCTAAATTTTAAATTCAATTACTGTTATTTGTGGTTTATAGGCCTACTGGGAAAGAGTTCCACAAAAAAAAAACTCTTAACGCGCCATTGAGTTGTACAGCTTAGTAGATTTTATATATATGTATTATTGTGCATAACAGGTCAATACATATATACGAGTATATATATTTAAACTTACTGTGGTGAGGAAACCAACTAAAAAAAATAAATTCACTTTATACTTACATGGTTTGAAAATCACTTTTCTCTAATTTTCCCTTGACATATTGACACCAGATATATACAACAACAAAGAGTCTTATTTTACATTTCCGACACCAATAATGCATAATGTAAATATGACAAGCTTTAAAAGATTTAAAAAAAATTTTTAAATAAATAAAATTGTTTGTATTCTATTTATTAAAAAAATATGATTGGTTAGGTTCTGTGTAATAATTGAAAGAGCAATGTCTTTTCATTTACAATATGACTCCTGCTACGGAATTAATTACTGTCTGGGGGGATAGAGTGAAGAAACATAACCAATTTATTCACATGTGCATAAAACGTTTTTGTAAGAGGGTCTAAAACGGTTGCAGTTTCAAGGACTAAACTCGTCTACTCTTTTAGATAAAAACATGATTCAAGTTCATGACCACATGTACGGATGAGGTTTTTAGCATGGCTACATTCCACAGACGGGATTCATTACTGTAGAACCGCAATATCTGTTTAGTGATATAATTATTATAACTTGTAATTTAACGAACAGTTATGTGTTGCAGAAAAATGTAACTTTTACAATAGTTGTGAGCGGTACTGTAAAAACGCATTTATTTTTTTTAAAACACCATTTGTTTGACCTTGAAAAAATGTAAATGCTCTTTTCATAATAATAAATATATATGTCTTACGAGTCCATAATTAATAATAAACGAAAAAATTGATTCATGCACATTTTGAAGATATGCATTTAAAAAGACAATCTTTATAAAGTAAGTTTACTTCCAGACACTCTTCTAAGCTAACATTAGTATTGGAAAGGTAGTATTGGAAAGGTAACCCCCCACCACTAAAGTATTTATTATTATACCTCCCACCAAATATTAATTTATAAATATGAGTACTTGAAGCTAAGTAGTCATTTGTTAACAGTCACCTGAGAAGGTAACATGTGCGTTGATGAACGCTCGTCAATAATGGAAACAATGAAAAGTATTAATAAAGATTAAGGTATCGTCGAAAAGTGACTTTTTTATAAGTGCATTTTATAGTTCCAAAACAATCATATCCTGAATATCAGATTAACTCCAATACCTATAAATACACTTTTCTTAAAGTGCATTTAATAATAAATACACTTTTCTTAAAGTGCATTTAATAATAAATACACTTTTCAATAAAGTGCTTTTACTACAAAGAATCGCATACTATCACCCAAATATAAAATGCATTTTCTCCCTAATTCCCCAGTATTAATTGGGGCCGCTAAATTCGTATTCCATTAACCATCCTTCATTAAATACACTCAGATCCAAATACTACTTTTACTATAAAAACGTAACACACTTTTTACTCAACTACCTCCCCTCATGACGTCACACACTCACACTACCAACACCTTTTCACGTCACCACACTTACGCACCCGCAATCACACACAATTTTACAGTTTTAAATTTAGCGGCCCCAATTTAATACTACTGACATGGCATGGAGAAGAGGAATTTTGAACGTATTGAAATCATGGGTATACAAGTTAACATTCTTGCTTCTATACAAAATTATTTGAATAACAGGACTTTCCGTGTACGTCTAGGAGTCATATATTCTGAATGTTACGAACTAGAGAATGGTGTACCACAGGGTGGCGTGTTGAGTGTGACGCTGTTTCGACCGTGTCCTTGCTTTCTTATGCCACCTTAATCTATTTAATAATATTTAAATTTTGTATAATTTTAGGTTCTTTAGTTTTAGATAATTAGAATTAGTTTTAAACATTTATTTTATTTTATTTTGTTTTATTTTGATTAGTTTTATTTATGTAATATTTATTTTAAAAAATTTAACTTTAGTTAGGCGATGATAACCCTGGGGAAAAAATAAAAAATAACGAAACCACGCACCTGGATATATTGCTTTTAGAGCGGCGTCTTCGATAACTGCGGACGCGTTGTTTAACATCTTTGGTTCTATTATCCAGAGCAACGCCGATACCTTTAAAGCCGACGACACCGTCAAAGTGACCTGTACAAAGGTTAACGTACCTATAGGGCGTGGACGTGTAAGACCCGGACTGTATAATAATTTGAAAGAAGAATCGCACCGAAGAAAGGGTATTGTTACGATTAAAAATACGGACGCCCTCTGTTTATCCCTGTTCTCTGGTTGTAGCTATAGCGCATTCGTTAAGAGACCCCAAGTACAAGCTTGTGAGTATGGACAGATGCAATCGTCAAACCAACAGACCAAAACAACTAATGACGGACGCCGGAGTGCAGATTGGAGATGGTGATGCCGGGATTCGAGAATCGCAACAGTTTCAAGATTATCTTTCCGATTATAAAATTACCGTTTACAATTACGGCAGCAAAGGTCGTGATATTACGTCCTTTGCTTGACGTAATCAACCCTTAACCAAGATACCAATATAAGTACGGACAACACAGACCCAAGTCCTCAGACAAGACCATGGTAGGTGTTTACTACTGGACAGATACTCTCACAATCTAGAAGAAAGCGTTCCCTTTACTATCACTGTATCGTCGTAGATTACGCTCATTTCGTACTTGGAAAGGAGTGTCAAATGATACTGTCAATCCCGTGCGTCTCAGCGAAGCGGGATTCTTTTACACAGGCCAAGAAGATCAAACATTGTCCTTTACATGCGCCGGTGGCCTTGAAGATTGGTCAGAGAATGATGATCCGTTACAGGAACATGCAAAGTGGTTTCCTAAATGTTAATACGTAGTGGGTGTAAGTGCTAAACGGGCACAGATGGGGGTAGACATCTGTACAACAGACGATGAAGACTACTCGGATCTGTAATCTGAATACTCCCTTAGATGGAAATTGTGCGATTCATGGAGATGTGTCTCCTGAATACAAATGTACATAGGGGACACATCCCTTACAATTAATTTGAGATCCTCAATGTGACTTTTAACACCGTTAATGTTCCACTGAATCACGGATTGTTTAGGTGTGGACATTGTATTTTAGTGAAATGGATTCACCTGGCTCTCACTGGTGTCATTGCAAATTTGCTGGCCTGGAATGTTGGACGTTCCAGGCAGCGAGTCATCAGATTCCATCACCACACTTTTACCCGCAGGGGGTGCTGACTAGCCGCACCTACGAGGGATTTGGCGTCCCTCGCGGTACCCTAGCCTAACACTACACCACTCACAAAGCATACACACACACACATACACACACCAACACAATCTATACACATTTCAACACTTACATATTCTCTTAGGGAATTTTGACTGGCCAGAACCGTTGCGCGTTGGGAGTGCTGAAAAGTCCAGAGCGTGACAAACTCTGGTCTGGGACGCTGCTGTGAGCTTGCTCTGCCGAAGACGTATGCGCGGTTGCTGGTCCGCTAGCCACTTCGGTCCTTGGTCAGGGAGTGTCCGTGGTGCACAGGTGTCGGAGCCTGTGCACAGTATTACGAGTTCTCGACTGATGCCCATCCAGTCGAGCTAAGGAGGAAACTATGGGCCCCAGAGTTCCAGGGGTTGGAAATGATCGAAAGTGATCCATGGGTGTACTCGTTCTCATAGCCTCGCCCGTAACGCCTGACACGATGGTTAGCTTAATAACAAATTATGGAAAACCAACAAATGTCCAACCAGTTTAATGTAAAGAGGCGTCGTGAGGTTTCTCCGAAAATGCCTAGGGAAGTATATATGAGGGAAGAAATGGATATAGCGTCACCAAAGTTCTTAATCGTATCTTGCACAGAAGCTGAAAAAGATCTGTCAAAGGTATCGCCTTTTATAATCCAAAAGGCTATAACTGGATGTGCAGCAGGACCCGTCTCTTCCATAAGGAAGTTACTCCATATGGAGTAAATATCGATGGTACAGGAGTGCTGGAATAAGAACGTTGCGTATTTTTAGCAATCTAAATTTAGAACTTCCACCTATAGTCGAGCGATCATCATGCTACATCCATCCATGGGTAATACGAATGCCAAAATTTGACTTCTCATTGTCCAGGTACCTAAAACACAATACTCCTGACGTTATTTATCGTCAGGAGTTTTTGCAGATCCAACTAACTCACCCACATACTGTGAGTATATTCACAGACGGTTCAAAACTGGACAATGGTGTATAGGTTGTGCATTTTATATGGAAGGACAAACCTTCACTTATGGATTACCCTCAGCCTGTAGTGTTTTTACAGCAGAACTTTATGCAATTTTCCAAGCTTTAAGATCAATTCCGTCTGCAACATCTAAATATCTTGTATGTTCCGATTCCAAAAGTGCTCTCCAGGCTATTCAGGAAATGTACACTAGGAACCCATTAGTTGGAGACATCTTGTGCTCAATACACAGGCTCCAATTACGGGGTATCGAGGTGTCATTTCTCTGGGTGCCTGGTCACTGCGGAATATTTGGAAACACTAAACCAGATGAAGGTGCAAAATTAGCTACAGGTATGTTGCCATCGACACAACGTGTGATGGCATCAGATTCTGTATGCAAAGTTAAAACTACACTATTCTCTGTTTGGAATGAAGAATGGGTAAATGTAAATAGAAACAGGCTGAGGGACATCAAAAATACCGTCCGACCATGAAGGACATCTATTCTTTCGAAACGTAGGGAGGAAGTGGTGGTAACTCGACTTCGCATCGGCCACTCTTTGTTAACGCATGAATGGTTGATGCGACATGAGGATCCACCACTATGTCCGTTTTGTAGAAATAATATTACAATCAAGCATATCCTGCTTGATTGTGATAAGTTAACATTTTTTTTTTTTTTTTTTTTTTTTTTCCCCCAGGCGAAAAACCTATTGAGGTTATCATCGCCTAACAAAAGTTGAGATTTTAAAATAATACTTCATAAATAAAACTAATCAAAATAAAACAGAATAAAATAAAATAAATGTTTAAAACTAATTGTAATAATCTAAAACTAAAGAACCTAAAATTATACAAAATTTAAATATTATTAAATATATTAAGGTGGCGTAAGAAAGCGAGGACACGGTCGATAGCCGTGACATCGTCCCTTAAAACCACCTTTAAACTACCTCGAAGATCGTAAAACGTATATATAAATTTGTCAACTCATTACAATCATGCAGGATATGCTTGATTGTAATATTATTTCTACAAAACGGACATAGTGGTGGATCCTCATGTCGCATCAACCATCCATGCGTTAACAAAGAGTGGCCGATGCGAAGTCGAGTAACCACCACTTCCTCCCTACGATTCGAACGAACAGATGTCCTCCATGGTCGGACGGTATTTTTGATGCCCCTCAGCTTGTTTCTATTTACATTTTGCCATTCTTCATTCCAAACAGAGAATAGTGTAGTTTTAACTTTGCATACAAAATCTGATGCCATCACACGTTGTGTCGATGGCAACATACCTGTAGCTAATTTTGCACCTTCATCTGCTTTAGTGTTTCCGAATATTCCACAGTGACCAGGCACCCAGAGAAATGACACCTCGACACCTCGTAATTGGAGCCTGTGTATAGAGCACAAGATGTCTCCTACCAAAGGGTTCTTAGTGTACATTTCCTGAAAGCCTGGAGAGCACTTTTGGAATCACAACACACAAGATATTTAGATTTTGCAGACGGAATTGATCTTAAAGCTTGGAAAATTGCATAAAGTTCTGCAGTAAAAACGCTACAGGCTGAGGGCAATCCGTAAGTGAAAGTTTGTCCTTCCATATAAAATGCACAACCTATCCCATTGTCCAGTTTCGAACCGTCTGTGAATATAGTCACAGTGTGTTGGTGAGTTTGTTGAATCTGCAAAAACTCCTGACGATAAATAACGTCAGGAGTATTGTGTTTTAGGTACATGGACAATGAGAAGTCACATTTTGGCTTTTGTATTGTCCATGGAGGGATGTAGCATGATGTTCGTTCGAATATAGGTGGATGTTCTAAATTTAGATTATTAAAAATGCGCAACGTTCTTATTCCGAAGGGAGCAGTTGAACGTTGACGCATATTGTAACGATCCTCGAGGTGGTTATCAAAAACTGCTTTGAATGCCGGATGTTTAGGTTTACTTCGAAGACCAGTGTAATAAGAAATTTGTAGCATTTGACGTCGCATAGAGAGAGATGGTTCTCCAGCTTCAACTAGAAGGCTGGAGATTGGGCTTGATCTAAAAGCACCAGTAGAAAGTCTAAGACCAGCGTGATGTATTGAATCCAGGAGTTTCAGAACCGTAGGTCGAGCAGATGAATAGGCTATACAGCCGTAATCTATGCGCGATCTTACAACGGCGCGATAGAAACGGAGCATACAGGTTCTGTCTGCTCCCCAATTTGTACCACTTAGAACTCTCAACATATCCAATATCTTGCTGCATCTCACCCTCAAATCACGAACATGCGGATTCCATGAAAGTCTTTTATCCAATAAAAGACCCAAAAATCTCACATTATCCGCGGTTTGAAGCCGCGTACCATCAAGATAAAGAATAGGTTCCTGATGTTGCCTGCGACGACTAAATGCTATACACTGGGTTTTCGAAGCCGAAAACTTGAAGCCCGTAGATTTGGTCCATTCTTGCAATTTATTAATTACTAATTGTAAGGATCTTTCCGCTGTTGCCATACTTCTAGCAGCCATATATATACAAAAATCGTCTACAAACAGGGAACAGTGGACCGGTGACTGGGACAAGATTAAAGTAATACAAAATGAAACTTTTTATTGAAGTGGATATATGCTTAAAGAACTTTGAATGTTAGTTCTTTAATGACATCTTCTTCTTTATCATCTGCTACAATTGTTAGGCTTTAAAATATGAGAGCGTACCTCAACTCAAGTAACTATGTCCGTATAGAACGTCCCAGGTGGTAAAGCCAAGTTTTCAACCGGCAAAAGTATGTATAGAACTTCTCAAAAATGAGAGTTTACAACACTTTTCTCAATATATAGAACGTTGGTAACTAAACCGCAAGAGAGTTTTCAGAAGATAGTTAAAAGATATGTTGAGACTCACTTACTTCTAGCGAAACAATCAATGTTCTCCAGGACTCCGTCGGCGTTGTCTGCCTTGGTCTCGAAGCTCGTTCATATGCCATTGGTTCCATTCTTCCCATGGCGGACTTCAAGGGCTCCTCCTCGGGTAGTTGCCTTGCCATTGGTTCCGTTCTTCTCATGGCGTGTTGAAGACTCTTAGGCAGCTAAAGTTACCGCTTCAAAGGTTGCACTTGTATAAACATTTGAAGTTTTTCGAATAAAGCTGTCCCGGCCGGAGATAGACTTTTTCCAATTCAAATGTTTATTCCAAGCACAATACTTTAGAAGTGGCCAACAGCTGGAAAGAAACCATTCTGCGGAGATCTGGAAGTCGTCTGTGAAGTGAAGCCCTAACGCAGCCGTATATATACGTTTTCTAAGCCTACAGCATAGGATAAGCTTCTTTTCTTAGCCAATAGGATTGCAGAAGCTGTTTGCCAATAGGAATCGCGTCTTAACGCAAACTGTGAATTCTTAATGTAAACGCAATAGCTGCATTTGATGTCGCGGTAAACGACCTCAGCTAAACTTGCAGCTGCAACAGATGTGTAGACAACCTTCAACTAAGAAACACTTATACTGTGTTTCTGATTGGCTAAGAAAACCAGCTCGTTGATTGATTCGAGTAAAGATTAACTTTTGCCTATAAATTGAGATAGATTACTATATGCTTTACATTGCTACTTTGTTCGTGGAGCAGTTCTGTTAAAAATTTGAAGAAATGGCATCAAGGAGTGTAGAACCAGTGTGTGTGTTAGAACTGCCTGAAGTCGATCTAGGACCATGGGTGAGGAAGGCTACTAGACCAAATTGGCAAGACGGCAAAGCAGGCAGGACCTTCTCTGCCCATCGCTGGACTTTCACCAACATTACCCCCTAAACCGTCCCTTCCCTTTCCTCAAAAACCTCATTGTAAAAGAGAACTTTTTCCAACTAAACAGACTTTGAAAGGGGGGGGAATACGGTTCATTGTAAAAACCTCTCATGAATCTGGACTTTGTGCAAAACATAAACCAAAATTAACTAAAGTAGGAAGTTTTTTTTTTTCCAGGCGAAAAACCTATCAAGGTTATCATCGCCTAACTAAAGTTATTTTAAATAATTATTTTAAAATAAAACTAACCAACTAAACAAAATAAAATAAAATAAATGTTTAATACAAATTGTAACTAAAACTAAAGACACTAAAATTATACATAGTTTAAATATTATTAAATAGATTCAGGTGGCGTAAGAAAACGAGGACACGGTCGATAGCCGTGACATCGTCTCTTAAAACCACCTTTAAACTACCTCGAAGATCGTAACGTATATACAAATTTGTTAACTCATTACAATCAAGCAGGATATGCTTGATTGTAATATTATTTCTACAAAACTGACATAGTGGTGGATCCTCATGTCGCATCAACCATCTATGCGTTAACTTTTTTTTTTTTCTTTTTTTTCCAGGCGAAAAACCTATCGAGGTTATCATCGCCTAACTAAAATTTTATTTTAAATAATTATTTCAAAATAAAACTAACTAAACAAACTAAAATAAATGTTTAATACTAAATGTAACTAAAAAGAAAGAAACTAAAATTATATATAATTTAAATATTATTAAATAGATTCAGGTGGCGTAAGAAAGCGATGACACGGTCGATAGCCGCGACATCGTCCCCTAAAACCACCTTTAAACTACCTCGAAGATCGTAACGTACATACAAATCGCTCAACTCATCACAATCAAGCAGGATATGCTTGATTGTAATATTGCTTCTACAAAACTGACATAGTGGTGGATCCTCATGTCGCATCAACCATCTATGCGTTAACTTTTTTTTTTTTTCTTTTTTTTCCAGGCGAAAAACCTATCGAGGTTATCATCGCCTAACTAAAATTTTATTTTAAATAATTATTTCAAAATAAAACTAACTAAACAAACTAAAATAAATGTTTAATACTAAATGTAACTAAAAAGAAAGAAACTAAAATTATATATAATTTAAATATTATTAAATAGATTCAGGTGGCGTAAGAAAGCGATGACACGGTCGATAGCCGCGACATCGTCCCCTAAAACCACCTTTAAACTACCTCGAAGATCGTAACGTACATACAAATCGCTCAACTCATCACAATCAAGCAGGATATGCTTGATTGTAATATTGCTTCTACAAAACTGACATAATGGTGGATCCTCATGTCGCATCAACCATCCATGCGTTAACAAAGAGTGGCCGATGCGAAGTCGAGTTATCACCACTTCCTCCCTACGATTCGAACGAACAGATGTCCTCCATGGTCGGACGGTATTTTTGATGTCCCTCAGCTTGTTTCTATTTACATTTTGCCATTCTTCATTCCAAACAGAGAATAGTATAGTTTTAACATTGCATACAAAATCTGATGCCATCACACGTTGTGTCGATGGTACCATACTTGTAGCTAATTTTGCACCTTCATCTGCTTTAGTGTTTCCAAATATTCCGCAGTGACCAGGCACCCAGAGAAATGACACCTCGACACCTCGTAATTGGAGCCTGTGCATAGAGCACAAGATGTCTCCAACCAAAGGGTTCTTAGTGTACATTTCCTGAATAGCCTGGAGAGCACTTTTGGAATCACAACACACAAGATATTTAGATTTTGCAGACGGAATTGATCTTAAAGCTTGGAAAATTGCATAAAGTTCTGCAGTAAAAACGCTACAGGCTGAGGGCAATCCGTAAGTGAAAGTTTGTCCTTCCATATAAAATGCACAACCTATCCCATTGTCCAGTTTTGAACCGTCTGTGAATATAGTCACAGTATTTTGGTGAGTTTGTTGAATCTGCAAAAACTCCTGACGATAAATAACGTCAGGAGTATTGTGTTTTAGGTACATGGACAATGAGAAGTCACATTTTGGCTTTTGTATTATCCATGGAGGGATGTAGCATGATGCTCGTTCGAATATAGGTGGATGTTCTAAATTTAGATTGCTAAAAATGCGAAACGTTCTTATTCCGAAGGGAGCAGTTGAACGTTGACGCACATTGTAACGATGCACGAGGTAGTTATCAAAAACCGCTTTGAATGCCGGATGATTAGGTTTACTTCGAAGACCAGTGTAATATGAAATTTGTAGCATTTGACGTCGCATTGAGAGAGATGGTTCTCCAGCTTCAACTAGAAGGCTGGAGATTGGGCTTGATCTAAAAGCACCAGTAGAAAGTCTAAGGCCAGCATGATGTATTGAATCAAGGAGTTTCAGAATCGTACGTCGAGCAGATGAATAGGCTATACAGCCGTAATCTATGCTCGATCTTACAACGGCGCGATAGAAACGGAGCATACAGGTTCTGTCTGCTCCCCAATTTGTACCACTTAGAACTCTCAACATATCCAATATCTTGCTGCATCTCACCTTCAAATCACGAACATGTGGACTCCATGAAAGTCTTTTATCCAATAAAAGACCCAAAAATCTCACATTATCCGCGGTTTGAAGCCGCGTACCATCAAGATAAAGAATAGGTTCCTGGTGTTGCCTGCGACGACTAAATGCTATACACTGGGTCTTCGAAGCCGAAAACTTGAAGCCCGTAGATTTGGTCCATTCTTGCAATTTATTAATTACCAATTGTAAGGATCTTTCCGCTGTTGCCATACTTCTAGCAGCCATATATATACAAAAATCGTCTACAAACAGGGAACAGTGGACCGGTGACTGTACGTTTGAAGTGACGCTGTTAATGGCAACAGCAAACAGCGTCACACTCAAAACGCCACCCTGTGGTACACCATTCTCTAGTTCGCAACGATCAGAATATATGCCTCCTAGACGTACACGGAAAGTCCTGTTATTCAAATAATTTTGTATAAAACCAAATGCATAATGTATAATGTAATAATGCATAATGTAAATATGAAGCTTTAAAAGATTTTTTTAAAATTTATAATAAATAAAATTGTTTGTATCCTATTTATTAGAAATATATGATTGGTTAGGTTCTCTGCAATATTTTAAAGAGCAATGTCTTTTCATTTACAATGTAACTCCTGCTACGGAATTAATTACTGTCTGGAGAGATAGAAGGAAGAAACATAACCAATTTATTCACATGTGTATAAAACGTTTTTGTAAGAGCGTCTAAAACGGTTGCCGTTTCAAGGACTAAATTCGTCTAGTCTTCTAAATAAAAACATGATTCAAGTTCATTACCTCATGTACGGATGAGGTTTTAGCATGGCTAATTCCACAGACGGGATTCGTAACTGCAGAACCGCAATATCTGTTTAGTGATATAATTATTATAACTTGTAATTTAACGAACAGTTATGTGTTGTAGAAAAATGTTTCTTTTACAATAGTTGTGAGCGTTACTGTAAAAACACATTAATTTTTTAAATGCCATTTGTTTGACCTTGAAAAAATGTAAATGCTCTTTTCATAATAATAAATAATTTTCATATTACATAAATAAAACTAATCAAATAAAACGGCCGGAGATAGACTTTTTCCAATTCAAATGTTTATTCCAAGCACAATACTTTAGAAGTGGCCAACAGCTGGAAAGAAACCATTCTGCGGAGATCTGGAAGTCGTCTGTGGAGCGAAGCCAAAACGCAGCCGTATATATACGTTTTCTAAGCCTACAGCATAGGATAAGCTTCTTTTCCTAGCCAATAGGATTGCAGAAGCTGTTAGCCAATAGGAATCGCGTCTATAACGCAAACTGTGAATTCTTAATTTAACAGCAATAGCTGCGTTTGATGTCGCGGTAAACGACCTCAGCTAAACCTGCAGCTGCAACAGATGTGTAGACAACCTTCAACTAAGAAACACTCAGACAACCTTAAAAAATCAGATACTTACACAGTCACACACAACTTATACTGTGTTTCTGATTGGCTAAGACAACCAGCTCGTTGATTGGTTCGAGTAAAGAATAACTTTTGCCTATAAATTGAGATAGATTACTATATGCTTTACATTGCTACTTTGTTTGTGGAGCAGTTCTTTTGAAACATTTTTAAGAAATGGCATCAAGGAGTGGAGAACCAGTGTGTGTGGTGGAACAGCTTGAAGTGGCTCTAGGACCATGGGTGAGGAAACCTACAAGACCATCGCTCTCCATTGGCAAGACGGCAAAGCAGTCAGGACCTTCGCTGCCCAGCGCTGGACTTTCGCCAACATTCCCCCCTAAACCGTCCCTTCCCTTCCCTCAAAAACCTAATTGCATAAGAGAACTTTTTCCTAATAAACCTACTTTGAATTTTCCTATAAATACCAATCTTTTGAAAAATCAACTTTCCAACAACCCAAACTTAGCCTCAGAACCTTTAAAAAACAAAATTCCCAATATAATACCTCCATCTAAAATTATGACTTCTGAACCACACCATCTTAAAATAAGAAAGCAGTACAAGTACATTGTTAAAAGGGGGGGGGAATACGGTGCATTGTAAAAACCTCTCATGAATCCGGACTTTGTGCAAAACATAAAACAAATTTAACTAAAGTAGGAAGTGTTAAAGAAACGAAACAAAGTACTTGCACTGCTATTCTTAATGATAAAAAACCTTCCAAACAATTGTTCCTCTAAAAGAAAAAATATTCAAGGATCCAACATTGAAAACTGAACCTACATTGGTCAGGCTTACGAGGTTGGATCCAAAGATCTCTTATAAATTTGAATATAGAGAGGGATCGTATGGAATTTTTTCTTTTAAAGGAAGAATTAGAAATAAAATTTTTATTCCTCAATGGTTCCAGTTTCCAGACATTACGAATGGAGACGGGTATCTTGAGAATGAAAAAAAATAAAAGGGGACTTCCTACTTGGGTCCGAAACCCTAAAAATAATTAATCTATATTTTTTTGTTTTTCTAAATTTTAAATTCAATTACTGTTATTTGTGGTTTATAGGCCTACTGGGAAAGAGTTCCACAAAAAAAAAACTCTTAACGCGCCATTGAGTTGTACAGCTTAGTAGATTTTATATATATGTATTATTGTGCATAACAGGTCAATACATATATACGAGTATATATATTTAAACTTACTGTGGTGAGGAAACCAACTAAAAAAAATAAATTCACTTTATACTTACATGGTTTGAAAATCACTTTTCTCTAATTTTCCCTTGACATATTGACACCAGATATATACAACAACAAAGAGTCTTATTTTACATTTCCGACACCAATAATGCATAATGTAAATATGACAAGCTTTAAAAGATTTAAAAAAAAATTTTAAATAAATAAAATTGTTTGTATTCTATTTATTAAAAAAATATGATTGGTTAGGTTCTGTGTAATAATTGAAAGAGCAATGTCTTTTCATTTACAATATGACTCCTGCTACGGAATTAATTACTGTCTGGGGGGATAGAGTGAAGAAACATAACCAATTTATTCACATGTGCATAAAACGTTTTTGTAAGAGGGTCTAAAACGGTTGCAGTTTCAAGGACTAAACTCGTCTACTCTTTTAGATAAAAACATGATTCAAGTTCATGACCACATGTACGGATGAGGTTTTTAGCATGGCTACATTCCACAGACGGGATTCATTACTGTAGAACCGCAATATCTGTTTAGTGATATAATTATTATAACTTGTAATTTAACGAACAGTTATGTGTTGCAGAAAAATGTAACTTTTACAATAGTTGTGAGCGGTACTGTAAAAACGCATTTATTTTTTTTAAAACACCATTTGTTTGACCTTGAAAAAATGTAAATGCTCTTTTCATAATAATAAATATATATGTCTTACGAGTCCATAATTAATAATAAACGAAAAAATTGATTCATGCACATTTTGAAGATATGCATTTAAAAAGACAATCTTTATAAAGTAAGTTTACTTCCAGACACTCTTCTAAGCTAACATTAGTATTGGAAAGGTAACCCCCCACCACTAAAGTATTTATTATTATACCTCCCACCAAATATTAATTTATAAATATGAGTACTTGAAGCTAAGTAGTCATTTGTTAACAGTCACCTGAGAAGGTAACATGTGCGTTGATGAACGCTCGTCAATAATGGAAACAATGAAAAGTATTAATAAAGATTAAGGTATCGTCGAAAAGTGACTTTTTTATAAGTGCATTTTATAGTTCCAAAACAATCATATCCTGAATATCAGATTAACTCCAATACCTATAAATACACTTTTCTTAAAGTGCATTTAATAATAAATACACTTTTCTTAAAGTGCATTTAATAATAAATACACTTTTCAATAAAGTGCTTTTACTACAAAGAATCGCATACTATCACCCAAATATAAAATGCATTTTCTCCCTAATTCCCCAGTATTAATTGGGGCCGCTAAATTCGTATTCCATTAACCATCCTTCATTAAATACACTCAGATCCAAATACTACTTTTACTATAAAAACGTAACACACTTTTTACTCAACTACCTCCCCTCATGACGTCACACACTCACACTACCAACACCTTTTCACGTCACCACACTTACGCACCCGCAATCACACACAATTTTACAGTTTTAAATTTAGCGGCCCCAATTTAATACTACTGACATGGCATGGAGAAGAGGAATTTTGAACGTATTGAAATCATGGGTATACAAGTTAACATTCTTGCTTCTATACAAAATTATTTGAATAACAGGACTTTCCGTGTACGTCTAGGAGTCATATATTCTGAATGTTACGAACTAGAGAATGGTGTACCACAGGGTGGCGTGTTGAGTGTGACGCTGTTTCGACCGTGTCCTTGCTTTCTTATGCCACCTTAATCTATTTAATAATATTTAAATTTTGTATAATTTTAGGTTCTTTAGTTTTAGATAATTAGAATTAGTTTTAAACATTTATTTTATTTTATTTTGTTTTATTTTGATTAGTTTTATTTATGTAATATTTATTTTAAAAAATTTAACTTTAGTTAGGCGATGATAACCCTGGGGAAAAAATAAAAAATAACGAAACCACGCACCTGGATATATTGCTTTTAGAGCGGCGTCTTCGATAACTGCGGACGCGTTGTTTAACATCTTTGGTTCTATTATCCAGAGCAACGCCGATACCTTTAAAGCCGACGACACCGTCAAAGTGACCTGTACAAAGGTTAACGTACCTATAGGGCGTGGACGTGTAAGACCCGGACTGTATAATAATTTGAAAGAAGAATCGCACCGAAGAAAGGGTATTGTTACGATTAAAAATACGGACGCCCTCTGTTTATCCCTGTTCTCTGGTTGTAGCTATAGCGCATTCGTTAAGAGACCCCAAGTACAAGCTTGTGAGTATGGACAGATGCAATCGTCAAACCAACAGACCAAAACAACTAATGACGGACGCCGGAGTGCAGATTGGAGATGGTGATGCCGGGATTCGAGAATCGCAACAGTTTCAAGATTATCTTTCCGATTATAAAATTACCGTTTACAATTACGGCAGCAAAGGTCGTGATATTACGTCCTTTGCTTGACGTAATCAACCCTTAACCAAGATACCAATATAAGTACGGACAACACAGACCCAAGTCCTCAGACAAGACCATGGTAGGTGTTTACTACTGGACAGATACTCTCACAATCTAGAAGAAAGCGTTCCCTTTACTATCACTGTATCGTCGTAGATTACGCTCATTTCGTACTTGGAAAGGAGTGTCAAATGATACTGTCAATCCCGTGCGTCTCAGCGAAGCGGGATTCTTTTACACAGGCCAAGAAGATCAAACATTGTCCTTTACATGCGCCGGTGGCCTTGAAGATTGGTCAGAGAATGATGATCCGTTACAGGAACATGCAAAGTGGTTTCCTAAATGTTAATACGTAGTGGGTGTAAGTGCTAAACGGGCACAGATGGGGGTAGACATCTGTACAACAGACGATGAAGACTACTCGGATCTGTAATCTGAATACTCCCTTAGATGGAAATTGTGCGATTCATGGAGATGTGTCTCCTGAATACAAATGTACATAGGGGACACATCCCTTACAATTAATTTGAGATCCTCAATGTGACTTTTAACACCGTTAATGTTCCACTGAATCACGGATTGTTTAGGTGTGGACATTGTATTTTAGTGAAATGAATTCACCTGGCTCTCACTGGTGTCATTGCAAATTTGCTGGCCTGGAATGTTGGACGTTCCAGGCAGCGAGTCATCAGATTCCATCACCACACTTTTACCCGCAGGGGGTGCTGACTAGCCGCACCTACGAGGGATTTGGCGTCCCTCGCGGTACCCTAGCCTAACACTACACCACTCACAAAGCATACACACACACACATACACACACCAACACAATCTATACACATTTCAACACTTACATATTCTCTTAGGGAATTTTGACTGGCCAGAACCGTTGCGCGTTGGGAGTGCTGAAAAGTCCAGAGCGTGACAAACTCTGGTCTGGGACGCTGCTGTGAGCTTGCTCTGCCGAAGACGTATGCGCGGTTGCTGGTCCGCTAGCCACTTCGGTCCTTGGTCAGGGAGTGTCCGTGGTGCACAGGTGTCGGAGCCTGTGCACAGTATTACGAGTTCTCGACTGATGCCCATCCAGTCGAGCTAAGGAGGAAACTATGGGCCCCAGAGTTCCAGGGGTTGGAAATGATCGAAAGTGATCCATGGGTGTACTCGTTCTCATAGCCTCGCCCGTAACGCCTGACACGATGGTTAGCTTAATAACAAATTATGGAAAACCAACAAATGTCCAACCAGTTTAATGTAAAGAGGCGTCGTGAGGTTTCTCCGAAAATGCCTAGGGAAGTATATATGAGGGAAGAAATGGATATAGCGTCACCAAAGTTCTTAATCGTATCTTGCACAGAAGCTGAAAAAGATCTGTCAAAGGTATCGCCTTTTATAATCCAAAAGGCTATAACTGGATGTGCAGCAGGACCCGTCTCTTCCATAAGGAAGTTACGGAACGGAACACTGCTGTTAGAAACAAGCAATTCGAAGCAGTCACAGTTATTATTAAAAATGACCTCCTTCTTTGATCAGGTCAAGGTTTCGGTGGTTCCCCACAAAACCTTGAACTCATCAAAGGGAGTAATATCATGCAGGGATCTGTTGTATGTCCGTGAGGACGAAATTAAATGAGAACTGGTATCAGAAGGTGTAACAGATGTCGTACGAATTATGAGGATGAAAAACGGTCAGAGAGTTCCAACAACATCAATTATCCTAACATTCGGGAAACCATCTATCCCGGAATATTTATACGCTGGCTATCAACGGCTTTCTGTTAGGCCCTACGTTCCCAATCCACGCCGGTGCTTTAAATGCCAACGTTTTGGACACGTAAGTTCTTCTTGCTCCAAGCCAGAGGTATGCGGACAGTGTGCATCTGAAGGCCATACTGAGAAGGTTTGCACAAGTGCTCCGAAATGCCCAAACTGTGCTGGTGATCACCCTGCTCGCTCCTTAAACTGCCCAAAGTTCAAGGAGGAGAAAGCGATCCTCAGCATAATGGCAAAGGACAAAACATCTTTTTACGAAGCGAAAAAGAAGTTCAAGTCAACTCAACCTAGACTTGAAACGAAATCCTATGCCTCAGCAATCACCACTGAGAAGTCTTGTTCCAACTGCGATGAGCTAAACAAGAAAATTGAAGTTCTCACTGAGCAAGTTAGCCAGTTATTAGCTTTGGTGACCAAAAACATGGTTTCCAAATCATGGAGTATACAATATCATCCGGGCCTGGAGCAGAATCCTTCGTTGACGAGAGAGCTGACTCTAGTTCGTCGATAGAGAAATGGTTATTTGAACAAGAATCTCCAGACACTCCAACGGTGAAAGGTAAGGCTTCCTGTTTACGTTTGTACACCTGGAAAGCGTCTTTGTATGCAGAAGATGAAGAATGTTTTGAAAACGATAACGCTAGCACATTGGCAATTTCCTCACAGTCCGTGGTCATAACTCCATCCGGATGCCTTAATGAAATTATTGACATCGGAACGGAAATGCCACAGACTGATCGTAATTTCTTCCATACTGTAGATGGAGCTGTAGTTCTTGTAATAGTGCCAATATACTGGGGCCATGATTCTCGTTTACTTTGCCTAAATATTCTCCGTGCTTTCGCACAGAAGATTTTATATTTTTCCAGGTTTTCACTCGTTGGATGTCTCTTGAACTGGTTCAGAGCTTTTCTCCGTTGACGAAGGATCACAGTGCACTCATCATTCCACCACGGAACAGGTGGTCGCCGTGGTTTTGATGAGGTTTTCGGTATTGCCTTTTCGGCGGCATTCAAAATAGTTTTGGTAATTGAATTTACGATGTCGTTAATTGGAGCCAGGTCTTCCACTTCCAGTGATTCTAGATCTTGTGAGAATTGTTCCCAGTTTGCTTTTTTCAAGATCCAACGGGGATGTCGATCACAACAGGGTGAGGAGTCATACAAAGAGATCTCAATGGGAGTATGATCGCTACTGTAAAGATCAGGCAATGCTGACCATGTTAACCTTGTAGCCAGAGCAGGACTACACAATGACAAGTCAACAGCTGTCCATCCGTCTGTAGACGCTGCTAAATGTGTCGGAGAACCGTCATTTAGCAGGTATAAATCCAGTTCTGATCTGACACTCTCAACTAGATGCCCTCGTGAGTTGCATCCTGGTGAACCCCATGAAACATGGTGGGCATTAAAATCGCCCACTAATAAAAATGGAGAGGGTAACTGGTTTATCAGGTTCTCAACATCCACGAGAAATCCCTGAACTTAACCACTAGGGTCATCTTACTCTAGACGATCTGATCGAACTAGAGGCCGTAAACTCTATAACTCTACAACCAACCCTTAGCTTCGATGACATTGTTCATCCTCCAACACCATCTCCTCAGTATGCCGAACATACATCCTTCTCCGAGGAACTTGTTTCTAAAAAACAATAACTAAGGAACTTGTTTTCTTAGAACCCATTTTACCAGGACCTAGTACAACTAATTCGACTTAAACCAAGTAAATGTAAACAGGAAGTAGCCAACCGTAGTCAACAGATTGCCAGCCTTATAGCTTGATAACGGTGAAAAGGATTCCATTCATACTTTCACCGATACAGAATCAAAAAATGATGAAACGGACATACTTCAAGGAAACAATTTAGTAGTGGGAGGCCCCATATTACAAGATGATAATATTAATAATGAAGGATTAGAGATTAATAATGAAGAAGATTATGATGACCACGTGACTTTGGACGACACCTTTATGGACCCCAGAGATCCTGAATGGATACCTGAACGATTTGTAGATCCACCCTCACGTTCGCCACATCCTTATAATCTAAGACCTTAAGCTTCAAGCAGCAGAAGTATTTAAAAGAAAATGTTTTCTTTTATTTCAGATGCCTATTTGTTATCGTTCTTCATTGAATATATTTATACAACTACAGCTTGCTCCTACCACCATCAGTCGTACAATGAAACTTGTAATCTTGACAAAGGATTGGTATTCGTAAAAGAAAGAGATATACTTCTCTCCACCCACACCTGGACATTGGTAGTTTCCATTAGCACTGATGACTATGACTATGAGGTATTACACAACATTAAGACACTCTTCGATTATATAGAGCAACAGAGAAACATATCCGAATTAAATGATTTAATTCCTTATCATGAAACCTCCTACCTTCGATCTAATTTAAAGACAACTCGAGATGAGATATCCAATCTTAAACTGCTATTACCCACATCCAGACCAACCCAAGGTATAATTAATGGGATTGGGAAAGGTTTTAAATTTTTGTTTGGAACTATGGATGATTATGATTTTCAAAATATTAATTCACAAATTGATGATTTTGACTCTCAGTTTAGTAATTTAATTCATGTTGAACAAGAACAACTCACTTACATGAAAAAATTAACTAATTAAATAGATTAAAATACTAAGACTATTACATTAATTGGTAATACTTTACAGGACACTTTAGTAGATTTTAAGAAAACAAATTTTTCTATATGGAATGAAATTAATCAGTTAAAAAGAAAACTTCAATATGAAGCACGTATTTCTTCTTTATTTAGAGAGATAGAAATAACCATAAATTTAGTTTATAAACAAATTGTTCAAATTCAAGAAGCACTTGAAGTAACGTCAACGGATTATCTTAGTTCAATGTTAGTCAAACCTGCTCAATTAAGTTTACTTTTAAAAGAAATTGTAAGACAGTTACCTAGTGGTCAAGCTTTGTTAACAAATACTGATGTAGATAAGGTATATTTCTAATACTTTACAGAAAACTTTAGTAGAATTTAAGGAAACAAATTTTTCTATATGGAATGAAATTAATCAGTTAAAAAGAAAACTTCAATATGAAGCACGTATTTCTTCTTTATTTAGAGAGATAGAAATAACCATAAATTTAGTTTATAAACAAATTGTTCAAATTCAAGAAGCACCTGAAGTAACGTCAACGGATTATTTTAGTTCAATGTTAGTCAAACCTGCTCAATTAAGTTTACTTTTAAAAGAAATTGTAACACAGTTACCTAGTGGTCAAGCTTTGTTAACAAATACTGACGTAGATAAGGTATATTGCTAATACTTTACAGAAAACGTTAGTAGAATTTAAGGAAACAAATTTTTCTATATGGAATGAAATTAATCAGTTAAAAAGGAAACTTCAATATGAAGCACGTATTTCTTCTTTAATTAGAGAGATAGAAATAACCATAAATTTAGTTACTAAACAAATTGTTCAAATTCAAGAAGCACTTGATGTAACGTCAACAGGTTATCTTAGTTCAATGTTAGTCAAACCTGCTCAATTAAGTTTACTTTTAAGAGAAATTGTAATACAGTTACCTAGTGGTAAAAACTTGATAGGTTTTTGCCTGGAAAAAAAATCTTTGTTAACAGATACTGATGTAGATAAGGTATATTGGTAATACTTTACAGAAAACTTTAGTAGAATTTAAGGAAACAAATTTTTCTATATTGAATGAAATTAATCAGTTAAAAAGAAAACTTCAATATGAAGCACGTATTTCTTCTTTATATAGAGAGATAGAAATAACCATACATTGAGTTAAAAAACAAATTGTTCAAATTCAAGAAGCACTTGATGTAACGCCAACAGGTTATCTTAGTTCATTTTTTTTTCCAGGCGAAAAACCTATTGAGGTTATCATCGCCTAGCTAAAAGTTGAGTTTTTAAAATAATACTACATAAATAAAACTAATCAAAATAAAACAAAATAAAATAAAATAAATGTTTAAAACCAATTGTAATAATCTAAAATTAAAGAACCTAAAATTATACAAAATTTAAATATTATTAAATATATTAAGGTGGCGTAAGAAAGCGAGGACACGGTCGATAGCCGTGACATCGTCCCTTAAAACCACCTTTAAATCTACTGATGTAGATAAGGTATATAGCTATTATAGAATATCAAAAGTACGTGCATTTTCTTATAAAAATAGCATAACATTGGTAATTACGATTCCTCTTAAGACTGGTAATGGGTATTATGAATTATTTAGAGTAAGACCATTACCGTATTATGATCATGATATAGCACAGTTTGTCGTAGTACAAGGAGACGTTGACTACCTTGCTGTGTCGAACGTCCGCCAGGAGTATGCTCTACTCCGAAAGGAACAGCTTGAGGACTGCAAGGACCTAATCTTCGGAATCTGAGCTGTAGTCACACACTTTTTGCCTACATCTGGGAGGTACTCCTGCGAGTATGCCATGTTTGTTGGTGAAGAGACGAAAGTACATCAGCTCTGTACACGAAGCATAGTTACGAATTTTTCATCGCCAGTTTTATATCACGGTCCTAATCAAGAGTTTTGGATTTACAGTTTCCATACAACTATTCGTATCACTTGGCAATGCAATAATCGAAAAGAGATGTCACAGACTAAACCTGAAACCTTATCTTCTACAGGAATAATCTATGAAACAAAAAATTGCTATTTATACTCCAAATATTTTCGTATCTTACCAAATTCCAAAAGTCGATCTTCAGCCAAAGTATAATTTAATCATATTATTGTTCCCGCAATTAAAGACATTTTAACTCCTTATGAAAGAACTTTATTTAAAAATCAATCGTTTTACTATGATCAAGATGTAAACAATCTAAACCAGATACTCAATGACCGCATGGAACGAGTCAACACGATACCGATTGAGCAACTCCGAGATAAGCTTACCCAACGTAGAAAGCCAAAGGACAACAATGAATCACTTGTGACGTATTTCACTGCACTTTTCATAATTTGTGTTCTCCTCGGATTTGTGGCTACAAGTTATATCTTTTATTGTCTTCTGTCCAGAACCAACCGTCTTGACTGAGTAAACGTTGCAAGCTCCACAGTTCATGAGACTACCCCAGTAGCAACGCCAGTAGCTAATACCATCCACCTTACCACAGTTTCTCATGAAGAGGAAACTCATTTAGTAGGATTATCTCCGGGAAACCTTCTAGCTACAACCCACATCTGATGTGTATTTTTACAATGTGAATATTTTTGGACTTATGAACTTGACATATTCTGTTTGGCATATGTTAATTTATGTATTTTGTTTGGGTTTTTGAGGAAAAAGACCCTTCCTTGTTATGGACATTAATTTAGTATTATGTGTCCATATATATATATATATATATATATATATATATATATATATATAAGTAGTAATGGGTATACTTTATCCCCCCAATGAGAGAGCAGTATTTGTTACCCCCACCCCTCCCTAAGCCCCGCCCCTTTTGTTTGATAGGTCGATGGTATTGAAGATGGCGTCCACGCCCCGCCCCTGGTGCTGGTCGAGGAGCGGAAGGGCCATCTTGTTCTGGTTCTGACGTGAGTTTGGAAAAAATATAATTCTTGGTTCGGGAATGGAACCTAGGACGTTTGGTTTGCTGGCGTGTGACGCTAGCGACTAAGCTACGAGTCGTTCAGTTGTGTGTAACTGTACGATTGGGGTACAAGTAGGTCTTGTGAATGGTGGAAATTTCGGTTGTATAAAATAAGAGTAATACGTGTATTTTAATAAATATGAATTTATTGTCTCAAAAAATGAAAAATAAAAATATATTGACAAGAACAAATACGTAATTTAAATACAATATATATATATATAAATATAACAATAATTTTAAGTCTGAATTAAGAGGGAAGACTTCATTAACGAATACTATGATAATTTAAACAATTATTCCAGGTTCAGAAATAGTCGGTAGCGTCTGTCAGCAGGTTTCCTGCATATGGGACACCTCTGCACCCTTTCCGCACACTCGTTGCAATACACGTGACCGCAGGGTATGATGGCAGTGCATGGTGGTCTTTCTAAGCAGACAGTGCAGTCTGCTATACGGTAGCCGCTGTTTCGGTCTCCGTCGTTCTGCTCTTCTGATGTTCTCTGTTTCAACATACAAAACAAAGAAGATAATTTATATTATTGTAAATGAATAGCATAAATATCGGTTTTTACAAATTGTAACACTTACGGCTACGAATGAAGGGATTCGATCGGCCATTATAGCCTCCGCTTCAGCGACAGCCACTCTTCTTCGGCACTCTTCAAGAAGTTTGTCCAGATCGCTCATCATGATCCTCCATACGCCGACTGCGTAGAAGTTTTGTTCATATCCGTCTCTTTGAAACGCTGTCTCTAAGTCTGATACTAGCCTTTTTAGTATCTGCAGTGATCAGCCGATACGTTACGAGCTGCAGTTGCACGTGCATTTCCCACAGCCGTCTAAGAAAATTAATTAGAAATGAAATTCATTTATAATCCTTTGATAGTACAGCTATTATCATCGTACAATAAAACTTACTGAATATTGAGGAGGATATCTTGTCCTACTTCCTAAGCAAAGGAAACAGTCAATACGAGAATGCTCGTGTCCTTGTATGTGTTGCAATTCCTCCTCTAGTTCACCCGAATGAGACGCTCGATCTCTGAGTCTATTTATAACGTGATTTAATAATGCAGCCTATAAAATACAATTTATTTTAGTAATGAAAAATAAGAAGATAACAGTAATAATTCATTAAGAATACAATAATCACCGGTGTTGGGTGGTCGGTGTTGCTACGATCAGCCAAAGGTCCTCTGGTTCTAGACGGAGTGTTTGTTCCCTGAAAGAAAAACGCTTATTAGATGAAACTGTTAATAATCTAAATTGTTTGGAAACAGTAAAGGCAGTTCATTAATAATCACCGATGTTGGGTGGGCGGTGTTGCTACGATCAGTCAAAGGTACTCTAGGAGGAGTCGTAATGTTTGTTTCCTGAAAGGAAAAAAGCTTATTAGATATGAAAATGAAACTGTTAATAATCTAAATTGTTTATAATTACCTGTGACGTAGTCTCCCTGCTGTGATCAACCATCGATTGGCGTCTATGGTACGGTGTCCATGCAGCCCTACGTAATATTGATGGGCTACGTCTGTTACGATCGATTTCGTTAGTATGATTGTCTAATTCTTCCCAAATGCCCGTTTCATCGTAGCTAGAATCATCGTTGTTTGTTGTGTCATTAGACTGAAAACCAATGAAAAATTGCAATAACGAAACATAAAAACTTTAACAAAAAAAAATACGCTATTTCATACTCACCTCTGATTGATTTCGTCTATCGGTCATCGTGTTTTTGAAATAAATCGATAGTTTCTGAAATAAATCGATAATTAAGTATTTGTTTAAAAGAGTATTCGGTAATCAAGTCAGCTCCCCCCGTGGGATGAACTCTAATAGTTCGCCCCAGTGAAAACATCGTATTTCCATTATCACCATGTCTTACCGAAATTTCTCCAACTCCGGAAGAATCTTTCACTATAGCAGTATCGTTTCGGAAAAAAGTAGTCTTTTTTATATCGTCATCAAAGTCAACTTGAACAGATTAACGGTTGTTACGAGCACAGATAATACCGTATTCTTTATTCAACGCCAACGACTTTAAAGGCACCAAATATCGCTCGTAAACCGGAACCGCTCAAGCCAGCTCCCCGTGGGACGAACTCTAATAGTTCGTCCCAGTGAAAACAGCTCCAGCCACGCTGTGATCAGTGGTGACCACTCCATTAAAATATGTCACCCCCTTGAAAATAAGTAAGATTTACGGCCGTATTTCCATTATCACCGTCTTACCGACATGACTTGTAATGACAAATTTGCATTTCTCCAACTCCGGAAGATCGGAATCTTTCACTATAGCGGTATACCGTTTCGGAAAAAGTAGTCTTTTTTATATCGTCGTCATCAAAGTCAACCTGAATAGACGAGCCATGAACGGTTGTTACGAGTTTCGCACAGATAATGCCGTATTCTTTATTCAACGCCAACGACTTTAACGACACCAAAATTCACTCGTAAACCGGAACCGCATTGAACCGGTTAACTGTCGAATTTTCGGAGAGCTGACTTGCAGTATTCATAATTAAGACAAAACACACACAACGCACCTAACTGCAAAGCGCTGAAGACTGATGCTCTCTATATGTTGGTACCGGCTTATATACTGTGCAACTCCCCACGCGTCCTTTGTGTAGTTCCCGTAGTTGCCCAAAGCGGCTGTGTCACGCAACGGAAAGTTTAGAAATCATTGACCTTTTCCCACACTCGAGGTTGTGCCGTGTGAAATCGTTGAACTTTCACTCCCACTCGCGGTTGTGTCGTGCAGTGAAAGGATTAGAAATCGCTGACCTACTTTCACTCCTACTCGCGGTTGTGGCGTGCAGTGAAAGGATTAGAAATCGCTGGCCTATGTCTCCCACTCTAAACAGGTAGCTATATAAACCCGTATATTACAGGTAGGACAGTATACTCCGGTCTCATTCAGACTGCAAAGAGGTAAGTGTGATTGTTATTCTATCTCTGTTTCTAATAAACAGTTAGCTATATAACAGTTAGCACAGTATACTCCGGTCTCATTCAGACTGCAAAGAGGTAAGTGTGATTGTTATTCTATCTCTGTTTCTAATAAACAGTTAGCTATATAACAGTTAGCACAGTATACTCGGGTCTCATTCTGACTGCAAAGAGGTAAGTGTGATTGTTATCCTATCTCTGTTTCTAATTTGACTTCTTAAAATAAAACCTATATTATGGCCGTGTATATTTTTTCTAATGTGCAAACCTATGTAAAGAAATTCCGTTTATACGGGAATAAAATTGTTTTTAAATTCAATACACCCCCTGAAGGTGTAGGAGAGATTGAATGGGTTAGACAGGGACTTCAAGAGTTGGTTGAATCTGTGACTAGGGGTACAACAGACGAAGATCGACTTGGGTTTACTATGACTAGCATAAACTTTAAGAATCGTACACCTGGGTACGCAGCCTTCAGACCTGCTTCGGAATTAACGTCAGACATTCTTTGGGACGTTTTTGGTGGAATAATCCAGAGTAACGCTGAGGGATTTATGTCAGGTGATACCTTCCAGGTATCGTGTACCAAGGTTAGAGTACCTGTAGGGCGGGGTCGAAGTAGGCGTGGGATTTACAATAACTTTGGCGAAGAGTGTCACAGCAGAACGGGAATCGTTGTAATTAAAAATAAAGATGCTTTGTGCTTGCCTTGTGCTCTTGTGGTTGGCATTGCTCGGGCGCAAAATGACAAAGAATATAAAGCTATAATACAGAACAAAGGTAAACGTCAGACCGTTAAGGCACAGCAACTAATGGCTGACGCTAATGTATAAATTACCGAGTCAGGTGCTGGTGTGAATGAGTTACAAGCGTTTCAAAAATCATTTGACTGAATATAAAATCACGGTGTACAGTTACGGTAGTAGAGGTGGCCATGTGTTATTTGAAGGTAATGTGAACAATCCCAAGTATAAAATAAATTTGCTATTTCACAAGTCTCATTTTAATGTGATTACCAGTTTAACTAGCGCGTTTGCGTGTCATTTCTACTGTGAAGCATGTCGGACACCGTACAACACTTTAGGCAAACACAAATGTTCAGCTACCTGTTATTCATGTAAACGGACTCCACCGTGTGTGCTAGACGACAACGGTGGTATTCAATGCGGTGACTGTAACCGTCAATTTATGAACCAGCAATGTTACAACACACATTCCGTAAGCGTTTGCAAGTATATTAGAAAATGTCTAATGTGTGAGAAGGTAATATTTACTACAGACCGTAAAAGCACACATCAGTGTGGAGAGGTTTATTGTAAAATGTGCTTAGAGTACAAGCCGGCTAACCATCGGTGTTACATGAAAATCAATACACAAAAGCCTCCAGTTAAAGATTTCATGTTTCTATTTTTCGACCTGGAAACGCGTCAAGACGAAGTTCTTGATAGCACTCACGTGCACAGGGTAAACTTATGCATTACTCAACAGTACTGTTGGAAATGCGTAAATGGCGAACGTGCCGTAATTGTACGCCACGAACTCGTGTTTTTAAAGAGAGTCCAGTTGAAGGGTTCATGGCCAACATAATGGATGCGCGTAAAACGTTTAAAAAGGTGTGCGTTATCGCTCATAATGGACAGCCATTTGATTTCCAATTCCTTTTGAAGTACGTTCTGGAAGAAACTCAGTTTACACCTGAATTGATAATGCGTGGAACTAGGATTATAAAGATGGAGATCGATAACGTAAAGTTTATCGATTCTCTAAACTATATGCCAATGGCATTGTCTAAACTCCCTGAAGCGTTCGACCTACCTCCCGAAAAAAAGAAGGGTTACTTTCCCCACCTTTTCAACACAGTGGCCAATGAAAATTATGTAGGTCCTATTCCAGCAAAGGAATACTACTGTCCTGACTCAATGTTCGAAAAGAACAATACAAAATTCTTACAGTGGTACGATGAACAGGTCTCCAACGGTTATGTATTCAATTTTCAAAGGGAAATATTCGAATATTGCCTCTCTTGATGTTGATATATTAGCTCAAGCCTGTATAAAGTTTCGTGCTTCGTTCTTGCAGGAATGCAATGTAGATCCGTTTCTCGAGGCCGTCACTATTGCTAGCGCGTGTAGCCTAGCGTTCAGAAGAAATTTTCTCAAGCGAAACAATAGGCATACTGCCAAAGAATGGATACAGACTCGTCGATAAGCAGTCCACCATTGCTCTACAGTGGCTCGCATGGATCGAAGACCAGAAAGGCTATCGACTGGAGCATGCTGGTAGAGGTCGGGAAATTAAAGTAGATGGTATAAAGGTTGACGGACTATGTGACCAAACGAAGACCGTATATGAATTTCACGGCTGTTACTGGCACGGATGTCCAAACTGTTACACATTTGGGCGTGATTCACCTCTAATCGACGACCCGTCAGACACTCATAGTGCTCGACTGACCAGGACTAAAGCTAAGACGGCTAAGTTGTCCCGTCATTATAATGTTGTCGAGTTGTGGGAGTGTGAATTTTATAGGATGAAAAAAATAAACAAAAGGATGGCATACCTTGATTCCCACCCTCTAATACATCTCACACCACTAAACCCTCGAGATGCGTTTTTCGGCGGTCGTACGGGGAATGTAAAATCGTACCATATGTGTCACGAGAACGAGAAGATTCGGTACATTGATGTTTGTTCCTTGTACCCCTGGGTGTGTAAGTACCGAGAATATCCGATAGGACATCCGCAAATACACGTCGGTAATAATGAGTGTAGAGCCGCAGGAATGTCTGCTGACGGCCTCCTGAAATGTACAGTCCTACCTCCTCGGGATTTGTATCATCCAGTGCTGCCGGTCAGGATGAACGATAAATTGATGTTCATCCTATGCCGTACATGTGGTGAGAACCTTATACCTGGAGACTGTACTCACTCTCTTGACGAACGGACGTTGACAGGAACATGGACTATGGACGAGATACGCAAAGCTGTGCAGAAAGGTTACGTGATATTGGAAATGTATGAGCTCTGGCAATACGAAATGGCTTCATTTGACAAAGGGAACGGACTGTTTACCGACTATATTAATACATTTTTAAAAATAAAGCAGGAGGCTTCAGATTACCCAGAGTGGTGTCGTACCGAACAAGACAAAATAGACTATGTCCAAAGCTATTTCGACAACGAGGGGGTTAGACTTGACCCGATAAAAATTGAAAAAATCCTGGTGCCAGGTCGTTGGCTAAACTAATGTTAAACTCCTTTTGGGGTAAGTTTGGACAACGTGAAAACCAGCCAGACTACAATAGTAAGAGAGCCGAATGAACTGTTCAACCGTCAGTTGATGTAAACAATATACAAGAGGTTAACGAGGACGTTGTCGTAGTGAACTGGTGCTACACCGACAACACCTGTGATGTACTAGCAACAGTAAATGTCGTTCTCGCTGCATTTACTACAGTCCATGCTCGTCTTAAGCTCTATGAGTATTTGGACGTGCTGGGATCACAGGTCCTCTATTACGACACAGATAGTGTAATTTATCTCCACAAAGACGGTACGCACGATGTAACGACAGGAGACTACTTGGGACAGATGACAGACGAACTGGCAGACTATGGTCATTCTGCATATATAACAGAATTTGTTTCGGGAGGTCCGAAAACGTACGGTTACAAGGTAATGTGTCCGGAAAATGACAAAACCGTTACAGTTTGCAAAATTAAAGGACTGACTTTAAATCTCCGCACCTCGGGTTATTTGAATTTCGATTCTTTAAAGAAATTAGTATTGAATGAACAAACAGAGGAGGATAGCATAATGGTCACTGAACCGCGTATACGTCGCAGAAAGGATCATGATGTTATTACTGTGTGTGAAACAAAAATGTTCAGAACCACAGGTGCGAAAAGAAAACGTAACGGGGGTTTTGATACGCTACCTTATGGGTACTGTAAGGTTCCACGCCTAGAATGATTCCCATCATTCTGAACGGTATTATGTTGTGAAATCAAGTCGTTCCATTTTAGTTTTTGTATGACCTATGCTGTGTGGAGATCCTAGGCTGAATGAATGGGCCCTCTGTCACGGTCTAAACGCCTATATATTTTTTTTTTTCCAGGCGAAAAACCTATTTAGGTTATCATCGCCTAACTAAAGTTAAGTTTTAAAAATAAATATTACATAAAATTAATCAAAATTAACAAAATAAATGTTTAAAACTAATTGTGATTAAAAATTAAAGAACCTAAAATTATAAAAAATTTAAATATTGTTAAATAGATTAAGGTGGCGTAAGAAAGCGAGGACACGGTCGATAGCCGTGACATCGTCTCTTAAAACCACCTTTAAACTACCTCGAAGATCGTAATGTATATACAAATTTTCCAACTTATCACAATCAAGCAGGATATGCTTGATTGTAATATTATTTCTACAAAACGGACATAGTGGTGGATCCTCATGTCGCATCAACCATCCATGCGTTAACAAAGAGTGGCCGATGCGAAGTCGAGTAACCACCACTTCCTCCCTACGATTCGAACGAACAGATGTCCTCCTGGTCGGACGGTATTTTTGATGTCCCTCAGCTTGTTTCTATTTACATTTTGCCATTCTTCATTCCACACAGAGAATAGTATAGTTTTAACATTGCATACAAAATCTGCTGCCATGACACGTTGTGTCGATGGCAACATACCTGTAGCTAATTTTGCACCTTCATCTGCTTTAGTGTTTCCGAATATTCCACAGTGACCAGGCACCCACGCCTATAAGGCTGTGTGAATAGCTAAGTGTTGTAGCAACAAAAGAACATAGCTTCTGTTGTGGCAATGTCAGACAGATTGTGTGTTTTGTATTGAATAAAATACCTTTTTGCAAAAGGTATAAAATATTTGTTGCACGTGTGTGTGTGTGAAACCTAGGTTGAATGGTCCTCTGTCTCGACTTAATCGTCTATAAGACTGAATGTGTGTGTGGATGGGATTTAAAGTAAAATTGAACGACAAAAACTGACCGCCTGGGAGGCTAGGCCTTGGAATGCTTCCCGGGTACGCTTCCAAAAACAAGAACGACTTCGGACTGTACCTCCTGGGTGTTGATGGAAACCTAGTCAGTTGGTTTAAAAGTACCAAACGTATATTCAGGGTGGTCAGTTTTGAAATGAACGTTAGACGTGCTATTGCTAACGAGCTTCATAAGCCGGCTCGTAGAAACTTTAAAACACGTAGTGTTACTTTGAAAGGTGTAAACGATCTTTATCAAGCTGATTTAGTTGAGATGATTCCCTATGCAAAGGAAAACAAAGGCTATAAGTATATATTGACTATGATTAACTGTTTATCAAAATTTGCGTTTGCGGTGCCGATAAAATCTAAAACCGGTTCCGAAGTAGCTTCAGCATTAAAGCCTATACTAGAGAAACACAGTATGAAGCATTTTCAGACCGATCAGGGTAAAGAATGGTTTAACAAATCTGTTCAAAACTTATTGAAAACCTATAAAATTAATCACTATCACACTTACACCGAGAAAAAAGCTTCCATCGTAGAAAGGTTAAACAGAACTTTGAAAAGTAAAATGTGGTTAGAATTTACGGCTCGCGGTAGTCATAAATGGACTGATTTTTTAGATGATATTGTGAAGTCATACAACAAAACCGTACACAGTACTATTGGTATGAAACCGTGTCAGGTGAGAAAAAAACATGAAGCAATGCTGTTGGCTAGAATAAACGAGAAAGTAAATAGTCGTACTATACCTCAATGGCGATCATTCCAGGTAGACGATAGAGTTAGAATATCCAAATACAAAAAAGTTTTTTCAAAAGGATTTTATCCAAACTGGACGCAAGAAGTATTTACCGTGTTCGCTGTTGTACCGTCCTCACCTAAAACCTACATTTTACAAGATTCGAGAGGTGAAATATTAAAAGGTGGGTTTTATGCTGAAGAATTAAGTCGAACAAATGTTGGCGACGTTTATTTGGTGGAAAAAGTTTTGCGCCGGAAAGGAGATAAGGTTCTTGTGAAATGGCAAGGTTTCGATAAAACCCACAACTCGTGGGTAGATAAAAATAAACTTATACTGTGAAACATTGTACCACATCCGACCAGCCGCCCATGCGCATCCGGCCATGTGCAAGCGCTGACGTCAATGGAAAAGTACTGGTCGTAGCGCAAATGCGTGCTTTGTCCCAACTGACCTTGTCCGCATCCGACCACGAGCATGCGATTGGAAAAGTACTAGTTGCAGAGACAATGTGTCACAATTGCTTTATACTGCAATAGAATATATGTTTCGAAAATAAATATTAAGTCTTTCGCACAATTGATTCATTCTGGTTACGTATTTCGAGATGCGTGTAGTGATTGCTTCATATACGATGCAGCTACATCATTTCGACGCTTATGTAGGTGAAAAGGAGAAACGAATTCGTCACAGTCCCCTATTGCCCAACACTATTAGAGCAATTGTGTGTGGTCCTTCAAATTGCGGCAAAACAAATGTAATTTTCAAATTTTTGTTCGAGGCAAACGGGCTGAAGTTCGCCAACATTTATACTTTTTCAAAATCACTTCACCAACCGAAATATAAGTTTCTGTCTAAGGTGATGGAAGAATCGGGTATCGGTTATTTTCCGTACAGTGATAACGACAACATCATAAATCCACATGAAGCGGAACCGAATTCCATTATGATTTTTGACGATATACAGTGTGAAAAACATGATAACATACGTAATTACTTCAGTATGGGAAGACATAGCTCAATTGACTCTTTTTATCTCGGTCAAACGTACAGTAAGATTCCAAAACATTTAATCCGAGACAATACCAATCTGATTGTTGTATTTAAACAGGACGATATGAATTTAAGACACATTCATTCGGATCACGTAGGCACGGACGTGTCGTTTAACACTTTTAAAAAGCTCTGTGCAACAGCCTGGAAAAACAAATTCGGTTTTATAGTAATAGATAAAGACAGCGATATAGATCAGGGTCGATACAGAATCGGGTTCGATTCCTTCGTAAAAGATTTATAATGCGTATATACACTTATAATGATATTTCGCCATATGCTAATAGCGGCACTACCAAAACACCAAAATCAAATTTGTGTTGTTTCTATTATCCCGATAAAAAGAGGTTTTGCGGGAACTACTGTAGCCGGACGAATAGACATGGACATGTATTTAATAGACGCTGCTGGAGACATAAGCGGTTCGGGTCGTACAGCAAGAGTTTACCGCCTATAATTCTGTTAATGATCACATCCGCAAATAGAATTTATAATCAAGACATTTGGATTAGGTTCATGCACGAATGTGATAAAGGAGGTGTACCATTTGAATTAATAATATACAATGAACACATGCTGAAAGGAACTGTTCGGCATCCACAAAACTTGGTATCCAGATTCCGACCGTTTCCTGATTTTTTCAATCGGACTTTGACTCTCAGTCACGGAGGCATAGAGTACACGCAAGTATACCTCGACATGTTACAGTACAGCTGTTCATTGCCGTACGCGTCCCGTTGTGTGGTAATCACGGAAAGGACAATTCCCATAGTCGGTCCTATAAAGGCGTACAAGCTTATCAGCGGTGTAAAGTGTTGTGTAGACATTAGCTACAATGTGAAATACGGTCCTTCCACCTGTTGACGCTGCTAAATGTGTCGGAGAACCGTCATTTAGCAGGTATAAATCCTGTTCCGATCTGGTGCTTTCGATCAGATTACCTCGCGGGTTGCATTCTGGGGAACCCCATGAAACATGGTGGGCATTGAAATCGCCCACTAATAGAAACGGAGTCGGCAACTGATTCACAAGGTCTACAAGATCTCTCTGTTGCATGTTGTCACTTGGTGGGAGGTAGACACAACAGAGAGTGAGTTTGTATGGAACAGCTTTTTGAATTGCTACTGCTTGTAAGGGAGTTATTAAGTTCAGAGAAACGGCGTCGACACAGTCACGGGCTACAATGGCTACGCCACCTCTAGCTCGATTTTCTGTAACGAAGTCCGATCTGTAAACTGAATACTCCCTTAGATGGAAATTGTGCGATTCATGAAGATGTGTCTCCTGAATACAAATGTACATAGGGGACACATCCCTTACAATTAATTTGAGATCCTCAATGTGACTTCTAACACCGTTAATGTTCCACTGAATCACGGTTTGTTTAGGTGTGGACATTGTATTTTAGTGAAATGGATTCACCTGGCTCTCACTGCCGTCATTGACAATTTGTTGGCCTGGACTGTTGGACGTTCCAGGCAAAGAGTCATCAGAATCCATCACCACTATTGTAGTGGTGGAATCTGAGGAATTTTTTGACTCAGAAGGGGAGTTAGAAATGGTCCTCTTTTGAGTCGCTCTTAATTTTGCACCCACTTTCACAGGTGCAGTTTTGTTGTTATTGTTATTTTTATTATTATTACTCATAGTTGGAATAGGTTTCACACTTGTCTCTAATAGTGTCTTGCTTCTTCTAACTCTACCAGAGTTATCTGGCAATGGAGATTTCTTCGCACATTCAACATTATTATTTAAGTTGGAAACAGAATTTTTCGTCACCAAAGCTAATAGCTGGCTAACTTGCTCCGTGAGAACTTCACTTTTTTTGTTTAGCTCAACGCAGTTGGAACACGACTTCTCAGTGGTGATAGCTGAGGCATAAGATTTCGTTTCAAGTCTAGGTTGAGTTGACTTGAACTTCTTTTTCGCTTCGTGGAAAGATGTTTTGTCCTTTGCCATTATGCTGAGGATTGCTTTCTCCTCCTTGAACTTTGGGCAGTTAAAGGAGCGAGCAGGGTGATCACCAGCACAGTTTGGGCATTTCGGAGCACTTGTGCAAACCTTCTCAGTATGGCCTTCAGATGCACACTGTCCGCATACCTCTGGCTTGGAGCAAGAAGAACTTACGTGTCCAAAACGTTGGCATTTAAAGCACCGGCGTGGATTGGGAACGTAGGGCCTAACAGAAAGTCGTTGATAGCCAGCATATAAATATTCCGGGATAGATGGTTTCCCGAATGTCAGGATAATTGATGTTGTTGGAACTCTCTGACCGTTTTCCATCCTCATAATTCGTACGACATCTGTTACACCTTCTGATACCAGTTCTGCTTTGATTTCGTCCTCACGGACATACAACAGATCCCTGCATGATATTACTCCCTTTGATGAGTTCAAGGTTTTGTGGGGAGCCACCGAAACCTTGACCTGATCAAAGAAGGAGGTCATTTTTAATAATAGCTGTGACTGCTTTGAATTGCTTGTTTTCAACAGCAGTGTTCCGTTCCGTAACTTCCTTATGGAAGAGACGGGTCCTGCTGCACATCCAGTTATAGCCTTTTGTATTACAAAAGGCGATACCTTTGACAGATCTTTTCCAGTTTCTGTGCAAGACACAATTAAGAACTTTGGTGATTCTAAATTCATTTCTTTCCCCCTATTTACTTCTCTAGGCATTTTCGGAGAAACCTCACGACGCCTCTTTACAATAAACTGGTTGGACATTTGTTGGTTTTCCATAATTTGTTATTAAGCTAACCATCGTGTCAGGCGTTACGGGCGAGACTATGAGAACGGGTACACCCATGGATCACTTTCGATCATTTCCAACCCCCGGAACTCTGGGGCCCATAGTTTCCTCCTTAGCTCGACTGGATGGGCATCAGTCGAGAACTCGTAATACTGTGCACAGGCTCCGACACCTGTGCACCGCGGACACTCCCTGACCAAGGACCGAAGTGGCTAGCGGACCAGCAACCGCGCATACGTCTTCGGCAGAGCAAGCTCACAGCAGCGTCCCAGACCAGAGTTTGTCACGCTCTGGACTTTTCAGCACTCCCAACGCGCAACGGTTCTGACCAGTCAAAATTCCCTAAGAGAAGTTGTAAGTGTTGAAATGTGTATATATTGTGTTGGTGTGTGTATGTGTGTGTGTATGCTTTGTGAGTGGTGTAGTGTTAGGCTAGGGTACCGCGAGGGACGCCAAATCCCTCGTAGGTGCGGCTAGTCCTACGACTAGAGGTAAATTTTACGAGGCCGCAGTAGAGGTAAATTTTACGAGGCTGTAAATAATAAGGCACAAGGTGTGTTTACAACCGAATTTCTAAAGGCCGCCCTGCCGACGGTGCCTAATCAGTGTCATCATTTCGGCTTGTCTTTTGACGGATCAAAATATACTGTTGTCGATCGTAGACAACTTCAAATGTGGTGCACATACACGGGGGCAAATACTGATGAGTTTCTGCTTTTGAATAGTTATCTTCTCGAAAACTCTATACCGACGCTAAAACGGTACATGCAGGAAATGCCTAGAGATGATAATCTAATAGTAGCCGAAATACCGCAATGGCGTGAAAATATAAAACGTACCTTCGTCTTTAGAAGCGCCGAGAAGGTGGAAAGTATAATATATTTTGACAACATGTACAGATACTGCCGAGGTTTATCGTGGAGCAACTCGAAATTGATGAAAGCGTCCGCATCGCAGGTTGTACAGTACCTATTGCGTGAAAAGCGTTATGCTGTGTTTTTTCGATCTTTGGAACTGTCTTAAAAGCTATTTGATAGTCGAATTACTGTTCATTTCGCAATATGACACCAAAGGAGGAGCAAGTTATCTCTGAGATCGCCCGTTTGAGGGAGAACATCAAGAGAAAGTATCTGCAGATAAAGTTCGGCGATGCAGATGCTGAACGGATTTTGACTAAACAGTATAGCCCTATCATTAAGGAAATTTCGAAAATTCGTCGTCCACAGCCGAAAATGGAAATTAAAAAAGAAGAAGAGATGGAAGAAGACACGGAAGATGATGCTTCACAATCCCATGTTCCGAAATTCATCAATACCGACGTAATAGCTGAATCAACAGGTGAGCCTGGACCTTCAGTGACACCGTTGCGCCAAAGTAGTGTTGTTAAAGAGCTACTATCAACGCCGACAGGTCAGGAAGATAGTGTTCGTTATGTCCACGATTTGTTCAAACATTCCCTACCGCGGACCTATATGTTGAGAATGATTAAAGACCATAAGAATACAATTGATAACACATACGGTCCTCGAATAGTGGATGGTACTGCTATGATAGGTGATAAGTATATAAAGTTTGACGACGAAAACGGTGACATCGTGATCGACGGAGACACTTACAAGGGAACCGAAGGGCTTTATGAATTGTTATTTATGCGCAAACCCAATGAAGATTTATACACAAAGGCCGACCGGAACACATATAGACAAATCTGTATAAAAACAAATGCTCATAAGAAAAGTTATAATCCGCTCTTAGCCATAAACCGTGTTAGCAATTCCACCAAGTACAAGGCAATTATATCGAGATTATTTCCACCGACCGGTTTGCATAGCGGTAAAGGTTATGCGTATTGGGACAACCCTAACGAACTCTGTGACAGGTTACGACTACTTTTGTCGTCTCAAGAGGTAGGTCATACGGGCCATGAGAACGAAATTGCCTCCATTATAGAAGAGCTGAGGGAAGCGGTTCTTATAAAAGGCAGTGGAAATAGAAAAATTAGGACATTAATAAGATGAGCGTTGATACGTTTGGACGTTTTTCGGACCAGGTTAACGCTCCCCATCCCTATCATCATCAGCACGGGATAGGTCTGACCCCCGATGGTAATCATTATGACGCGATAGGCAAGTTATTGCGCAATGTTGGTGATCCTATTGAGGACAGCGATGCCGTCAATGCGGGTACGATAGCGAAAAAATGTTTAGGTTTCGACGAGGATAGGAAAAAATACTACACTAAAGGCTTTTCTGTAGGCGGTCTAGGTCAACCCGTTGAGGACGACGACGCAGTGTCCAAAACGTATCTCGAACAAAACTGTTTGACTCGAATAAAGAATAGATATCATACAAAGGGCTTGCCTTTGGGAGGTCTCGGAGAGCCGAAAGAAAAAGATGATGCCGTAACGAGAGCCTACTTGGAATCGTTGGTTCCTATTAAACTAGCCGATTGTTTTTCCTTTGGCGACCAAAGGGTGTGCGGTGTATCGGCGCCTATGAAAGACTCTGACGCTATTAACATGAAGTACGTCAGAGATAATTTCTTATCGAAAAACGCAGAGGGTAAATTTGACGCTCACGGAGTGGCCATATGTAATGTTAAAGCGCCTTTGTATAAAAATGACGCCGCTACAAAATTATACGTGGACTATAGAGTGCCTCGAAAAGACAAAACTGTTTGGAGTTTTCAAAATAAGCGGCTCGCTCAGGTCGAAGAACCTTTGTACCAACAAGATGCGGTCACACTGGGTTTTCTAATGAAAAATACGCTGTTTCTCACCCTACTGCCGATCGGTGAAATGTATAACGCAAACGGAAAATGTATAACTAATGTTCGAGACGGTTTCACCGATGTCGACGCTGTTAACGTTCGTCAGCTTCATGAAATTAAATCTTGGATAAAGAAATACACTCTGCATTCCGAGGAGACGGGCGAGTACTACTGGTTAAACTCTAAGCGCTTATCGGGGATAGCCGATGGTATAGCTGATAACGATGCTGTTTCGCAAAGGCAATTGAATACGGCTATTCAAAGCCTACGAGACACGCTAATGCGAGAGAAGCCTGTCGAAAAATAGATACAGATTGACAAGGCCATATCAATACACGAAAATAAATACGGGAACACTTTAAAAATAATATCAGTCGTTGAAATGTTCTTCAAGCTGATGTTACTGTTCGCCTTGTTGAGCTCCTCGCTCGCAACGTCGTCGTCGTCGCCTTCCCCTATCACCGATACGACGCCAACGGTATTTTGTGGATATACTGAAACTAACGGTAGTAGTAGTAGTATTGTTCAGGCTAAGACCAACCGTAAATGGGGTATCAACGGACTAACTTGGTATATGTATGGTAATAGAAAATATCTCAATATCGCTTCGCACGCTTTCAATCTCTGGAGTAGATATATCCCTTTGACGTTTACTCTCGACTCGACAAGGCCAAATATCGCTATACTATTTGGGGACGCTGAACATATAAAACTGTCGGAAGGAACAATGTGCGGTACTAGATTTGACGGTAGAGGAAGAGTCGTTGCCCACGCTTTTGCGCCTCATGTGCTTCAATCGCAAGTAGAGATACACTTCGATAACGAAGAAGAGTGGGACTTTACAATGTCTACATCCCATAATGGCCATAACTCGTTTTACGCTGTTCTGGTCCACGAAATAGGGCACGCTCTAGGACTGTCTCATAATAAGAAACGAGATTCGATAATGTATGCCTATACGATCAACCGAAATATATCCAGTATGTATTATTTAGACCTTTCTTCAGATGATATTAATAATATTCAGTATCTATATGGTGCAAAACCAACCACCACTACCCCCTCCACCCCCACAAGCACTACTACCCCAACTACCATCAGCTCCACCGTTCGTTCTAGCCCTACGACGATCGAAACAGAAATAAACACTATCGATTTATGTTCTGTCCGCGGCTTTGACGCCGTTTTAATAGCGATGAAACATATGTACTTGTTTCACGGACAGTATGTATGGATATTGAATTTGGATCCGAATAAGAGAGAAGTTGTTCCGAAACCCGAAATCATTTCGGAATGGTTAAACTATTTGCGACCTGGTTTTACTAACGTTACCGCCGTTTATCAATCACCCAGCGGAGATGTGGTGCTCATTGCTAACGGATGGGTTTACGCTATAGAATATCCTAGTCTTTTGAAAAGATATATGTACACGCTGAAAGATTGGATAGGACGACCGATGAAGACGGTTAACGCTATTTTCAACAGTCATCTGGGTAAAACAATTGTCCTCTACGACAACGCTTATGTGATGAGATATGATGAATGTAGGTACACCGGTTTATATCAAGGACCTATGACCGAAATCTACCACGGTTTACCAAACGATTTCCGCGGCGGTTTCAGATATATGGACGGAAATCTTTATTTCTTCACCGCCGAAAATCAGGTTTTTGTGGACAATGAATTCCTGGAAGCTGTGACGGCAGTTGAAAAGGATATTTTCGATGTTTTGAAAATACGATGCATGAAGACGACTAGACTCCGAGAGTTATATGCAATCTTGAAAGACATATTTTATAAGTAGGCGTAACAGTGACTGTTATGAATCATTAATAAAATGGGTGTCAAACGGAAAACAGCTGTTAGTCGTAAACGCGGTGTCGTAAAGACAGGACGTGGACTAGTGTCTGGTGTTTTGAATAAGGCCATCGATTTACTTCCAGTCGAATTACACTTACCTTCGTACAATTATTGCGGACCGGGAACAAAATTGAAGACACGGTTGGCACGCGGTGATAAAGGTATAAATCCGTTGGACGAAGCCTGTAAACAACACGATATCTCATACAGCAACTACAGTGATTCAGATAGAAGACGCGTAGCCGACGAAATCTTAGCGGGAAAAGCTTGGAGCAGAGTCAAAGCGGGTGACGCATCGCTCGGTGAACGCGCTGCGGCTTTGGCCGTAACGGCAGCGATGAAAGCTAAGACCGCATTTGGCGGCGGTAAAAGACGTCGTCGTCGTCGTCGTCAGCCTACCGTTCAACACCTGTTGAAACGTCTGCAAGGCAAAGGGCTTTACTTGAAACCGTACAAGAAACAAGGTAGCGGGAAGAAGAAGAAAAGATGTAAGAAAAAAAACGTCGATAGATTGTATACCCATTAGACAGTTGACTAATGTAGAACTGGAAAGATACGCCTTAGCATTGGGAGTACCGTGGTTCAGAGGTGTATACATGAGAGATACATTACCTGCACGACCTTTAAGAAACGAATCGGCTATCGTGAATTTGGATAGTATAACCGGCCCCGGCACCCATTGGGTATGTTACAAAAAGAGAGGAAACTCTATAGAGTACTATGATAGTTTCGGGAATCTGCGACCGCCAATTGAGCTAAGTAGGTATTTTGGCGAAAACGCTCATGTACACTATAACTACAAGAGACATCAAAAAGACAACTCAGTCGTTTGCGGTCATTTGTGTCTAAAGTTTCTAACGTCATGAGTATAGTTCTAACAGGTCACACTGCTGTTTTGTCTTGTGACTTTTTCCCACCAATTGATGTATCAAAAGGCGAGTGGGAAATAGCTTTCATCGATCTGGCAACATACAACTCGATACCAAACATCGTTGAGGATGTAAACAATCTTTTTCATTACGGCGATGATAAAAACATTCACACGATTTCATTACCGACCGGATCGTACGAAATATCCGCGAATTGAGAGGTATATTAAAACGAAACTAGTTCCCGATACTGTTTTAGTATTGACACCGAATAATAACACACTCAAAGTGGAAATAAAATGTTCGCACGCAATCTTTTTCGACAAGGCCATGTCTATAGGCCAGCTGATGGGGTTCAGTAAGAAGAAATTAGAGGCAAATCATAAACACTCTTCTGACCGGCCTGTAGATATCATCAGGGTTAACGTGATACGCGTGGATTGCAATATAGTCGCAGGATCGTTTCAAAACGGCATAGAATGCCATACTTTGCACGAATTTTATCCGCAGGTACCGCCCGGTTATAAAATTGTAGAAGTCCCTCAGAGCGTAATATATTTACCTGTCAACGTAAGCGTCATTCATAATATCACTGTAAGTCTACGAGATCAGAACGGCGATATAATAGATTTTCGTGGAGAAAACATTTCCTTACGATTACATTTACGTAGACGTCGAGATGGGGCTAATATTTAATGAGCGCTTCTATAAGAAGGGCGGCAGTTTACGTCCGACGACGGCACAGTTAACACTGCGAAACGTTAGGTTCCTCAGATCTTTGGGTTTTAAAGTGAACAATGGAAAACCTTTTGGCAATCGACTCTAGCGCCCAGTACGACAACACCCTCAACAGGCTGGAGTACCATACTCATCGACCGTACTCCTCCGCTACGTTTGGTAATAACGATGAAATTCGTATTCCCATTCATCAACAAGATGTCATTACGATACCTTTTCAGAGCACGCTGCATATAAAAGGTACTTTGACAGCGACAAAAGACGGAGGAGCGGCCGCTGACGTGTCTTTGATAAATAATGCTATAACTTTTCTTTTCGACGATATCAGATACGAAATCGGAGGCAACGAAATAGACAGGACCAGGAATGTCGGTATAACGACCACCATTAAGAACTTGCTTTCTTTGCGCGAACACGAAAAAAATAAACTCGGAAATTGCGGTTGGCTAGGAGTGGGTAAAACAAATAACGATTGTAAAGAGTTCAACATAGTTATACCGTTGCGTATGTTGATGGGATTTTTCGAGGATTACAATAGAATTGTAGTCAACGTGAAACAGGAGCTTGTCCTTTTGCGTTCATCTTCAAATTTAAACGCAATAGTTAGCACGGATGCGACAAATATTGATCTGAAAATAAATACTATCTATTGGCGAGTTCCGCACGTCTCCGTAGCCGAAAATTGAAACTTTTGAAAATGATTGAACGCGATGTCACCGTTCACGTACCACACCGGAAATGGGAACTAATAGAATATCTCGGTTTACCGGCCACGAAACAACTCTCTTGGACTGTAAAGACATTTTCGCAACTGGAAAAACCTCGTTACGTAATTTTCGCGTTGCAAACCGATCGCAAAAACAAGATTAAAACAAATGCTTCAGAGTTTGATAGCTGCAAGGTAACGGATGTAAAATTGCATCTCAACTCTCAGTACTTTCCCTACGATAATATTCTCGGCGACACCGCCATTTTGTATGACATGTACGTTAGATTTCAGCAGTCCTATTATTCACGCGAACCATCACCGTGTCTAGACTTGTCTACCTTTAAGCAAAAAGCACCGATTTTTGTAATCGATTGTTCGAAACAAAACGATACGATAAAATCAGGGCCTGTAGATGTGAGACTTGAAATCGAGGCGTCTGCCAATATTCCGCCTAATACTTCCGGTTACTGCTTGATTATTCACGATTCGCATATTGTCTATAACCTGCTAACAGGTGTTGTTAAAAAGATTACGTAATCTGTGACCACACCCTGTGATATATTACCCAATTTGTGCGCATTTAGTCTCAGTTGTCGTCATGGACGTGATGGATGTAGACCGTACCGCTCGTCCGTTGGCCATATTTCTAAAGTCTGTGTATTTTCTGAATGACCAGTGTACGAAGTTTGTCGCGACCGGGCTTTTTCAGCACACCGTCTACGAACTAGGCGTCCTTATACAGGCTGGTATAAAATTTGTTTTTTTCACATACAACGACTTTAATAATTTCAAGACACGACTACCGCTGCCTGAAGGAGAACAACGTAAGTTTACACTAACTAACGGCGATATCACAATAAAGACTGTCTTCGGTAAACGTTTGACGGAAAACACAGGGTCACCTTGGGCCTACCAGAATGGAATTTATTAATGGATATCATACCGCTCGTAAACCGGCGCATCAGCGAACTGTTTTATAATGAACCACAACTAGGGTCTTACATCATTGAGTGTCTAGCCACGGACGAGATCGTGTCCAGTACTCTCCCCGAGGCAGACAAGTTGTACGAGGAAGTTGTTTTGTACAAGAAGCATGCAAGCAGTGGTTGAGTTTCATGCCTAATAATATATATACGTTACTTTCCACGATTTATATATTTCTTGCTAGGTACACGTTCGTATGTTACTTCATACCATAGCGGCTCTTTAAATTACTTCATATCTTACGAATTTATTTATTATTAATTTTTTATTATTATTAATTCTTGTATAAACTTTTGTTGGCAGACAAACATGCAAGCAGTAGTGGAGTTTCATGCCTTCGTCGACAACGAAGGTAAATACGTTGTGAAGGAACTGGCTGTGGTGTCCGAGCACTATCAAAGTGTTACCATTTTCAAACCGCCTTACAAAATTCATAATTTAAATGAGTCATCACAAAAATCTGCTCGATGGTTACAGGCAAAATATCACCGTATCAGCTGGTACGAAGGTAGTATACCTTTTGATGAACACATATTGCGAATCATGTTAACACCGTTTTCCACCATTTTCACAAAAGGTTTGGAAAAGGCTCAATATTTGCGACAGTTCCATCCACATGTCATGGAATTGCCTGAGAAATACTCGTCTAGCAACAACAACAGCCCTATTTACTTCAAGTGCATACTACCGCAACACAACACTTATGTAGATTGTAAATGTGCACTACGCAGTGCAAGATATTATTACGATTTGCTTATCGCTTAGTATTAGAGTTTAAAACTGGCTGTTTGCATTGGGAACTGCATTTTGTCATGGAGTGGCAGTTACAGGAAATGGCGGTGGTTGGAGCCATTTTCATTCGGGTAATCGACCTTGAATGTCGGGGTAAACACCCTACTTGAAAGTCGATTGCCCGTCGCAACACAACATTTATGTTATGTAGATTGTAAATGTGCACTGCGCAGTGCAAGAAATTAGAGTTTAAAACTGGCTGTTTCCATTGGGAACTTCATTTTGTCATGTTAGGCAGTTACAGGCAATGGCGGTGGTTGGAGCCATTTTCATTCGGGTAATCGACCTTGAATGTCGATTGCCCGTCCGAACACTATCAAAGTGTTACCATTTTTAAACCGCCTTACAAATTTCATAATTTAAATGAGTCATCGCAAAAGTCTGCTTACAGGCAAACCATCATCGTATCAGCTAGTACGATGGTAGTATACCTTTTGATGAACACATATTGCGAAACATGTTAACACCGTTTTCCACCATTTTCACAAAAGGTTTGGAAAAGGCTCAATATTTCCACATGTCATGGAATTGCCTGAGAAATACTCGTCTAGCAACAACAGCCGTATTTACTTCAAGTGCATACTACCGCAACATAACACTTATGTAGATTGGAAATGTGCACTGCGCAGTGCAAGATATTATTACGATTTTGCTTATCGCTTAGTATTAGAGTTTAAAAAAACTTGATGGTCACTGGCGTGGGTTAACTCCCCGTAAACCTTCAAGAAAAATGTTTTAAAGGTCCCTGGCACGGGGTAACTCCCTGTAAACCTTTGAAGCTTCAAAAAAAAAACAAATTTGATGGTCGCTGGCGTGGGTTAACGCCCCCTAAACCAAAAGAAAAATGCTTTAAAAGTCCCTGCCGCGAGGTAATTCCCGGTAAACTTTTAAAGCACAAAAAAAAGCTTTGCCTTTGAAGGTCCCTGGCGTAGGACAAATCCTCCTAAACCTTCTTGGCTGTTTGCATTGGGAACTGCATTTTGTCATGGAGTGGCAGTTACAGGAAATGGCGGTGGTTGGAGCCATTTTCATTCGGGTAATCGACCTTGAATGTCGGAACACCCTACTTGAAAGTCGATTGCCCGTAGGGACTGCATTTTGTGGTAGTCACTGGTAAATAGCGTCGGCTATTTCCAAACTTGTAATGTGGGCATAATGATGACGGTTTCAACCCCGTATGAGACACAGAGAACAAGTGTATAAGAATACAAGACATTTAAGATTTTCAGTCATTCCACAGACAGACATGGTTTGGCCCGATTCTCTTACAATTGAGAACCCAGTTCATCGACGTTATTCACTTGCGAACAGCAGATTATCCTCTTTTCGTAATTGGAAGGGTGTGGAAAGCGAAACATTGAATCCATATACTCTAAGCATGACCGGTTTTTTCTACACCGGAGAAGATGACCATACTGTATGTTTTAGTTGTGGGGGAGGTCTGAAAGGTTGGGAACTTACAGATGACCCGATTGTTGAACACGTTGAATGGTTTCATGAATGTAAATTAGCATGGATTGTAAAATTTAAAGTAGAAGAAATGAATATCGATATTAGAACTGTTTTTGATGACGATGATGATGATGATGACGATGATGATGATGACGACGATGACGGTGATCTAGTGCAACGTAATGAGGATGATCGTTTGAAATGTAAGATTTGTTGTGCAGAAGAATTGCAAGTTGCAAGTCTACCATGTGGACATGTGTTTGCCTGTCAATTGTGCTCGCTTAGCCTTGAAGTATGTAGCGTGTGCAGAACGCCCACATCCGCCACTATACGTGTTTATCTTTCATAGGCTTGCGAACTGGTAAACCTTGAGAACCGGACGTTGCGGTCGTGGAGCTAGTGAGAGTTGTTGAACTCGGTAGAAGACGTGGGAAGCTGAACCAGTAGACCTTGACAACCGGATACCAACTGTGAGAACGTGATACCCCTACCAAACGTTGGGGAGAAGAGTATATATCAACAACACACTAGTAGATCTCTCACAGTAGCTTCAGAGGGTACCTGACACAGTTGCTTGAGATGGTGCCTGGATTAAACCTCACTCGTTATACCGACGACATGCTGAGGAAGCTGATCAGGTCTATATTGCCGGGCTTGGCTGATGACTTATTTAGGTAAGTGACAACGAATATTTATTTAAAAATACTTTATATATGTGTGTTTAATTTTAAATAATCTTCATTTCATATTGCTTTTTACAAATTTCACAAATAATTATACTGTCGTGTTTTATTAACTTTAAGCGAGCTCAAACAGTTGGATATATTATGTGCTAAACATATATCGATTTTTAATAAAATAGTATAAGGTAGCTGTTCATTTTCAGCATTTCATTTTACACTAGATTTTGTTTTGTATTACCTATTTTGGACATATATTTTCATAAACATTGTATTTATTCATTAAATTGACTTAATTTTTAAAATTATACTGTGAATTAGTCTTTCAGATTTTAGAGTATTCCGTGTTTTCATATTACTAAATTGTGTTGTCGGTATTTCAGTCAGATGCTGAGACTGAGATCGGAGGCTACGGTGGCGGGGTACCCGTTGGTGACAATAAATATTTCGTCGGGAGTATCCTATCTCCCATGCACAAACGACGGTCGAATTATAATCAGCCAGTCATGGGATAGGTATCTGAGGACGTCCCGCCCGTACGACGGCCAGCAACCACCACCAGCGCATACCTGGACATCGACATCTCTGCCTTCAGCATCCCAACCACCGTCCACCGCAGCGCCAGATGAGGTGGCACCACCATCAACATCTCTGCCTTCAGCGTCCCAACCACCAGCATCCAAGCCACCGTTCACCGCAGCGCCAGATGAGGTAACACCACCATCAACATCTCTGCCTCCAGCATCCCAACCACCAGCATCCAAGCCACCACCGTCCACCGCAGATGAGGTGATTGCTCAGAGCCTGGATATCGTGGACTATAATATATCCGACTTACGGAGACAAATGACGTCTGAGAAACCTCCTGAGCCGCTGCCAGTCACGCTCGAGGATCTGGACGGAATTGACGTCACAACTTTATTGTCAACTACTGACGAAGAAATGCGGAGTCTAGAGGAATAACACTTCTCTAAGCGTTAAGATTATTGTTTTCATGTGAATATGATAATAGTGAGCAGTATTTTAAACCTTGCAGTGACACTTGTTTTAAAATATTACTTCCTACATTCATTTTCACGTAAAACCAACAGTTTTTCTCATTTGAAGAGGTGTATATACCATATTTACCCGCATTTCTTTGTGCATGGGGGTGGTATGTTGTAATGGATGACCACCACAGAAGGCAGCGATGGATGGAGCTGCCTTCCGTAGCCCTTAAGGCAGCTTACGCACCCGGTAAGCTCAGGATACATGCGAATGCCGGTCTTGCGTGGTAATATCGGAAATAAAAATAATTACGATTTGGAACCCACAGCAACGTCATCAAAGATTCACTACTAGAATTGACCTATATTGTAGTTCAATTCTGATAGTGAGTAATTGCTGATGTTGCTGAGATCCCAATCGTAATTATTTTATTTCCCCTATATTACCACGCGGTCCCTGCATTCGCTAACCTACTTACTGTGTGCGTATAATATTTGTGTGTGTGTGTTTGCTTGGGGGTGGCATGTTGTAATGGAATGGCCACCACTGAGGACAGCGATGGCTGGAGCTGTCTTAGAAAATATTTTACCCACAGTAAGCCAAGGATACATGCGAATGCTGGTTTTGCGTGACTTTAAAATCGGGTGTGTAATATCTGTACTCTGACACTCACAGCAACATCATATTTATGCACTATCGCAATCGACCCACACCATTAAAGACTCGTTACTAGAATTGACCTATATTGTAGTTCAATTCTGATGAGGAGTAATTGATGGTGTAGTTCGACTTCGATATCGCATAACTTTGATGTTGCTGTGATGTCACCTACAAATATTACACCGAATTTTAAACTCACGCGAACCCAATATTCGCTAACCTACTGTGCGTATTATATTTTCTAAAAATATTTTTGTGTGACTGTTGGTGTGCGTGATATATATATATTACTCTTATTTATATTTAGTTTTATCATTGCTAAATTTTAATTATATTATATTTGAAATATGAATTGATGAGTTTAGTCTAGTCTTAATATTATTATTTTTTAAAAATTACTGTTAGATTTATATATATTGTATTTAAATTACGTATTTGTTCTTGCTCATATATTTTTATTATACGTATTTATTCTAGTCTTAATATTATTATTTTTTAAAATAATTGTTAGATTTATATATATATATTGTATTTAAATTACGTATTTGTTCTTGTCAATATATATATTTTTATTCTAGTCTTAATATTATTATTTTTTAAAATAATTGTTAGATTTATATATATATTGTATTTAAATTACGTATTTGTTCTTGTCAATATATTTTTATTTTTCATTTTTTGAGACAATAAATTCATATTTATTAAAATACGCGTATTACTCTTATTTTATACAACCGAAATTTCCACCATTCACCAGACCTACTTGTACCCCAATCGTACAGTTACACACAACTGAACGACTCGTAGCTCAGTCGCTAGCGTCACACGCCAGCAAACCAAACGTCCTAGGTTCCATTCCCGAACCAAGAATTATATTTTTTCCAAACTCACGTCACAACCAGAACAAGATGGCCCTTCCGCTCCTCGACTAGCACCAGGGGCGGGGCGTGGACGCCATCTTCACTACCATCGACCTATCAAACAAAAGGGGCGGGGCTTAGGAAGGGGTGGGGGTAACAAATACTGCTCTCTCATTGGGGGGGATAAAGTATACCCATTACTACTTATATATATATGTATATATATATATATATATATATATATATATATATATATATATATATATATATATATATATATAATGTTTCATTTATTCAAGTTTGCAATGATGTTATATGTTTTATTTTATTTTGATGAATGATATTTTAGGAAATGTTTTAATTGTAAACATTTTATGTTTTTTGTTATTTCAGATATGATAGCTTATTATATAACCATTAGTTCCGACCTATACTTGTTATACTATTTTGAAAATGAATAATTCTCATATAACATTTATATATCTATATGAATGTTAGATTAAAATTTTTTTTAATAATGTTTATTTGTTGGAACTAATAATAGATGTTAGTTAATTGTAAAAAGACTAAAGGTTTTTAGAACCTTACTTTTCTTTAAAAGGGAGGGTAGTTGTAATGCTGTACTAGGAAAGCAGAGAGTTAGTCCAAAATAGAAAATGATAAGCATTTTCTGTGGTTTCTCAACATCCACGAGAAATCCCTGAACTTAACCACTAGGGTCATCTTACTCTTTTTTAGTTACTTTGGGAAATTTCCAAAACCTGTCACGTGCACAAATAGTATTATATTAAAATAACGATTAAATCTTTCCAAAACTACCCCCACCCCCGGAGCAACCACCAGGTAGGCTACCAAACGTTGCTGAGAACCACCCCACACTTAGGGGTGGGTTAGGTTAGATGCAATCTAGCTGACTTGGGTTACTGCTTCAGGGCTAACTCCCCCCCCACTTTTTGTGCCAAAGTAGCCCCATTAATTATTCTGAAAATTCCAGAGCTTGACCAACTCTGGTCTGGGACGATGATTCACACAGTGAGCTTACTCTGCCGAAGACATAATAGCGGTTTCTGGTCTACCAGCCGCTTCGGTCCTTGGTCAGAGAGTGTCCGCGGTGCACAGGTGTCGGAGCTTTTGCACAGTATTACGAGTTCTCGACTGATGCTCATCCAGTCGAGCTAAGGAGAATGCTATAGGCTCCAGAGTTCTGGAGATTGGAAATGATCGTAAGTGATCCAAGGGTGTACCCGTGCTATAGTCTCGCCCGTAACGCCAGACACGATAGTTGGCTAAAATCATTCTATGGATCCTAAAACTTCCTTCTTTGACCACGTCAAGGTGTCTGTGGCTCCCCATATATCGTTGAATTTCTCTAAGGGCGTCATTACATGTAGGTGACTTGATGCATGTCCCAATAAAAGAAATCAAGGCCGAACTCTCGTCAAAGTCAGCTACGGATGTTGCTCTTATTATGAAATCTGAAAAAGGCTTGAAAATTGCAACAGCGTCTTTCATACTTTTGGGAAACCTGAGATTCCTGAATATATTAATGCAGGTTACCAAAGGCTGTCAGTGAAGCATTACGTAGCTAACCCTCGGCGATGCTTTAAGAGTCAGCGTTTTGGGCACATTGGTTCTGCGTGTTCTAAACAGGGTGTATGCGGCAAGTGTAGCATGGAAGGTCATGATGAAAAAAATTGCGGAAACACCCCGAAGTGCGCTAACTGTTTGGGTGATCATCTCCACGAATCGCATAATTATCATTAAGGGAGTGTTCAGTTTTCAGATCAGACTTCGTTACAGAAGGCCGAGCTAGAGGTGGCGTAGCCATCCTAGCCCGTGACTGTTTCGATGATGCTCCGCTAAACTTGATAGCCCCTTTGCAAGCAGTAGCCGTTCAAACAGCTGTCCCGTATACAATTACTGTGTGTTGTGTCTACTTGCCACCACAAGAAAATCTGCAACACAGTGATTTAGTGAATTTGATAAGCCAGTTACCGACTTCGTTCTTATTGGTTAATATTGGCAGGATAATTCAATGCCCACCATTTGACTTGGGGATCTCCGACTAGCAATTCTCGAGGTGAACTTGGAACTGGAAAGTGAGTGGTGGAAAGTGGTGAACTGGAAAGTGTGAGAACGGATCTTGACTTATGTATGCTAAATGAAGGTTCGCCTACTCATTTAGCAGCATCTACTGGTGGATGGACAGCTGTTGACCTATCGATCTGCCGCCCTCAATTAGCTACTAGATGCACATGATCGGTACTCAATGATTTGTATGGAAGCGACCATGTGCCTATTAAGATAAACTTGTGTGACTCCCAACCCTGTTAAGCACGAAATTCCCGTTGGATTTTGCAAAAAGCCAACTGGGACTCCTACTTGAATTACCTTGTATTACTTGACATGGATTATATGACACCCATTGTTGAAATAATAGAAAATTTTTCGAAAGTTATTTTAAATGCCGCTGTAGAGACCATTCCAAAAACCTCTACACATTCATGCCGACCGCCTCTGTCGTGGTGGAACGATGAATGCACAGAAATCCTCCGTTAACGACGAAGAGCGCTAAGGAGATTTAAGCGTCAATCAACAAATGGAAACCTTGAGGAATATGAAATACTCCGTGCGAAAGCACTGAGGATATTTAGGCTGAGTAGAAAGAGCTCTTGGGAACAGTACATTAGCACAATTAAAAGAACAACTCCGTCTGGGGTTGAACTAATGACTGGGAACTCCTTATTTTATGAAATCGTAATATTACCTTGAATGCTATCTAGACCAATGAGAGAGATTCTTTTAGACCATGTGGACTAAGTGGAAGCATAACTGGGAGTGGCTAGCATCCGAGGAAGGGGGCACTATAAAACCCTCTACCCGGACAATCTTTCTCTTCTCTTCTTGTGTGCTTTTGTTATACTAGTAGTTCAGTCGTCTTGTTAGTATCTCAGTTAGAATGTAGTTGATGTTAGAGTCAATTTTTAATTCATTGTTAAAGTACTTAGTTGTTTTATTTGTGCGAAATGGGCTTCAAGAACTGTAAGTTAAACATTAAATTATATCTGTGAATTCTAAACAAACTGTGTCTAGATTTATTAACACCTGTCTCTTCTCTTGACAATGAGTCAAGAAAATTAAAACCCAAAGGCCGCCACGGTGGTGTTACAAGAACAAAGGTAAACGTCAGACCGTTAGGGCTCAGCAACTAATGGCTAACGCTAATGTAGAAATTGCCGAGTCAGGTGCGGGTGTGAATGAGCTACAAGCGTTTCAAAATCATTTAACTAAATATGAAATCACGGTGTACAGATACGGTACTAGAGGTAGGCATGTGTTTTTTGAAGATAATGTGAACAATCCAAGTATAAAATAAATTTGCTATTTCATAAGTCCCATTTTATTTTATTTTAATTTTTTCTCCAGGCGAAATACCTATTAACACATTCACTGCGGCCGCCCCCACCGGTGGGTGCAGCCGCTATCACAGAATGGCGGCGCACCCACCGGAGGGGGCTAAAGGGTATGTGTATTGATAAGGTCAGTGTAGCCTAGCCATTCGTCACAGCCGGACTATTCTTTCTCGCATTATTACATAGTAACCTAACCTCATTTTGTGCTGCGTTGGTTGCGATATCTACAGTATTGCGGTGCCCCCACCAGAGGGTGCAAATCTACCACGCTCTAACTTACTGAGACTTTTGATTACCTCTTGTTATTTTATATTTGTGTATAAATTTTGTGAACATTTGATATACTTTTGTGCATATTCTGTGGAGCATTATCACATTTCTTTGTAATTATCACATTTCATTTTCTGCTGTGCCTGTTTTTAGTGTTGCCGAATTTCTCCACCCCAACGTGTCAGTGCATATAGTGTCCCGAACATTTATATTCGTGTGTGATTATAATCTATAGTAATCTATTACTATAATAGATCTACTATATTTTTTATCTACTATATTATTTTTAATATTTTTCAATACAAAAAAAATGGATCCAAGTGTACCAGGAACCTCAAGGGATGTTAATGTTTCTGATGACGTCGAAGATTTTCTAGACGATGACTCGGACATTACATCAGGTAATATCAGTTCAGATTCTGACTCTAATTTAGAGACAAGTGATGATGATCCTGATGTTGGTGTTATGCCTCCAACATGGTGTGTGACTAGTAGTGGACCTCGACCAATTCAGTTCACAAAAGTAAATAGCCTTTTAGTGCCCATTCCTGGCGATACACCGATTGATTGGTTTTACCTTATGTTAGATGACGTTTTCCTTGAAAATATAGTACAATACACAAACTCTCATGCCTTTGAGATATTTTTTAATTCTAATTTGACTCCCAAATCTCGAATAAATAAATGGAAAGATTTAACAGTGCCTGAACTAAAAATATTTTTAGGCCTTCTTATTCATACAGGAACAATAAGATTGAATCGTGTTCAGGATTACTGGAAAAAGGACTGGCTATTTGGTCTCAAGTGTTTTGCTGATTGTATGAGCCGTGACAGATTTCTATTGATTTTACGCTGCCTTTACTTTCAGAAAAAACGTGAAAATTCAAATGACCGATTGGACAAAATCAGAAATGTAATAGATTATTTCAATACAAAATTGCTAGGAATTTATTATCCACAACGAGAGCTGTCCCTCGATGAAGCGATGATACTTTGGAGAGGTCGTTTGATCTTCAGACAATATATCAAGAATAAACGACATAAATATGGAATTAAACTTTACAGCCTAACAGAGCCTCATGGATTGATTATCAAGTTCATTGTATATTCTGGCTCCGAGGATAAGCTTTCTGGTAAAGGACACACAGAAAAAGTTGTTTTACACCTCATGAAAGATAAGTTAGGCCACGGACATTCGTTGTACATGGATAATTTTTATAATAGTTTTTCCCTTGCTGCCAAATTATTATCACGAGAAACATACTGCACAGGAACTCTGAGAGTTGACCGGAGGAATGTTCCTACTGATGTGAAATGTGCCAACCGAAAAAAAGGTGAAACTATTGCTAGATATGGGGAAGGTGTCATGATTGGCAAATGGAGAGATAAAAGAACTGTATCATATATTTCCACAGAATATGAAAACGACATGGTCACGTTCTTGGACAAGAGAGGACGCTCCAAAGAAAAGCCATTACCCATTATAAAATATAACGCCTTCATGAAAGGAGTTGATCGCTCTGACCAAATGGCAGCATATTATCCATTTGAACGTAAAACATTACGATGGTACAAAAAGTTATTTGTGCATGCTATTCAAATGATGCTAATAAACGCTCACAAATTGTACTGCATGCATATCAGGAAAATGACCATGTATGATTTTAGACTTGAAGTCATCAGGGGTATTTTGCCACCAAGAGTTGTACCTGTCCCCAGCCCAACACAGAGAAGATTGACATCAATACCTCATATGCCGAAAAGGTCTGAAGAACGGGACACGAGTAACAGGCTAAAGAGAAAGCAGTGTAGGGTGTGCACCAAACAAGGAAAAAAAGTAAAAACCTCCTATTTTTGTGATCAATGCCCAGAACAGCCTGGGCTATGTTTACAGGAATGCTTCAAAAAGTTTCACGAAATGAAATAAGAAACAAGCTCAGATGGATGGGTTGTGTACATAGCCTTTTGTATTGTTTGTATATAGTAGTAAATTAGACAGTGATTTAGTTTAAACTTTACAATCAGTGTTACAAGTGTTACAAACAGCAGGTCTAGGGTGCAGACAACAAATGTCAGAGATAGGATTAGTATGTTTATATAATGTAAATATGTCAACCACCTTTAAACTACCTCGAAGATCTGGAGCGGCCGTAAAGGTCCGTAATGTTAATGTAGTTGTCAAGCACGAGGGTCATTGATATACGGAGGCATCATTTTCCGGACGGATGTTACGATGGAGATGGCGGGGTTGAGCCTCTCCTTTCCCCTTCGGGGGATATTTGTGTGAACAATTTTTGTATAACATTATTGCAATAACCTTTGTGTTACTTTTCAGACACGCCATGGCATCAGTTGAACCCTTCACCAACCCGCTAATTAGCGACAAGATTATAAGCTATTTAGATGACGATTTGATTTTTTTTTTTTTTTTTTTTTCCAGGCGAAAAACCTATTGAGGTTATCATCGCCTAACTAAAGTTAAGTTTTTAAAATAAATATTACATAAAACTAATCAAAGTAAAACAAAATAAATGTTTAAAACTAATTGTAATAATCTAAAACTAAAGAACCTAAAATTATACAAAATTTAAATATTATTAAATAGATTAAGGTGGCGTAAGAAAGCGAGGACACGATAGCCGTGACATCGTCTCTTAAAACCACCTTTAAACTACCTCGAAGATCGTAACGTATATATAAATTTGTCAACTCATTACAATCAAGCAGGATATGCTTGATTGTAATATTATTTCTACAAAACGGACATAGTGGTGGATCCTCATGTCGCATCAACCATCCATGCGTTAACAAAGAGTGGCCGATGCGAAGTCGAGTAACCACCACTTCCTCCCTACGATTCGAACGAACAGATGTCCTCCATGGTCGTACAGTATTTTTGATGTCCCTCAGCTTGTTTCTATTTACATTTTGCCCTTCTTTGTTCCAAACAGAGAATAGTGTAGATTTAACTTTGCATACAAAATCTGATGCCATCACACGTTGTGTCGATGGCAACATACCTGTAGCTAATTTTGCACCTTCATCTGCTTTAGTGTTTCCGAATATTCCACAGTGACCAGGCAACCAGAGAAATGACACCTCGTAATTGGAGCCTGTGTATAGAGTACAAGATGTCTCCAACTAAAGGGTTCTTAGTGTGCATTTCCTGAATAGCCTGGAGAGCACTTTTGGAATCACAACACACACGTTTATTTGGTGGAAAATATTTGCGCCGGAAAGGAGATAAGCGTCTTGTGAAATGGCAAGGTTTCGATAAAAACCACAACTCGTGGGTAAATAAAAATAAACTTATACTGTGAAACATACCACATCCAGCCACGAGTATGCGATGACGTCAATGGAAAAGTACTAGTTGCAGAGTCAATGAGTCACAATTGATTTATACTGCAATAGAATATATGTTTCGAAAATAAATATTACGTTTTTCACACAATTGATTCATTATGGTTACGTCTGTCGAGATGCGTGTAGTGATTTCTCCATATACGACGCAGCTACATAATTTCGACGCTTATGTAGGTGAATTTTTGTCCTTTTTTTCCTGGCGAAAAATCAATTGTGGTTATCATCGCCAAACAAAATCTAACACGGAACACAATATTCATGTAGGTGAAATGGAGAAACGAATTCGTTACAGTCCCCTATTGCCCAACACTATTAGAGCAATTGTGTGTGGTCCTTCAAATTGCGGCAAAACAAATGTAATTTTCAATCTTTTGTTCGAAGCAAACAGCCTAAAGTTGGCCAACATATATATTTTTTCAAAATCCAACCGAAATATAATTTTCTGTCTAAGGTGATGGAAGAATCGGGTATCGGTTATTTTCCGTACAGTGATAACGACAACATCATCAATCCAGATGAAGCGGTGCACGAGGACGATATGAATTTAAGACACATTCATTCGGATCACGTAGGCACGGACGTGTTGTTTAACACTTTCAAAAAGCTCTGTGCAACAGCCTGGAAAGAGAAATTCGGTTTTATAATAATAGATAAAGACAGCGATATAGATCAGGATCGATACAGAATCGGGTTTGATTCATTCGTAAAAGATTTATAATGCGTATATACACTTATAATGATATTTCGAGATATGCTAATTGCGACACTACCAAAACACCAAAATCAAATTTATGTTGTTTCTATTATCCCGATAAGAAGAGGTTTTGCGGAAACTACTGTAGCCGTACGAATAGACATGGGCATGTATTTAATAGGCGCTGCTGGAGACATAAGCGGTTCGGGTTGTACAGCAAGAGTTTACCGCCTATAATTCTGTTAATGATCACATCCGCAAATAAAATTTATAATCGAGACATTTGGATTAGGTTCATGCACGAATGTGATAAAGGAGGTGTACCATTTGAATTGATAATATACAATGAACACATGTTGAAAGGAACTGTTCGCCATCCGCAAAACTTGGTATCCAGATTCCGGCCGTTTCCTGATTTTTTCAATCGGACATTGACTCTCAGTCACGGAGGCATAGAGTACACGCAAGTATACCTCGACATGTTACAGTACAGCTGTTCATTGCCGTACACGTCTCGTTGTGTTTAGGTACATGGACAATGAGAAGTCACATTTTGGCTTTTGTATTGTCCATGGAGGGATGTAGCATGATGTTCGTTCGAATATAGGTGGATGTTCTAAATTTAGATTCCTAAATATGCGCAGCGTTCTTATTCCGAAGGGAGCAGTTGAACGTTGACGCACATTGTAACGATCCTCGAGGTAGTTATCAAAAACTGCTTTGAATGCCGGATGTTGTGGTTTACTTAGAAGACCAGTGTGATATGAAATTTGTAGCATTTGACGTCGCATAGAGAGAGATGGTTCTCCAGCTTCAACTAGAAGGCTGGAGATTGGGCTTGATCCAAAAGCACCAGTAGAAAGTCTAAGGCCAGCATGATGTATTGAATCCAGGAGTTTCAGAACCGTAGGTCGAGCGGATGAATAGGCTATACAGCCGTAATCTATGCGCGATAGAAACGGAGCATACAGGTTCTGTCTGCTCCCCAATTTGTACCACTTAGAACTCTCAACATATCCAATATCTTGCTGCACCGGGTCCTCAAATCACGCACATGCGGATTCCATGAGTCTTTTATCCAATAAAAGGCCCAAAAATCTCACATTATCCGCGGTTTGAAGCCGCGTACCATCAAGATAAAGAATAGGTTCCTGATGTTGCCTGCGACGACTAAATGCTATGCACTGGGTCTTCGAAGCCGAAAACTTGAAGCCCGTAGATTTGGTCCACTCTTGCAAATTATTAATTACTAATTGTAAGGATCTTTCCGCTGTTGCCATACTTCTAGCAGCCATATATATACAAAAATCGTCTACAAACAGGGAACAGTGGACCGGTGACTGTACGTTTGAAGTGACGCTGTTAATGGCAACAGCAAACACCGTCACACTCAAAACGCCACCCTGTGGTACACCATTCTCTAGTTCGCAACGATCAGAATATATGCCTCCTAGACGTACACGGAAAGTCCTGTTATTCAAATAATTTTGTATAAAAGCAAGAATGTTACCTTGTATACCCATGATTTCAATACGTTCAAAATTCCTCTTCTCCATGCCATGTCATATGCCTCCTCAAGGTCAAAGAAAACAGCTACCAGTGTTTGTCGTAAGATGAAGGCATTCTGTATAGCTGACTCCAACAAAACCAATTGGTCAACTGATGAACGTCCTTGTCTGGAACCACACTGAACGTTAGAAAGAAGTTTGTTTGTTTCTAGATACCAGACAAGACGACGGTTGACCATCTTCTCCAGTAGTTTGCATAATCAGAGAGATGGGTCTGTAACTACTGGGATTAGTTTTGTCCTTTCCTTGTTTTAGAAGAGGAATTATAGTCGCTTCTAACCATGCATCGGGAAAACCGTGCTCCTCGAATATACGGTTGTATAGCCGAAAGAGCACTACTTTTGCCGACGGTGGTAGATTTTTAATAATGGAGTATACAATATCATCCGGGCCTGGAGCTGAATCCTTCGTTGACGAGAGAGCTGACTCTAGTTCGTCGATAGAGAAATGGATATTTAAACAAGAATCTCCAGACAATCCAACGGTGAAAGGTACGGCTTCCTGTTTACGTTTGAACACCTGGAAAGCGTCCTTGTATGCAGAAGATGAAGAATGTTTTGAAAACGATAACGCTAGCACATTGGCAATTTCCTCACAGTCCGTGGTCAAAACACCATCCGAATGCCTTAATGAAATTAATGGCATCGGAACGGAAATGCCACAGACGGATCGTAATTTCTTCCATACTGTTGATGGAGCTGTAGTTTTTGTAATAGTGCCAATGTACTGCGACCATGATTCTCGTTTGCTTTGCCTAAATATTCTCCGTGCTTTCGCACGGAAGATTTTATATTTTTCCAGGTTTTCACTCGTTGGATGTCTCTTGAACTGGTTCAGAGCTTTTTTCCTTTGTCGAAGGATCACAGTGCACTCATCATTCCACCACGGAACCGGTGGTCGCCGTGGTTTTGAAGAGGTTTTCGGTATTGCCTTTTCGGCGGCATTGAAAATAGTTTTGGTAATTGAATTTACGATGTCATTGATTGGAGCCAGGTCTTTCACTTCCAGTGATTCTAGATCTTGAGAGAACTGTTCCCAGTTGGCTTTTTTCAAGATCCAGCGGGGATGTCGAACACAACAGGGTGAGGAGTAACACAAAGAGATCTCAATAGGAATGTGATCGCTACTGTAAAGATCAGGCAATGCTGACCATTTTAGCCTTGTAGCCAAGGCAGGACTGCATAATGACAAGTCTACAGCTGTATATCCACCTGTTGACGCTGCTAAATGTGTCGGAGAACCGTCATATAACAGGTATAAATCCAGTTCCGATCTGATGATTTCGATCAGATTACCTCGCGGGTTGAATTCTGGTGAACCCCATTAAACATGGTGGGCATTGAAATCGCCCACTAATAAAAACTGAGTCGGTAACTGATTTATAAGGTCTACAAGATCTCTCTGTTGCAGATTGTCACTTGGTGGAAGATAGACACAACAGAGAGTGAGTTTATATGGAACAGCTGTTTGAATTGCTATTGCTTGTAAGGGAGTTATTAAATTCAGAGAAACGGCGTCGACAAAGTCACGGGCTAGAATGGCTACGCCACCTCTAGCTCGATTTTTTGTAACGAAGTCCGATCTGTAAACTGAATACTCCCTTAGTTGGAAATTGTGCGATTCATGGAGATGTGTCTCCTGAATACAAATGTACATAGGGGACACATCCCTTACAATTAATTTGAGATCCTCAATGTGACTTCTAACTCCGTTAATATTCCACTGAATCACGGATTGTTTAGGTGTGGACATTGCTACTTAGTGAAAAGGATTGACTTGGCTCTCATTGTTGGCATTAAATGTTAATTTACCTGGAACGTCAGGAGACGCTTCAGGCAATGTATCATCGGATTCCATCACCGCTATTGCAGTGGTGGAACTCGAGGAATTTGTATGCTCAGGAGGTGAGATGGAATAGGCCCCTCCTTTGGCCTTTGCTTTTTTCTTTTTTCTCCCCAACTTTAATTGGGGCATTCTTTTTTAAAATATCAAAATTTGTTTTATTTTTCCTATTCTCTGATGGAATTGTTCTAAATGTCTTTCCTTTGTGGAGAGATACCTGTGCAGGAATGCCTGTATCGTCTGATTTGCTACGTACTAGCAGATTACTCGGCGTAGGCGCTGGTTGTACTATACTTACTGAAGGTCCATTTGTCACTAAAGACAGAAGGCGTGCAACCTGCTCAGTAAGGGCTTCAATTTTTCCGGTCAGGTCTGCGCAGTTGGTACAGGCAAAAATAAACAGTTGTATATACATAGTAACAGTTGTATTTAGTAACAGTTGTGTATGCATATAAAATCCTGTAAGAAACAATACGGTATTTTTTTTCCAGGCGAAAAACCAATTGAGGTTATTATCGCCTAACTAAAGATAAGTTTTTTAAAATAAATATTACATAAATAAAACTAATCAAAATAAAACAAAATAAAATAAATTTTTAAAACTAATTGTAATTATCTAAAACTAAAGAACCTAAAATTATACAATATTTAAATATTATTAAATAGATTAAGGTTGCGTAAGAAAGCGAGGACATGGTCGATAGCCGTGACATCGTCCATTAAAACCACCTTTAAACTACCTCGAAGATTGTAACTAATATACAAATTTTTCAACTCATCACAATCAAGCAGAATGTGCTTGATTGTGATGGTACTTTTACAAAACGCACAAAGTGGTGGATCATCATGTCTCATCAACCACCCATGCGGTAACAAAGAGTGGCCGATGCGAAGTCGAGTTACCACCACTTCCTCCCTACGATTCGAACGAACACAGTATCCACTAGGAATCTCCTCGTCATGCCCCAAACGTTATACGAAAAGGTCCAACTCGTCCTGTAGTATGCTTTTGAAGCATCTGTCCGTAAATCCCTAATCACCAGTTGGAGTTGCATTAAAGTGTAATCCAGCGTCTGTATACATGTGTAGGGTGAAGGCGGGTCACACGACGAATGAGAATGCATTAGAAAATCGTGTAGGCGAAACGAAAATGAATCATCCCAACTAGATAGAAGCCTACAGGTTCTATGATCCTCTTCCTCCTCGCTGTCCGTATCAACGCCTGGCGGTCGGGAAGGTAGATCTCTTGGATTTTTTTTTTTTTTTTTTTTTTTTTTTTTTTTTTTTTTTTTTTTTTTTTTTTTTTTTTCCTGGCGAAAAACCAATTGAGGTTATCATCGCCAAACAAAATCTAACACAGAACGCGATGTTTTAAATAAAATCAAATAAATTAATAAATAAACAAATAAATAAATACAACAAAAATTATAAAACGAAATAAAACACCAACAATGAAAAACAAAAAACAACAATATAACAATGAAAAAATTCTTAAAAACTAAATAACAAAATAACAACAAAGAACAATATAACAGTAAATAAATAATATGTAAAACAATAATAGGTAACAATTTACCAATAAATAAATCTCAATAACAATAACAAGAACAGAAAATAAATTTAATTAAAATAAATAAAAGAAACACAGAGAATTATATATATAAATAAAATTAAAAAATATATATATTTATGTATTAAATTTTAAAAAATATTTTCAAGTGGTGCAAGAAAGCGATGACTCGGTCAATGGCCGAGGCATCGTCCCTTAGTACCACCTTCAAACTCCCTTTTAAATTAAAAAGGTCACGAATATTTCTTACATTAACACAGTCTACTAAAATATGTTTTATTGTGAAGATATCACCGCAATATTGGCATATTGGTGGATCTTCACGCCTCATCAAATATCCATGAGTTGCAAAAGAGTGGCCAACGCGAAGGCGTGTAACCACCACTTCCTCCCTACGTTTTGAACGAATTGAAGACCTCCATGGACGGACGGTATCTTTAATATCCCTCAGCTTATTCTGAATCACGGTATGCCACTCGTCATTCCAAGCAGCGAGCAATAAATGTTTCGCGAAACACACATAATCAGATGCCATAACTAGTTGAGTAATAGGCACCAAACTTGTAGCTTTCTTCGCCGCTTCATCCGCTTTTGTGTTTCCAAGTATTCCGCAATGTCCAGGAACCCAACAGAAAGTTACCCCCACACCCCCCAATTGAAGCCTGTGTACAGCACACAAAATGTCCCCAACTAAAGGGTTGCTAGAGAAAACATCCTGAAGAGCCTGAAGAGCACTTTTGGAATCCGAACATAAAAGATAATGCGAAGATCCAGATTGAATGACGGTCAAAGCTTTAAAAATAGCAAATAGTTCTGCCGTGAAAATACTGCAAGCTGAGGGCAATCCGTAAGTGTAGGTACGTCCAGACGCATAAAATGCACACCCAACGCCATGGTCCAGTTTAGATCCATCCGTGAAAATAATCTCACTATACTGGTGGGATCTGTATATTGCCAAAAACTCTTGGTGGTACACCACATTAGGAGTATTGGTTTTTATAAAACTGGACAGTGAAAAATCGAAGCGGGGCGTTTTTATTATCCATGGAGGTAGACAGCACATCGATCGTTCAAACGTAGTAGGAAGTTCCGACTCTAGATTATCAATTATGCGCGACGTCCGTGTACCGAAAGGGGCGGTTGAACGTTCGCGTGCAATATAAGTAGGTTCGTAGCGGTTATTAAACACTACATTAAATGCCGGATGTTTAGGTTTGCTTCGAAGACCAGATATATAAGATATTTGTAGCATCTGACGTCGTCTTGAAAGAGCGGGTTCCCCAGCCTCGACAAGAAGACTAGGGATTGGGCTAGTTCTAAATGCACCAGTAGCAAGTCTAAGTCCAGAGTGGTGGACAGCATCGAGAGTTTTCAGGACTGTAAGTCGTGCGGATGAATAGGCTTGACAGCCATAATCAATGCGCGATCTAACGACCGCGCGATAAAAGCGAAGCATACTAGTTCTGTCTGCTCCCCAATTCGTACCACTAAGGACTCTTAACATATCCAATTTCTTATTGCATCTCACCTTCAAATCACGAACATGTGGGATCCATGAGAGTCTTTTATCAAATAAAAGACCTAGAAATCGAACACTATCCGTGGTTTGAAGTTGAATCCCATGAAGATAAAGGGTCGGCTCCTGGTGTTGCCTACGACGACTAAATGCTACACACTGGGTCTTCGAAGCAGAGAATTTAAAACCTGTAGTTCTTGACCATTCCTCTAATCTACTTATTGCTAACTGCAAAGATCTTTCCGCAGTTGCCATACTACGAGCAGGCACATATATACTAAAGTCATCTACAAAGAGTGAACAGTGAACCGGAGATCGTATATAACTCGTGATACTGTTTATTGCAACGGCAAATAGCGTGACGCTCAGCACGCTGCCCTGCGGTACACCATTCTCCTGTTTATATCTGTTTGAATACGTGCCTCCAAGACGAATGCGGAAAGATCTATTCGAAAGAAAGTTAGCGATGAATGCTAGGATATTCCCTTGTATACCCCATGATTTGAGAGTGTTCAGAATTCCTCTTTTCCATGCCATATCGTATGCCTTCTCAAGGTCGAAGAAAACAGCAACGAGTGTTTGACGCAAGAGAAAGGCATCTTGAATAGCGGATTCTAACAAAACCAATTGGTCAACGGATGATCGTCCTTGCCTGAAACCACACTGTTCGTTGCAAATAAGGTCATTGGTTTCTAGGTACCAGACAAGACGGCGGTTGACCATCTTCTCCAGTAGTTTGCATAAGACGCTTGTAAGGGATATAGGTCTATAACTACTGGGATTGGTTTTGTCTATACCTGGCTTCAAAAGAGGAATTACCGTCGATTCTAACCATGCATCGGGGAAAGAGCGCTCCTCGAATAAACGATTGTATATTCGAAGGAGGACAAGTTTCGCAGATGACGGTAGATGTTTCAGCATGGAGTACACAATGGAATCAGGACCTGGTGCAGAATCCTTCGTTGACGCAAGAGCTGACTCCAATTCCCCTATAGAGAAAGGAGTGTTTAAAGGAGAGTCCCCAGACGACCCAACAGTAAACGGTATTGCTTCTTCCTTCAGTTTATAAATCTGGAATAATCTATCATAGGCTGTAGTAGCAGAAAAGTTAGAAAAAGATGTTCCAAGTACATTAGCAATGTCATCACCGTTTGTGATTAATCTCCCATCTGGTTGCTTCAGCGCAATGGCTGGCAACGGAGTGGAAGTACCACAAACTGATCTTAGCTTCCTCCACACTGTGGAAGACGGAGTTGTTCGTCTAATTGTGCTAATGTACTGTTCCCAAGAGTTCTTTCTACTCAGCCTAAATATCCTCCGTGCTTTCGCACGGAGTATTTTATATTCCTGAAGGTTTCCATTCGTTGGGTGTCGTTTAAATTTCCTAAGAGCTCTTCGTCGTAAACGGAGGATTTCTGTGCATTCATCGTTCCACCACGGCACAGGCGGTCGGCGTGGATGCGTAGAGGTTTTCGGAATGGTCTTTTCAGCGGCATTTAAAATTGCTTTCTTAAAATTTTCTATATTTTCATCAATGGGTGTCAAATAATCCATGTCAAGTGATACAAGGTAATTCGAGTATGAGTCCCAGTTGGCTTTTCGCAAAATCCAACTGGGATTTCGGGTATAACAGGGTTGGGAGTCACATAAACTGATCTTAATAGGCACATGGTCGCTTCCATACAAATCGTTGAGTACCGACCATGTGCATCTAGTAGCTAATTGAGGGCTGCAAATCGATAGGTCAACAGCTGTCCATCCACCAGTAGATGCTGCTAAATGGGTAGGCGAACCGTCATTTAGCAGACATAAGTCCAGTTCCGTTCTCACACTCTCAACAAGGTCACCTCGAGAGTTCCTAGTCGGAGATCCCCAAGACGAATGGTGGGCATTAAAATCCCCTACCAATAAGAACGGAGTTGGTAACTGGCTTATTAAATTCACTAAATCACTGTGATGCAGGTTTTCATGTGGTGGCAAGTAGACACAACACACAGTGATTTTATACGGGACAGCTGTTTGAACGGCTACTGCTTGTAAAGGAGTTATTAAGTTTAGAGAAACAGCATCGATACAGTCACGGGCTAGGATGGCTACGCCACCTCTAGCTCGATCTTCTGTAACGAAGTCCGATCTAAAAACTGAATACTCCCTTAAATGGAACTTATGCGATTCGTGGAGATGTGTCTCCTGTAGACATACAAACATTGGGTACACATCTCGCACGAGTACTTTAAGTTCTTCTATGTGACTCCTAACACCGTTGACGTTCCATTGTATCACTGACTTGTTAATTGCAGACATTTATTAACTCAGCAATGGATTGATCTGACACCCATTGGTGCTCTCTCCTTTCTTGCCTGGGACGTTTTTAGACGTCTCAGGCTTACATGTCTCAGATTCCATATCCACCCGTTCAGGGATGGAATCTGAGGAAGTTTTGGGTTTAGGAGGGGTAGTTTTTACATTCCCTCCTTTGTTAGCATTTTTCTTAATACCCGGTAATGACGGAGGCGATGTGGTCTGACGTAACACTGGTTTACGTGGTTTGGATTTTTCCAACGTCTTCTGCACAGAAGGTTTATTACCCGTTGATAATATCTTCTGCACAGAAACACAAGGCTCACTTAATGACTTGTTTCGTGCTCCAATCCCCCCAGTGGAAGGGATTGGTACAAGAGGTAAATCACTATCTGTCGCTGCAGGTTGTACTAAGTTCAAAGTAGGAGGACCATTCGTGACTATGGACAAAAGGCGAGAAACTTGTTCAGTTAGAACTTCAATTTTTTTCGACAGCTCGGCACAGTTGTTACAGGACGATTTGGAAGCGGTCAGAGTAGCGGCATAAGTCTTACTGTCTGTCTTTGGCTGAGTGGAACGATAGAGTTTTTTGGCCTCTGGAAACGACAGCTTGTCTTTCGCCATGATGCCTAGGATAGCTTTCTCTTCCTTGAACGTGGGACAGTTGTAGGATCGCGCTGGGTGGTCACCACCACAGTTGGCGCATTTCGGAGAATTAACACATTCCTTGTCATCATGGCCTTCGACGCTACATATACCGCATACGTTCTGCTTCGAACACGTAGAGCTGATATGCCCAAATCGCTGGCACTTGAAGCAGCGCCTAGGGTTAGCCACGTATGGTCTCACTGAGAGCCTTTGGTAACCTGCATGCAAGTATTCGGGTATTTCCGGCTTTCCAAATGTCACGATAAAAGACGCTGTTGCTACCTTTTCTCCTTTGTCCATTTTCATTATAGGAATAACGTCCGTAACTAACTGAGAAGACAGTTCGGACTTTATTTCATCGATTGGAAGGTGCATTAAATCCCTACATGTGATGACCCCCTTTGAGTAATTCAAGGATCTGTGGGGAGCCACAGATACCATGACCTGGTCAAAGAAGGAGGTCATTTTTGATAGAGAGCGGGTTTGTCTGTCGGTGGAAGTCGCAACTAAAAGTGTTCCGTTTCGAAGTTTCTTAATAGAGGCTACTGGGCCTCCAGCACACGCAGTAATAGCCTTGTTAATTAGGAAAGGAGAAACTTTTGAAAGATCTTTCCCTTCTTCGGCACTAGAAACAACTAAATATTTTGCTGATGGCAATGTCTGCGACGTTGCCACCATCAACTTTTTACTCAAATCCTTGTTTATATATTCGTCAGGAGAATCCTGGCGCGTTCTTTTCAAACTAGTCATATTTGACGGGGTTTTTGAATCCATAAATATTTTTTGCCAGCCATCGTGTCAAGCGTTACGGGCGAGACTATAGGAACGGGTACACCCTTGGATCACATTAAGATCATTTCCAATCCTCAGAACTCTGAGGCCTATAGCTTTTCTCCTTAGCTCGACTGGATGGGCATCAGTCGAGGACTCGTAATACTGTGCACAGGCTCCGACACCCATGCACCGCGGACACTCCCTGACCAAGGACCGAAGCGGCTGGTAGACCAGAAACCGCGCTTACGTCTTCGGCAGAGCAAGCTCACATCAGCGTCCCAGACCAGAGTTTGTCACGCTCTGGACTTTTCAGCACTCCCAACGCGCAACGGTTCTGACCAGTCAAAATTCCCTAAGCGAAGATGTAAGTGTTGAAATGTGTATAGATTGTGTTGGTGTGTGTATGTGTGTGTGTATGTTTTTGTGAGTGGTGTAGTGTTAGGCTAGGGTACCGCGAGGGACGCCAAATCCCTCGTAGGTGCGGCTAGTCCGCACCCCCCTGCGGGGAGATCTCTTGGAGACGAGGTAGCCCACGAGTCACGTGGTTGTAGTAGAGGCGAGTAGGATGACGAATAAGTAAGTGAAGAATCTGAAGATGAAAGTGTTGTGTACTCCTATAAAAATGAAAAAGAATCTATTGAATATAAACTAACACTCGATATATTCTGTGATCTAGGCTTCAGATAATTTAAAAAAGAAATGACACTAACATATAATATCTTGTGTCCAAAATAAGCTTCAATTAAAAAAATATATATTAAACGCTAATGAAAATAGACTACCATATATTTAATATACTGTGTTATCTAGGTTTCAGATAATTTGAAAAAGAATTGACACCAACATATATCATCTTGTGTCCAAAATAAGCTTCAATTTAAAAAATATTTATATTAAACGCTATTGAAAATAAACTACCATTCATTCAATATACTATGTGATCTAAGCATTACAAAAATTGAAAAATGAAGTCTGAAAATATGCTCTCCTATAAATAAACACCTATTGTGTGATCTAGGCTAAACATAATTTGAAAAAAGAGTAGTTACTTACAATGCGAGTGTTTATAGGTTGTTGTGACGTAGACGCCATCTCTCGTGAATGTATGACTTGCAGATTAACGGACCACAATAGTTGACCAAAGTATAGCTAGCTCTCTTCCGGAGTTGATTGTTGAAAGTCTTCAAAACTAAATAATTTAAATAACGGGCTTAAAATGTTATCGCACCAGTTATTAGTGTCTCGAATAAATTCGAAGTAGTCCACTTCGGCTGTAGAGTGTGTGTAACCGGCTCTTTTAATATCGAAACTTTCTACCTAGCGGAGCACCAAGTTACTCAAATACTCTCGGCAAATATTATTATTATTAGACAGACCGCTGTAGCGAAATCTAATAATTTTGACAAATGTCCTCTCGAAGGCATACACAGTTACAGCGCCACGGTGGTTCTTCAACCATAACAATACTGAAAAATCTAAATTTTTGAAATCTATAGATAAAGAATCAGATGCATCACAAGTTTTCATCAATACATAGTCTTTAAAAGAGTTTATCAACATTTGCTTTACAGATACAGGTAAGTCCAAACTGTCTATCATTTCTGTTCTGTACTCATGCGCAGACCTCAATAACACATAGATTAAACAAAGACAGAGGCACTGTAAAATTTTTAAAAAATAAACATGCTGAAACGTTCTAAAGAATACCATACTTTGCTTCGACAAAACGTGCATTTACAATTTTATAGGCCTTGCCTATCTTTAGACCGCGTATAGGCATAGAATCTACAGAATTTAAAGTTGAAAGCTTGGCCAACACTGATGATGACATATTTCTACTTACTGACAAACACACATTGATCACTTGAAGCACTCTGAACACAGACTATGCAAAATTACTACACTCCCCCTGTATATAATGTATTATACATAGCTGTGGAAGAGTCAATGTGAGAGGGGAGTGGACGAGTCCATGCGAGTTGGACTGATCCATAATTATGTCATAACTATACTTTCCGTGTTGATTACATCATGGCAGGCGCGGCCATTTGTAGGGGTGTGGAGGAGCTAGCGCTTATGACTTACAAATCTCGGTCACGATCTTTTGTGCTACGAATCCTATCACTAGTGTCTACGATAGGATCAATACCTTCCAAAACCATTCGTTTCATCGACTCAAAATTGACCAAGGCGGAAGTACTAATATTCAGGGTCAACCCTTTCAGTATGCACACGGTCACGTGTTCGTTTCTATTTGTAGACCGGACTTTGTAGGCATAGGGTTTTGGACCTCCTGAGACGAATTCGGTGATATAAGACCCGGGACCGTGTTCTAAGAGTTCGTCAGTCATCTGGCCTAAATAATCTCCGGTCACGACTCTTGATAAGCCCTCCCTATGAAGGTATACTACGCTGTCGGTATCCTTGTAGATAGGTTGAGGGCCTAGAACGTCCATATATTCGTACAACTTTAGCCGGGCGTGGGCGGTAGTGTAGACGGCCAGCACAACGTTGACAGTGGGTAGTATTTCGCAAACGTGATCTGAAAACTGCCAACTCACTACCAAAACATCCTCGTTCACTTCCTGAATGTTATTCACATCAATAGACGGGCTTTGCAGCATTTAAACAATTCCTGAGGCTTCCTAATAATCGACGTTTTCGACTGATTCTCCCTCTGCCCGAATTTCCCCCAAAACGAGTTCAACATCAATTTGGCCAAAAAGCGCGATCCTTCGTTTTTAGAGATCTTTGACTGGTCTAAACGGACACCCTCGTTGATGAAATAATCTTCTACGTACTTGGCCTTGTCTTCTTCGGTCCGGCACCTGCTGGGGTAACCTGACTTGGGTAAGCCTATGACGTAACAACCTACCACTCGGACAGCCTCAGGATCCGCCCCTGAAGTGGCTACCAACGTGGGGGATATCGTGAGATATAATTGATTAATATATGAAATATCAACGCTCGAATGATCCCAGGGCCCACCCTGAACGGTATAACCCAGGTAACGAGGGCCACAGGTTGATTGCTAAACAAAACAGTGGGCTATGATCCATGACTAGCTAGCTCCTTGCGCTACAGATTAACTAAAAACATACAGAGTTATCTAGTATGGCCCACCTCTAAAGGTGAAACAGTGTAACAAAGCCTTATAGCCTGAGTGAACAAGCCTAAGCTACATGTGCAACCATGCAGAGATAACGCATAGACACCTGGTGACCGCTATAGCAGGCACAGCTGTGTTGTTGTGAAACAAGGCTATTGTAATTGGGTCGACTACCGTATCGATTTATTATGAAGGCTAGTAAAGTAAACAAATAGCTGTGGAAGAGTCCATTCGAGAGGGGTGGACGAGTCCATTCGAGATGGACCGATCTCTATTAATCTCGGCGGGAGATCCCATTTGGTATGGAGGGGCAGGCGTTTATGAAGTATAAATCTCATCGCGAAAAACAATACTTGCTATACAGCTTTGGAAGAAGAAACATTCTGGTAAGCTATCTTGTTTTTACTTGTTCTAGTGGGAAATCTGTAGCCTATATTAAAGCAATCGCTATTCATTGCGACTTGTGAGTCGAATAACTCGTATAATCTAATATCATTGTTGATCTGAATATTTATGAAAACAAATTAATCACAATATTTTAATAATTATCTAACAAATTCAATTGTTAGTATTAGCAAACAACTAGATTTAATTTTAAATTGTTCAACATATACCATTGTCAATCTTAGTTATCTTATTCTGGTTATTATCTCAAAACTATTTCACATAGATTCAATTTGAATATATCTGTGTTAATTTAAGATCTATTATAGTGAATTATATCTGTAAAATGGCCGTTCGTGTTGTATCAACGGAACAGACATATGTACGGAAATTCCGTTTGAACGGTACTAGAGTGACATTCAACTTTAACCCCGTACCCGCGGCGGTAAAAGAGTTGGAATGGGTTAGACGAGGACTAGAGGAAATCTTGGAGACGATGAAGAACAACGCTACCGAAGACATACAACTGGGCTTCACCATGCAGAGCTTAAATCTCCGAAACCACGCCCCTGGATATATTGCATTTAGAGCTGCCTCTGCGACAACTGTGGACGCCCTGTTTAACATCCTCGGCTCAATAATCCAGAGCAATGCAAATACATTTAAAGCCGACGACACCTTCAGAGTGACCTGTAAAAAGGTCAAAGTACCTGTAGGGCGTGGGCGTGCAAGACCCGGACTGTATAATAACTTCATAGAAGAATCGCACCGAAGAAGAGGAATTGTTACGATTACAAACACAGACAACCTCTGTTTACCCCGTGCTCTGGTTGTAGCTATAGCGCATGCGTTAAGAGACCCAGAGTACAAGCTTGTGTGTATGGACAGATGCAAACGTCAAACCAACAGAGCAAACCAGCTAATGACTGACGCCGGGGTACAGATAGGAGACGGCGGTGCAGGCATTCGAGAGCTGCAACAGTTTCAAGATTTACTCACCGATTATAAGATTACCGTCTACAATTACGGCTGCAAAGGTCGTGATATCTACTTTGAAGGCGACGTTCAGAACCCCAAGCACAAGCTAAACTTGTTATATCACGCCAACCACTCTAATGTTGTTACAAGTCTGACAAGTGCGTTCGCATGTAGTTACTATTGCGATTTGTGTCATGTTCCATACGATGATCGCCTGCACCATAGATGCTCCGCCCAATGCAACTCTTGCAAGAGGACCCCGCCGTGTGTGCTTGAAGACGAAGGCATCCTGTGCGGCGACTGCAATAGACAGTTTCAAAATAGAGCCTGTTTTAAGGCGCACATGAAGAGCGTATGCCAGGCTATAAGAAAGTGCCCAGACTGTAATAGATACATTCTAACAAGGCTAAGAAAGGCTCCTCACGTGTGCAGTGAGAACTATTGTAAAGTGTGTAAGGATTACATGCCTGCAGGCCATCTGTGCTACATGAGAATTGATACACGTCGCCCGCTATCAACCAACTTTCTGTTTGTATTCTTTGATCTTGAAACTCGACAAGACGAGGTTATTAACGACGCTCGTGTGCATCGAGTCAACCTGTGCGTATCCCAGCAATACTGTTGGATGTGTATGAAGGAAGGCGGCGCCTGCCTACAGTGCACGGATAGAACCAGAGTGTTCAGAGAGGATCCCGTCAACGGGTTCATGGCGTACCTAATGGAAGTGCGAAAGGCGTACAAAAAGGTGATTGTAATCGCTCACAACGGCCAGGCCTTTGACTTCCAGTTTATCCTAAAGTACGTAATAGAAGAGACACAATTCACACCCGAACTGATTATGCGAGGCACCAAGGTCATCCTCATGGAGATTGACAATACAAAGTTCATCGATTCTCTCAACTACATGCCTATGGCTCTATCAAAACTGCCTAATGCTTTCGATCTGCCTCTGGAAAAGAAAAAGGGATATTTTCCGCACCTCTTCAACACCCTGGCAAACCAATCCTATGTAGGCCCCATGCCTGCCAAAGAGTACTATTGTCCCGATTCTATGTTTGACAAGAATCACGAAGAGTTCTCACGATGGCACGACGAGCAGGTGCGCAACGAGTACGTCTTTGACTTTCAAAAGGAGATATTCGAGTACTGCCTATCGGACGTGGAGATCCTGGCACAGGCGTGCCTGAAATTCAGGGCCTGTTTCCTACAAGAGTGCAATGTTGATCCGTTTCTGGACGCGGTGACTATCGCCAGCGCATGTAACTTGGCATTTAGAAGAAATTTTCTAAAACCAAACACCATAGCCATACTTCCGAAGGCTGGCTACCGTCTGGCCGATAAACAATCGTCTATCGCTCTGCAATGGTTGTTGTGGCTCGAAACAGAGGGCAACCTGCGAATAAGTCATGCAGGTAACGGCCGAGAGATGAAGGTCGACGGCCTAAAGGTCGACGGGCTGTGCATAGAGACAAACACCGTGTACGAGTTCCAAGGATGCTGGTTCCACGGCTGCCCAAAGTGCTTCCCCAACGGACGTGACGCTGCCCTGGAGGACGATCCGGCGGACAAGCACAACGCACGCTTCGAAAGGACAAGGGCCAAGAACGCTAAAATCTCACTGGCCGGCTACCAGGTCGTCGAGATGTGGGAGTGTGTATTTAGGCAGCAGAAGAAAAACGACAAGTCCATGGATTACCTCGACAATCACCCCGTCCTCAACGCAGCGCCTCTCAACCCCCGCCACGCATTCTTCGGCGGCAGGACAGGAAATATAAAGACCTACTGCGCCGCTAAAGAGGATGAAACCATCCAGTACGCCGACGTGTGTTCCCTCTACCCGTGGGTATGCAAGTATGGAAAATACCCGATTGGACACCCAAAGTTGGCCGTCGGCAACGACGAATGCAGGAAATTGGGGATGAGCGCCGAAGGGTTGCTCAAGTGCACAATTTTGCCGCCTACAACGCTCTACCACCCAGTATTGCCGCTAAAGATGAATAACAAGATGATGTTTGTACTATGTCGGACATGCGATGAAACTCTCAATCCCGGCGATTGCGATCATACGGTGGACGAGCGCGCTCTGACAGGCACATGGATCATGGACGAGATACGCAAGGCTGTAGAGAAGGGCTATGTTGTTGTGGAAATGCACGAGATGTGGCAGTACGAGATGGCTTCAGGGAACGACGGCCTGTTTAAAGATTTTATCAATAAATTTCTAAAGATGAAACAGGAAGCGTCAGGCTACCCCGGCTGGTGCAAAACCAAAGACAGGGCAAAGTATGTGGAGGATTATTTCACCAACGAGGGTGTCCGTTTGGACCAATCAAAGATCGCCAAAAATGAAGGATCCCGCTCACTGGCCAAACTAATGTTGAACTCGTTTTGGGGAAAATTTGGACAGAGGGAGAATCAGACTAAAACGTCGATTATCAGGGAGCCTCAGGAACTGTTTAAAATGCTTCAGAGCCCATCCATTGACGTAAACCACATTCAGGAAGTAAACGAAGACGTTTTGGTAGTGAATTGGCAGTTTGCGGATGACGTTTGCGAGATACTGCCCACTGTCAACGTTGTGCTGGCCGTCTACACCACCGCCCACGCCCGGCTAAAGCTTTACGAATATATGGATGCTCTCGGCCCACAACTTATCTACAAGGATACAGACAGTGTGGTATACCTTCATAGGGAGGGTTTGCCAAGAGTGGTGACTGGAGATTATTTAGGCCAGATGACTGACGAGCTCTCGGAATACGGCCATGGTTCCTACATTACCGAATTCGTCTCTGGAGGTCCTAAAGTCTACGCCTACAAAGTATGGTCTACAAATAAAAACAAACACGTGACCGTGTGCAAGGTCAAAAGATTGACTCTCAATCTCGGCACATCAGCCTCGGTCAATTTTGAATCGATGAAACGGATGGTTTTGGAAGGTAGCGATCCTATAGTAACCACCAGTGATAGGATACGTCGCACAGAAGATCGTGACGTCATCACGACGTCTGAAAGTAAAATATTCAGGTTAACTGGTGCAAAGAGGAAATTGGACGAGGACGACGGATACAACACACTGCCTTACGGTTACAAACGTCCTCGCATGAGCGAATAGCTATGCACTGTAAATATTCAACTTGACAAACGCTAATAGATTAATATGTATTAAATCTGTAAAGTGGTTAGATAAACATATTGTAATTCAGCCTAACAAAAGCTAGATTATATATAGGTATTATTTATTCACATTGATTACTGTCTAGTGATTAGGTAAACATAATAATAATGATTATCTATATATTGTATAAACAGTCTGCTTAACAGACGCTAGACTATATATTTATAAGTGTTAAATATGCACATTGATTATCTATATATTGTATAAATATTCAACTAGATTATATATAAGTATTAATTATGCACAATGATTTGCTATGTTTTCTATAAATATTCAGACTAACCAACTTATGGCTACAAAATTCCACGAATGAGTAAACAATATGAATAGCTGACGAATGTTGATTTTTTCACACACACATATGTTTTTGTAAAGTAATTTGACCCCCTTGCTTGACGGGTGATGTGCACGAGACGAATGTAAGCCCACTGGCGCGGCTCTGCGTAGCCCGTAAGGTTGTATGCATCCCCTCTGGAGTGGCCGTAAAGGTTCGTAAGGGTGATTGTACTTGTCAAGCAGGAGGGTTGAACGGAGGCATCATTTTGATTTTGGAGGATGTCACGAGGAGTAGGCGGGGCAGGGGCCTCTCCTTTCCCCCTTCGGGGGATATTTGTGTGAACAAAGTATAGACAATATTATTGCAATAACCTTTGTGTTATATATATTTTATACTTGTAATCATTTATTTGAAGCACCTGTTATATTGCCAATATTGTAAAACATACAGATTTAGAATTTTAGACTTTACAGAGGCCTGGGAATACTAACAATGACTTTGCTGTGTTTTGCCCTAATCAGTTTATATTTTTGTTAGATTTAGCATTAGACCTATGACATGAATTATATTTAGCCTAAATTATACACTTTACAGAAACACTGTCATTAAGAGGTAGTGTTAAACTAGTCTAGAGGCTGAGTTGATGAATTAATTACCTAGATATGTCTAAACTTTTAATTGTGTATAAACTAGACCTTGCTTACACTGTTCATTAATAACCGACATACAGTTCTGTAGTCACATTTTCAATATATAGTATGGTTTTAGCCTTGTTTACACTGTTCATTAATAACCGAAATACAGTTCTGTAGTCACAATTTCACATGATTTTACCATATTTATGTCAAACTAGACCTTGTTTACACTGTTCATTAATAACCGAAATACAGTTCTGTTGTCACAATTTCACGTGATTTTACCATATTTATGTCAAACTAGACCTTGCTTAGACTGCTCATTAATAATGGAAATACAGTTCTGTAGTCACAATTTCACTATATAGTATGGTGTTAGCCTCTATTACAGTGTTCATTTGCTAAATACAAGCGGTGTCATTAAAACGACGGCTCTATCGGCAATTTGTCCTCACATCTCTGTGACGGCTGCGGCTGCCTAGGATGTATTCTAGTCTTTTTCTCTCCTTCTCATTTCCCCGCTAATGGCTTGGTTTTTATACAATGATATACAATTGTTATTACCTATGTCAAATGTTACAATTTATACAATTCTACAATATCACGTGTATAGACAGTCTGAGAACCAACACACCTCCGGATAGTTTTCAGTATGTATAAATATGATAGTGAAATTGAATAGAAATGAGTCTGTCTTACAACTGTGCAGACATGTTAATTAATTTGGAATATGGCATTAGATATTAACGGTAACCGCTTTTCCCCCATAAAGACGGTTCTCTACGGACAGAGGGATTGTTTCTCACACGGCCTATGCATTAAACCCTATTATAACTATATTACATTACAATAATCTATGATACATCTATGTTAAATACCGAATGGATAGATCGTTTGTGATACACTACATCTCTGGATAATTTTTACATTATGTAATTTTTATTGTGATTTTGAATGGATTAATAGATTTGGCACTGACATGTTACTAAAATTTGGAATAGAGCGCTAGACTATTGGAAATGGTCTGTTTCTCAAACGACCTATTCATTCGGTGGTTGTCATAAATATAACGGTACTACTCCTAATAATATTATGGCACATTAATATGCTGACAGTCTGACGTTACCCAATACGGAATGCGTATTAGATATACCCTTCTTTCTTGCCTACGACTCAACCTCAGATCGTAATGAGCCATATTATTATTAAAATGTTCCCCATCCAGTGTATAGGATATTCCATACTCGTCTGAATCAATATCGTTGTTGTCCCAAGACCAGTTGGGGGGAGCTAGGTCTAAGGACTGATTAAAGTATTCATCGAATTGACAACATTTTCTAAAAAATAAATGAAACCTTTCTATAATCGCATCTTTATTATATTCTATATCAGAGAACACACCGTCAGGGTCGCTGTATAGAATATAATTGTAAAGATACGAGTTATAGAAGTGGGTTTTCGATTCATTTTTTATATACGGCCTCACAACGTTCAACATTTTCATATTATAATAGTGATGTTGAAGGTCGTCCAGTTTGAAAATTTTTGAATACTCCAACCTCAATTCGTATTCGATCTTTACGAGGATGGTATATACTATATGCTCCCAATTTTGTAGAAAAACTTTCTTTAAATAACCGCCCTCCCTCAATTTAGAATTTATATACTTGAAATGGTGTTCTTGATTTTCGGATGAGTTAATGTGTTTGTAATTAATATATCTGTTTTGAAATTTATATTTATGACAGAATGAACATCTATCAAACAGTTCGCATCTTTTCAATTTATACTACCCGGTTAGTAGTTTTCTAAATGTGTCTAAATCTTGGCATTCGCCGGATCTTATAAACTGAAAGATTTCACTTGTTTGATTGATATTCATAAAGTTGTTACTAAATCTGCCTAAAACACTAAATATTAAATATCTTAAAACTAGCAAAATTAAATCTAAATATATACATCCACTAATTACAATGTCCAACTTACGTCTATGCACTTTTAGTCCTCCTCTACAGCACCCTAAATAACTCACATCTATTTCGCTATACATGCTTAACGATTTCACACTAACCTGGGGTAAACTAACGAGAGTGTCTTTTATAAAGATGTTTAGTCATGCCTTGTGATTTGCTTTTAGGACGTGGTTTTTTTTTTTTTTTAAAGTGACCAGTACAGGATGCGGTATGTGTCTTTACGGAAACTCTTTTTCTGTTTGTTTGCGGTAGGTGGTTTCTAAGAGCAGATGTTATCAGCCTGGTGATTTTGTCACTGAATGTGTGTATCGACGGATGTCCTACCGTTAATTTCCTGGAAACCTTTCCTACCCGGATTTCCTTTTTCAGACATCTATTGTCGTTCAGAGTTGGTGGTTGAGTGAATTGTCGATTCCAATAGGTTTTCGTTGTAGCGTATTCTATACACCATGTTCAGACCAAGTAATGATGAGTGGCTCATGATCGACAGCTGTTTGGATAACCTGATGTCAGCAGTCAGGAGGTCGGTGTTGTATTCTTTGTCTTTATAATATTATACATTAATTTATATCATCTGTTATTGTTGCTATATTGTTTCGTTCTTGTTTTTTAGCGATATTCAGCAGCAACTGCGGGACAAATATGCCGGAGGTGCAATAGAGGTGGGCCTAGCTTTTCAGCTCGTTATACCCGCTGTTGGAACGTCGTACAAGAGTAAAGGGAGACGTTTTTTTGTTGTACCTGTACAACTACCGGCTGCGCCTATGACCTCCTCCCAGTCTTCCGAACCTACCTCGTCGTCCTCTGCTACATCTTCCCAGCCCTGTGCAGATGATATAGAGATGCTGGTCGATACCTCGTCGTCCTCTGCTACATCATCCCTGCCTGATGCAGATGATATAGAGATGCTGGTCGATACCTCGTCGTCCTCTGCTACATCATCCCTGCCTGATGCAGACGATATAGAGATGCTCCTTTGTGACTTAGGCCCTATAGATTTATCCGACATACAGACAGAATCTCTAATGGATATTGATGTTTTAGACGATTTATTGATGTATTTAGGGTAGTGCAAGTGATTAAAGTGTGGTTTGTATGTGAATCAGGTGTTTTGTTTTCACTACATTGGATCTTCTTTGGTGAGTTGATATTTTCATGACAATATTTCATACACTGATAGCGTTTCTAGTTATTCGCCTCTAAAAGGTAGGCCATACTAGATAACTCTATATGTTTTTAGTTAATCTGTAGCGCGGGGAGCTAGCTAGTCATGGATCATAGCCCACTGTTTTGTTTAGCAATCAACCTGTGGCCCTCGTTACCTGGGTTATACCGTTCAGGGTGGGCCCTGGGATCATTTGAGCGTTGATATTTCATATATTAATCAATTATATCTCACGATATCACCCACGTTGGTAGCCACCTCAGGGGCGGATCCTGAGGCTGTCCGAGGGGTAGGTTGTTACGTCATAGGCTTGCCTGATTAGGTTTTTTCCAATAACTAACTCTAGAGGTAGTTACCTCATAGTCCATGATCAAGGTCATTCAGAGCCGCCTTTCGTCCATAACATCCCCCAGGGATGGTCCTGTTCGTTGCTGACATCGCCCAATCTACTAGGGGTAGGTTAGATACATTTTGGCTGGCTTAGGTTAGTCGATTATACACCCCATAGTCTATGATCAACGCCAATCATAGGCCCCTTCGTCCATGGGGTGGTCCTGAACGTAGCTAAGGTCGCCCTTGTTATTAGGAGTATGTTGGGTTAGATACAATTTGGCTAGCGGGGTTTTCCAATAACTACATCTAGACGTAGCCAAAAGGGCACCATTGTCTATGATCAAGGTCTTTCAGGGCTGCCTTAGTCCATGACAACCCCCGGGGATGGTCATAAACGTACCGGAGATGTCCCACAACACTTAGGTTAGGTTAGGTTAGATCCATTTTGGCTAGCTTAGGTCGGTGGGTTGGAATTAGTTTTTTCCACTTACCGCCCCTCTAGGCATGGTCAAAACCACCCTTAGGGGTTGGATGAGGGTAGGCGTCAAGCCTCTGCATCATCCAAAACCACCCCTATAGTCCTAGGTTACGTAGCGGCCGAGTTAGGGGTAGTTGTGCTAGGGTAGGGCAAGTCCTACTACTATCAGTTGCTGCAGGTTGTTCCAAATTCAAAGACGGACCATTTGTGACTAAGCACAAAAGGCGAGACACTTGTTCAGCTTCAATCTTCTTGGACAGCTCAGCACAGTTGGAACAAGACGATTTTGAAGCGGTCAGGGTAGCGGCATAAGTCTTACTGTCTGTCTTTGGCTGAGTTGATCGGTAGAGTTTTTTGGCCTCTGGAAACGACAGCTTGTCTTTCGCCATGATGCCTAGGATAGCTTTCTCTTCCTTAAAGGTAGGACAATTGTAGGATCGCGCTGGATGGTCACCACCACAGATGGCGCATTTCGGAGAATTAACACAATCCTTATCATCATGGCCTTCAACGCTACATATACCGCATACGTTCTGCTTCGAACACGTAGAGCTGATATGCCCAAATCGCTGGCACTTGAAGCAGCGCCTAGGGTTAGCCACGTATGGTCTTACTGAGAGCCTTTGGTAACCTGCATGTAAATATTCGGGTATTTCCGGTTTGCCGAAGGTAACGATAAAAGAAGCTGTTGCTACCTTTTCTCCTTTGTCCATTTTCATGATAGGGACAACGTCCGTAACTGACTGAGACGACAGTTCGGACTTAATTTCATCAACTGAAATGTACATTAAATCCCTACATGTGATGACCCCCTTTGAGTAATTCAAGGATCTGTGGGGAGCCACAGATACCTTGACCTGGTCAAAGAAAGAGGTCATTTTAGATAGAGCACGGGTTTGTCTCTCGGTGGAAGTCGTAACTAACAGTGTTCCGTTTCTGAGTTTCTTAATAGAGGCTACTGGGCCTCCAGCACAAGCAGTAATAGCTTTGTTAATAAGGAAGGGAGAAACTTTGGAAAGATCTTTCCCTTCTTCGGCACTAGAAACAACTAAATACTTTGCTGATGGCAATGTCTGCGACGTTGCCACCATCAACTTTTTACTCAAATCCTTTTGAATATGATCGTCAGGAGAATCCTGGCGTGTTCTCTTTAAACTAGTCGTATTTGACGGGGTTTTTGAATCCATAAATATTTTTTGCCAGCCATCGTGTCAAGCGTTACGGGCGAGACTATAGGAACGGGTACACCCTTGGATCACAATAAGATCATTTCCAATCCTCAGAACTCTGAGACCTATAGCTTTTCTCCTTAGCTCGACTGAATGGGCATCAGTCGAGAACTCGTAATACTGTGCACAGGCTCCGACACCCATGCACCGCGGACACTCCCTGACCAAGGACCGAAGCGGCTGGTAGACCAGAAACCGCGCTTACGTCTTCGGCAGAGCAAGCTCACATCAGCGTCCCAGACCAGAGTTTGTCACGCTCTGGACTTTTCAGCACTCCCAACGCGCAACGGTTCTGACCAGTCAAAATTCCCTAAGCGAAGATGTAAGTGTTGAAATGTGTATAGATTGTGTTGGTGTGTGTATGTGTGTGTGTGTGTATGTTTTTGTAAGTGGTGTAGTGTTAGGCTAGGGTACCGCGAGGGACGCCAAATCCCTCGTAGGTGCGGCTAGTCCGCACCCCCCTGCGGGGTTTAAACAATGAAATATCTATGTTCTATTCTAAAATTGTTTTACTTAAATTTTATTCAATCTCTATATAAGGGGTTAATTAGGGTTTTACGATTCAATTTATATAATCTACGCTAAATATCATGTGAATAGGAATGTTGTTTGAGAATCAACGCAACTCCGAATAGTTTTTATTATGTAAATTTGGTAGATAGTTTAAATAGATTAATACAATTGACTCTGCCATGCATCTGTACAGACATGTTAAAAATTTGGAAAACAGCGTTAGATACTGACGTTAATCATTTTCCCCCATAAAGTTGGTTCTCTACGGACATGAGGTGTTTCTCAAACGACCTATTCATTAAACAATGAAATATCTATGGTAAATTCTAATATTGTTTTACTTAAAAATTATTCATATTCTATGATACAATTCATATAATATTTAAAACATTGCGTTCCGTGTTAGATTTTGTTTGGCGATGATAACCACAATTGGTTTTTCGCCAGGAAAAAAGGAAAAAAATTAATTAATATCATATTTTTTTTTCTTGGCGAAAAACCAATTGTGGCTATCATCACCAAACAAAATCTAACACGGAACGCAATATATTAAATAAAACCAAATAAATTTAAATACAACAGATATTACAAAACAAAAAACAACAACAATAAATAACAAAAAACATCAATAAATCTAGAACAATGAAAAAATTCTTAAGAAATTATATTTTTTTTCCAGGCGAAAAACCTATTGAGGTTGTCATCGCCTAACTAAAGTTAAGTTTTATTATTTCTACAAAACGGAAATAGTGGTGGATCCTCATGTAGCATCAACCATCCATGCGTTAACAAAGAGTGGCCGATGCGAAGTAGAGTTACCACCACTTCCTCCCTACGATTCGAACGAACAGATGTCCTCCATGGTCGGACGGTATTTTTGATGACTCTCAGCTTGTTTCAATTTACATTTTGCCATTCTTCATTCCAAACAGAGAATAGTGTGGATTAAATGTTGATTTTTCACACAAATGTTTTTGAAAAGTAATTTTTAGACCCTCCTGCTTGATGGGTAGTATGAATGAGAGGGATCAATGCCCACTGGCGTGACTCTAACCAGCTCGTAAGGAGTATGCATCTGGAGCGGCCGTAAAGGTCCGTAATGTTAATGTAGTTGTCAAGCACGAGGGTCATTGATATACGGAGGCATCATTTTCCGGACGGATGTTACGATGGAGATGGCGGGGTTGAGCCTCTCCTTTCCCCTTCGGGGGATATTTGTGTGAACAATTTTTGTATAACATTATTGCAATAACCTTTGTGTTACTTTTCAGACACGCCATGGCATCAGTTGAACCCTTCACCAACCCGCTAATTAGCGACAAGATTATAAGCTATTTAGATGACGATTTGATTTTTTTTTTTTTTTTTTTTTTTTTCCAGGCGAAAAACCTATTGAGGTTATCATCGCCTAACTAAAGTTAAGTTTTTAAAATAAATATTACATAAAACTAATCAAAGTAAAACAAAATAAATGTTTAAAACTAATTGTAATAATCTAAAACTAAAGAACCTAAAATTATACAAAATTTAAATATTATTAAATAGATTAAGGTGGCGTAAGAAAGCGAGGACACGATAGCCGTGACATCGTCTCTTAAAACCACCTTTAAACTACCTCGAAGATCGTAACGTATATATAAATTTGTCAACTCATTACAATCAAGCAGGATATGCTTGATTGTAATATTATTTCTACAAAACGGACATAGTGGTGGATCCTCATGTCGCATCAACCATCCATGCGTTAACAAAGAGTGGCCGATGCGAAGTCGAGTAACCACCACTTCCTCCCTACGATTCGAACGAACAGATGTCCTCCATGGTCGTACAGTATTTTTGATGTCCCTCAGCTTGTTTCTATTTACATTTTGCCCTTCTTTGTTCCAAACAGAGAATAGTGTAGATTTAACTTTGCATACAAAATCTGATGCCATCACACGTTGTGTCGATGACAACATACCTGTAGCTAATTTTGCGCCTTCATCTGCTTCACTGTTTCCAAATATTCCGCAGTGACCAGGCACCCAGAGACGCGACACCCCGTAATTGGAGCCTGTGTATAGAGCACAAGATGTCTCTAACTAAAGGGTTCTTAGTGTACATTTCCTGAATAGCCTGGAGAGCGTTTTGGAATCACAACACACAAGATATTTAGATTTTGCAGACGGAATTGATCTTAAAGCTTGGAAAATTGCATAAAGTTCTGCAGTAAAAACGCTACAGGCTGAGGGCAATCCATAAGTGAAAGTTTGTCCTTCCATATAAAATGCACAACCTATCCCATTATCCAGTTTTGAACCGTCTGTGAATATAGTCACAGTGTGTTGATGAGTTTGTTGAATCTGCAAAAACTCCTGACGATAAATAACGTCAGGAGTATTGTGTTTTAGGTACATGGACAATGAGAAGACCAGCGTGATGTATTGAATCCAGGAGTTTCAGAACCGTAGGTCGAGCAGATGAATAGGCTATACAGCCGTAATATATGCGCGATGTTATAACGGCGCGATAGAAACGGAGCAGACAGGTTCTGTCTGCTCCCCAATTTGTACCACTTGAAACTCTCAACATATCTAATATCTTGCTGCACCGGGTCCTCAAATCACGCACATGCGGATTCCATGAAAGTCTTTTATAAAATAAAAGACCCAAAAATCTCACATTATCCGCGGTTTAAAGCCGCGTACCATCAAGATAAAGAATAGGTTCCTGGTATTCCCTGCGACGTCTAAATGCTATACACTGGGTCTTCGAAGCCGAAAACTTGAAGCCCGTAGATTTGGTCCACTCTTGCAATTTATTAATTACTAATTGCAAGGATCTTTCCGCTGTTGCCATACTTCTAGCAGCCATATATATACAAAAATCGTCTACAAACAGGGAACAGTGGACCGGTGACTGTACGTTTGAAGTGACGCTGTTAATGGCAACAGCAAACAGCGTCACAATCAAAACGCCACCCTGTGGTACACCATTCTCTAGTTCGCAACGATCAGAATATATACCTCCTAGACGTACAAGGAAAGTCCTGTTATTCAAATAACTTTTTATAAAAGCAAGAATGTTACCTTGTATACCCCATGATTTCAATACGTTCAAAATTCCTCTTCTCCATGCCATGTCATATGCCTTCTCAAGGTCAAAGAAAACAGCTACCAGTGTTTGTCTTAAGATGAAGGCATTCTGTATAGCTGACTCCAACAAAACCAATTGGTTTAACCAATATGTATAAATAAAAAAAAATATATATATATATATATATATATATATATATATTTATGTATTAAATTTTAAAAAATATTTTCAAGTGGTGCAAGAAAACGATGACTCGGTCAATGGCCGAGGCAACGTACCTTAGCACCACCTTCAAACTCCCTTTTAAATTAAAAAGGGCACGAATATTGCTTACATTAACACAATCTACTAAAATATGTTTTATTGTGAAGATATCACCGTAGTATTGGCATATTGGTGGACCTTCACGACGCATCAAATATTTATGAGTTGCAAAAGAGTGGCCAATGCGAATGCGTGTAACCACCACTTCCTCCCTACGTTTTGTACGAATTGAAGACCTCCATGGACGGCCGGTATCTTTAATTTCCCTCAGCTTATTCTGATTCACGGTATGCCACTCGTCATTCCAAGCAGCGAGCAATAAATGTTTCGCGAAACACACATAATCAGATGCCATAACCAGTTGAGTAACAGGCACCAAACTTGTAGCTTTTATTCGCCGCTTCATCCGCTTTTGTGTTTCCAAGCATGGGCGCCGCTCCATAAGGCCTGGGTGGGCTCAAGCCCCCCCAAAAAAAACATTGGGTGGGCACAGCTCCCCCAAAATTTCAAAGGATTAAAGCATCTATGAAGTATCTGGAAAAGGTGTTTTAAATTGCAGTAGAATATTCTTGACATCTTTAATTTATTAAGTAAAATTTTCATAAAACGTGTTTACAATTGATGGTTAGGTAGTAAAAGCATTATAAAAGAAACACCGAAACTCGTAGCTCTATTGTCGCCAATCAGCAAGATAAAAATAGATTGTCTACGTGACTTTTGTCAAGGTCACTGCGTTGAAGGCATGACTACCCGGCTGAACTAGGGGATGAGTTACCGACACCTGTTCCTAGCGCGCTCTGACAACTAACAAACTGACCTATTATTCTTGGTTTTTAGTTTTTACTTCCGCGGCAGTCGGCTCTTGCAATCAGTTCCGTTTGCACATAGTTCTCGTCACGTTTCTTTATGTTGATGTGATTTAGTGTGAGCAGTGAATAGTGAAAAGTGAATTATTGTGATACTATATGGATAAGTTTGTATTTAAAAAGGCACGTATTGATGGGATCGCAACTCCACTCCCAGCACTGGAATTACCTGTACCTGGAACATCTGCCAGTAACAACTTAGATTTGAGCAGCAACAAAAAGATCGTCGGTAAGGGAAGATCCTTTCAGAAATCATGGTTGACTAAATATTCTTGGTTAGATTATGTAGTACAAACTGATAAAGCATTTTGTAAAGTGTGCAAAGAGGCAGAAACGAAAGGACTTATAAAATTTACTTTAAAGAAAGAAGATGCATTTACTTCTGCCGGCTTTTCAAACTGGAAAAGGGCCTTGGAAAAGTTTCGCATTCATGAAACTACACATGTACACAAGGAAGGTGTTCTTAAATTGTCAACTTTTTCAAACTCAAGCGTAGCTTCCCAGTTGAATGAGCAAATGAATAATGATATGAAAAAATCCCGTTTAGCGCTAACTGCTATTTTCACAACTTTGAAATTGCTATGCCGACAAGGGCTAGCAATTAGAGGGCATGAAGATATAAACTCAAATTTTTTGCAACTATTGGAACTAAGGAAAGAAGTTGTCCCAGAACTAAAAGACTGGCTAAATCGTTCGGGTGATAAATGGACATCCCACGATATTCAGAACGAAATAATTGATTTGCTAGGTCAGTCTGTTTTGCGCTCGATCTTAGCTAAAATTTTCGAGTTTAGACATTCGGATTTTCGGGGACAGATTGTTGTCCCCGACAGGACAGAAAACGCCCCAACTCAAAGACTAAGGCTGGCCCTGGAGGCGTTGAAAAAAGAAATGTTCGCAACCAACCCGGATACAGCAATTACAACATACGGATCGAGGAAATAGTGGAGTTCATACTACAGGTGTGCAGCTGTCCCCCAGAAGGCACCCTCCATACTACAGCGTGGACCTCGAATACTCGTTTGTGGGAACTGCGACAAACAGACCGTAAAGTGGATACTGCAATAATTAACGTGAAAAGCCTATATTATAACTGGACGTTAGAAGACTACCTATTACACTATGAGAAACACATCCCCTTGTTCCTAGGTATACGTGAAAGACACTCTGAAGAACTATATATGACAATTAGTGATAGTTTAGATTTAGTTTGTGATTTATTATATTTTCAGTTACGTAGGACACAGTTTATAAAGAGTTTTATTCAGACATACTACAACATCGCAGACCGAAAACACGGTAAGGTTAACGCTTTATTTATTGTGGGTCCTTCTAATGCGGGAAAAACGTTATTTATAGATAGCTTAACTTCATTTTATTTAAACCGGGGTATTGTTAGGATTAGTAGTCGTGGAGAACGATTCGCCTTTCAGGATTGCGCCAACAGGCGTATTTTATTTTGGGACGAGGCGAAATTAGATCCAGGGCAGGTAGATATAATCAAATCATTATTGGGGGGTTCTACAATGGGAGTTAGTGTTAAGTTTAAAAACGATATGTCTGTATTCAAAACCCCGGTTTTTATTTCAAGTAACAATGTTATATTTCCAAATGATGATGCCTTTTCAAACAGAATAGCGGCATTCAGGTGGGAGACATACACAAATTGGCCGAGCTATTCGGCCGACAAACAAATACATCCTATCGCCATTGGTATGTTACTTGGTTGGGGAGCGGGCTTTAAAAAAACAGTTAAAAGTTAGATGAAAATTAATTTCGATATCGTTAGATACCGGTTATCGCTAGCAAACGCAAGGTTCAATAGGATAGGTTACTATAAGAATTGAATTTATAGATATCAATGTGTTATGTTTTGGTTTACTATGGTTATCAATAAAAACAAGATGAACAGTTTATGTAATATAATTTATTTAATTCCTTTCTTTTCCTTTAATCTCTTTACAGCAATTTCACCAGTTACAATATTATTTTCCCTTTTAAATTTACAATTAACACTTAAGTAAGCAAACAGTTCATAATCATCACAAAGATATCCGTGATAAGCACGTGGTATCTCTGGGTAAGCGTTTATAAAAAATGTTATCTTTTCAGTATTTTTTTCCAGGCGAAAAAACCTATTGAGGTTATCATCGCCTTACTAAAGTTGAGTTTTTAAAATAATACTTCATAAATAAAAATAATCAAAATAAAACAGAATAAAATAAAATAAATGTTTAAAACTAATTGTAATAATCTAAAACTAAAGAACCTAAAATTATAAAAAAATTTAATATTATTAAATATATTAAGGTGGCGTAAGAAAGCGAGGACACGGTCGATAGCCGTGACATCGTCTCTTAAAACCACCTTTAAACTACCTCGAAGATCGCAACGTATATATAAATTTGTCAACTCATTACAATCAAGCAGGATATGCTTGATTGTAATATTATTTCTACAAAACGGACATAGTGGTGGATCCTCATGTCGCATCAACCATCCATGCGTTAACAAAGAGTGGCCGATGCGAAGTCGAGTAACCACCACTTCCTCCCTACGATTCGAACGAACAGATGTCCTCCATGGTCGGACGGTATTTTTGATGTCCCTCAGCTTGTTTCTATTCACATTTTGCCATTCTTCATTCCAAACAGAGAATAGTGTAGTTTTAACTTTGCATACAAAATCTGATGCCATCACACGTTGTGTCGATGGCAACATACCTGTAGCTAATTTTGCACCTTCATCTGCTTTAGTGTTTCCGAATATTCCACAGTGACCAGGCACCCAGAGAAATGACACCTCGACACCTCGTAATTGGAGCCTGTGTATAGAGCACAAGATGTCTCCAACCAAAGGGTTCTTAGTGTACATTTCCTGAATAGCCTGGAGAGCACTTTTGGTATCACAATACACAAGATATTTAGATTTTGCAGACGGAATTGATCTTAAAGCTTGGAAAATTGCATAAAGTTCTGCAGTAAAAACAATACAGGCTGAGGGCAATCCGTAAGTGAAAGTTTGTCCTTCCATATAAAATGCACAACCTATCCTATTGTCCAGTTTTGAACCGTCTGTGAATATAGTCACAGTGTTGGTGAGTTTGTTGAATCTGCAAAAACTCCTGACGATAAATAACGTCAGGAGTATTGTGTTTTAGGTACATGGACAATGAGAAGTCACATTTTGGCTTTTGTATTGTCCATGGAGGGATATAGCATGATGATCGTTCGAATATAGGTAAATGTTCTAAATTTAGATTATTAAAAATGCGCAACGTTCTTATTCCAAAGCGAGCAGTTGAACGTTGACGCACATTGTAACGATCCTCGAGGTGGTTATCAAAAACTGCTTCGAATGCCGGATGTTTAGGTTTACTTCGAAGACCAGTGTAATAAGAAATTTGTAGCATTTGACGTCGCATAGAGAGAGATGGTTCTCCAGCTTCAACTAGAAGGCTGGAGATTGGGCTTGATCTAAAAGCACCAGTAGAAAGTCTAAGACCAGCGTGATGTATTGAATCCAGGAGTTTCAGAACCGTAGGTCGAGCAGATGAATAGGCTATACAGCCGTAATCTATGCGCGATCTTACAACGGCGCGATAGAAACGGAGCATACAGGTTCGGTCTGCTCCCCAATTTGTACCACTTAGAACTCTCAACATATCCAATATCTTGCTGCATCTCACCTTCAAATCACGAACATGTGGACTCCATGAGTCTTTTATCCAATAATAGACCCAAAATTCTCACATTATCCGCGGTTTGAAGCCGCGTACCATCAAGATAAAGAATAGGTTCCTGGTGTTGCCTGCGACGTCTAAATGCTATACACTGGGTCTTCGAAGCCGAAAACTTGAAGCCCGTAGTTTGGTCCATTCTTGCAATTTATTAATTACTAATTGTAAGGATCTTTCCGCTGTTGCCATACTTCTAGCAGCCATATATATACAAAAATCGTCTACAAACAGGGAACAGTGGACCGGTGACTGTACGTTTGAAGTGACGCTGTTAATGGCAACAGCAAACAGCGTCACACTCAAAACGCCACCCTGTGGTACACCATTCTCTAGTTCGCTACGATCAGAATATATGCCTCCTAGACGTACACGGAAAGTCCTTTATTCAAATAATTTTTTATAAAAGCAAGAATGTTACCTTGTATACCCCATGATTTCAATACGTTCAAAATTCCTCTTCTCCATGCCATGTCATATGCCTTCTCAAGGTCAAAGAAAACAGCTACCAGTGTTTGTCGTAAGATGAAGGCATTCTGTATAGCTGACTCCAACAAAACCAATTGGTCAACTGATGAACGTCAGACTAGGGATTGGGCTAAGAGTATATATATATCAACAACACACTTGTAGATCTCTCACAGTAGCTTGAGAAGGTGCCTGGACCGACGAGAGTCTGAGGAAGAGGTTGGTCTATCTTGCAGGGTTTTTCTGAAACTTTGCTTAGGTAATTGACAACGAATATTTATATTTATCATCTTTCTATTTGAACATACTTTACTGTTGTTAATTTTTCATTTCAATCACATTGCTTTTTTAAATATAATTTGTCATCTTTCATTTGAAAATACTTTATATGTTTACCTTTGTTTTCAATCACAATGCTTCTTTTTTAAATTTTATTTGTCAACTTTTATTTGAAAATTCTTTTAATGTCTACTTTTTTGAATATTTATCATTTCAAACGCATTGCTTTTTAAATTTTACCTATTAATATTTTATTATAATTATATTTTCGTATTTTGCTAATCTCTCACAGTTGCTTGAAAAATGGTGCCAGGATTCAATATAACCCGATATACTGACGGCATGCTGCGGGAGCTGGTCAAATCTATTTTACCGGGCTTGGCTGAAGATCTATTTAGGTAAGTGACAACGAATATTTATATTTGTCATCTTTGAAAATACTTCATATGTTTACTTTTGTTATATTTTCATTTAAATCACATTACTTTGTCATCTTTTATTTGAAAATACTTTATATGTTTACTTTTTGAATTTGAATCACATTGCTTTTTAAAATTTTACCAATAATTATATTTTATTAACTTTAAGAGAGCTCAAACTGTTGGATATTTTATATTTTAAACTTATATCAAACCAATCAATTTTTGATAAAATAGTATAAGGCAGTAGTACTGTATTTTCATAAACGTTGTATTTATTCATTAGATTGACTTAATTTTAAAAATTTTACTATGAATTAGTCTTTCAGAGCAATTTTATAGTATTTCGTGTATTCATATTACTATATTGTGTTGTCGGTATTTCAGCCAGATGCTGAGACTCAGAACGGAGGCTACATCATCGGGATACCCGTTGGTGACGTTGAATATTTCGTCGGGGGTTTCCTATCTCCCATGTACTAACACGGCCGAATCATCATCAGCCAGTCATGGGATAGGCATCTCAGGACGTGCAACGACGACCAGCAGCAACAACAACCACCCCCAGCGCATGCCTGGAAATCGACGTCCCTGCCTCCAGCATCCCAGCAACCTCAACCGTCCACCTCGAGGGCAGCGGAGGTGGTCTCTCAGAGCCTGGACTTTATAGACGCTATCTTAGCCGATTTACGGAGTCAAATGGCATCTGAGAGATCACCTTCTCCTGAACAGCCGCCAGTCACGCTCGGGGACCTGGACGGGATAGAGGTAATAGACTTAATGACGGTTACGGACGAAGAAATGCAGAGTCTAGAGGAATAACACTTCTCGCAAAGCGGTAATATTATTGTTTTCATGTGAATATGATAATAGTGAGCAGTATTTTAAACCTTGCAGTGACACTTGTTTTAAAATATTACTTCCTACATTCATTTTCACGTAAAACCAACAGTTTTTCTCATTTGAAGAGGTATATATTCCCGCATTTCTTTGTGCATGGGGGTGGTATGTTGTAATGGATGACCACCGCAGAAGGCAGCGATGGATGGAGCTCCCTTCCGTAGCCCTTAAGGCAGCTTACGCACCCGGTAAGCCCAGGATACATGCGAATGCCGGTCTTGCGTGGTAATATCGGAAATAAAAAATAATTACGATTTGGAACCCACAGCAACGTCATCAAAGATTCACTACTAGAATTGACCTATATTGTAGTTCAATTCTGATAGTGAGTAATTGCTAATGTTGCTGAGATCCCAATCGTAATTATTTTATTTCCCCTATATTACCACGCGGTCCCTGCAGTCGCTAACCTACTTACTGTGTGCGTATAATATTTTTTTGTGTGTTTGCTTCTATTTGGGGGTGGCATGTTGTAATGGAATGGCCACCACTGAGGACAGCGATGGCTGTAGCTGTCTTCCTTAGCTTTAGAAAATATTTTACCCACAGTAAGCCAAGGATACATGCGAATGCTGGTTTTGCGTGACTTTAAAATCGGGAGTGTAATATTTGTACTCTGATACTCACAGCAACATCACATTTATGCACTATCGCAATCGACCCACACCATCAAAGACTCGTTACTAGAATTGACCTATATTGTAGTTCAATTCTGATGAGGAGTAATTGATGGTGTAGTTCGATTTCGATAGTGCATAACTGCGATGTTGCTGTGATGTCACCTACAAATATTACACCGAATTTTAAAATCACGCGAACCCAATATTCGCTAACCTACTTACTGTGTGCGTAATATATTTTCTAAAAATATTTTTGTGCGACTGTTGGTGTGCGTATTATATATATATATATATATATATATATATATATATATATATATATATATATATATGAAGGGCCACGGGGAAGAACGATCAAAGTCCATTTTTTTGCCAAACACAGATTTCCATGGAAACGTGTAGATTATTGGAGACAGTATTTCCCTGTAACATCGTTTTGGCAAGTAAGATCATAGTCACTGAGTTATAACAGAGAAAAGATTGGAGCCGACGGGCAAAAACGATCTGAGTCCACGCGCAGGTGGACAAGAGTGATCAAGGTCCAATTCTCTCCCCTCCACTCCACATGAATTACTGCAGCTGGGCATTCTCTATTTCCCGCTCAGTTTTGTTCTGAATGTAGACATACTCTGAACCTAACCTATTTCTACTTTTAACTTATAATGTTGAGTGATTTTAGTGAAACAGACAGTGTAGATTAAAATAGTGGTCAACGAAATGTAAAGAAGAGAAAGAAAACCGGTAGAATGAAAGATGTGATGAAAAAACTGCGAGCCTCAAGTAATGAGATAGGAGAAAACTGCAGGTGTTTTCGTTATAAGTGTTTTCAAGTGATTTCTCCTGAGGAACGGCAACGTATAATATCATACTTTAATAAGCTGGGTGATTACAATAAACAGAATCAGTATTTGAGTGGCTTGATTAGTGTTGTTCCAGTTCAACGGCGACGCAATAGACAAGATGATGGAGAGGCAAGTAATCATGTTTCTTCTTATTGTTATCGTGTGCGTGCACGTGTTGATGATGATACATTGCAAGATGTAACTGTTTGCTATAAAGCATTTTTATCCTTACACGGTGTTACAAACCGTCGTATTCAAACTTTAAAGAAGCAGTTGATTGTATTTGGTGAGGCTCAGTTGGATGGTCGTGGTAAACATAAAAATAGAACCAATCAGTTGCCTGAAGAGACTAAATCAAAAGTATTAAACTTTATTAAATCTCTTAAAGGGAGGAAATCCCACTATTCCTTAAAAGATTCCGCAAGGTTGTATTTGCCTGAGGAGTTAGATAAATCAAAATTACACAGAATGTATAACGAATCTAACAAAGAGCACACTGTCAGTTTGACAACTTTCCGTGATATTTTTGATGGTAACTTTAATATTTCATTTGGTTATCCTCGGAAAGATACATGTAGCGGTTGTGACATAATGAAATCAGAGATTTATGTGTTAGAAGATAAAATTACCAAGGCTTCTGACGCAGAAATTAAAACTTCATTAGCGGTAGAACTAGATAAAAAGAAGGCAGAGAAAAAAATACATTTGGCTAGAAGTGAAAAGTTTTATTCAATCAAAAGAAACTGTCGTAAACAATCCACCAAAAATGAAGAAATTGAGGCAATTACAGTTGATTATCAGAAAAATTTGCCTACTCCTAATATTACAACATCAGACGTGTACTATCGACGCCAATTGAATTTCATTTCTTTCAACATTCATGCGTTGTCAGACTCAACTTCAATATTTTACACTTATGATGAGAGTGTTGCAAAAAAGGGGGCTGATGATGTTTGCTCTATGCTTAAACACTACTTTGAGCATATTTTGAGCCCAACAGTGAAACATCTAGTTATCTTCTGTGACTCATGCGCAGGCCAAAATAAGAACTTTACAATAATGCGTTTCCTACACTACATGGTTAATACATTGAAACGGTTTGAAACTGTTAAAGTAGTTTTCCCTATGAGAGGCCATTCTTATATGGAGGGAGATAAGGATATGAGCCTTATTAATACCAAATCATACACTGAAACACCCGATGACTGGAGGGATGTTATAAAAAATAGCAGAATCAAAAATTCACCTTTTAGAGTCATTGACTGTGCTAAAGAAGTCAAATTTGAAACTTGGACAAACTTTCTTTCTAGTAATTGTTAATTTTTTTTTTCAGGCGAAAAACCAATTAAGGTTATCATCGCCTAAGGTTTGTTAAAAATAAATATTAAAATATTACATAAATAAGACTAAACAAAATAAATGATTAAAACTAATTGTAATTATCTAAAACTAAAGAACCTAAAATTATACAAAATTTAAATATTATTAGATTAAGATGGCGTAAGAAAGCAAGGACACGGTCGATAGCCAAGACATCGTCTCTCAAAACCACCTTTAAACTACCTCGAAGATCGTAACGTATATACTAATTTGTCAACTCATTACAATCAAGCAGGATATGCTTGATTGTAATATTATTTCTACAAAACGGACATAGTGGTGGATCCTCATGTCGCATCAACCATCCATGCGTTAACAAAGAGTGGCCGATGCGAAGTCGAGTAACCACCACTTCCTCCCTACGATTCGAACGAACAGATGTCCTCCATGGTCGGACGGTATTTTTGATATCCCTCAGCTTGTTTCTATTTACATTTTGCCATTCCTCGTTCCAAACAGAGAATAGTGTGGATTTAACATTGCATACAAAATCTGATGCCATCACACGTTGTGTCGATGGCAACATACCTGTAGCTAATTTTGCACCTTCATCTGCTTTAGTGTTTCCGAATATTCCGCAGTGACCAGGCACCCAGAGAAATGACACCTCGACACCTCGTAATTGGAGCCTGTGTATAGAGCACAAGATGTCTCCAACTAAAGGGTTCTTAGTGTACATTTCCTGAATAGCCTGGAGAGCACTTTTGGAATCACAACACACAAGATATTTAGATTTTGCAGACGGAATTGATCTTAAAGCTTGGAAAATTGCATAAAGTTCTGCAGTAAAAACGCTACAGGCTGAGGGCAATCCATAAGTGAAAGTTTGTCCTTCCATATAAAATGCACAACCTATCCCATTATCCAGTTTTGAACCGTCTGTGAATATAGTCACAGTGTGTTGGTGAGTTTGTTGAATCTGCAAAAACTCCTGACGATAAATAACGTCAGGAGTATTGTGTTTTAGGTACATGAACAATGAGAAGTCACATTTTGGCTTTTGCATTGTCCATGGAGGGATGTAGCATGATGTTCGTTCGAATATAGGTGGATGTTCTAAATTTAGATTATTAAAAATGCGCAACGTTCTTATTCCGAAGGGAGCAGTTGAACGTTGACACACATTGTAACGATCCTCGAGGTGGTTATCAAAAACTGCTTTGAATGCCGGATGTTTAGGTTTACTTCGAAGACCAGTGTAATATGAAATTTGTAGCATTTGACGTCGCATAGAGAGAGATGGTTCTCCAGCTTCAACTAGAAGGCTGGAGATTGGGCTTGATCTAAAAGCACCAGTAAAAAGTCTAAGACCAGCGTGATGTATTGAATCCAGGAGTTTCAGAACCGTAGGTCGAGCAGATGAATAGGCTATACAGCCGTAATCTATGCGTGATCTTACAACGGCGCGATAGAAACGGAGCATACAGGTTCTGTCTGCTCCCCAATTTGTACCACTTAGAACTCTCAACATATCCAATATCTTGCTGCATCTCACCTTCAAATCACGAACATGTGGACTCCATGAAAGTCTTTTATCCAATAAAAGACCCAAAAATCTCACATTATCCGCGGTTTGAAGCCGCGTACCATCAAGATAAAGAATAGGTTCCTGGTGTTGCCTGCGACGACTAAATGCTATACACTGGGTCTTCGAAGCCGAAAACTTGAAGCCCGTAGATTTGGTCCATTCTTGCAATTTATTAATTACTAATTGTAAGGATCTTTCCGCTGTTGCCATACTTGTAGCAGCCATATATATACAAAAATCGTCTACAAACAGGGAACAGTGGACCGGTGACTGTACGTTTGAAGTGACGCTGTTAATGGCAACAGCAAACAGCGTCACACTCAAAACGCCACCCTGTGGTACACCATTCTCTAGTTCGCTACGATCAGAATATATGCCTCCTAGACGTACACGGAAAGTCCTGTTATTCAAATAATTTTTTATAAAAGCAAGAATGTTACCTTGTATACCCCATGATTTCAATACGTTCAAAATTCCTCTTCTCCATGCCATGTCATATGCCTTCTCAAGGTCAAAGAAAACAGCTACCAGTGTTTGTCGTAAGATGAAGGCATTCTGTATAGCTGACTCCAACAAAACCAATTGGTCAACTGATGAACGTCAGACTAGGGATTGGGCTAAGAGTATATATATATCAACACACTTGTAGATCTCTCACAGTAGCTTGAGAAGGTGCCTGGACCGACGAGAGTCTGAGGAAGAGGTTGGTCTATCTTGCAGGGTTTGGCTGAAACTTTGTTTAGGTAATTGACAACGAATATTTATATTTATCATCTTTCTATTTGAACATACTTTACTGTTGTTAATTTTTCATTTCAATCACATTGCTTTTTTAAATATAATTTGTCATCTTTCATTTGAAAATACTTTATATGTTTACCTTTGTTTTCAATCACAATGCTTCTTTTTTAAATTTTATTTGTCAACTTTTATTTGAAAATTCTTTTAATGTCTACTTTTTTGAATATTTATCATTTCAAACGCATTGCTTTTTAAATTTTACCTATTAATATTTTATTATAATTATATTTTCGTATTTTGCTAATCTCTCACAGTTGCTTGAAAAATGGTGCCAGGATTCAATATAACCCGATATACTGACGGCATGCTGCGGGAGCTGGTCAAATCTATTTTACCGGGCTTGGCTGAAGATCTATTTAGGTAAGTGACAACGAATATTTATATTTGTCATCTTTGAAAATACTTCATATGTTTACTTTTGTTATATTTTCATTTAAATCACATTACTTTGTCATCTTTTATTTGAAAATACTTTATATGTTTACTTTTTGAATTTGAATCACATTGCTTTTTAAAATTTTACCAATAATTATATTTTATTAACTTTAAGAGAGCTCAAACTGTTGGATATTTTATATTTTAAACTTATATCAAACCAATCAATTTTTGATAAAATAGTATAAGGCAGTAGTACTGTATTTTCATAAACGTTGTATTTATTCATTAGATTGACTTAATTTTAAAAATTTTACTATGAATTAGTCTTTCAGAGCAATTTTATAGTATTTCGTGTATTCATATTACTATATTGTGTTGTCGGTATTTCAGCCAGATGCTGAGACTCAGAACGGAGGCTACATCATCGGGATACCCGTTGGTGACGTTGAATATTTCGTCGGGGGTTTCCTATCTCCCATGTACTAACACGGCCGAATCATCATCAGCCAGTCATGGGATAGGCATCTCAGGACGTGCAACGACGACCAGCAGCAACAACAACCACCCCCAGCGCATGCCTGGAAATCGACGTCCCTGCCTCCAGCATCCCAGCAACCTCAACCGTCCACCTCGAGGGCAGCGGAGGTGGTCTCTCGGAGCCTGGACTTTATAGACGCTATCTTAGCCGATTTACGGAGTCAAATGGCATCTGAGAGATCACCTTCTCCTGAACAGCCGCCAGTCACGCTCGGGGACCTGGACGGGATAGAGGTAATAGACTTAGTGACGGTTACGGACGAAGAAATGCAGAGTCTAGAGGAATAACACTTCTCGCAAAGCGGTAATATTATTGTTTTCATGTGAATATGATAATAGTGAGCAGTATTTTAAACCTTGCAGTGACACTTGTTTTAAAATATTACTTCCTACATTCATTTTCACGTAAAACCAACAGTTTTTTCTCATTTGAAGAGGTATATATTCCCGCATTTCTTTGTGCATGGGGGTGGTATGTTGTAATGGATGACCACCACAGAAGGCAGCGATGGATGGAGCTCCCTTCCGTAGCCCTTAAGGCAGCTTACGCACCCGGTAAGCCCAGGATACATGCGAATGCCGGTCTTGCGTGGTAATATCGGAAATAAAAAATAATTACGATTTGGAACCCACAGCAACGTCATCAAAGATTCACTACTAGAATTGACCTATATTGTAGTTCAATTCTGATAGTGAGTAATTGCTAATGTTGCTGAGATCCCAATCGTAATTATTTTATTTCCCCTATATTACCACGCGGTCCCTGCAGTCGCTAACCTACTTACTGTGTGCGTATAATATTTTTTTGTGTGTTTGCTTCTATTTGGGGGTGGCATGTTGTAATGGAATGGCCACCACTGAGGACAGCGATGGCTGTAGCTGTCTTCCTTAGCTTTAGAAAATATTTTACCCACAGTAAGCCAAGGATACATGCGAATGCTGGTTTTGCGTGACTTTAAAATCGGGAGTGTAATATTTGTACTCTGATACTCACAGCAACATCACATTTATGCACTATCGCAATCGACCCACACCATCAAAGACTCGTTACTAGAATTGACCTATATTGTAGTTCAATTCTGATGAGGAGTAATTGATGGTGTAGTTCGATTTCGATAGTGCATAACTGCGATGTTGCTGTGATGTCACCTACAAATATTACACCGAATTTTAAAATCACGCGAACCCAATATTCGCTAACCTACTTACTGTGTGCGTATAATATTTTCTAAAAATATTTTTGTGCGACTGTTGGTGTGCGTATTATATATATATATATATATATATATATATATATATATATATATATATATATATATATATATATATGAAGGGCCACGGGGAAGAACGATCAAAGTCCATTTTTTTGCCAAACACAGATTTCCATGGAAACGTGTAGATTATTGGAGACAGTATTTCCCTGTAACATCGTTTTGGCAAGTAAGATCATAGTCACTGAGTTATAACAGAGAAAAGATTGGAGCCGACGGGCAAAAACGATCTGAGTCCACGCGCAGGTGGACAAGAGTGATCAAGGTCCAATTCTCTCCCCTCCACTCCACATGAATTACTGCAGCTGGGCATTCTCTATTTCCCGCTCAGTTTTGTTCTGAATGTAGACATACTCTGAACCTAACCTATTTCTACTTTTAACTTATAATGTTGAGTGATTTTAGTGAAACAGACAGTGTAGATGAAAATAGTGGTCAACGAAATGTAAAGAAGAGAAAGAAAACCGGTAGAATGAAAGATGTGATGAAAAAACTGCGAGCCTCAAGTAATGAGATAGGAGAAAACTGCAGGTGTTTTCGTTATAAGTGTTTTCAAGTGATTTCTCCTGAGGAACGGCAACGTATAATATCATACTTTAATAAGCTGGGTGATTACAATAAACAGAATCAGTATTTGAGTGGCTTGATTAGTGTTGTTCCAGTTCAACGGCGACGCAATAGACAAGATGATGGAGAGGCAAGTAATCATGTTTCTTCTTATTGTTATCGTGTGCGTGCACGTGTTGATGATGATACATTGCAAGATGTAACTGTTTGCTATAAAGCATTTTTATCCTTACACGGTGTTACAAACCGTCGTATTCAAACTTTAAAGAAGCAGTTGATTGTATTTGGTGAGGCTCAGTTGGATGGTCGTGGTAAACATAAAAATAGAACCAATCAGTTGCCTGAAGAGACTAAATCAAAAGTATTAAACTTTATTAAATCTCTTAAAGGGAGGAAATCCCACTATTCCTTAAAAGATTCCGCAAGGTTGTATTTGCCTGAGGAGTTAGATAAATCAAAATTACACAGAATGTATAACGAATCTAACAAAGAGCACACTGTCAGTTTGACAACTTTCCGTGATATTTTTGATGGTAACTTTAATATTTCATTTGGTTATCCTCGGAAAGATACATGTAGCGGTTGTGACATAATGAAATCAGAGATTTATGTGTTAGAAGATAAAATTACCAAGGCTTCTGACGCAGAAATTAAAACTTCATTAGCGGTAGAACTAGATAAAAAGAAGGCAGAGAAAAAAATACATTTGGCTAGAAGTGAAAAGTTTTATTCAATCAAAAGAAACTGTCGTAAACAATCCACCAAAAATGAAGAGATTGAGGCAATTACAGTTGATTATCAGAAAAATTTGCCTACTCCTAATATTACAACATCAGACGTGTACTATCGACGCCAATTGAATTTCATTTCTTTCAACATTCATGCGTTGTCAGACTCAACTTCAATATTTTACACTTATGATGAGAGTGTTGCAAAAAAGGGGGCTGATGATGTTTGCTCTATGCTTAAACACTACTTTGAGCATATTTTGAGCCCAACAGTGAAACATCTAGTTATCTTCTGTGACTCATGCGCAGGCCAAAATAAGAACTTTACAATAATGCGTTTCCTACACTACATGGTTAATACATTGAAACGGTTTGAAACTGTTAAAGTAGTTTTCCCTATGAGAGGCCATTCTTATATGGAGGGAGATAAGGATATGAGCCTTATTAATACCAAATCATACACTGAAACACCCGATGACTGGAGGGATGTTATAAAAAATAGCAGAATCAAAAATTCACCTTTTAGAGTCATTGACTGTGCTAAAGAAGTCAAATTTGAAACTTGGACAAACTTTCTTTCTAGTAATTGTTAATTTTTTTTTCAGGCGAAAAACCAATTAAGGTTATCATCGCCTAAGGTTTGTTAAAAATAAATATTAAAATATTACATAAATAAGACTAAACAAAATAAATGATTAAAACTAATTGTAATTATCTAAAACTAAAGAACCTAAAATTATACAAAATTTAAATATTATTAGATTAAGATGGCGTAAGAAAGCAAGGACACGGTCGATAGCCAAGACATCGTCTCTCAAAACCACCTTTAAACTACCTCGAAGATCGTAACGTATATACTAATTTGTCAACTCATTACAATCAAGCAGGATATGCTTGATTGTAATATTATTTCTACAAAACGGACATAGTGGTGGATCCTCATGTCGCATCAACCATCCATGCGTTAACAAAGAGTGGCCGATGCGAAGTCGAGTAACCACCACTTCCTCCCTACGATTCGAACGAACAGATGTCCTCCATGGTCGGACGGTATTTTTGATATCCCTCAGCTTGTTTCTATTTACATTTTGCCATTCCTCGTTCCAAACAGAGAATAGTGTGGATTTAACATTGCATACAAAATCTGATGCCATCACACGTTGTGTCGATGGCAACATACCTGTAGCTAATTTTGCACCTTCATCTGCTTTAGTGTTTCCGAATATTCCGCAGTGACCAGGCACCCAGAGAAATGACACCTCGACACCTCGTAATTGGAGCCTGTGTATAGAGCACAAGATGTCTCCAACTAAAGGGTTCTTAGTGTACATTTCCTGAATAGCCTGGAGAGCACTTTTGGAATCACAACACACAAGATATTTAGATTTTGCAGACGGAATTGATCTTAAAGCTTGGAAAATTGCATAAAGTTCTGCAGTAAAAACGCTACAGGCTGAGGGCAATCCATAAGTGAAAGTTTGTCCTTCCATATAAAATGCACAACCTATCCCATTATCCAGTTTTGAACCGTCTGTGAATATAGTCACAGTGTGTTGGTGAGTTTGTTGAATCTGCAAAAACTCCTGACGATAAATAACGTCAGGAGTATTGTGTTTTAGGTACATGAACAATGAGAAGTCACATTTTGGCTTTTGCATTGTCCATGGAGGGATGTAGCATGATGTTCGTTCGAATATAGGTGGATGTTCTAAATTTAGATTATTAAAAATGCGCAACGTTCTTATTCCGAAGGGAGCAGTTGAACGTTGACACACATTGTAACGATCCTCGAGGTGGTTATCAAAAACTGCTTTGAATGCCGGATGTTTAGGTTTACTTCGAAGACCAGTGTAATATGAAATTTGTAGCATTTGACGTCGCATAGAGAGAGATGGTTCTCCAGCTTCAACTAGAAGGCTGGAGATTGGGCTTGATCTAAAAGCACCAGTAAAAAGTCTAAGACCAGCGTGATGTATTGAATCCAGGAGTTTCAGAACCGTAGGTCGAGCAGATGAATAGGCTATACAGCCGTAATCTATGCGTGATCTTACAACGGCGCGATAGAAACGGAGCATACAGGTTCTGTCTGCTCCCCAATTTGTACCACTTAGAACTCTCAACATATCCAATATCTTGCTGCATCTCACCTTCAAATCACGAACATGTGGACTCCATGAAAGTCTTTTATCCAATAAAAGACCCAAAAATCTCACATTATCCGCGGTTTGAAGCCGCGTACCATCAAGATAAAGAATAGGTTCCTGGTGTTGCCTGCGACGACTAAATGCTATACACTGGGTCTTCGAAGCCGAAAACTTGAAGCCCGTAGATTTGGTCCATTCTTGCAATTTATTAATTACTAATTGTAAGGATCTTTCCGCTGTTGCCATACTTCTAGCAGCCATATATATACAAAAATCGTCTACAAACAGGGAACAGTGGACCGGTGACTGTACGTTTGAAGTGACGCTGTTAATGGCAACAGCAAACAGCGTCACACTCAAAACGCCACCCTGTGGTACACCATTCTCTAGTTCGCTACGATCAGAATATATGCCTCCTAGACGTACACGGAAAGTCCTGTTATTCAAATAATTTTTTATAAAAGCAAGAATGTTACCTTGTATACCCCATGATTTCAATACGTTCAAAATTCCTCTTCTCCATGCCATGTCATATGCCTTCTCAAGGTCAAAGAAAACAGCTACCAGTGTTTGTCGTAAGATGAAGGCATTCTGTATAGCTGACTCCAACAAAACCAATTGGTCAACTGATGAACGTCAGACTAGGGATTGGGCTAAGAGTATATATATATCAACAACACACTTGTAGATCTCTCACAGTAGCTTGAGAAGGTGCCTGGACCGACGAGAGTCTGAGGAAGAGGTTGGTCTATCTTGCAGGGTTTGGCTGAAACTTTGTTTAGGTAATTGACAACGAATATTTATATTTATCATCTTTCTATTTGAACATACTTTACTGTTGTTAATTTTTCATTTCAATCACATTGCTTTTTTAAATATAATTTGTCATCTTTCATTTGAAAATACTTTATATGTTTACCTTTGTTTTCAATCACAATGCTTCTTTTTTAAATTTTATTTGTCAACTTTTATTTGAAAATTCTTTTAATGTCTACTTTTTTGAATATTTATCATTTCAAACGCATTGCTTTTTAAATTTTACCTATTAATATTTTATTATAATTATATTTTCGTATTTTGCTAATCTCTCACAGTTGCTTGAAAAATGGTGCCAGGATTCAATATAACCCGATATACTGACGGCATGCTGCGGGAGCTGGTCAAATCTATTTTACCGGGCTTGGCTGAAGATCTATTTAGGTAAGTGACAACGAATATTTATATTTGTCATCTTTGAAAATACTTCATATGTTTACTTTTGTTATATTTTCATTTAAATCACATTACTTTGTCATCTTTTATTTGAAAATACTTTATATGTTTACTTTTTGAATTTGAATCACATTGCTTTTTAAAATTTTACCAATAATTATATTTTATTAACTTTAAGAGAGCTCAAACTGTTGGATATTTTATATTTTAAACTTATATCAAACCAATCAATTTTTGATAAAATAGTATAAGGCAGTAGTACTGTATTTTCATAAACGTTGTATTTATTCATTAGATTGACTTAATTTTAAAAATTTTACTATGAATTAGTCTTTCAGAGCAATTTTATAGTATTTCGTGTATTCATATTACTATATTGTGTTGTCGGTATTTCAGCCAGATGCTGAGACTCAGAACGGAGGCTACATCATCGGGATACCCGTTGGTGACGTTGAATATTTCGTCGGGGGTTTCCTATCTCCCATGTACTAACACGGCCGAATCATCATCAGCCAGTCATGGGATAGGCATCTCAGGACGTGCAACGACGACCAGCAGCAACAACAACCACCCCCAGCGCATGCCTGGAAATCGACGTCCCTGCCTCCAGCATCCCAGCAACCTCAACCGTCCACCTCGAGGGCAGCGGAGGTGGTCTCTCGGAGCCTGGACTTTATAGACGCTATCTTAGCCGATTTACGGAGTCAAATGGCATCTGAGAGATCCCCTTCTCCTGAACAGCCGCCAGTCACGCTCGGGGACCTGGACGGGATAGAGGTAATAGACTTAGTGACGGTTACGGACGAAGAAATGCAGAGTCTAGAGGAATAACACTTCTCGCAAAGCGGTAATATTATTGTTTTCATGTGAATATGATAATAGTGAGCAGTATTTTAAACCTTGCAGTGACACTTGTTTTAAAATATTACTTCCTACATTCATTTTCACGTAAAACCAACAGTTTTTTCTCATTTGAAGAGGTATATATTCCCGCATTTCTTTGTGCATGGGGGTGGTATGTTGTAATGGATGACCACCACAGAAGGCAGCGATGGATGGAGCTCCCTTCCGTAGCCCTTAAGGCAGCTTACGCACCCGGTAAGCCCAGGATACATGCGAATGCCGGTCTTGCGTGGTAATATCGGAAATAAAAAATAATTACGATTTGGAACCCACAGCAACGTCATCAAAGATTCACTACTAGAATTGACCTATATTGTAGTTCAATTCTGATAGTGAGTAATTGCTAATGTTGCTGAGATCCCAATCGTAATTATTTTATTTCCCCTATATTACCACGCGGTCCCTGCAGTCGCTAACCTACTTACTGTGTGCGTATAATATTTTTTTGTGTGTTTGCTTCTATTTGGGGGTGGCATGTTGTAATGGAATGGCCACCACTGAGGACAGCGATGGCTGTAGCTGTCTTCCTTAGCTTTAGAAAATATTTTACCCACAGTAAGCCAAGGATACATGCGAATGCTGGTTTTGCGTGACTTTAAAATCGGGAGTGTAATATTTGTACTCTGATACTCACAGCAACATCACATTTATGCACTATCGCAATCGACCCACACCATCAAAGACTCGTTACTAGAATTGACCTATATTGTAGTTCAATTCTGATGAGGAGTAATTGATGGTGTAGTTCGATTTCGATAGTGCATAACTGCGATGTTGCTGTGATGTCACCTACAAATATTACACCGAATTTTAAAATCACGAGAAACCCAATATTCGCTAACCTACTTACTGTGTGCGTAATATATTTTCTAAAAATATTTTTGTGCGACTGTTGGTGTGCGTATTATATATATATATATGAAGGGCCACGGGGAAGGTCCATTTTTTTGCCAAACACAGATTTCCATGGAAACGTGTAGATTATTGGAGACAGTATTTCCCTGTAACATCGTTTTGGCAAGTAAGATCATAGTCACTGAGTTATAACAGAGAAAAGATTGGAGCCGACGGGCAAAAACGATCTGAGTCCACGCGCAGGTGGGCAAGAGTGATCAAGGTCCAATTCTCTCCCCTCCACTCCACATGAATTACTGCAGCTGGGCATTCTCTATTTCCCGCTCAGTTTTGTTCTGAATGTAGACATACTCTGAACCTAACCTATTTCTACTTTTAACTTATAATGTTGAGTGATTTTAGTGAAACAGACAGTGTAGATGAAAATAGTGGTCAACGAAATGTAAAGAAGAGAAAGAAAACCGGTAGAATGAAAGATGTGATGAAAAAACTGCGAGCCTCAAGTAATGAGATAGGAGAAAACTGCAGGTGTTTTCGTTATAAGTGTTTTCAAGTGATTTCTCCTGAGGAACGGCAACGTATAATATCATACTTTAATAAGCTGGGTGATTACAATAAACAGAATCAGTATTTGAGTGGCTTGATTAGTGTTGTTCCAGTTCAACGGCGACGCAATAGACAAGATGATGGAGAGGCAAGTAATCATGTTTCTTCTTATTGTTATCGTGTGCGTGCACGTGTTGATGATGATACATTGCAAGATGTAACTGTTTGCTATAAAGCATTTTTATCCTTACACGGTGTTACAAACCGTCGTATTCAAACTTTAAAGAAGCAGTTGATTGTATTTGGTGAGGCTCAGTTGGATGGTCGTGGTAAACATAAAAATAGAACCAATCAGTTGCCTGAAGAGACTAAATCAAAAGTATTAAACTTTATTAAATCTCTTAAAGGGAGGAAATCCCACTATTCCTTAAAAGATTCCGCAAGGTTGTATTTGCCTGAGGAGTTAGATAAATCAAAATTACACAGAATGTATAACGAATCTAACAAAGAGCACACTGTCAGTTTGACAACTTTCCGTGATATTTTTGATGGTAACTTTAATATTTCATTTGGTTATCCTCGGAAAGATACATGTAGCGGTTGTGACATAATGAAATCAGAGATTTATGTGTTAGAAGATAAAATTACCAAGGCTTCTGACGCAGAAATTAAAACTTCATTAGCGGTAGAACTAGATAAAAAGAAGGCAGAGAAAAAAATACATTTGGCTAGAAGTGAAAAGTTTGATTCAATCAAAAGAAACTGTCGTAAACAATCCACCAAAAATGAAGAGATTGAGGCAATTACAGTTGATTATCAGAAAAATTTGCCTACTCCTAATATTACAACATCAGACGTGTACTATCGACGCCAATTGAATTTCATTTCTTTCAACATTCATGCGTTGTCAGACTCAACTTCAATATTTTACACTTATGATGAGAGTGTTGCAAAAAAGGGGGCTGATGATGTTTGCTCTATGCTTAAACACTACTTTGAGCATATTTTGAGCCCAACAGTGAAACATCTAGTTATCTTCTGTGACTCATGCGCAGGCCAAAATAAGAACTTTACAATAATGCGTTTCCTACACTACATGGTTAATACATTGAAACGGTTTGAAACTGTTAAAGTAGTTTTCCCTATGAGAGGCCATTCTTATATGGAGGGAGATAAGGATATGAGCCTTATTAATACCAAATCATACACTGAAACACCCGATGACTGGAGGGATGTTATAAAAAATAGCAGAATCAAAAATTCACCTTTTAGAGTCATTGACTGTGCTAAAGAAGTCAAATTTGAAACTTGGACAAACTTTCTTTCTAGTAATTGTTAATTTTTTTTTTCAGGCGAAAAACCAATTAAGGTTATCATCGCCTAAGGTTTGTTAAAAATAAATATTAAAATATTACATAAATAAGACTAAACAAAATAAATGATTAAAACTAATTGTAATTATCTAAAACTAAAGAACCTAAAATTATACAAAATTTAAATATTATTAGATTAAGATGGCGTAAGAAAGCAAGGACACGGTCGATAGCCAAGACATCGTCTCTCAAAACCACCTTTAAACTACCTCGAAGATCGTAACGTATATACTAATTTGTCAACTCATTACAATCAAGCAGGATATGCTTGATTGTAATATTATTTCTACAAAACGGACATAGTGGTGGATCCTCATGTCGCATCAACCATCCATGCGTTAACAAAGAGTGGCCGATGCGAAGTCGAGTAACCACCACTTCCTCCCTACGATTCGAACGAACAGATGTCCTCCATGGTCGGACGGTATTTTTGATATCCCTCAGCTTGTTTCTATTTACATTTTGCCATTCCTCGTTCCAAACAGAGAATAGTGTGGATTTAACATTGCATACAAAATCTGATGCCATCACACGTTGTGTCGATGGCAACATACCTGTAGCTAATTTTGCACCTTCATCTGCTTTAGTGTTTCCGAATATTCCGCAGTGACCAGGCACCCAGAGAAATGACACCTCGACACCTCGTAATTGGAGCCTGTGTATAGAGCACAAGATGTCTCCAACTAAAGGGTTCTTAGTGTACATTTCCTGAATAGCCTGGAGAGCACTTTTGGAATCACAACACACAAGATATTTAGATTTTGCAGACGGAATTGATCTTAAAGCTTGGAAAATTGCATAAAGTTCTGCAGTAAAAACGCTACAGGCTGAGGGCAATCCATAAGTGAAAGTTTGTCCTTCCATATAAAATGCACAACCTATCCCATTATCCAGTTTTGAACCGTCTGTGAATATAGTCACAGTGTGTTGGTGAGTTTGTTGAATCTGCAAAAACTCCTGACGATAAATAACGTCAGGAGTATTGTGTTTTAGGTACATGAACAATGAGAAGTCACATTTTGGCTTTTGCATTGTCCATGGAGGGATGTAGCATGATGTTCGTTCGAATATAGGTGGATGTTCTAAATTTAGATTATTAAAAATGCGCAACGTTCTTATTCCGAAGGGAGCAGTTGAACGTTGACACACATTGTAACGATCCTCGAGGTGGTTATCAAAAACTGCTTTGAATGCCGGATGTTTAGGTTTACTTCGAAGACCAGTGTAATATGAAATTTGTAGCATTTGACGTCGCATAGAGAGAGATGGTTCTCCAGCTTCAACTAGAAGGCTGGAGATTGGGCTTGATCTAAAAGCACCAGTAAAAAGTCTAAGACCAGCGTGATGTATTGAATCCAGGAGTTTCAGAACCGTAGGTCGAGCAGATGAATAGGCTATACAGCCGTAATCTATGCGTGATCTTACAACGGCGCGATAGAAACGGAGCATACAGGTTCTGTCTGCTCCCCAATTTGTACCACTTAGAACTCTCAACATATCCAATATCTTGCTGCATCTCACCTTCAAATCACGAACATGTGGACTCCATGAAAGTCTTTTATCCAATAAAAGACCCAAAAATCTCACATTATCCGCGGTTTGAAGCCGCGTACCATCAAGATAAAGAATAGGTTCCTGGTGTTGCCTGCGACGACTAAATGCTATACACTGGGTCTTCGAAGCCGAAAACTTGAAGCCCGTAGATTTGGTCCATTCTTGCAATTTATTAATTACTAATTGTAAGGATCTTTCCGCTGTTGCCATACTTCTAGCAGCCATATATATACAAAAATCGTCTACAAACAGGGAACAGTGGACCGGTGACTGTACGTTTGAAGTGACGCTGTTAATGGCAACAGCAAACAGCGTCACACTCAAAACGCCACCCTGTGGTACACCATTCTCTAGTTCGCTACGATCAGAATATATGCCTCCTAGACGTACACGGAAAGTCCTTTATTCAAATAATTTTTTATAAAAGCAAGAATGTTACCTTGTATACCCCATGATTTCAATACGTTCAAAATTCCTCTTCTCCATGCCATGTCATATGCCTTCTCAAGGTCAAAGAAAACAGCTACCAGTGTTTGTCGTAAGATGAAGGCATTCTGTATAGCTGACTCCAACAAAACCAATTGGTCAACTGATGAACGTCAGACTAGGGATTGGGCTAAGAGTATATATATATATCAACAACACACTTGTAGATCTCTCACAGTAGCTTGAGAAGGTGCCTGGACCGACGAGAGTCTGAGGAAGAGGTTGGTCTATCTTGCAGGGTTTTTCTGAAACTTTGCTTAGGTAATTGACAACGAATATTTATATTTATCATCTTTCTATTTGAACATACTTTACTGTTGTTAATTTTTCATTTCAATCACATTGCTTTTTTAAATATAATTTGTCATCTTTCATTTGAAAATACTTTATATGTTTACCTTTGTTTTCAATCACAATGCTTCTTTTTTAAATTTTATTTGTCAACTTTTATTTGAAAATTCTTTTAATGTCTACTTTTTTGAATATTTATCATTTCAAACGCATTGCTTTTTAAATTTTACCTATTAATATTTTATTATAATTATATTTTCGTATTTTGCTAATCTCTCACAGTTGCTTGAAAAATGGTGCCAGGATTCAATATAACCCGATATACTGACGGCATGCTGCGGGAGCTGGTCAAATCTATTTTACCGGGCTTGGCTGAAGATCTATTTAGGTAAGTGACAACGAATATTTATATTTGTCATCTTTGAAAATACTTCATATGTTTACTTTTGTTATATTTTCATTTAAATCACATTACTTTGTCATCTTTTATTTGAAAATACTTTATATGTTTACTTTTTGAATTTGAATCACATTGCTTTTTAAAATTTTACCAATAATTATATTTTATTAACTTTAAGAGAGCTCAAACTGTTGGATATTTTATATTTTAAACTTATATCAAACCAATCAATTTTTGATAAAATAGTATAAGGCAGTAGTACTGTATTTTCATAAACGTTGTATTTATTCATTAGATTGACTTAATTTTAAAAATTTTACTATGAATTAGTCTTTCAGAGCAATTTTATAGTATTTCGTGTATTCATATTACTATATTGTGTTGTCGGTATTTCAGCCAGATGCTGAGACTCAGAACGGAGGCTACATCATCGGGATACCCGTTGGTGACGTTGAATATTTCGTCGGGGGTTTCCTATCTCCCATGTACTAACACGGCCGAATCATCATCAGCCAGTCATGGGATAGGCATCTCAGGACGTGCAACGACGACCAGCAGCAACAACAACCACCCCCAGCGCATGCCTGGAAATCGACGTCCCTGCCTCCAGCATCCCAGCAACCTCAACCGTCCACCTCGAGGGCAGCGGAGGTGGTCTCTCGGAGCCTGGACTTTATAGACGCTATCTTAGCCGATTTACGGAGTCAAATGGCATCTGAGAGATCACCTTCTCCTGAACAGCCGCCAGTCACGCTCGGGGACCTGGACGGGATAGAGGTAATAGACTTAGTGACGGTTACGGACGAAGAAATGCAGAGTCTAGAGGAATAACACTTCTCGCAAAGCGGTAATATTATTGTTTTCATGTGAATATGATAATAGTGAGCAGTATTTTAAACCTTGCAGTGACACTTGTTTTAAAATATTACTTCCTACATTCATTTTCACGTAAAACCAACAGTTTTTTCTCATTTGAAGAGGTATATATTCCCGCATTTCTTTGTGCATGGGGGTGGTATGTTGTAATGGATGACCACCACAGAAGGCAGCGATGGATGGAGCTCCCTTCCGTAGCCCTTAAGGCAGCTTACGCACCCGGTAAGCCCAGGATACATGCGAATGCCGGTCTTGCGTGGTAATATCGGAAATAAAAAATAATTACGATTTGGAACCCACAGCAACGTCATCAAAGATTCACTACTAGAATTGACCTATATTGTAGTTCATTTTTTTTTTTTTTTTTTTTTTTTTTTTTTTTTTTTTTTTCCTGGCGAAAAACCAATTGTGGCTATCATCGCCAAACAAAATCTAACACAGCACGCAATGTTTTAAATAAAATCAAATAAATTAATAAATAAACAAATAAATAAATACAACAAAAATTACAAAACAAAATAAAACACCAACAATAAAAAACAAAAAACAACAATATAACAATTAAAAAATCCTTAAAAACTAAATAACAAAATAACAACAAAGAACAATATAACAGTAAATAAATAATATGTAAAACAATAATAGGTAACAATTTACCAATAAATAAATCTCAATAACAATAACAAGAACAGAAAATAAATTTAATTAAAATAAATAAAAGAAACACAGAATTTTATGTATAAATAAAATTTAAAAAATATATATATATTTATGTATTAAATTTTAAAAAATATTTTCAAGTGGTGCAAGAAAGCGATGACTCGGTCAATGGCCGAGGCATCGTCCCTTAGCACCACCTTTAAACTCCCTTTTAAATTAAAAAGGGCACGAACATTAACTACACTAACACAATCTACCAAAATATGTTTTATTGTGAAGATATCACCGCAATATTGGCATATTGGTGGATCTTCACGACTCATCAAATATCCATGAGTTGCAAAAGAGTGGCCAACGCGAAGGCGTGTGACCACCACTTCCTCCCTACGTTTTGAACGAATTGAAGACCTCCATGGACGGACGGTATCTTTAATTTCCCTCAGCTTATTCTGAATCACGGTATGCCACTCGTCATTCCAAGCAGCGAGCAATAAATGTTTCGCGAAACACACATAATCAGATGCCATAACCAGTTGAGTAATAGGCACCAAACTTGTAGCTTTCTTCGCCGCTTCATCCGCTTTTGTGTTTCCAAGTATTCCGCAATGTCCAGGAACCCAACAGAAAGTTACCCCCACACCCCTCAATTGAAGCCTGTGTACAGCACACAAAATGTCCCCAACTAAAGGGTTGCTGGAGAAAACATCCTGAAGAGCCTGAAGAGCACTTTTGGAATCCGAACACAAAAGATAATGCGAGGATTGAGATTGAATGACGGTCAAAGCTTTAAAAATAGCAAATAGTTCTGCCGTGAAAACACTGCAAGCTGAGGGCAATCCGTACGTGTAGGTATATCCAGATGCATAAAACGCACACCCAACGCCATTGTCCAGTTTAGATCCATCAGTGAAAATAATTTCACTGTGTTGGTGAGATTTATAAGTGGATAAAAATTCCTGGTGGTAGACCACAACAGGAGTATCGTGTTTTATATAACTGGCCAATGAGAAATCGAAGTGCGGCGTTTTTATTATCCATGGAGGTAGATAGCACATTTGTCGTTCAAACATAGTTGGAAGTTGCAACTCAAGGTCATCCAATATTCTTAACGTTCGTATGCCAAATGGATGGGTCGAACGTTGACGTGTATTGTACACTTCATTTAGCGTATTGTGAAAGACTATTTCAAATGCCGGGTGGTTGGGTTTGCTTCGAAGAACAGAAACGTAAGATATTTGTAGCATCTGACGTCGTCTAGAAAGGGCAGGTTCCCCAGCCTCGACAAGAAGACTAGGGATTGGGCTAGTTCTAAATGCACCAGTAGCCAGTCTAAGTCCAGAGTGGTGGATGGTATCAAGAGTTTTCAGAACTGTAGGTCGTGCAGATGAGTAGACTTGACAACCATAATCTATGCGCGATCTAACGACTGCGCGATAAAATCGAAGCATACTAGTTCTGTCTGCTCCCCAATTCGTACCACTAAGGACTCTTAACATATCCAATTTCTTGCTGCATCTCACCTTCAAATCACGAACATGTGGACTCCATGAGAGTCTTTTATCAAATAAAAGACCCAAAAATCGAACACTATCCGTGGTTTGAAGCTGAACCCCATCAAGATAAAGGATCGGCTCCTGGTGTTGCCTACGACGACTAAATGCTACACACTGGGTCTTCGAAGCAGAGAATTTAAAACCTGTAGTTCTTGACCATTCCTCTAATCTACTTATTGCTAACTGCAAAGATCTTTCCGCAGTTGCCATACTACGAGCAGGCACATATATACAAAAGTCATCCACAAAAAGGGAACAGTGTACCGGAGATCGTATATTGCTGATGATACTATTTATTGCAACGGCAAATAGCGTGACGCTCAGCACGCTGCCCTGCGGTACACCATTCTCCTGTGTATAGCTGTTTGAATACGTGCCTCCAAGTCGAACGCGGAAAGATCTATTAGAAAGAAAGTTAGCGATGAATGCTAGGATATTCCCTTGTATACCCCATGATTTTAAAGTGTTCAGAATTCCTCTTTTCCATGCCATATCGTATGCCTTCTCAAGGTCGAAGAAAACAGCAACGAGTGTTTGACGCAAGAGAAAGGCATCTTGAATAGCGGATTCTAACAAAACCAATTGGTCAACGGATGATCGTCCTTGCCTGAAACCACACTGTTCGTTGCAAATAAGGTCATTGGTTTCTAGGTACCAGACAAGACGGCGGTTGACCATCTTCTCCAGTAGTTTGCATAAGACGCTTGTAAGGGATATAGGTCTATAACTACTGGGATTGGTTTTGTCTTTACCTGGCTTCAAAAGAGGAATTACAGTCGATTCTAACCATGCATCGGGGAAAGAGCGCTCCTCGAATAAACGATTGTATACTCGAAGGAGGACAAGTTTCGCCGATGATGGTAGATGTTTTAGCATGGAGTACACAATGGAATCAGGACCTGGTGCAGAATCCTTCGTTGACGCAAGAGCTGACTCCAATTCCCCTATAGAGAAAGGAGTGTTTAAAGGAGAGTCCCCAGACGACCCAACAGTAAACGGTATTGCTTCTTCCTTCAGTTTATAAATCTGGAATAATCTATTGTAGGCTGTAGTAGCAGAAAAGTTAGAAAATGATTTACCAAGTACATTAGCAATATCATCACGGTTTGAGATTATTCTTCCATCCGGTTGTTTCAGCGCAATGGCTGGCAACGGAGAGAAAGTACCACAAACTGATCTTAGTTTCCTCCACACTGTGGAAGACGGAGTTGTTCGTCTAATTGTGCTAATGTACTGTTCCCAAGAGTTCTTTCTACTCAGCCTAAAAATCCTCCGTGCTTTCGCACGGAGTATTTTATATTCCTGAAGGTTTCCATTCGTTGGGTGTCGTTTAAACTTCCTAAGAGCTCTTCGTCGTAAACGGAGGATTTCTGTGCATTCATCGTTCCACCACGGCACAGGCGGTCGGCGTGGATACGTAGAGGTTTTCGGAATGGTCTTTTCAGCGGCATTTAAAATTGCTTTCGTAAAATTTTTTATATTTTCATCAATGGGTGTCAAATAATCCATGTCAAGTGATACAAGGTAATTCGAGTAGGAGTCCCAGTTGGCTTTTCGCAAAATCCAACTGGGATTTCGGGTATAACAGGGTTGGGAGTCACATAAACTGATCTTAATAGGCACATGGTCGCTTCCATACAAATCGTTGAGTACCGACCATGTGCATCTAGTAGCTAATTGAGGGCTGCAAAGCGATAGGTCAACAGCTGTCCATCCACCAGTAGATGCTGCTAAATGGGTAGGCGAACCGTCATTTAGCAGACATAAGTCCAGTTCCGTTCTCACACTCTCAACAAGGTCACCTCGAGAGTTCCTAGTCGGAGATCCCCAAGACGAATGGTGGGCATTAAAATCCCCTACCAATAAGAACGGAGTTGGTAACTGGCTTATTAAATTCACTAAATCACTGTGATGCAGGTTTTCTTGTGGTGGCAAGTAGACACAACACACAGTGATTTTATACGGGACAGCTGTTTGAACGGCTACTGCTTGTAAAGGAGTTATTAAGTTTAGAGAAACAGCATCGATACAGTCACGGGCTAGGATGGCTACGCCACCTCTAGCTCGATCTTCTGTAACGAAGTCCGATCTAAAAACTGAATACTCCCTTAAATGGAAATTATGCGATGCGTGGAGATGTGTCTCCTGTAGACATACAAACATTGGGTACACATCTCGCACGAGTAGTTTAAGTTCTTCTATGTGACTCCTAACACCGTTGACGTTCCATTGTATCACTGACTTCCTAAGCAAAGACATTTATTAGCTTAGCAAAGGGTTTATTTGACATCCATTGGTGCTCTCTCCTTTCTTGCCTGGGACGTTTTTAGACGTCTCAGGCTTACATGTCTCAGATTCCATATCCACCCGTTCAGGGATGGAATCTGAGGAAGTTTTGGGTTTAGGAGGGGTAGTTTTAACATTCCCTCCTTTGTTAGCATTTTTCTTAATACCCGGTAACGACGGAGGCGATGTGGTCTGACGTAACACTGGTTTACGTGGTTTGGATTTTTCCAACGTCTTCTGCACAGAAGGTTTATTACCCGTTGATAATATCTTCTGCACAGAAACACAAGGCTCACTTAATGACTTGTTTCGTGCTCCAATCCCCCCAGTGGAAGGGATTGGTACAAGAGGTAAATCATTTTCCGTCGCTGCAGGTTGTACTAAATTCAAAGTAGGAGGACCATTCGTGACTATGGACAAAAGGCGAGAAACTTGTTCAGTTAGAACTTCAATTTTTTTCAACAGCTCGGCACAGTTGTTACAGGACGATTTGGAAGCGGTTAGAGTAGCGGCATAGGTCTTATTGTCTGTCTTTGGCTGAGTTGATCGATAGAGTTTTTTGGCCTCTGGAAACGACAGCTTGTCTTTCGCCATGATGCCTAGGATAGCTTTCTCTTCCTTGAACGTGGGACAGTTGTAGGATCGCGCTGGGTGGTCACCACCACAGTTGGCGCATTTCGGAGAATTGACACATTCCTTATCATCATGGCCTTCAACGCTACATATACCGCATACGTTCTGCTTCGAACAGGTAGAGCTGATATGCCCAAATCGCTGGCACTTGAAGCAGCGCCTAGGGTTAGCCACGTATGGTCTCACTGAGAGCCTTTGGTAACCTGCATGTAAGTATTCGGGTATTTCCGGCTTTCCAAAAGTGACGATAAAAGAAGCTGTTGCTACTTTTTCTCCTTTGTCCATTTTCGTTATAGGGATAACGTCCGTAACTAACTGAGAAGACAGTTCGGACTTTATTTCATCGATTGGAAGGTGCATTAAATCCCTACATGTGATGACCCCCTTTGAGTAATTCAAGGATCTGTGGGGAGCCACAGATACCATGACCTGGTCAAAGAAGGAGGTCATTTTTGATAGAGAACGAGTTTGTCTGTCGGTGGAAGTCGCAACTAACAGTGTTCCGTTTCTTAGTTTCTTAATAGAGGCTACTGGGCCTCCAGCACAAGCAGTAATAGCCTTGTTAATAAGGAAGGGAGAAACTTTGGAAAGATCTTTCCCTTCTTCGGCACTAGAAACAACTAAATACTTTGCTGATGGCAATGTCTGCGACGTTGCCACCATCAACTTTTTACTCAAATCCTTTTGTATATGATCGTCAGGAGAATCCTGGCGTGTCCTCTTCAGACTAGTCATATTTGACGTGGTTTTGGAATCCATAAATATTTTTTGCCAGCCATCGTGTCAAGCGTTACGGGCGAGACTATAGGAACGGGTACACCCTTGGATCACATTAAGATCATTTCCAATCCTCAGAACTCTGAGGCCTATAGCTTTTCTCCTTAGCTCGACTGGATGGGCATCAGTCGAGGACTCGTAATACTGTGCACAGGCTCCGACACCCATGCACCGCGGACACTCCCTGACCAAGGACCGAAGCGGCTGGTAGACCAGAAACCGCGCTTACGTCTTCGGCAGAGCAAGCTCACATCAGCGTCCCAGACCAGAGTTTGTCACGCTCTGGACTTTTCAGCACTCCCAACGCGCAACGGTTCTGACCAGTCAAAATTCCCTAAGCGAAGATGTAAGTGTTGAAATGTGTATAGATTGTGTTGGTGTGTGTATGTGTGTGTGTATGTTTTTGTGAGTGGTGTAGTGTTAGGCTAGGGTACCGCGAGGGACGCCAAATCCCTCGTAGGTGCGGCTAGTCCGCACCCCCCTGCGGGTATATTGTAGTTCAATTCTGATAGTGAGTAATTGCTAATGTTGCTGAGATCCCAATCGTAATTATTTTATTTCCCCTATATTACCACGCGGTCCCTGCAGTCGCTAACCTACTTACTGTGTGCGTATAATATTTTTTTGTGTGTTTGCTTCTATTTGGGGGTGGCATGTTGTAATGGAATGGCCACCACTGAGGACAGCGATGGCTGTAGCTGTCTTCCTTAGCTTTAGAAAATATTTTACCCACAGTAAGCCAAGGATACATGCGAATGCTGGTTTTGCGTGACTTTAAAATCGGGAGTGTAATATTTGTACTCTGATACAGCAACATCACATTTATGCACTATCGCAATCGACCCACACCATCAAAGACTCGTTACTAGAATTGACCTATATTGTAGTTCAATTCTGATGAGGAGTAATTGATGGTGTAGTTCGATTTCGATAGTGCATAACTGCGATGTTGCTGTGATGTCACCTACAAATATTACACCGAATTTTAAAATCACGAGAAACCCAATATTCGCTAACCTACTTACTGTGTGCGTAATATATTTTCTAAAAATATTTTTGTGCGACTGTTGGTGTGCGTATTATATATATATATATGAAGGGCCACGGGGAAGGTCCATTTTTTTGCCAAACACAGATTTCCATGGAAACGTGTAGATTATTGGAGACAGTATTTCCCTGTAACATCGTTTTGGCAAGTAAGATCATAGTCACTGAGTTATAACAGAGAAAAGATTGGAGCCGACGGGCAAAAACGATCTGAGTCCACGCGCAGGTGGGCAAGAGTGATCAAGGTCCAATTCTCTCCCCTCCACTCCACATGAATTACTGCAGCTGGGCATTCTCTATTTCCCGCTCAGTTTTGTTCTGAATGTAGACATACTCTGAACCTAACCTATTTCTACTTTTAACTTATAATGTTGAGTGATTTTAGTGAAACAGACAGTGTAGATGAAAATAGTGGTCAACGAAATGTAAAGAAGAGAAAGAAAACCGGTAGAATGAAAGATGTGATGAAAAAACTGCGAGCCTCAAGTAATGAGATAGGAGAAAACTGCAGGTGTTTTCGTTATAAGTGTTTTCAAGTGATTTCTCCTGAGGAACGGCAACGTATAATATCATACTTTAATAAGCTGGGTGATTACAATAAACAGAATCAGTATTTGAGTGGCTTGATTAGTGTTGTTCCAGTTCAACGGCGACGCAATAGACAAGATGATGGAGAGGCAAGTAATCATGTTTCTTCTTATTGTTATCGTGTGCGTGCACGTGTTGATGATGATACATTGCAAGATGTAACTGTTTGCTATAAAGCATTTTTATCCTTACACGGTGTTACAAACCGTCGTATTCAAACTTTAAAGAAGCAGTTGATTGTATTTGGTGAGGCTCAGTTGGATGGTCGTGGTAAACATAAAAATAGAACCAATCAGTTGCCTGAAGAGACTAAATCAAAAGTATTAAACTTTATTAAATCTCTTAAAGGGAGGAAATCCCACTATTCCTTAAAAGATTCCGCAAGGTTGTATTTGCCTGAGGAGTTAGATAAATCAAAATTACACAGAATGTATAACGAATCTAACAAAGAGCACACTGTCAGTTTGACAACTTTCCGTGATATTTTTGATGGTAACTTTAATATTTCATTTGGTTATCCTCGGAAAGATACATGTAGCGGTTGTGACATAATGAAATCAGAGATTTATGTGTTAGAAGATAAAATTACCAAGGCTTCTGACGCAGAAATTAAAACTTCATTAGCGGTAGAACTAGATAAAAAGAAGGCAGAGAAAAAAATACATTTGGCTAGAAGTGAAAAGTTTTATTCAATCAAAAGAAACTGTCGTAAACAATCCACCAAAAATGAAGAGATTGAGGCAATTACAGTTGATTATCAGAAAAATTTGCCTACTCCTAATATTACAACATCAGACGTGTACTATCGACGCCAATTGAATTTCATTTCTTTCAACATTCATGCGTTGTCAGACTCAACTTCAATATTTTACACTTATGATGAGAGTGTTGCAAAAAAGGGGGCTGATGATGTTTGCTCTATGCTTAAACACTACTTTGAGCATATTTTGAGCCCAACAGTGAAACATCTAGTTATCTTCTGTGACTCATGCGCAGGCCAAAATAAGAACTTTACAATAATGCGTTTCCTACACTACATGGTTAATACATTGAAACGGTTTGAAACTGTTAAAGTAGTTTTCCCTATGAGAGGCCATTCTTATATGGAGGGAGATAAGGATATGAGCCTTATTAATACCAAATCATACACTGAAACACCCGATGACTGGAGGGATGTTATAAAAAATAGCAGAATCAAAAATTCACCTTTTAGAGTCATTGACTGTGCTAAAGAAGTCAAATTTGAAACTTGGACAAACTTTCTTTCTAGTAATTGTTAATTTTTTTTTTCAGGCGAAAAACCAATTAAGGTTATCATCGCCTAAGGTTTGTTAAAAATAAATATTAAAATATTACATAAATAAGACTAAACAAAATAAATGATTAAAACTAATTGTAATTATCTAAAACTAAAGAACCTAAAATTATACAAAATTTAAATATTATTAGATTAAGATGGCGTAAGAAAGCAAGGACACGGTCGATAGCCAAGACATCGTCTCTCAAAACCACCTTTAAACTACCTCGAAGATCGTAACGTATATACTAATTTGTCAACTCATTACAATCAAGCAGGATATGCTTGATTGTAATATTATTTCTACAAAACGGACATAGTGGTGGATCCTCATGTCGCATCAACCATCCATGCGTTAACAAAGAGTGGCCGATGCGAAGTCGAGTAACCACCACTTCCTCCCTACGATTCGAACGAACAGATGTCCTCCATGGTCGGACGGTATTTTTGATATCCCTCAGCTTGTTTCTATTTACATTTTGCCATTCCTCGTTCCAAACAGAGAATAGTGTGGATTTAACATTGCATACAAAATCTGATGCCATCACACGTTGTGTCGATGGCAACATACCTGTAGCTAATTTTGCACCTTCATCTGCTTTAGTGTTTCCGAATATTCCGCAGTGACCAGGCACCCAGAGAAATGACACCTCGACACCTCGTAATTGGAGCCTGTGTATAGAGCACAAGATGTCTCCAACTAAAGGGTTCTTAGTGTACATTTCCTGAATAGCCTGGAGAGCACTTTTGGAATCACAACACACAAGATATTTAGATTTTGCAGACGGAATTGATCTTAAAGCTTGGAAAATTGCATAAAGTTCTGCAGTAAAAACGCTACAGGCTGAGGGCAATCCATAAGTGAAAGTTTGTCCTTCCATATAAAATGCACAACCTATCCCATTATCCAGTTTTGAACCGTCTGTGAATATAGTCACAGTGTGTTGGTGAGTTTGTTGAATCTGCAAAAACTCCTGACGATAAATAACGTCAGGAGTATTGTGTTTTAGGTACATGAACAATGAGAAGTCACATTTTGGCTTTTGCATTGTCCATGGAGGGATGTAGCATGATGTTCGTTCGAATATAGGTGGATGTTCTAAATTTAGATTATTAAAAATGCGCAACGTTCTTATTCCGAAGGGAGCAGTTGAACGTTGACACACATTGTAACGATCCTCGAGGTGGTTATCAAAAACTGCTTTGAATGCCGGATGTTTAGGTTTACTTCGAAGACCAGTGTAATATGAAATTTGTAGCATTTGACGTCGCATAGAGAGAGATGGTTCTCCAGCTTCAACTAGAAGGCTGGAGATTGGGCTTGATCTAAAAGCACCAGTAAAAAGTCTAAGACCAGCGTGATGTATTGAATCCAGGAGTTTCAGAACCGTAGGTCGAGCAGATGAATAGGCTATACAGCCGTAATCTATGCGTGATCTTACAACGGCGCGATAGAAACGGAGCATACAGGTTCTGTCTGCTCCCCAATTTGTACCACTTAGAACTCTCAACATATCCAATATCTTGCTGCATCTCACCTTCAAATCACGAACATGTGGACTCCATGAAAGTCTTTTATCCAATAAAAGACCCAAAAATCTCACATTATCCGCGGTTTGAAGCCGCGTACCATCAAGATAAAGAATAGGTTCCTGGTGTTGCCTGCGACGACTAAATGCTATACACTGGGTCTTCGAAGCCGAAAACTTGAAGCCCGTAGATTTGGTCCATTCTTGCAATTTATTAATTACTAATTGTAAGGATCTTTCCGCTGTTGCCATACTTCTAGCAGCCATATATATACAAAAATCGTCTACAAACAGGGAACAGTGGACCGGTGACTGTACGTTTGATTTTTTTTTTTTTTTTTTTTTTTTTTTTTTTTTTCTTGGCGAAAAACCAATTGAGGTTATCATCGCCAAACAAAATCTAACACAGAACGCGATGTTTTAAATAAAATCAAATAAATTAATAAATAAACAAATAAATAAATACAACAAAAATTACAAAACGAAATAAAACACCAACAATAAAAAACAAAAAACAACAATATAACAATGAAAAAATTCTTAAAAACTAAATAACAAAATAACAACAAAGAACAATATAACAGTAAATAAATAATATGTAAAACAATAATAGGTAACAATTTACCAATAAATAAATCTCAATAACAATAACAAGAACAGAAAATAAATTTAATTAAAATAAATAAAAGAAACACAGAGAATTATATATATAAATAAAATTAAAAAATATATATATTTATGTATTAAATTTTTAAAAATATTTTCAAGTGGTGCAAGAAAGCGATGACTCGGTCAATGGCCGAGGCATCGTCCCTTAGTACCACCTTCAAACTCCCTTTTAAATTAAAAAGGTCACGAATATTTCTTACATTAACACAGTCTACTAAAATATGTTTTATTGTGAAGATATCACCGCAATATTGGCATATTGGTGGATCTTCACGACTCATCAAATATCCATGAGTTGCAAAAGAGTGGCCAACGCGAAGGCGTGTAACCACCACTTCCTCCCTACGTTTTGAACGAATTGAAGACCTCCATGGACGGACGGTATCTTTAATATCCCTCAGCTTATTCTGAATCACGGTATGCCACTCGTCATTCCAAGCAGCGAGCAATAAATGTTTCGCGAAACACACATAATCAGATGCCATAACTAGTTGAGTAATAGGCACCAAACTTGTAGCTTTCTTCGCCGCTTCATCCGCTTTTGTGTTTCCAAGTATTCCGCAATGTCCAGGAACCCAACAGAAAGTTACCCCCACACCCCCCAATTGAAGCCTGTGTACAGCACACAAAATGTCCCCAACTAAAGGGTTGCTAGAGAAAACATCCTGAAGAGCCTGAAGAGCACTTTTGGAATCCGAACATAAAAGATAATGCGAAGATCCAGATTGAATGACGGTCAAAGCTTTAAAAATAGCAAATAGTTCTGCCGTGAAAATACTGCAAGCTGAGGGCAATCCGTAAGTGTAGGTACGTCCAGACGCATAAAATGCACACCCAACGCCATGGTCCAGTTTAGATCCATCCGTGAAAATAATCTCACTATACTGGTGGGATCTGTATATTGCCAAAAACTCTTGGTGGTACACCACATTAGGAGTATTGGTTTTTATAAAACTGGACAGTGAAAAATCGAAGCGGGGCGTTTTTATTATCCATGGAGGTAGACAGCACATCGATCGTTCAAACGTAGTAGGAAGTTCCGACTCTAGATTATCAATTATGCGCGACGTCCGTGTACCGAAAGGGGCGGTTGAACGTTCGCGTGCAATATAAGTAGGTTCGTAGCGGTTATTAAACACTACATTAAATGCCGGATGTTTAGGTTTGCTTCGAAGACCAGATATATAAGATATTTGTAGCATCTGACGTCGTCTTGAAAGAGCGGGTTCCCCAGCCTCGACAAGAAGACTAGGGATTGGGCTAGTTCTAAATGCACCAGTAGCAAGTCTAAGTCCAGAGTGGTGGACAGAATCGAGAGTTTTCAGAACTGTAAGTCGTGCGGATGAATAGGCTTGACAGCCATAATCAATGCGCGATCTAACGACCGCGCGATAAAAGCGAAGCATACTAGTTCTGTCTGCTCCCCAATTCGTACCACTAAGGACTCTTAACATATCCAATTTCTTATTGCATCTCACCTTCAAATCACGAACATGTGGGATCCATGAGAGTCTTTTATCAAATAAAAGACCTAGAAATCGAACACTATCCGTGGTTTGAAGTTGAATCCCATGAAGATAAAGGATCGGCTCCTGGTGTTGCCTACGACGACTAAATGCTACACACTGGGTCTTCGAAGCAGAGAATTTAAAACCTGTAGTTCTTGACCATTCCTCTAATCTACTTATTGCTAACTGCAAAGATCTTTCCGCAGTTGCCATACTACGAGCAGGCACATATATACTAAAGTCATCTACAAAGAGTGAACAGTGAACCGGAGATCGTATATAACTCGTGATACTGTTTATTGCAACGGCAAATAGCGTGACGCTCAGCACGCTGCCCTGCGGTACACCATTCTCCTGTTTATAACTGTTTGAATACGTGCCTCCAAGACGAATGCGGAAAGATCTATTAGAAAGAAAGTTAGCGATGAATGCTAGGATATTCCCTTGTATACCCCATGATTTGAGAGTGTTCAGAATTCCTCTTTTCCATGCCATATCGTATGCCTTCTCAAGGTCGAAGAAAACAGCAACGAGTGTTTGACGCAAGAGAAAGGCATCTTGAATAGCGGATTCTAACAAAACCAATTGGTCAACGGATGATCGTCCTTGCCTGAAACCACACTGTTCGTTGCAAATAAGGTCATTGGTTTCTAGGTACCAGACAAGACGGCGGTTGACCATCTTCTCCAGTAGTTTGCATAAGACGCTTGTAAGGGATATAGGTCTATAACTACTGGGATTGGTTTTGTCTTTACCTGGCTTCAAAAGAGGAATTACAGTCGATTCTAACCATGCATCGGGGAAAGAGCGCTCCTCGAATAAACGATTGTATACTCGAAGGAGGACAAGTTTCGCCGATGATGGTAGATGTTTTAGCATGGAGTACACAATGGAATCTGGACCTGGTGCAGAATCCTTCGTTGACGCAAGAGCTGACTCCAATTCCCCTATAGAGAAAGGAGTGTTTAAAGGAGAGTCCCCAGACGACCCAACAGTAAACGGTATTGCTTCTTCCTTCAGTTTATAAATCTGGAATAATCTATTGTAGGCTGTAGTAGCAGAAAAGTTAGAAAATGATTTACCAAGTACATTAGCAATATCATCACGGTTTGAGATTATTCTTCCATCCGGTTGTTTCAGCGCAATGGCTGGCAACGGAGAGAAAGTACCACAAACTGATCTTAGTTTCCTCCACACTGTGGAAGACGGAGTTGTTCGTCTAATTGTGCTAATGTACTGTTCCCAAGAGTTCTTTCTACTCAGCCTAAAAATCCTCCGTGCTTTCGCACGGAGCATTTTATATTCCTGAAGGTTTCCATTCGTTGGGTGTCGTTTAAACTTCCTAAGAGCTCTTCGTCGTAAACGGAGGATTTCTGTGCATTCATCGTTCCACCACGGCACAGGCGGTCGGCGTGGATACGTAGAGGTTTTCGGAATGGTCTTTTCAGCGGCATTTAAAATTGCTTTCGTAAAATTTTTTATATTTTCATCAATGGGTGTCAAATAATCCATGTCAAGTGATACAAGGTAATTCGAGTAGGAGTCCCAGTTGGCTTTTCGCAAAATCCAACTGGGATTTCGGGTATAACAGGGTTGGGAGTCACATAAACTGATCTTAATAGGCACATGGTCGCTTCCATACAAATCGTTGAGTACCGACCATGTGCATCTAGTAGCTAATTGAGGGCTGCAAAGCGATAGGTCAACAGCTGTCCATCCACCAGTAGATGCTGCTAAATGGGTAGGCGAACCGTCATTTAGCAGACATAAGTCCAGTTCCGTTCTCACACTCTCAACAAGGTCACCTCGAGAGTTCCTAGTCGGAGATCCCCAAGACGAATGGTGGGCATTAAAATCCCCTACCAATAAGAACGGAGTTGGTAACTGGCTTATTAAATTCACTAAATCACTGTGATGCAGGTTTTCTTGTGGTGGCAAGTAGACACAACACACAGTGATTTTATACGGGACAGCTGTTTGAACGGCTACTGCTTGTAAAGGAGTTATTAAGTTTAGAGAAACAGCATCGATACAGTCGCGGGCTAGGATGGCTACGCCACCTCTAGCTCGATCTTCTGTAACGAAGTCCGATCTAAAAACTGAATACTGCCTTAAATGGAAATTATGCGATGCGTGGAGATGTGTCTCCTGTAGACATACAAACATTGGGTACACATCTCGCACGAGTAGTTTAAGTTCTTCTATGTGACTCCTAACACCGTTGACGTTCCATTGTATCACTGACTTCCTAAGCAAAGACATTTATTAGCTTAGCAAAGGGTTTATTTGACATCCATTGGTGCTCTCTCCTTTCTTGCCTGGGACGTTTTTAGACGTCTCAGGCTTACATGTCTCAGATTCCATATCCACCCGTTCAGGGATGGAATCTGAGGAAGTTTTGGGTTTAGGAGGGGTAGTTTTCACATTCCCTCCTTTGTTAGCATTTTTCTTAATGCCCGGTAATGACGGTGGCGATGTGGTCTGTCGTAACACTGGTCTACGTGGTTTGGATTTTTCCGTCTTCTGCACAGAAGGTTTATTACCCGTTGATAATATCTTCTGCACAGAAACACAAGGCTCGCTTAGTGATTTATTTCGTGTTCCAATCCCCCCAGTGGAAGGGACAGGTACACGAGGTAAAACATCCGTTGCTGCAGGTTGTACCAAATTCAAGGACGGACCATTCGTGACTATGGACAAAAGGCGAGAAACTTGTTCAGTTAGAGCTTCAATCTTCTTGGACAGCTCAGCACAGTTGGAACAAGACGATTTTGAAGCGGTCAGGGTAGCGGCATAAGTCTTACTGTCTGCCTTCGGCTGAGTAGATCTATAGAGTTTTTTGGCCTCTGGAAACGACAGCTTGTCTTTCGCCATGATGCCTAGGATAGCTTTCTCTTCCTTAAAAGTAGGGCAGTTGTAGGATCGCGCTGGGTGGTCACCACCACAGTTGGCGCATTTCGGAGAATTGACACATTCCTTATCATCATGGCCTTCAACGCTACATATACCGCATACGTTCTGCTTCGAACAGGTAGAGCTGATATGCCCAAATCGCTGGCACTTGAAGCAGCGCCTAGGGTTAGCCACGTATGGTCTCACTGAGAGCCTTTGGTAACCTGCATGTAAGTATTCGGGTATTTCCGGCTTTCCAAAAGTGACGATAAAAGAAGCTGTTGCTACTTTTTCTCCTTTGTCCATTTTCATTATATTGACAACGTCCGTAACTGACTGAGACGAGAGTTCGGATTTAATTTCATCAACCGGAAGGTACATTAAATCCCTACATGTGATAACCCCCTTTGAATAATTCAAGGATCTATGGGGAGCCACAGATACCTTGACCTGATCAAAGAAAGAGGTCATTTTAGATAGAGCACATGTTTGTCTCTCGGTGGAAGTCGCAACTAACAGTGTTCCGTTTCTGAGTTTCTTAATAGAGGCTACTGGACCTCCAGCACAGGCAGTAATAGCCTTGTTGATCAGGAAAGGAGAAACTTTGGAAAGATCTTTCCCTTCTTCGGCACTAGATACAACTAAGTACTTTGCTGATGGCAATGTCTGTGACGTTGCCACCATCAACTTTTTACTCAAATCTTTAGTAATTATATCGTCAGGAGAATCCTGGCGTGTTCTTTTTAAACTAGTCATATTTGACGTGGTTTTGGAATCCATAAATATTTTTTGCCAGCCATCGTGTCAAGCGTTACGGGCGAGACTATAGGAACGGGTACACCCTTGGATCACATTAAGATCATTTCCAACCCTCAGAACTCTGAGGCCTATAGCTTTTCTCCTTAGCTCGACTGGATTAGCATCAGTCGAGGACTCGTAATACTGTGCACGGGCTCCGACACCCGTGCACCGCGGACACTCCCTGACCAAGGACCGAAGCGGCTGGTAGACCAGAAACCGCGCTTACGTCTTCGGCAGAGCAAGCTCACATCAGCGTCCCAGACCAGAGTTTGTCACGCTCTGGACTTTTTAGCACTCCCAACGCGCAACGGTTCTGACCAGTCAAAATTCCCTAAGCGAAGATGTAAGTTTTGAAATGTGTATAGATTGTGTTGGTGTGTGTATGTGTGTGTGTATGTTTTTGTGAGTGGTGTAGTGTTAGGCTAGGGTACCGCGAAGGACGCCAAATCCCTCGTAGGTGCGGCTAGTCCGCACCCCCCTGCGGGTCTGTACGTTTGAAGTGACGCTGTTAATGGCAACAGCAAACAGCGTCACACTCAAAACGCCACCCTGTGGTACACCATTCTCTAGTTCGCTACGATCAGAATATATGCCTCCTAGACGTACACGGAAAGTCCTTTATTCAAATAATTTTTTATAAAAGCAAGAATGTTACCTTGTATACCCCATGATTTCAATACGTTCAAAATTCCTCTTCTCCATGCCATGTCATATGCCTTCTCAAGGTCAAAGAAAACAGCTACCAGTGTTTGTCGTAAGATGAAGGCATTCTGTATAGCTGACTCCAACAAAACCAATTGGTCAACTGATGAACGTCAGACTAGGGATTGGGCTAAGAGTATATATATATATCAACAACACACTTGTAGATCTCTCACAGTAGCTTGAGAAGGTGCCTGGACCGACGAGAGTCTGAGGAAGAGGTTGGTCTATCTTGCAGGGTTTTTCTGAAACTTTGCTTAGGTAATTGACAACGAATATTTATATTTATCATCTTTCTATTTGAACATACTTTACTGTTGTTAATTTTTCATTTCAATCACATTGCTTTTTTAAATATAATTTGTCATCTTTCATTTGAAAATACTTTATATGTTTACCTTTGTTTTCAATCACAATGCTTCTTTTTTAAATTTTATTTGTCAACTTTTATTTGAAAATTCTTTTAATGTCTACTTTTTTGAATATTTATCATTTCAAACGCATTGCTTTTTAAATTTTACCTATTAATATTTTATTATAATTATATTTTCGTATTTTGCTAATCTCTCACAGTTGCTTGAAAAATGGTGCCAGGATTCAATATAACCCGATATACTGACGGCATGCTGCGGGAGCTGGTCAAATCTATTTTACCGGGCTTGGCTGAAGATCTATTTAGGTAAGTGACAACGAATATTTATATTTGTCATCTTTGAAAATACTTCATATGTTTACTTTTGTTATATTTTCATTTAAATCACATTACTTTGTCATCTTTTATTTGAAAATACTTTATATGTTTACTTTTTGAATTTGAATCACATTGCTTTTTAAAATTTTACCAATAATTATATTTTATTAACTTTAAGAGAGCTCAAACTGTTGGATATTTTATATTTTAAACTTATATCAAACCAATCAATTTTTGATAAAATAGTATAAGGCAGTAGTACTGTATTTTCATAAACGTTGTATTTATTCATTAGATTGACTTAATTTTAAAAATTTTACTATGAATTAGTCTTTCAGAGCAATTTTATAGTATTTCGTGTATTCATATTACTATATTGTGTTGTCGGTATTTCAGCCAGATGCTGAGACTCAGAACGGAGGCTACATCATCGGGATACCCGTTGGTGACGTTGAATATTTCGTCGGGGGTTTCCTATCTCCCATGTACTAACACGGCCGAATCATCATCAGCCAGTCATGGGATAGGCATCTCAGGACGTGCAACGACGACCAGCAGCAACAACAACCACCCCCAGCGCATGCCTGGAAATCGACGTCCCTGCCTCCAGCATCCCAGCAACCTCAACCGTCCACCTCGAGGGCAGCGGAGGTGGTCTCTCGGAGCCTGGACTTTATAGACGCTATCTTAGCCGATTTACGGAGTCAAATGGCATCTGAGAGATCACCTTCTCCTGAACAGCCGCCAGTCACGCTCGGGGACCTGGACGGGATAGAGGTAATAGACTTAGTGACGGTTACGGACGAAGAAATGCAGAGTCTAGAGGAATAACACTTCTCGCAAAGCGGTAATATTATTGTTTTCATGTGAATATGATAATAGTGAGCAGTATTTTAAACCTTGCAGTGACACTTGTTTTAAAATATTACTTCCTACATTCATTTTCACGTAAAACCAACAGTTTTTTCTCATTTGAAGAGGTATATATTCCCGCATTTCTTTGTGCATGGGGGTGGTATGTTGTAATGGATGACCACCACAGAAGGCAGCGATGGATGGAGCTCCCTTCCGTAGCCCTTAAGGCAGCTTACGCACCCGGTAAGCCCAGGATACATGCGAATGCCGGTCTTGCGTGGTAATATCGGAAATAAAAAATAATTACGATTTGGAACCCACAGCAACGTCATCAAAGATTCACTACTAGAATTGACCTATATTGTAGTTCAATTCTGATAGTGAGTAATTGCTAATGTTGCTGAGATCCCAATCGTAATTATTTTATTTCCCCTATATTACCACGCGGTCCCTGCAGTCGCTAACCTACTTACTGTGTGCGTATAATATTTTTTTGTGTGTTTGCTTCTATTTGGGGGTGGCATGTTGTAATGGAATGGCCACCACTGAGGACAGCGATGGCTGTAGCTGTCTTCCTTAGCTTTAGAAAATATTTTACCCACAGTAAGCCAAGGATACATGCGAATGCTGGTTTTGCGTGACTTTAAAATCGGGAGTGTAATATTTGTACTCTGATACTCACAGCAACATCACATTTATGCACTATCGCAATCGACCCACACCATCAAAGACTCGTTACTAGAATTGACCTATATTGTAGTTCAATTCTGATGAGGAGTAATTGATGGTGTAGTTCGATTTCGATAGTGCATAACTGCGATGTTGCTGTGATGTCACCTACAAATATTACACCGAATTTTAAAATCACGAGAAACCCAATATTCGCTAACCTACTTACTGTGTGCGTAATATATTTTCTAAAAATATTTTTGTGCGACTGTTGGTGTGCGTATTATATATATATATATATGAAGGGCCACGGAGAAGGTCCATTTTTTTGCCAAACACAGATTTCCATGGAAACGTGTAGATTATTGGAGACAGTATTTCCCTGTAACATCGTTTTGGCAAGTAAGATCATAGTCACTGAGTTATAACAGAGAAAAGATTGGAGCCGACGGGCAAAAACGATCTGAGTCCACGCGCAGGTGGGCAAGAGTGATCAAGGTCCAATTCTCTCCCCTCCACTCCACATGAATTACTGCAGCTGGGCATTCTCTATTTCCCGCTCAGTTTTGTTCTGAATGTAGACATACTCTGAACCTAACCTATTTCTACTTTTAACTTATAATGTTGAGTGATTTTAGTGAAACAGACAGTGTAGATGAAAATAGTGGTCAACGAAATGTAAAGAAGAGAAAGAAAACCGGTAGAATGAAAGATGTGATGAAAAAACTGCGAGCCTCAAGTAATGAGATAGGAGAAAACTGCAGGTGTTTTCGTTATAAGTGTTTTCAAGTGATTTCTCCTGAGGAACGGCAACGTATAATATCATACTTTAATAAGCTGGGTGATTACAATAAACAGAATCAGTATTTGAGTGGCTTGATTAGTGTTGTTCCAGTTCAACGGCGACGCAATAGACAAGATGATGGAGAGGCAAGTAATCATGTTTCTTCTTATTGTTATCGTGTGCGTGCACGTGTTGATGATGATACATTGCAAGATGTAACTGTTTGCTATAAAGCATTTTTATCCTTACACGGTGTTACAAACCGTCGTATTCAAACTTTAAAGAAGCAGTTGATTGTATTTGGTGAGGCTCAGTTGGATGGTCGTGGTAAACATAAAAATAGAACCAATCAGTTGCCTGAAGAGACTAAATCAAAAGTATTAAACTTTATTAAATCTCTTAAAGGGAGGAAATCCCACTATTCCTTAAAAGATTCCGCAAGGTTGTATTTGCCTGAGGAATTAGATAAATCAAAATTACACAGAATGTATAACGAATCTAACAAAGAGCACACTGTCAGTTTGACAACTTTCCGTGATATTTTTGATGGTAACTTTAATATTTCATTTGGTTATCCTCGGAAAGATACATGTAGCGGTTGTGACATAATGAAATCAGAGATTTGTGTTAGAAGATAAAATTACCAAGGCTTCTGACGCAGAAATTAAAACTTCATTAGCGGTAGAACTAGATAAAAAGAAGGCAGAGAAAAAAATACATTTGGCTAGAAGTGAAAAGTTTTATTCAATCAAAAGAAACTGTCGTAAACAATCCACCAAAAATGAAGAGATTGAGGCAATTACAGTTGATTATCAGAAAAATTTGCCTACTCCTAATATTACAACATCAGACGTGTACTATCGACGCCAATTGAATTTCATTTCTTTCAACATTCATGCGTTGTCAGACTCAACTTCAATATTTTACACTTATGATGAGAGTGTTGCAAAAAAGGGGGCTGATGATGTTGGCTCTATGCTTAAACACTACTTTGAGCATATTTTGAGCCCAACAGTGAAACATCTAGTTATCTTCTGTGACTCATGCGCAGGCCAAAATAAGAACTTTACAGTAATGCGTTTCCTACACTACATGGTTAATACATTGAAACGGTTTGAAACTGTTAAAGTAGTTTTCCCTATGAGAGGCCATTCTTATATGGAGGGAGATAAGGATATGAGCCTTATTAATACCAAATCATACACTGAAACACCCGATGACTGGAGGGATGTTATAAAAAATAGAATCAAAAATTCACCTTTTAGAGTCATTGACTGTGCTAAAGAAGTCAAATTTGAAACTTGGACAAACTTTCTTTCTAGTAATTATGTTAATTTTTTTTTCCAGGCGAAAAACCAATTAAGGTTATCATCGCTTTTTTTTTTTTTTTTTTTTTTTTTTTTTTTTTTCTTTTCCTGGCGAAAAACCAATTGTGGTTATCATCGCCAAACAAAATCTAACACAGCACGCAATGTTTTAAATAAAATCAAATAAATTAATAAATAAACAAATAAATAAATACAACAAAAATTACAAAACAAAATAAAACACCAACAATAAAAAACAAAAAACAACAATATAACAATTAAAAAATCCTTAAAAACTAAATAACAAAATAACAACAAAGAACAATATAACAGTAAATAAATAATATGTAAAACAATAATAGGTAACAATTTACCAATAAATAAATCTCAATAACAATAACAAGAACAGAAAATAAATTTAATTAAAATAAATAAAAGAAACACACAGAATTATATGTATAAATAAAATTTAAAAAAATATATATATATTTATGTATTAAATTTTAAAAAATATTTTCAAGTGGTGCAAGAAAGCGATGACTCGGTCAATGGCCGAGGCATCGTCCCTTAGCACCACCTTTAAACTCCCTTTTAAATTAAAAAGGGCACGAACATTAACTACACTAACACAATCTACCAAAATATGTTTTATTGTGAAGATATCACCGCAATATTGGCATATTGGTGGATCTTCACGACTCATCAAATATCCATGAGTTGCAAAAGAGTGGCCAACGCGAAGGCGTGTGACCACCACTTCCTCCCTACGTTTTGAACGAATTGAAGACCTCCATGGACGGACGGTATCTTTAATTTCCCTCAGCTTATTCTGAATCACGGTATGCCACTCGTCATTCCAAGCAGCGAGCAATAAATGTTTCGCGAAACACACATAATCAGATGCCATAACCAGTTGAGTAATAGGCACCAAACTTGTAGCTTTCTTCGCCGCTTCATCCGCTTTTGTGTTTCCAAGTATTCCGCAATGTCCAGGAACCCAACAGAAAGTTACCCCCACACCCCTCAATTGAAGCCTGTGTACAGCACACAAAATGTCCCCAACTAAAGGGTTGCTGGAGAAAACATCCTGAAGAGCCTGAAGAGCACTTTTGGAATCCGAACACAAAAGATAATGCGAGGATTGAGATTGAATGACGGTCAAAGCTTTAAAAATAGCAAATAGTTCTGCCGTGAAAACACTGCAAGCTGAGGGCAATCCGTACGTGTAGGTATATCCAGATGCATAAAACGCACACCCAACGCCATTGTCCAGTTTAGATCCATCAGTGAAAATAATTTCACTGTGTTGGTGAGATTTATAAGTGGATAAAAATTCCTGGTGGTAGACCACAACAGGAGTATCGTGTTTTATATAACTGGACAATGAGAAATCGAAGTGCGGCGTTTTTATTATCCATGGAGGTAGATAGCACATTTGTCGTTCAAACATAGTTGGAAGTTGCAACTCAAGGTCATCCAATATTCTCAAAGTTCGTATGCCAAATGGATGGGTCGAACGTTGACGTGTATTGTACACTTCATTTAGCGTATTGTGAAAGACTATTTCAAATGCCGGGTGGTTGGGTTTGCTTCGAAGAACAGAAAGGTAAGATATTTGTAGCATCTGACGTCGTCTAGAAAGGGCAGGTTCCCCAGCTTCGACAAGAAGACTATGGATTGGGCTAGTTCTAAATGCACCAGTAGCCAGTCTAAGTCCAGAGTGGTGGATGGTATCAAGAGTTTTCAGAACTGTAGGTCGTGCAGATGAGTAGACTTGACAACCATAATCTATGCGCGATCTAATGACTGCGCGATAAAATCGAAGCATACTAGTTCTGTCTGCTCCCCAATTCGTACCACTAAGGACTCTTAACATATCCAATTTCTTGCTGCATCTCACCTTCAAATCACGAACATGTGGACTCCATGAGAGTCTTTTATCAAATAAAAGACCCAAAAATCGAACACTATCCGTGGTTTGAAGCTGAACCCCGTCAAGATAAAGGATCGGCTCCTGGTGTTGCCTACGACGACTAAATGCTACACACTGGGTCTTCGAAGCAGAGAATTTAAAACCTGTAGTTCTTGACCATTCCTCTAATCTACTTATTGCTAACTGCAAAGATCTTTCCGCAGTTGCCATACTACGAGCAGGCACATATATACAAAAGTCATCCACAAAAAGGGAACAGTGTACCGGAGATCGTATATTGCTGATGATACTATTTATTGCAACGGCAAATAGCGTGACGCTCAGCACGCTGCCCTGCGGTACACCATTCTCCTGTGTATAGCTGTTTGAATACGTGCCTCCAAGTCGAACGCGGAAAGATCTATTAGAAAGAAAGTTAGCGATGAATGCTAGGATATTCCCTTGTATACCCCATGATTTTAAAGTGTTCAGAATTCCTCTTTTCCATGCCATATCGTATGCCTTCTCAAGGTCGAAGAAAACAGCAACGAGTGTTTGACGCAAGAGAAAGGCATCTTGAATAGCGGATTCTAACAAAACCAATTGGTCAACGGATGATCGTCCTTGCCTGAAACCACACTGTTCGTTGCAAATAAGGTCATTGGTTTCTAGGTACCAGACAAGACGGCGGTTGACCATCTTCTCCAGTAGTTTGCATAAAACGCTTGTAAGGGATATAGGTCTATAACTACTGGGATTGGTTTTGTCTTTACCTGGCTTCAAAAGAGGAATTACAGTCGATTCTAACCATGCATCGGGGAAAGAGCGCTCCTCGAATAAACGATTGTATACTCGAAGGAGGACAAGTTTCGCCGATGATGGTAGATGTTTTAGCATGGAGTACACAATGGAATCAGGACCTGGTGCAGAATCCTTCGTTGACGCAAGAGCTGACTCCAATTCCCCTATAGAGAAAGGAGTGTTTAAAGGAGAGTCCCCAGACGACCCAACAGTAAACGGTATTGCTTCTTCCTTCAGTTTATAAATCTGGAATAATCTATTGTAGGCTGTAGTAGCAGAAAAGTTAGAAAATGATTTACCAAGTACATTAGCAATATCATCACGGTTTGAGATTATTCTTCCATCCGGTTGTTTCAGCGCAATGGCTGGCAACGGAGAGAAAGTACCACAAACTGATCTTAGTTTCCTCCACACTGTGGAAGACGGAGTTGTTCGTCTAATTGTGCTAATGTACTGTTCCCAAGAGTTCTTTCTACTCAGCCTAAAAATCCTCCGTGCTTTCGCACGGAGTATTTTATATTCCTGAAGGTTTCCATTCGTTGGGTGTCGTTTAAACTTCCTAAGAGCTCTTCGTCGTAAACGGAGGATTTCTGTGCATTCATCGTTCCACCACGGCACAGGCGGTCGGCGTGGATACGTAGAGGTTTTCGGAATGGTCTTTTCAGCGGCATTTAAAATTGCTTTCGTAAAATTTTTTATATTTTCATCAATGGGTGTCAAATAATCCATGTCAAGTGATACAAGGTAATTCGAGTAGGAGTCCCAGTTGGCTTTTCGCAAAATCCAACTAGGATTTCGGGTATAACAGGGTTGGGAGTCACATAAACTGATCTTAATAGGCACATGGTCGCTTCCATACAAATCGTTGAGTACCGACCATGTGCATCTAGTAGCTAATTGAGGGCTGCAAAGCGATAGGTCAACAGCTGTCCATCCACCAGTAGATGCTGCTAAATGGGTAGGCGAACCGTCATTTAGCAGACATAAGTCCAGTTCCGTTCTTACACTCTCAACAAGGTCACCTCGAGAGTTCCTAGTCGGAGATCCCCAAGACGAATGGTGGGCATTAAAATCACCCACCAATAAGAACGGAGTTGGTAACTGGCTTATTAAATTCACTAAATCACTGTGATGCAGGTTTTCTTGTGGTGGCAAGTAGACACAACACACAGTGATTTTATACGGGACAGCTGTTTGAACGGCTACTGCTTGTAAAGGAGTTATTAAGTTTAGAGAAACAGCATCGATACAGTCACGGGCTAGGATGGCTACGCCACCTCTAGCTCGATCTTCTGTAACGAAGTCCGATCTAAAAACTGAATACTCCCTTAAATGGAAATTATGCGATGCGTGGAGATGTGTCTCCTGTAGACATACAAACATTGGGTACACATCTCGCACGAGTAGTTTAAGTTCTTCTATGTGACTCCTAACACCGTTGACGTTCCATTGTATCACTGACTTCCTAAGCAAAGACATTTATTAGCTTAGCAAAGGGTTTATTTGACATCCATTGGTGCTCTCTCCTTTCTTGCCTGGGACGTTTTTAGACGTCTCAGGCTTACATGTCTCAGATTCCATATCCACCCGTTCAGGGATGGAATCTGAGGAAGTTTTGGGTTTAGGAGGGGTAGTTTTAACATTCCCTCCTTTGTTAGCATTTTTCTTAATACCCGGTAACGACGGAGGCGATGTGGTCTGACGTAACACTGGTTTACGTGGTTTGGATTTTTCCAACGTCTTCTGCACAGAAGGTTTATTACCCGTTGATAATATCTTCTGCACAGAAACACAAGGCTCACTTAATGATTTGTTTCGTGCTCCAATCCCCCCAGTGGAAGGGATTGGTACAAGAGGTAAATCATTATCCGTCGCTGCAGGTTGTACTAAATTCAAAGTAGGAGGACCATTCGTGACTATGGACAAAAGGCGAGAAACTTGTTCAGTTAGAACTTCAATTTTTTTCGACAGCTCGGCACAGTTGTTACAGGACGATTTGGAAGCGGTCAGAGTAGCGGCATAGGTCTTATTGTCTGTCTTTGGCTGAGTTGATCGATAGAGTTTTTTGGCCTCTGGAAACGACAGCTTGTCTTTCGCCATGATGCCTAGGATAGCTTTCTCTTCCTTGAACGTGGGACAGTTGTAGGATCGCGCTGGGTGGTCACCACCACAGTTGGCGCATTTCGGAGAATTGACACATTCCTTATCATCATGGCCTTCAACGCTACATATACCGCATACGTTCTGCTTCGAACAGGTAGAGCTGATATGCCCAAATCGCTGGCACTTGAAGCAGCGCCTAGGGTTAGCCACGTATGGTCTCACTGAGAGCCTTTGGTAACCTGCATGTAAGTATTCGGGTATTTCCGGCTTTCCAAAAGTGACGATAAAAGAAGCTGTTGCTGCTTTTTCTCCTTTGTCCATTTTTGTTATAGGGATAACGTCCGTAACTAACTGAGAAGACAGTTCGGACTTTATTTCATCGATTGGAAGGTGCATTAAATCCCTACATGTGATGACCCCCTTTGAGTAATTCAAGGTTCTGTGGGGAGCCACAGATACCATGACCTGGTCAAAGAAGGAGGTCATTTTTGATAGAGAACGAGTTTGTCTGTCGGTGGAAGTCGCAACTAACAGTGTTCCGTTTCTTAGTTTCTTAATTGAGGCTACTGGGCCTCCAGCACAAGCAGTAATAGCCTTGTTAATAAGGAAGGGAGAAACTTTGGAAAGATCTTTCCCTTCTTCGGCACTAGAAACAACTAAATACTTTGCTGATGGCAATGTCTGCGACGTTGCCACCATCAACTTTTTACTCAAATCCTTTTGTATATGATCGTCAGGAGAATCCTGGCGTGTCCTCTTCAGACTAGTCATATTTGACGTGGTTTTGGAATCCATAAATATTTTTTGCCAGCCATCGTGTCAAGCGTTACGGGCGAGACTATAGGAACGGGTACACCCTTGGATCACATTAAGATCATTTCCAATCCTCAGAACTCTGAGGCCTATAGCTTTTCTCCTTAGCTCGACTGGATGGGCATCAGTCGAGGACTCGTAATACTGTGCACAGGCTCCGACACCCATGCACCGCGGACACTCCCTGACCAAGGACCGAAGCGGCTGGTAGACCAGAAACCGCGCTTACGTCTTCGGCAGAGCAAGCTCACATCAGCGTCCCAGACCAGAGTTTGTCACGCTCTGGACTTTTCAGCACTCCCAACGCGCAACGGTTCTGACCAGTCAAAATTCCCTAAGCGAAGATGTAAGTGTTGAAATGTGTATAGATTGTGTTGGTGTGTGTATGTGTGTGTGTATGTTTTTGTGAGTGGTGTAGTGTTAGGCTAGGGTACCGCGAGGGACGCCAAATCCCTCGTAGGTGCGGCTAGTCCGCACCCCCCTGCGGGCAGGTTATCATCGCCTAACTAAGGTTTGTTAAAAATAAATATTAAAATATTACATAAATAAGACTAAACAAAATAAATGATTAAAACTAATTGTAATTATCTAAAACTAAAGAACCTAAAATTATACAAAATTTAAATATTATTAGATTAAGATGGCGTAAGAAAGCGAGGACACGGTCGATAGCCAAGACATCGTCTCTCAAAACCACCTTTAAACTACCTCGAAGATCGTAACGTATATACTAATTTGTCAACTCATTACAATCAAGCAGGATATGCTTGATTGTAATATTATTTCTACAAAACGGACATAGTGGTGGATCCTCATGTCGCATCAACCATCCATGCGTTAACAAAGAGTGGCCGATGCGAAGTCGAGTAACCACCACTTCCTCCCTACGATTCGAACGAACAGATGTCCTCCATGGTCGGACGGTATTTTTGATATCCCTCAGCTTGTTTCTATTTACATTTTGCCATTCCTCGTTCCAAACAGAGAATAGTGTGGATTTAACATTGCATACAAAATCTGATGCCATCACACGTTGTGTCGATGGCAACATACCTGTAGCTAATTTTGCACCTTCATCTGCTTTAGTGTTTCCGAATATTCCGCAGTGACCAGGCACCCAGAGAAATGACACCTCGACACCTCGTAATTGGAGCCTGTGTATAGAGCACAAGATGTCTCCAACTAAAGGGTTCTTAGTGTACATTTCCTGAATAGCCTGGAGAGCACTTTTGGAATCACAACACACAAGATATTTAGATTTTGCAGACGGAATTGATCTTAAAGCTTGGAAAATTGCATAAAGTTCTGCAGTAAAAACGCTACAGGCTGAGGGCAATCCATAAGTGAAAGTTTGTCCTTCCATATAAAATGCACAACCTATCCCATTATCCAGTTTTGAACCGTCTGTGAATATAGTCACAGTGTGTTGGTGAGTTTGTTGAATCTGCAAAAACTCCTGACGATAAATAACGTCAGGAGTATTGTGTTTTAGGTACATGAACAATGAGAAGTCACATTTTGGCTTTTGCATTGTCCATGGAGGGATGTAGCATGATGTTCGTTCGAATATAGGTGGATGTTCTAAATTTAGATTATTAAAAATGCGCAACGTTCTTATTCCGAAGGGAGCAGTTGAACGTTGACACACATTGTAACGATCCTCGAGGTGGTTATCAAAAACTGCTTTGAATGCCGGATGTTTAGGTTTACTTCGAAGACCAGTGTAATATGAAATTTGTAGCATTTGACGTCGCATAGAGAGAGATGGTTCTCCAGCTTCAACTAGAAGGCTGGAGATTGGGCTTGATCTAAAAGCACCAGTAAAAAGTCTAAGACCAGCGTGATGTATTGAATCCAGGAGTTTCAGAACCGTAGGTCGAGCAGATGAATAGGCTATACAGCCGTAATCTATGCGTGATCTTACAACGGCGCGATAGAAACGGAGCATACAGGTTCTGTCTGCTCCCCAATTTGTACCACTTAGAACTCTCAACATATCCAATATCTTGCTGCATCTCACCTTCAAATCACGAACATGTGGACTCCATGAAAGTCTTTTATCCAATAAAAGACCCAAAAATCTCACATTATCCGCGGTTTGAAGCCGCGTACCATCAAGATAAAGAATAGGTTCCTGGTGTTGCCTGCGACGACTAAATGCTATACACTGGGTCTTCGAAGCCGAAAACTTGAAGCCCGTAGATTTGGTCCATTCTTGCAATTTATTAATTACTAATTGTAAGGATCTTTCCGCTGTTGCCATACTTCTAGCAGCCATATATATACAAAAATCGTCTACAAACAGGGAACAGTGGACCGGTGACTGTACGTTTGAAGTGACGCTGTTAATGGCAACAGCAAACAGCGTCACACTCAAAACGCCACCCTGTGGTACACCATTCTCTAGTTCGCTACGATCAGAATATATGCCTCCTAGACGTACACGGAAAGTCCTGTTATTCAAATAATTTTTTATAAAAGCAAGAATGTTACCTTGTATACCCCATGATTTCAATACGTTCAAAATTCCTCTTCTCCATGCCATGTCATATGCCTTCTCAAGGTCAAAGAAAACAGCTACCAGTGTTTGTCGTAAGATGAAGGCATTCTGTATAGCTGACTCCAACAAAACCAATTGGTCAACTGATGAACGTCAGACTAGGGATTGGGCTAAGAGTATATATATATCAACAACACACTTGTAGATCTCTCACAGTAGCTTGAGAAGGTGCCTGGACCGACGAGAGTCTGAGGAAGAGGTTGGTCTATCTTGCAGGGTTTGGCTGAAACTTTGTTTAGGTAATTGACAACGAATATTTATATTTATCATCTTTCTATTTGAACATACTTTACTGTTGTTAATTTTTCATTTCAATCACATTGCTTTTTTAAATATAATTTGTCATCTTTCATTTGAAAATACTTTATATGTTTACCTTTGTTTTCAATCACAATGCTTCTTTTTTAAATTTTATTTGTCAACTTTTATTTGAAAATTCTTTTAATGTCTACTTTTTTGAATATTTATCATTTCAAACGCATTGCTTTTTAAATTTTACCTATTAATATTTTATTATAATTATATTTTCGTATTTTGCTAATCTCTCACAGTTGCTTGAAAAATGGTGCCAGGATTCAATATAACCCGATATACTGACGGCATGCTGCGGGAGCTGGTCAAATCTATTTTACCGGGCTTGGCTGAAGATCTATTTAGGTAAGTGACAACGAATATTTATATTTGTCATCTTTGAAAATACTTCATATGTTTACTTTTGTTATATTTTCATTTAAATCACATTACTTTGTCATCTTTTATTTGAAAATACTTTATATGTTTACTTTTTGAATTTGAATCACATTGCTTTTTAAAATTTTACCAATAATTATATTTTATTAACTTTAAGAGAGCTCAAACTGTTGGATATTTTATATTTTAAACTTATATCAAACCAATCAATTTTTGATAAAATAGTATAAGGCAGTAGTACTGTATTTTCATAAACGTTGTATTTATTCATTAGATTGACTTAATTTTAAAAATTTTACTATGAATTAGTCTTTCAGAGCAATTTTATAGTATTTCGTGTATTCATATTACTATATTGTGTTGTCGGTATTTCAGCCAGATGCTGAGACTCAGAACGGAGGCTACATCATCGGGATACCCGTTGGTGACGTTGAATATTTCGTCGGGGGTTTCCTATCTCCCATGTACTAACACGGCCGAATCATCATCAGCCAGTCATGGGATAGGCATCTCAGGACGTGCAACGACGACCAGCAGCAACAACAACCACCCCCAGCGCATGCCTGGAAATCGACGTCCCTGCCTCCAGCATCCCAGCTAGCATCCCAGCAACCTCAACCGTCCACCTCGAGGGCAGCGGAGGTGGTCTCTCAGAGCCTGGACTTTATAGACGCTATCTTAGCCGATTTACGGAGTCAAATGGCATCTGAGAGATCACCTTCTCCTGAACAGCCGCCAGTCACGCTCGGGGACCTGGACGGGATAGAGGTAATAGACTTAATGACGGTTACGGACGAAGAAATGCAGAGTCTAGAGGAATAACACTTCTCGCAAAGCGGTAATATTATTGTTTTCATGTGAATATGATAATAGTGAGCAGTATTTTAAACCTTGCAGTGACACTTGTTTTAAAATATTACTTCCTACATTCATTTTCACGTAAAACCAACAGTTTTTCTCATTTGAAGAGGTATATATTCCCGCATTTCTTTGTGCATGGGGGTGGTATGTTGTAATGGATGACCACCACAGAAGGCAGCGATGGATGGAGCTCCCTTCCGTAGCCCTTAAAGCAGCTTACGCACCCGGTAAGCCCAGGATACATGCGAATGCCGGTCTTGCGTGGTAATATCGGAAATAAAAAATAATTACGATTTGGAACCCACAGCAACGTCATCAAAGATTCACTACTAGAATTGACCTATATTGTAGTTCAATTCTGATAGTGAGTAATTGCTGATGTTGCTGAGATCCCAATCGTAATTATTTTATTTCCCCTATATTACCACGCGGTCCCTGCAGTCACTAACCTACTTACTGTGTGCGTATAATATTTTTTTGTGTGTTTGCTTCTATTTGGGGGTGGCATGTTGTAATGGAATGGCCACCACTGAGGACAGCAATGGCTGGAGCTGTCTTCATTAGCTTTAGAAAATATTTTACCCACAGTAAGCCAAGGATACATGCGAATGCTGGTTTTGCGTGACTTTAAAATCGGGAGTGTAATATTTGTACTCTGATACTCACAGCAACATCACATTTATGCACTATCGCAATCGACCCACACCATCAAAGACTCGTTACTAGAATTGACCTATATTGTAGTTCAATTCTGATGAGGAGTAATTGATGGTGTAGTTCGATTTCGATAGTGCATAACTGCGATGTTGCTGTGATGTCACCTACAAATATTACACCGAATTTTAAAATCACGCGAACCCAATATTCGCTAACCTACTTACTGTGTGCGTAATATATTTTCTAAAAATATGAAATTTGTAGCATTTGACGTCGCATAGAGAGAGATGGTTCTCCAGCTTCAACTAGAAGGCTGGAGATTGCGCTTGATCTAAAAGCACCAGTAGAAAGTCTAAGACCAGCGTGATGTATTGAATCCAGGAGTTTCAAAACCGTAGGTCGAGCAGATGAATAGGCTATACAGCCGTAATCTATGCGCGATCTTACAACGGCGCGATAGAAACGGAGCATACAGGTTCTGTCTGCTCCCCAATTTGTACCACTTAGAACTCTCAACATATCCAATATCTTGCTGCACCGGGTCCTCAAATCACGCACATGCGGATTCCATGAAAGTCTTTTATCCAATAAAAGACCCAAAAATCTCACATTATCCGCGGTTTGAAGCCGCGTACCATCAAGATAAAGAATAGGTTCCTGGTGTTGCCTGCGACGACTAAATGCTATACACTGGGTCTTCGAAGCCGAAAACTTAAAGCCCGTAGATTTGGTCCACTCTTGCAATTTATTGATTACTAATTGTAAGGATCTTTCCGCTGTTGCCATACTTCTAGCAGCCATATATATACAAAAATCGTCTACAAACAGGGAACAGTGGACCGGTGACTGTACGTTTGAAGTGACGCTGTTAATGGCAACAGCAAACAGCGTCACACTCAAAACGCCACCCTGTGGTACACCATTCTCTAGTTCGCACCGATCAGAATATATGCCTCCTAGACGTACTCGGAAAGTCCTGTTATTCAAATAATGTTTTATAAAAGCAAGAATGTTACCTTGTATACCCCATGATTTCAATACGTTCAAAATTCCTCTTCTCCGTGCCATGTCATATGCCTTCTCAAGGTCAAAGAAAACACACTGAACGTTAGAAAGAAGTTTGTTTGTTTCTAGATACCAGACAAGACGACGGTTGACCATCTTCTCCAGTAGTTTGCATAAGCAGCTGGTCAGAGAGATGGGTCTGTAACTACTGGTATTAGGTTTTGTCCTTTTCCTGTTTTAGAAGAGGAATTATTGTCGCTTCTAACCATGCTTCGGGAAAACCGTGCTCCTCGAATATACGGTTGTATATCCGAAGGAGCACTACTTTTGCCGACGGTGGTAGATTTTTAATCATGGAGTATACAATATCATCCGGGCCTGGAGCTGAATCCTTCGTTGACGAGAGAGCTGACTCTAGTTCGTCGATAGAGAAATCGATATTTAAACAAGAATCTCCAGACAATCCAACGGTGAAAGGTAAGGCTTCCTGATTACGTTTGTACACCTGGAAAACGTCCTTGTATGCAGAAGATGAAGAATGTTTTGAAAACGCTAACGCTAGCACATTAGCAATTTCCTCACAGTCCGTGGTCAAAACACCATCCGAATGCCTTAATGAATTTAATGGCATTGTAATGCCTGGGATTTCCAAACGGGACACACTATGGCCTATTCCTCAGATAATAGCAAACTCCCGGACATCAGTACTTCCTTTCAAATTCCCCAAGTGGACTACGACTTCCTATTAAACCAGAACATGACCTTAGTCTTCAACCTCGATTGTCCTCTACAAAATTCCCCGAGTCTTGACACGTGTATCATCTGATAGGTTGGCTATAGCGCTAAGGCCAATGAAATGGCCAATCGGTGTAAAGAGTATTATGGAAGGGGATGGCCTATGGTGTTCTGGAAGGGGTACTATATAGTGTTATGTACCAGCCAAAAGGCAGAACAGTGGTAATAATTATTATGATAATAATTATAGAAGCTTATATAGAAGTTAGGGAGTTCTTTAGAAGAGTAATGTATGTTTAGTGAACTTAATTAATTTGTGTAGTTGTGTTCTTGTTCTACAACACAAAAATGTTATGTAAGTAACAATATACTCTATTATTACAACGACTTGTGTTAAAATTCTTAGTAAGCCTACCTGCTTCAACCCTTCTCACTCATAAACAGAACAAGATCTAAATCCACGTCCGTATCTCGGTCGTGACAAATTGGTGGCAGCGATGGTGGGATTCTGTTGCAAAAATTACAGAATTCTGTTCTGAATGTTGATTGAGAAGGTTGAGGTTGGTAACAAAGTGTGGCAAAGGAAAACTATTAATTTTCTTCTTTTTTTTTTAAAAGAAAATGTCTAGAATACATATAGTATTTACATTTGAATTGAGTCTTAGAATTTGGTTTTACTTGAAAGCAATGAAATAATCAACCTTTTACTGTGAATAATTATTTTAAAACAACTAGTAGTATTTTGGTTACAAATGAGTGCTACTTATAAGTGTTGTCTTTTTTTATATATATGGGAAATAGTATAAGGAAAAAACGTAAGAGTGAAGATAGTAGTTCTATGGAAAATCGCAGAAATTTTGGTAGCCCTACAGGTCAGTTAGTTAATAGGTCACCGATAGCTCCGGATTTATTCATGAAAATAGGTACACGAGTAGGGAATATTACTGCATATTACAAACATATTGCTCCGGTACCTAATCCAAAGCCAGTATCGGTAGTTAAACCTGTTCAGTTTACTAAGCTATCCACTATCACGGAGTCTGAAACTTCTAAACCTAATGACCACGTTTATGACATTCCTTGTTCTAGAACTCAATTACTTCTAGACCTGTATATTACATTCCTATCTCAGATCCTGATATATTGTTAGAAGGCTGCGAGACACTGTTAAAATCTTTGATCCAACGTGTGATAGAAAAACACATAAATGGTTATGCTACTTATACAGATGAAACAAATGTTATAAGAGTAAAATTATTAAAGCTAGAAATTGATTATTTTGATAATTAAATTTTTTTCACTTATGAACAAATGCATACAGTCCCTCAGTCTGATTGTGTTAGGCACTGTGATTTGTCTTATCACGCAGATAATTCTTATCTATCAAAACGAACCTCGTAATATTTCTTTGTTGTGGTGTATATTTGAGGCTATAAATAGCACCAACAGGTTAAACTAGTCAATTTGGTGAAGTTTTTTTTTTTTATTTAAAAAAAAAAAAATGGAAACCTCACAAGAAATTCAAGATTTAAAGCAAGCATTAGTAAATGCCCAAGCACAGCTCAAAGCACAGGCTGAACAAATAAAGTTGATCAAGGAGACTTCCTCCACAAAAATAAAAGATTTAACTACAGCTAACCTAGTGGAAGTTTGGCGCGGAGACGGATCTGTCCCCGTGACAGAATTTTTTGACAATATAGATAGAGCTGCTCAAGTGGGAAATTGGTCTGATTTGGACAAAGTTTCACTCCTTAAACTGAAATTAAGAGGGCCAGCGGCATTATTCCTGAATAGTAATCCAGCACTCCAGAAATTAAAAGTTACGTATCAAGAACTTCGAGAGAGTTTCTATGAACGATTCCGAATAAAGCAGTTGGATCAGTTCCATAATGTGGCTTTACAAAACGCTACACAATTAAGACACGAGAGTAAAGAAGCGTTTGCCGATAGGTGCCGAAGGTTAGATGTCAAGACCGTCCGTCAAGTTACAGTCCCTGAGCATCAAAAGATAATACATGAAGAAGCCGAGCGTAGGATGCTAGCTGCCTACACTAATGGTTTATATGGTACTATAGGACAACAAGTACGTTATCGTATGCCGAGTTCTATGTCAGAAGCAATTCAACTCGCTTGTACAGTAGCTGCAGTAGAAGCTAGACCTTCACCTGATCTGCCATCTAGGAACGTGTATCTAACAAGAATTACTTGCTTTAATTGCAACCAAACAGGGCATATTGCAAAGGAATGCCGAGCAAAGGAATGCCGAAATAAGTATCGTGGTAACATGAATGGAAATAGAGCAAGTACCAGGAACAATGACAACAGTAACGGAAGTTGGTTACGCACTGGGAACAATTATCCTAATGGGGTAGAGTGCTACGCATGTCATAAGCGAGGACACATCGCCCGAGATTGCAAGAGCTCGTCGGTACACCCAAACACATCGGGTTCGGCAGGGAGAAGCACCGACCTGTCGAACTGGGAATCGTAAGACATAAGAAGAAGAATAAACCGTCGTATACTGTTACGAATATTATAAATAAGGCTGGTGAAGACCAAATTGTGTTAGATGTAGTAATAGATTACAAAAATTGTAGATGAATAGTCGACACAGGTGCTACCATTTCGATTTTAAAACCTAATATTAGTAATGGGCAAGTCGTACATAGTGACGTCACAGCCAAAAGTGTAACTGGTGAGAAGTTGAAAACATATGGAATTCAACGCGTTTCCGTAACTCTTCAAGAGAAATAAAAATTTTCCCACGAGTTCTTAGTAGCTTCATTAGAGATACCTTACGATGGAATTTTGGGAATGGACTTTTTGAAAATTATTGGAGGAAAATTAGATTTAACTACTGGAGAATTGTTCTTAGAAAGCAATCCAGTTTTTATAGTGGATAAGGGTAGAATAGAGTGTGAACATACAAAGCAGGAGTTGTCATTGCAAATGAAGGAGGTATGGCCTGATCAACCCACTCCTACACCTAGCAATAGCGACGCTAAGGCTTTACATAAGGAAACATTAACTTTCCTTGTTCAATCCATTAAGGAAACACCTTTACCACCCATGTCCGAAGTGTTAATTCAGGGACGCCTGAAGATTGATACCCGTGAGAAAATAGTAAGTCCAAAAGTGGTACTTATAGAGCCAGTAGAGTTTTGTATACATGGTGTCAGAACTGGTAGAGGTATAGCTAAAGTTGGAGAAGGAATTCCAGAAGTAGTTGTGAAAGTAGTGAATTTTAGTAAAGAAGAATTGATTATCCCAAATAACAAGGTATTAGGTATAGCAGAAGAATTTGTAGCAGAAGATTTAGAAAGTGAGAAAATTGAATCAAGTTTAGTACATGCCGTTAGAGTTATTAGGAAACCCTTAAGCGAAGATGTAAAAAATAAATTAGAGCACCTAAGTAAACCAGAACATGAAGTATTAGAACCAGTGTTGAAGCGATATGCGCATTTATTCGACGAACCAAAAAGGAAAATTGGTTGTAGTAGTAAAGTGGAACATGAAATAAACACAGGTGTACACGCACCTATAAGGAAGAATCCGTATAGACTACCTCATACTCTAAAACCTATAGTAGAAGAACAGGTAAATGAAATGTTAGAGAAGGGAATTATACGACCTTCTACATCACCATGGTCTAGTCCTGTAGTGATCGTTTCAAAGAAAAGTATACCAAAGTATAGATTTTGTGTTGATTATAGAGCCCTCAATGCTATCACAATAGGAGATGCTTATCCCTTACCTAATATTACTGAGACCCTAGACTGCCTACATAATAGTGCGTATTTCACTACCCTCGATTTACACAGTGGCTTTCATCAAGTAAGAATGTCTCCGAAAGATATAGAAAAAACTGCGTTTAGTATACCTGGACAGCATTATGAATTCACAAATATGCCCTTCGGATTATGTAATGCCCCAGCTACTTTTCAAAGACTAATGGATAGTCTATTAATAGGCATTAGAGGAGAAGAAGCCTTAGTTTATCTTGATGACATAATTATTTTTAGTCAAACTATCGAACAACATGCAGAGCGACTTGATAAGGTGTTATCTAAACTGGAAGCCGCAAACCTCTACGCACAGTTATCTAAGTGTGTATTTGCTGCTAACACAGTTGAATATTTAGGACATATTGTAACTAACAAAGGAATTTTACCCGACCCAAAGAAAATCAAAGCAATAAAAAATTATCCTAGACCACAAAACGTTAAAGATATTAGAGCCTTCTTAGGGCTAGTAGGCTACTATAGAAGATTTATTGAAAATTTTGCTGAAATAGCAAAACCATTGACGGAATTGACAAAGAAAGATGTTGTTTTTAAGTGGGAAAACACCCATGAAACTGCCTATTTGAGGTTATCTAACTCTCTTTGTAATGAACCTGTTTTGAAGTATCCCGACTTTACCAAACCATTTATGCTAAGCACAGATGCTTCTTCTATTGCTTTAGGCGCCGTACTATCGCAGGTGCATAAAGGACAGGAACACCCCGTTGCATATGCTAGCAGGCAATTAAATAAGGCAGAGAGAAATTATAGTACCACTGAGAGAGAGCTTTTATGCGTAATATGGTCTACAAAATATTTCAGATGTTACCTATATGGACGAAAATTTACAGTTATAACCGACCATGCCGCTTTAAGGTGGATACTGAGTTTAAAGGATCCGTCCTCTAGGCTTACGAGATGGGCTCTTCGACTATCCGAATTTGAATATAATGTTATCCATAAACCTGGAAAAAAACATACAAATGCAGATGCTTTAAGCCGTCATATCAATACCGTTACAACACCGTATTTATCCAGACAACAGATAACTTCCGAACAGCAGAAGGATGAGTTCTATCAGCGAAAAATTAGTAACCCAGAAGATAAATATAAATTGGATACCGACAATTTGCTTTATAATATAGAAGATGGAAAACCTAGATTAGTCATACCTCAATCTTTGGTTAGGCAAATAATTAGTCACCATCATGACACAAAATTTTCTGGACATCAAGGGATAAAACGCACTATAAGTTTGATAAAAGAACGTTATTATTGGACAAGTATGAATAAAGACGTAGAAAATTACATTAGCACATGCCTCTCCTGTAATCAAAGAAAATCTGGGAAACGTACAAAAGCCCCTATGGCAAACTTTACTTCTGTAACAGAGCCTTTCGAGTTAGTATCGTTGGACATTGTAGGACCATTACCTGTGAGCAGAAATGGGAATCGTTATTTATTAACCTTCATCGATCATTTGACTAGGTACTGTGAAGCCATACCCATCCCTTATCAGAGTGCAGACATTATAGCGAAAGAATTTGTTCACAAAATTATAACAAGGCAAGGTGTACCAAAACGGTTGTTAACGGATCAAGGACGAAATTTTGTCTCAAACTTCTTTACGACTGTGTGTTCCTTATTAGGCATAAGGAAAATACAAACAACTCCGTATCATCCACAGACTAACGGAATGTTAGAAAGGTTACATAAAACTATAGCTGATATGATAGCACATTACATATCAAATGATGGCAAAAATTGGGACCAAGTAGTACCGTATGCTCTGATGTCGTATCGTAGTACTAAGCAATCAGCTACCGGATACAGCCCACATATGCTTTTATACGGTCACGAAATGAGATTTCCTACAGAGGATAACCTTGATATGGAAACTTGCGAAATGGAACCGGAAATAAAGGATATGATAGAACATTTAAAACGGGTTAGAAAGACTGCAATTAAAAACGTTGAAATTAATAAGGCAAAGAATAAGAAATACTATGATAAAAATAGTAAATTAGTGAAGTGTACTGAAGGAGACTTTGTATTTTTACATGACCCTAAAATAAAACTAGGGCCACTTAAGAAATTTGGTAAGAGTTGGAAAGGTCCTTATCAAATAGAAAAGGTGTTAAATAATTTGAACTACAAGATAAAACTTAATAATAGAGACAGTGTGATTGTGCATGTAAATAGACTGAAGACTAGTAAATGCAAGCCGGAAACCGCAATCCGCAATCGCAAAGATAAGCTCCCTATCTTACATTCCAGCAATGAATGGCCTAATACGTTTACGGTAGAGGAAGACCATGAAATAGGCGATGAAGATTCAACAACTGGAAATGATTTCGTACTTAGAGGACCCATTTTACAACATGATTTTTTTTTTCTTTTTTCCTGGCGAAAAACCAATTGTGGTTGTCATCGCCAAACAAAATCTAACACGGAGCGCAATACCAAATAAATTTAAATAGATCAAAAACTTCAAAACAACAACAATAAATAACAAAAACAACAATAAATCTATAACAATGAAAAAACTCTTAAAAAACTATAAATAACAAAATAACAACAAAGAACAATATAACAGTAAATAAATAATAACAATATGTAAAACAATAATAAGTAACAATCTACCAATAAATAAATCTCAATAGCAAGAACAAGAACACAAAATAAATTAAATTAAGATAAATAAAAGAAACAGAATTATACGTATAAATAAAAAAATATATTTATGTATTAAATTTTAAAAAATATTTTCAAGTGGTGCAAGAAAGCGATGACTCGGTCAATGGCCGAGGCATCGTCCCTTAGCACCACCTTCAAACTCCCTTTTAAATTAAAAAGGTCACGAATATTGCTTACATTAACACATTCTACTAAAATATGTTTTATTGTGAAGATATCACCGCAGTATTGGCATATTGGAGGATCTTCACGACGCATCAAATATCCATGAGTTGCAAAAGAGTGGCCAACGCGAAGGCGTGTAACCACCACTTCCTCCCTACGTTTTGAACGAATTGAAGATCTCCATGGACGGACGGTATCTTTAATTTCCCTCAGCTTATTATGAATCACGGTATGCCACTCGTCATTCCAAGCAGCGAGCAATAAATGTTTCGCGAAACACACATAATCAGATGCCATAACCAGTTGAGTAAGAGGCACCAAACTTATAGCTTTCTTCGCCGCTTCATCCGCTTTTGTGTTTCCAAGTATTCCGCAATGTCCAGGAACCCAACAGAAAGTTACCCCCACACCCCTCAATTGAAGCCTGTGTACAGCAAACAAAATGTCCCCAACTAAAGGGTTGCTAGAGAAAACATCCTGAAGAGCCTGAAGAGCACGTTTGGAATCCGAACACAAAAGATAATGTGAGGATCGAGATTGAATGACGTCCAAAGCTTTAAAAATAGCAAATAGTTCTGCCGTGAAAACACTGCAAGCTGAGGGCAATCCGTACGTGTAGGTACGTCCAGACGCATAAAACGCACACCCAACGTCATTGTCCAGTTTAGATCCATCAGTGAAAATAATTTCACTGTGTTGGTGAGATTTATAAATGGATAAAAATTCCTGGTGGTAGACCACAACAGGAGTATCGTGTTTTATATAACTGGACAATGAGAAATCGAAGTGCGGCGTTTTTATTATCCATGGAGGTAGATAGCACATTTGTCGTTCAAACATAGTTGGAAGTTGCAACTCAAGGTCATCCAATATTCTTAACGTTCGTATGCCAAATGGAGCGGTCGAACGTTGACGTGTATTGTACACTTGATTTAGCTTATTATTAAAGACTATTTCAAATGCCGGGTGGTTAAGTTTGCTTCCAAGAACAGAAACGTAAGACATTTGTAGCATCTGACGTCGTCTAGAAAGGGCAGGTTCCCCAGCTTCGACAAGAAGACTAGGGATTGGGCTAGTTCTAAATGCACCAGTAGCCAGTCTAAGTCCAGAGTGGTGGATGGTATCAACACTTTTCAGAACTGTAGGTCGTGCAGATGAGTAGACTTGACAACCATAATCTATGCGCGATCTAACGACTGCGCGATAAAATCGAAGCATACTAGTTCTGTCTGCTCCCCTATTCGTTCCACTAAGGACTCTTAACATATCCAATTTCTTGCTGCATCTCACCTTCAAATCACGAACATGTGGACCCCATGAGAGTCTTTTATCAAATAAAAGACCCAAAAATCGAACACTATCCGTGGTTTGAAGCTGAACCCCGTCAAGATAAAGGATCGGCTCCTGGTGTTGCCTACGACGACTAAATGCTACACATTGGGTCTTCGAAGCAGAGAATTTGAAACCTGTAGTTTTTGACCATTCCTCCAATCTGTATATTGCTAACTGCAAAGATCTTTCCGCAGTTGCCATACTACGAGCAGGCACATATATACAAAAGTCATCCACAAAAAGGGAACAGTGTACCGGAGATCGTATATTACTGGTGATACTATTTATTGCAACGGCAAATAGCGTGACGCTCAGCACGCTGCCCTGCGGTACACCATTCTCCTGTGTATAGCTGTTTGAATACGTGCCTCCAAGTCGAACGCGGAAAGATCTGTTTGAAAGAAAGTTAGCGATGAATGCTAGGATATTCCCTTGTATACTCCATGATTTTAGAGTGTTCAGAATTCCTCTTTTCCATGCCATATCATATGCCTTTTCAAGGTCAAAGAAAACCGCAACGAGCGTTTGACGCAAGAGAAAGGCATCTTGAATAGCGGATTCTAACAAAACCAATTGGTCAACTGATGAGCGTCCTAGTCTGAAACCACATTGTTCGTTGCTAAGAAGGTTGTTGGTTTCTAGGTACCAGACAAGACGGCGGTTGACCATCTTCTCTAGTAATTTGCACAAGACGCTTGTAAGTGATATAGGCCTGTAACTACTGGGGTTGGTTTTGTCCTTACCTGGCTTCAAAAGAGGAATTACAGTCGATTCTAACCATGCATCGGGGAAAGAGCACTCCTCGAATAAACGATTGTATACTCGAAGGAGGGCAAGTTTCGCCGATGATGGTAGATGTTTTAGCATGGAGTACACAATGAAATCAGGACCTGGTGCAGAATCCTTCGTTGACGCAAGAGCTGACTCCAATTCCCCTATAGAGAAAGGGGTGTTTAAAGTAGAGTCCTCAGACAACCCAACGGTAAACGGTATTGCTTCTTCCTTCAGTTTATACATCTGGAACAATCTATTATAGGCTGTAGTAGCAGAAAAGTTTGAAAAAGATGTTCCAAGTACATTAGCAATGTCATCACTGTTTGTGATTAATCTCCCATCTGGTTGCTTCAGCGCAATGGCTGGCAACGAAATGGAAGTACCACAAACTGATCTTAGTTTCCTCCACACTGTGGAGGACGGAGTTGTTCGTCTAATTGTGCTAATGTACTGTTCCCAAGAGTTCTTTCTACTCAGCCTGAATATCCTCCGTGCTTTCGCACGGAGTATTTTATATTCCTGAAGGTTTCCATTTGTTGGGTGTCGTTTAAATTTCCTAAGAGCTCTTCGTCGTAAACGGAGGATTTCTGTGCATTCATCGTTCCACCACGGCACAGGCGGTCGGCGTGGATGCGCAGAGGTTTTCGGAATGGTCTCTTCAGCGGCATTTAAAATTGCTTTTGTAAAATTTTCTATATTTTCATCAATGGGTGTCAGATAATCCATGTCAAGTGATACAAGGTAATTCAATTCGAGTAGGAGTCCCAGTTGGCTTTTCGCAAAATCCAACTGGAATTTCGAGCATAACAGGGTTGGGAGTCACATAAACTGATCTTAATAGGCACATGGTCGCTTCCATACAAACCGACCATGTGCATCTAGTAGCTAATTGAGGGCTGCAAATCGATAGATCAACAGCTGTCCATCCACCAGTAGATGCTGCTAAATTAGTAGGAGAACCGTCATTTAGCAGACATAAGTCTAGTTCCGTTCTTACACTTTCAACAATATCACCTCGAGAGTTCCTAGTCGGAGATCCCCAAGACGAATGGTGGGCATTAAAATCCCCTACCAATAAGAACGGAGTTGGTAACTGGCTTATCAAATTTACTAAATCACTGTGATGCAGGTTTTCTTGTGGCGGCAAGTAGACACAACACACAGTGATTTTATACGGGACAGCTGTTTGAACGGCTACTGCTTGTAAAGGAGTTATTAAGTTTAGAGAAACAGCATCGATACAGTCACGGGCTAGGATGGCTACGCCACCTCTAGCTCGATCTTCTGTAACGAAGTCCGATCTAAAAACTGAATACTCCCTTAAATGGAAATTATGCGATTCGTGGAGATGTGTCTCCTGTAGACATACAAACATTGGATACACATCTCGCACGAGTACTTTAAGTTCTTCTATGTGACTCCTAACACCGTTGACGTTCCATTGTATCACTGACTTCCTAAGCAAAGACATTTATTAGCTTAGCAAAGGATTTATTTGACACCCATTGGTGCTCTCTCCTTTCTTGCCTGGGACGTTTTTAGACGTCTCAGGCTCACATTTCTCAGATTCCATATCCACCCGTTCAGGGATGGAATCTGAGGAAGTTTTGGTTTTAGGAGGGGTAGTTTTTACATTCCCTCCTTTGTTAGCATTCTTCTTAATACCCGGTAACGACGGTGGCGATGTGGTCTGACGTAACACTGGTTTACGTGGTTTTGATTTTTCCAACGTCTTCTGCACAGAAGGTTTATTACCCGTTGATAATATCTTCTGCACAGAAACACAAGGCTCGCTCAGTGATTTATTTCGTGCTCCAATCCCCCCAGTGGAAGGGATAGGTACACGAGGCAAAACACTATCAGTTGCTGCAGGTTGTTCCAAATTCAAAGACGGACCATTTGTGACTAAGCACAAAAGGCGAGACACTTGTTCAGTTAGAGCTTCAATATTCTTGGACAGCTCAGCACAGTTGGAACAAGACGATTTTGAAGCGGTCAGGGTAGCGGCATAAGTCTTACTGTCTGTCTTTGGCTGAGTTGATCGATAGAGTTTTTTGGCCTCTGGAAACGACAGCTTGTCTTTCGCCATGATGCCTAGGATAGCTTTCTCTTCCTTAAAGGTAGGACAATTGTAGGATCGCGCTGGGTGGTCACCACTAAAGTTGGCGCATTTCGGAGAATTAACACAATCCTTATCATCATGGCCTTCAACGCTACATATACCGCATACGTTCTGCTTCGAACACGTAGAGCTGATATGCCCAAATCGCTGGCACTTGAAGCAGCGCCTAGGGTTAGCCACGTATGGTCTCACTGAGAGCCTTTGGTAACCTGCATGTAAATATTCGGGTATTTCCGGTTTGCCGAAGGTAACGATAAAAGAAGCTGTTGCTACCTTTTCTCCTTTGTCCATTTTCATGATAGGGACAACGTCCGTAACTGACTGAGACGACAGTTCGGACTTAATTTCATCAACTGAACTGTACATTAAATCCCTACATGTGATGACCCCCTTTGAGTAATTCAAGGATCTGTGGGGAGCCACAGATACCTTGACCTGGTCAAAGAAAGAGGTCATTTTAGATAGAGCACGGGTTTGTCTCTCGGTGGAAGTCGCAACTAACAGTGTTCCGTTTCTGAGTTTCTTAATAGAGGCTACTGGGCCTCCAGCACACGCAGTAATAGCCTTGTTAATAAGGAAGGGAGAAACTTTGGAAAGATCTTTCCCTTCTTCGGCACTAGAAACAACTAAATACTTTGCTGATGGCAATGTCTGCGACGTTGCCACCATCAACTTTTTACTCAAATCCTTTTGAATATGATCGTCAGGAGAATCCTGGCGTGTTCTCTTTAAACTGGTCATATTTGACGGGGTTTTTGAATCCATAAATATTTTTTGCCAGCCATCGTGTCAAGCGTTACGGGCGAGACTATAGGAACGGGTACACCCTTGGATCACAATAAGATCATTTCCAATCCTCAGAACTCTCGAGGCCTATAGCTTGTCTCCTTAGCTCGACTGGATGTGCATCAGTCGAGAACTCGTAATACTGTGCACAGGCTCCGACACCCATGCACCGCGGACACTCCCTGACCAAGGACCGAAGCGGCTGGTAGACCAGAAACCGCGCTTACGTCTTCGGCAGAGCAAGCTCACATCAGCGTCCCAGACCAGAGTTTGTCACGCTCTGGACTTTTCAGCACTCCCAACGCGCAACGGTTCTGACCAGTCAAAATTCCCTAAGCGAAGATGTAAGTGTTGAAATGTGTATAGATTGTGTTGGTGTGTGTATGTGTGTGTGTATGTTTTTGTGAGTGGTGTAGTGTTAGGCTAGGGTACCGCGAGGGACGCCAAATCTCTCGTAGCCGCACCCCGCTGCGGTTTTACAACATGAAGAACCCAACGATGAAGAATTTGATTTAGATGAATGTGATGTAACAAATATTGGCGATGAAACCTTCCTAGATCCTAGAGATCCTGAATGGTTACCTGACAACCCTAATCTACCGCCCCCTCAACACCCACACCCCTATAACCTACGACCAAGAGTTACTAGTAGTAGAAGTGAATAGTAAATCAGCATAAAAACCCTCGACTTTCCTCTTTCAGATGTGATCCTGTTTTTGCTGTTAACGAATTTTACCCATGCGACGCCAAACTGTTCCAGCATACCCAAGCCATCTGATCAGTCGTGTACCCTAGACAAAGGATTAGTATTCCTCAAGGAGAGAGACATCAACTTATCCAACAATACATGGACTTTAGCTATCTCTGTAGAGACTGACAGTTGGGATAAAATATTGGTTGCTACAGAAACCCTTTTCTTCTATCTGGATTCGCAGAAAGGCAATTCTGAAATTAATGACCTAATTCCGTTTAATGAAATCGAGAGACTTCGTTTATTATTTCGAAATACTTGTAATAAGGTTTCCTATCCTAAACTTGCATTACCTTCGTCAAGACCTACTAGAGGAATAGCTAATGGTGCAGGGAAAGCATTTAAATCTCTTTTTGGGACTTTAGATGACGCAGATTATAAAAGTATTAATTTAAGATTAAAAGTTCTTGAATCACAAACAGCAGATATAATACATTTAGGACACGAACAACTAACATATGCCAAGAAGTTAGGTATTAATGTAGATGAAAATTATAAAGTAACCAAATAAATAACTGAAACTTTTGAAACTATTTTTAAGGAAATAAAAGAAACCAATCAATCTGTGTGGAATGAAATTAGTAAATTAAAGTTTAAAATAGAATATCAAGCAAAAATGTCTTCTTTACTAAGAGAAATGGGTTTAACACTAATATTAGTCGATCAGCAATTGTATCAGCTTCAAGGAGCTTTAGATGTAACATCCTTCGGAGTATTGAGTTCAATGTTAATTACACCTGAAGAATTAAGTAACATTTTAAAAGAAATTGTAACAAAGTTACCTAGTGGTGTATCTTTAGTATCTAGTACTGCACTAAATAATATGTATAATTTTTATAAACTTTGTAAAGTAAATTCTATCTTATACCAGAATGGTATAAGGTTGATTATTGAAATCCCATTGCTATCTGAGAGTAGAAACGTTGAATTATTTAAGGTATATTCCTTGCCTCACTATAACTTTGATTTAGCACAGTTTATTGTAGTAAGAGTAGATGTGGACTATCTTGCCATCTCAAAGGACCGACAGTGGTATGCTCTTCTACAACGTGACCAGCTAAAGGACTGCAACGAGTCACCAGGTGGAATCTGCCCAGTACGGATACCGCTACTACCTACCGCAGACGGCAACAGCTGTGAGTATGCAGTGTTCCAGAGGGACGACGACAAGGCACGTAGGCTTTGCAGGCATGAGGTTCTCTTAAATTATACTATTCCTATTCTTCTTGCTGGTCCAAGAAATGACCTTTGGATTTACAGTTTCCCCACAACTCTCTTGACAACATGGTATTGCCGATATCCTAATGAAATTCCTAGAGCAAGTTCCAAAGCTTTGAGAGGAATTGGAATTATTTACAATACAAACAATTGTGAAATCTATTCAAAACATTTCCAGATATTTCCAAGCTCTAATAAATGGACGATGTCTTCTATAAAATTTAATCCTATTGTAGTTCCTACTGTTACAAATATTCTTAATTCATCCGAAAGTATCACATCTCAAGATAATATTCAAAACCCAAATGTAACCCTTAAATTGATGCAAATGTTTAACCGCTCCACAGTTGTGATTGATATCACAGAAATGGAGAAGCTGCAAAGTGAGCTGCAGAAACCGCGGAGAACTGTATATGTGAACAATGATTCATTGATAACCTATTTCGTTATTCTATTTGTATTTTGTTGTGTTGGCAGTTATCTAATTACAACTTTTTGTCTTGTAAGCCTGCACAAAGTTTACTACTGTCTACAGAGACGAGCGTCAACAAGGGATGCCGACACCACTACGGACACTCTAATCAACCATCTAGCCTTAACGGAGGATTCAACCCCCACTACAAGGGACAACCATCACGTTTCTATAGCAGTGGAAAGTGTGTGAAATTTACAAATTATAAAATTTGATTAATTTTTAAATATTTCTATTTGTATCTAGTTTTAACTTAAAATGTGGACCTATATCCAGGTCAAGTGAATAATTCTTTTAGACTTGTGAAGGACAAGCTAGGGAATAAGAACTTCTGTTTGCATTGACAGACAATAAATATATAAAGATAAACGTAATGTTAATATATAGAACAAGAAAACATATGATTTAACTAAATTTTGTTTATTTCTTGATTATTAATTGAATATTATTAAATATAAAAGATTGTAAGATTTTTATAAATGTTCTCAGATACATTAGGTATGTGAATACATTAGAATTTAACTTTAGTGGCTTAGTGCCTGTCCTACTCGTTGAAAAGAAAGACTATCTGAGTCTTCCTTTTCAAAAGGAGAGGGTAGTTGTAATGCCTGGGATTTCCAAACGGGACACACTATGGCCTATTCCTCAGATAATAGCAAACTCCCGGACATCAGTACTTCCTTTCAAATTCCCCAAGTGGACTACGACCTCCTATTAAACCAGAACATGACCTTAGTCTTCAACCTCGATTGTCCTCTACAAAATTCCCCGAGTCTTGACACGTGTATCATCTGATAGGTTGGCTATAGCGCTAAGGCCAATGAAATGGCCAATCGGTGTAAAGAGTATTATGGAAGGGGATGGCCTATGGTGTTCTGGAAGGGGTCCTATATAGTGTTATGTAGTGTCAAATTCCCTAAGTAAAGATGTTAGTGTATGTGTATATGTGCGTGTGTGTGTGCGTGCGTGTGTGTGTGTGTGTGTGTGTGTGTGTGTGTGTGTGTGTGTGTGTGTGTGTGTGTGTGTGTTGTGTGTGTTGTGTGTGTGTGTGTGTGTGTGTGTGTGTGTGTGTGTGTGTGTGTGTGTGTGTGTGTGTGTGTGTGAGCTTTGTGAGTGGTGTAGTGTTAGGCTAGGGTACCGCGAGGAACGCCAAATCACTCGTAGGTGCGGCTAGTCCGCACCCCCCTGCGGGATAGCCAATAGGAATCGCGTCTATAACGCAAACTGTGAATTCTTAATTTAACAGCAATAGCTGCATTTGATGTCGCGGAAACGACCTCAGCTAAACTTGCAGCTGCAACAGATGTTTAGACAACCTTCAACTAAGAAACACTTATACTGTGTTTCTGAATGGCTAAGAAAACCAGCTCGTTGATTGGTTCGAGTAAAGATTAACTTTTGCCTATAAATTGAGATAGATTACTATATGCTTTACATTGCTACTTTGCTCGTGGAGCAGTTCTGTTAAAAATTTGAAGAAATGGCATCAAGGAGTGTAGAACCAGTGTGTGTGTTGGAACTGCCTGAAGTCGCTCTAGGACCATGGGTGAGGAAGGCTACTAGACCATCGCTCCCAATTGGCAAGACGGCAAAGCAGGCAGGACCTTCGCTGCCCATCGCTGGACTTTCACCAACATTACCCCCTAAACCGTCCCTTCCCTTTCCTCAAAAACCTCATTGTAAAAGAGAACTTTTTCCAACTAAACCGACTTTGAATTATCCTATATATACCAATCATTTGTAACATAATCTTTCCAACAACCCAAACACAGCCTCAGAACCAATACAAAACCAAATTCACAAAATACCTCTATCTAAAATTATGACCTCACCACACCATCTTCAAGTAAGAAAGCAGTGGAAGTACATTGGTAAAAGGAGGGGGGGGGGGAAATACGGTTCATTGTAAAAACCTCTCATGAATCTGGACTTTGTGCAAAACATTAACCAAAATTAACTAAAGTAGGAAGTGTTAAAGAAACGAAACAAAGTACTTGCACTGCTATTCTTAATGATAAAAAAACCTTCCAAACAAACAATTGTTCCTCTAAAAGAAAAAATATTCAAGGATCCAACATCGAAAACTGAACCTAGATTGGTCAGGCTTACGAGGTTGGATCCAAAGATCCCTTATAAATTTGAATATAGAGAGGGATCGTATGGAATTTTTTCTTTTAAAGGAAGAATTAGAAATAAAATTTGTATTCCTCAATGGTTCCAGTTTCCAGACATTACGAATGGAGACTGGTATCTTGAGAATAAAAAAAATAAAAGGGGACTTCCTACTTTGGTCCGAAACCCTAAAAATAATTATATATTTTTTTGTTTTTCTAAATTTTAAATTCAATTACTGTTATTTGTGGTTTATAGGCCTACTGGGGAAAGAGTTCCACATAAAAAAAAACTCTTAACGCGCCATTGAGTTGTACAGCTTAGTAGATTTATTTATATATATATATATATATATATATATATATATATATATATATATATATATATATATATATATATATGTATTACTGTGCATAACAGGTCTATATATATATATATATATATATATATATATATATATATATATATATATTTAAACTTACTGTGGTGAGGAAACCAACTAAAAAAAATAAATTCACTTTTATACTTGAATGGTTTGAAAATCACTTTTCTCTAATTTTCCCTTGACATATTGACACCAGATATATACAACAACAAAGAGTCTTATTTTACATTTCCGACACCTATAATGCATAATGTAAATATGACAAGCTTTAAAAGATTTTTTAAAAAATTTAAAATAAATAAATTGTTTGTATTCTATTTATTAAAAAAATATGATTGGTTAGGTTCTGTGCAATAATTTAAAGAGCAATGTCTTTTCATTTACAATGTGACTCCTGCTACGGAATTAATTACTGTCTGGAGAGATAGAGTGAAGAAACATAACCAATTTATTCACATGTGCATAAAACGTTTTTGTAAGAGGGTCTAAAACGGTTGCAGTTTCAAGGACTAAACTCGTCTAGTCTTTTAGATAAAAACATGATTCAAGTTCATGACCACATGTACGGATGAGGTTTTTAGCGTTTTTGTAAGAGGGTCTAAAACGGTTGCAGTTTCAAGGACTAAACTCGTCTAGTCTTTTAGATAAAAACATGATTCAAGTTCATGACCACATGTACGGATGAGGTTTTTAGCATGCCACAGACGGGATTCATTACTGTAGAACCGCAACATGTGTTTAGTGATATTATTATTATAATTTGTAATTTAACGAACAGTTATGTGTTGTAGAGTTATTTAACTTTTACAATAGTTGTGAGTGGTACTGTAAAAACGCATTTATTTTTTTTAAAACGCCATTTGTTTGACCTTGAAAATATGTAAATGCTCTTTTCATAATAATAAATATATATGTCTTACGAGTCCTTAGTTGATAAATAACGAAAAAATTGATTCATGCACATTTTGAAGATATGCATTTAAAAAGACAATCTTTATAAAGTACGTTTACTTCCAGACAATCTTCTAAGCTAACATTAGTATAAGAAAGGTAACCCCCACCACTAAAGTATTTGTTATTATACCCCCCACCAAATAATAATTTATAAATATGAGTACTTGAAGCTAAGTAGTCATTTGTTAACAGCGTTGATGAACGCTCGTCAATAATGGATACAATGAAAAGTAGTAATAAAGATTAACGTATCATCGAAAAGTGACTTTTTATAAGTGCATTTTATAGTTCCAAAACAATCATATCCTGAATATCAGATTAACTCCAATACCTATAAATACACTTTTCTTAAAGTGTATTTAATAATAATTACACTTTTCAATAAAGTGCTTTTACTACAAAGAATCGCATACCATCACCCAAATATAAAATGCATTTTCTCCCTAATTCCCCAGTATTAATTGGGGCCGCTAAATTCGTATTCCATTAAACACCCTTCATTAAATACACTCAGATCCAAATACTACTTTTACTATAAAAACTTAAACACACTTTTTACTCAACTACCTCCCCTCATTACGTCACACACTCACACTACTAACACCTTTTCACGTCACCACACTTATACGCACCCGCAATCACACACAATTTTACAGTTTTAAATTTAGCGGCCCCAATTTAATACTACTCTGAAGAGCACTTTTGGAATCGGAACATACAAGATATTTAGATGTTGCAGACGAAATTGATCTTAAAGCTTGGAAAATTGCTTAAAGTTCTGCTGTAAAAACGCTACAGACTGAGGGTAATCCATAAGTGAAGGTTTGTCCTTCCATATAAAATGCACAACCTATACACCATTGTCCAGTTTTGAACCGTCTGTGAATATACTCACAGTATGTGGGTGAGTTAGTTGGATCTGCAAAAACTCCTGACGATAAATAACGTCAGGAGTATTGTGTTTTAGGTACATGGACAATGAGAGGTCACATTTTGGCTTTTGTATTGTCTATGGAGGGATGTAGCATGATGTTCGTTCGAATATAGGTGGATGTTCTAAATTTAGATTGCTAAAAATGCGCAACGTTCTTATTCCAAAGGGTGCAGTTGAACGTTGACGCACATTGTAACGATCCTCGAGGTAGTTATCAAAAACTGCTTTGAATGCCGAATGTTTAGGTTTACTTCGAAGACCAGTGTAATATGAAATTTGTAGCATTTGACGTCGCATAGAGAGAGATGGTTCTTCAGCTTCAACTAGAAGGCTGGAGATTGGGCTTGATCTAAAAGCACCAGTAGAAAGTCTAAGACCAGCGTGATGAATTGAATCAAGGAGTTTCAAGCGGGTTGCAATCTGGGGAACCCCATGAAACATGGTGGGCATTGAAATAGCCCACTAATAAAAACGGAGTCGGTAACTGATTTGTAAGGTCTACAAGATCTCTGTTGCAGGTTGTCACTTGGTGGAAGGTAGACACAACAGAGAGTGAGTTTGTACGGAACAGCTGTTTGAATTGCCACTGCTTGTAAGGGAGTTATTAAGCTCACAGGAACGGCGTCGACACAGTTACGGGCTAGAATAGCTACGCCACGTCTTGTTCGATTTTCTGTTACGAAGTCCGATCTGTAAACAGAATACTCTCTTAGATAGAAATTGTGCGATTCATGGAGATGTGTCTCTTGAATGCAGATGTACATAGGATACACATCTGTTACAATTATTTTGAGATCCTCAATGTGACTTTTTCCAGGCGAAAAACCTATTGAGGTTATCATCGCCTAACTAAAGTTAAGTTTTTAAAATAAATATTACATAAAACTAATAAAAAAAACAAAATAGATATTTAAAACTAATTGTAATTATCTAAAACTAAAGAACCTAAAATTATACAAAATTTAAATATTATTAAATAGATTAAGGTGGCGTAAGAAAGCAAGGACACGGTCGATAGCCGTGACATCGTCTCTTAAAACCACCTTTAAACTACCTCGAAGATCGTAACGTATATACAAATTTGTCAACTTATTACAATCAAGCAGGATATGTTTGATTGTAATATTATTTCTACAAAACGGACATAGTGGTGGATCCTCATGTCGCATCAACCATCCATGCGTTAACAAATTTCGTTTCAAGTCTAGGTTGAGTTGACTTGAACTTCTTTTTCGCTTCGTAAAAAGATGTTTTGTCCTTTGCCATTATGCTGAGGATCGCTTTCTCCTCCTTGAACTTTGGGCAGTTAAAAGAGCGAGCAGGGTGATCACCAGCACAGTTTGGGCATTTCGGAGCACTTGTGCAAACCTTATCATTATGGCCTTCAGATGCACACTGTCCGCATACCTCTGGCTTGGAGCAAGAAGAACTTACGTGTCCAAAACGTTGGCATTCAAAGCACCGGCGTGGATTGGGAACGTAGGGCCTAACAGAAAGCCGTTGATAGCCAGCATATAAATATTCCGGGACAGATGGTTTCCCGAATGTCAGAATAATTGATGTTGTTGGAACTCTCTGACCGTTTTCCATCCTCATAATTCGTACGACATCTGTTACACCTTCTGATACCAGTTCTGATTTAATTTCGTCCTCACGGACATACAACAGATCCCTGCGTGATATTACTCCCTTTGATGAGTTCAAGGTTTTGTGGGGAGCCACCGAAACCTTGAACTGATCAAAGAAGAAGGTCATTTTTAATAATAACTGTGACTGCTTCGAATTGCTTGTTTCTAACAGCAGTGTTCCGTTCCGTAACTTCTTTATGGAAGAGACGGGTTCTGCTGCACATCCAGTTATAGCCTTTTGGATTATAAAATGCGATACCTTTGACAGATCTTTTCCAGCTTCTGTGCAAGATACAATTAAGAACTTTGGTGACGCTATATCCATTTCTTTCCTCATATTTACTTCCCTAGGCATTTTCGGAGAAACCTCACGACGCCTCTTTACACTAAACTGGTTGGACATTTGTTGGTTTTCCATAATTTTTATTAAGCTAACCATCGTGTCAGGCGTTACGGGCGAGACTATGAGAACGGGTACACCCATGGATCACTTTCGATTGTTTCTAACCCCCGGAACTCTGGGGCCCATAGTTTCCTCCTTAGCTCGACTGGATGGGCATCAGTCGAGAACTCGTAATACTGTACACAAGCTCCGACACCTGTGCACCGCGGACACTCCCTGACCAAGGACCGAAGTGGCTAGCGGACCAGCAACCGCGCATACGTCTTCGGCAGAGCAAGCTCACAGCAGCGTCCCAGACCAGAGTTTGTCACGCTCTGGACCTTTCAGCACTCCCAACGTGCAACGATTCTGACCAGTCAAATTCCCTGAGAGAAGATGTAAGTGTTGAAATGTGTATAGATTGTGTTGGTGTGTGTATGTGTGTGTGTATGCTTTGTGAGTGGTGTAGTGTTAGGCTAGGGTACCGCGAGGGACGCCAAATCCCTCGTAGGTGCGGCTAGTCCGCACCCCCCTGCGGGATTCATTAAAGAAGGGTTTGTATATTATTCAAGTGTTTTGTTTTCACTACATAGGATCATCTTTGGTGAGTTTATATATATATATATATATATATATATATATATATATATATATATATATATATAATTTTCATGACATTATTTCATACGAAGTAAAACTTTCTAGTTATTTTTGACACATTTAGAGGTAGGCCATACTAGATACCGTTGTGGTGACAATGGGTTCAGGTATGTTTTTAGATAATTTTTATCTGTATAACACGGGGGCGATGCCACGCGTCATCCCATTGATCAGACAATGCATTTAGGGGTAGAGCACTCTAATTAGGGGCAGGCCTACTTCTTGCCTAGAGTCACTCGGGTTTCGATCACAGATACGTCATCAGATATATTATAATAACGATTCAATTTTTCCAAAAACCACCCCCAAACCCCTCATCTATCTCCGTTTTTTTTTCCAGGCGAAAAACCTATTGAGGATATCATCGCCTAACTAAAGATAAGTTTTTAAAATAAATATTACATAAAACTAATAAAAAAAACAAAATAGATGTTTAAAACCCCCGGGGAACCTCCTGAACGTAGCTCGGAGCACCCCTGCACTCAGGGGTAGGTTAGGTTAGATGCCATTTGGCTGACTTAGGTTAGTGCGTTAAGGCATATTTCCTCCACCACTTTTTTGCTATAGTGGCGTCTTATACTTACAGATATCTAGCAGCACCCTGCCACGCTTTGCTGTAGCACATTGTGGTTGAATGGATGACATAAGAAGAACAAAACAAACCATAATTGCCTATTAGTTTAATTTTTTTTTTTTTTTTTTTTTTTTTTTTTTTTTTTTATCTGGCGAAAAACCAATTGTGGTTATCATCGCCAAACAAAATCTAACACGGAGCGCAATATTTTTAATAATACCAAATAAATTTAGATAGAACAAAAATTTCAAAACAACAACAATAAATAACAAAAAACAACAATAAATCTATAACAATAAAAAAATTCTTAAAAAACTATAAATAACAAAATAACAACAAAGAACCAGTGTCCCCAGTCATCTTCATTGTTGAACTCTAGACTGGTTGGTACACAAGGGTTCGCAACATTGACTCCATAATGCATGTTAAGGCCGTGGAATTTATTTATGAGACCATGTGCGTGCATCACATGGCCAGTTGCATCGCTAAGGTCTATTCGGGTGTCCTAGCCGACAGACTGGGTAGGTGGGCGGCTGCGACCTCTCGGCTCTCATGGGCCCAAAAGGGCTTTACGGAGCACGAGGGGTGCCTAGAACACAACTTCATCGTGCAGTCTGTCATCGATGATGCTAGGCGGAGGAACAAGCGAGCAGTTATTGCGTGGCTTGACCTCTCAAACGCGTTTGGCTCGATCCCGCATGAGTATTTAAAAAATGCGCTCCTGCTACACCAGGTGCCTGGTGCACTTGTAGATACAATTTCAGAAATGTACAACAACTCGTGCACCAGGATTAGGACGCAGCAGGGCTATACGGGGCCAATCCCCCTGGAGGCTGGGGTGAAGCAAGGAGACCCGCTGAGCCCCATCCTCTTCAACCTCGCCATCGAGCCGGTAGTGAGGGCGGCTCATAGGTTGGCCCCGAGTCACGGGTATAGCTTGTTAGGCCATGACTTCTCGGTCTTGGCCTATGCTGATGACATAGCCCTCATCTCTCCTGGTGTGGAGGAGATGCGCCAGCTGCTCGCGGTCACTGGTGAGGTCGCGTCATGGGCTGGCCTTAATTTCAATTCGACTAAATATGCCAGCCTCGACGTTGACTGCCGAGTAAAAAGACAAGTGACCGCTACGGTATTTAAAATTAATAATAAAGAGATGGCGGCCCTCGGGGAAGGCGAAGAATACTCTCACCTGGGTGTCCCCACTGGGTTCAAGATCTGCCAGACCCCGGTGGAGAGTATAAATACTATGGTAAAAGATCTGGAGGCAGTCGACCGGAGTCTCCTTGCGCCATGGCAGAAGTTAGAGGTGGTCAGGATGTTCATCCTGCCACGTCTAGAGTATATACTTAGGGGTGCCAGGGTAGAGAAGACCCCGCTAATTAAACTGGATAAGGCGGTGAGGCGCATGGCCAAATCATGGCTTTACCTACCTCGCCGGGCGAGCGCGGAGCTCGTCTACTTGGACCCGTTGGAGGGGGGAGCTGGTCTCCTTCCTCTGGCTGACCAGGTGGATGTGGCATCTGTCGTTCGTGCCTTCCGACTGATCACCTGTCGGGACCCAGTTGTTAAGGGCTTGGCGTTATCCGTGTTGGGCGGTGTAGTCCGTACACGTATAGGGCGGCTTCCCACTGAAGAAGACCTTGCCGGCTACCTATCGGGGAGACTTAATGGGCAGTTCGGCAGAGACGGTGGTGACATTGCGTCAGTGTGGACTGTCGCAAGGAATGCTGCCCGACGGCTGCACAGCCGGATTGGGGTCACGTGGCGTTGGAGCTCGGTGCTGCGCGAGTTTCAAGTGGTTGTTCCGGCACCCGATGCTCCAATAGACTCCGTGGTCGTTCCGGAGAACGCCCGCCAGGTCCTTACGCGACGACTGCGAGCGGCCGTGAGGTCTGGGTACCGTCGAAGACTGCTAGGGAAGGCGGACCAAGGGAAGGTGATCGATGTTTCGGTACGGTGCGAGACGTCTAATCATTTTATACGCACCGGTCGATACACTCGATTCGCTGACTGGCGGTTCGTCTATAGAGCCCGGCTAGGAACGGTACCGCTCAATGGCTGCCGGCGTTTCGGGACCGGAGACAGGAGGTGTCGGCGGTGTGGTTATGCGTCAGAGACGCTTCCGCACGTGCTGAACCACTGTCTGAAGCACAGCGCGGCCCTGCAGGGTCGCCACGATGCTATCTTAAACCGATTATCAAAGGCGGTGCCGCGGCGGACTGGTGATGTTCGCGTAAATCAAACGGTGCCAGGTGTTACTTCCAAATTGAGGCCGGACCTGGTGGTGGTGAACGAGGGGACGAAAGAAATTTCAATCATAGATGTAGCGGTCCCCTTTGAAAACCGCTATCAGAGTCTGGTGGAGGCACGTAGTGCTAAAATCCAAAAGTATTCACACCTGGCAGAGGAGCTCCGCTTACAGGGTTATGAAGTGACCCTCAATGCCCTAGTGGTAGGAGCCCTCGGTTCGTGGGATCAACGTAACGAGGGGGTCATCCGGTTGCTGAGGATATCGCCTCGTTACGGAAAGGTTATGAAAAGGCTAATGGTGTCGGATGCCATTAGATGGTCCCGGGACATATATGTAACGCACATCACCGGTCAGCAACAGTGGTAGCAGCTGGGCATGTTGCGGCTGGACGAAATTTTTAAATGTGTTTGGGAGGGAAGCACCAGCCACATTACATTTAAACCTTTATTTGTTTGTGGTTTGCGTGGCTGGTGCTATTAGTAGGATCAAAGTGTATATTGTTATTGTTAATGTTTTACATAACTATTAGCATATAAGTGCTCGGAGTTAATCCGATAGTTTGTATTTTTTATTGTTATTATACTTGTAAAAAGGAAGTGCCATTTAAATCTATGGAATTGTATTTGATCATTTTGTGTGGTGCAGGACAATATATTTTTACTCATTGTTGTTGAAATTTTTATGAACTGTTGTTACTTGCTGCGCCTGTATACAAATTTGATTGTAAGGAAATATCTATGTATTCAAGTATTATTGAGCAATAAATGGTTTTTATATCAATTTAAACGCACAAAATTAATACGTAGTTTTGTTGGTATATGCCAGAAGGTAGCTGACAGAAATCATGGAAAAATTAATGCGGTATTTATTGTAGGGCCGTCAAACGCTGGTAAAACACTATTTATAGACAGTCTTACAACATTCTATCTAAACAGGGGTATAGTACGAAACAGTAGTCGCGGAGAGAGGTTCGCATTTCAAGATTGTGCCAACAGGAGGATTCTTTTTTGGGACGAGGCTAGATTAGATCCAGGACAAGTCGACGTAATAAAATGTTTATTGGGGGGATCGACTAGGGGGGTTAGCGTTAAGTTTAAGAACGATATGACCGTATTCAAAACTCCTATTTTCATATCAAGTAATAACATTATATTCCCCAGCGAAGATGCTTTCTCAAATCGAATAGCCGCCTATAGGTGGGAGACATACAACGCATGGCCTGCACACGCGGTAAACAAACAGATACACCCAATTGCTATAGGTCTCTTATTAGGTTGGGCTGCAGGCTTACATAAAACAATCAGGAGCGACACAAAGTTTAATTTCGACATAGTTAGATTGAGATTATCGCAAGCCAAGTCAAGGTTTAATAATGTTATCTAGTTATAAAAATATTGAGTGTATGTTATCTTATTATGACCAAATAAAACAATAAATGTCTATACAAGATAATTATTTATTTAATGTCTTTCTTATCCTTTAATCTCTTTAAAGCCTTATCACCTATTACAGAGTTGTTTATTGTCTTAAATCTACAATTTACACTTAAGTAAGCAAAAAGTTCATAATCGTTACAAAAATACCCATGGTATGCATGAGGTATAGAAGGATATGCATTCATTAGGAATGTTATCTTTTCACCGTTTGATATAGCACTAAAGTCACTTGGAGTAAGGTTCTTCCGTTTGAAGCAGACACCTCCATCAGTTCTTTTTATTAAATAGTTCAGCTTCGATTTTCCACCTCTCTCCCGTTGCTGTCGTTGCTATGGTTTCTGCGTCGATGCACCAGGCTTGGTAGATGTAGACACCGCTACCTTTGATCTGTATCCATAAGCGTTGATAATTTTGGAATCCTGTTTGTTGTATGACGGGCTATAGGTGTGGAGCGAATGTGCATCTCCAAAAGTATTATATGTTTACGTATAGTCGTAACTGTATTCCAGCTCTATAAGGGTGTCGCACTTGTAAATAACAGTGATGTCCTGTATATCGTCTGCTGTAGGTGTTAGAGAGTATGAGTGTATTGGCAGGACACCAACGTGTAGACTCGGAGGTACCTGTCCACCGCCGTACTCCCCGAATCCGTGTCCTCCGCTACCTATTTGTTCAATATAGGTATAGTATTCTGGACTAGAAGTTGATGGGAGGGTTGCACTGACAGAGGCTGTCGTGACGGCGTCAGTTGATATATCGTGTTTGAATGTAACCTCGTTCAAACCGAATGGTTTATTGCCATAATTAAGGGTTGCTGTAGACGGCATAGCAGGTCTGCAGGGAAGTTGAGAGCGAAGTACACACAGTTGTGGTTTGTATTGCCATTGGATTGTAGGGTTGTTCATCGAGTTCTCCATATTGAAGATGTGCAAGGCCTTCATTAGTTCTGGAAAAGGACTCTCATTCTGGACATTCGGGTATGTAGAAACGTAGTACCTGCTAATTGGATGTATGTTCCCAACTATACATGGTATTTGCTCGTACGTAGGTACCGTATTAGTTAGCTGGTTTCCCCACCAGTGTCCCCAGTCATCTTCATTGTTGAACTCTAGACTGGTTGGTACACAAGGGTTCGCAACATTGACTCCATAATGCATGTTAAGGCCGTGGAATTTATTTATGAGACCATGTGCGTGCACACCTAGAACAAATAGATTAGAATTGACGCTGGATATCTGCGTGCTATTAGTGCTAAATGGAGTTCGGAACCCAAGCGGAGACACTGTAGTGAGACAATTCGTAACCTTTGTATTATGATGCAGATTCGTGAATTCGGTCTGCGTCATATACCAAGGTATAACATCACATGGTATTTCCGCATATGGTGTTGTTAATCCGTATATGACTGTCCCATTGGCAACTAATCCTGTTTGAATAACCTTGTATTGATACCCCTTAGAAGATATAAGACGCTGGTGTGTGAATGTTATTTTGCCTGTTTTGAACTGCGATATCGGATGGTGTATGTTTATTCCGTGTCCTTCTGCTGCGGCATTAGAGTGTATTGATTTCTGTTCCGATTCCTCCCTGGCCGCTTCTGATATGTCCATATCATCCCCTCCACGTCTGCGTCGTTTCGGCTCGGATCCTTCCTCCTGTATAGGCGAGAGTGTAGTCCCTGCGGTTTTGCTGCCAGACATCCTTTGTTTTTTTTCCGGAGTTACGTCCTGACTAGAGTATCCACTATCTGAAGACCTACGCTTGTCAACGTTCCTCGGATATTGAACACCCGCGATACTTTCAAATATATACTTGAAGCCGAGTCCAACGCCACCGATAGCAGAATGATAATTACCAGTAAGAAAATAATCTGCACCAAAAGCTCCGATCGCTCTCCTATCAGCCGCACGTATATGTTCACTGGTTGTTGCGTCTTCGTAGTCCTGGTCGTGGATTTGTGCGATTCTATCATCCTCATCCACTGGCTCGCCGTTGTGTATCGGGTTCCCCGGACCAAGGTAGTTGTGACCTGGGAAGTTCATCCTCCTATGCACTTATATACGCTCAGTTTCCCTGTCTTATATAGTGGGGGAATGTATAGTGGGGGAATGTATAAAGTCTAACGGTTAAGTTTTTTTTTTTTTTTTTTTTTTTTTTTTTTTTTTTTTTCCTGGCGAAAAACCAATTGTGGTTATCATCGCCAAACAAAATCGAACACAGCACTCAATATTTTAAATAAAATCAAATAAATTAATAAATAAACAAATAAATAAATACAACAAAAATTACAAAACAAAATAAAACACCAACAATAAAAAACAAAAAACAACAATATAACAATTAAAAAATCCTTAAAAACTAAATAACAAAATAACAACAAAGAACAATATAACAGTAAATAAATAATATGTAAAACAATAATAGGTAACAATTAACCAATAAATAAATCTCAATAACAATAACAAGAACAGAAAATAAATTTAATTAAAATAAATAAAAGAAACACAGAGAATTATATGTATAAATAAATTTAAAAAAATATATATATATATATTTATGTATTAAATTTTTAAAAATATTTTCAAGTGGTGCAAGAAAGCGATGACTCGGTCAATGGTCGAGGCATCGTCCCTTAGCACCACCTTTAAACTCCCTTTTAAATTAAAAAGGGCACGAACATTACCTACACTAACACAATCTACCAAAATATGTTTTATTGTGAAGATACCCCCGCAGTATTGGCATATTGGTGGATCTTCACGACGCATCAAATATCCATGAGTTGCAAAAGAGTGGCCAACGCGAAGGCGTGTAACCACCACTTCCTCCCTACGTTTTGAACGAATTGAAGACCTCCATGGACGGACGGTATCTTTAATTTCCCTCAGCTTATTATGAATCACGGTATGCCACTCGTCATTCCAAGCAGCGAGCAATAAATGTTTCGCGAAACAGACATAATCAGATGCCATAACCAGTTGAGTAAGAGGCACCAAACTTGTAGCTTTCTTCGCCGCTTCATCCGCTTTTGTGTTTCCAAGTATTCCGCAATGTCCAGGAACCCAACAGAAAGTTACCCCTACACCCCTCAATTGAAGCCTGTGTACAGCACACAAAATGTCCCCAACTAAAGGGTTGTTAGAGAAAACATCCTGAAGAGCCTGAAGAGCACTTTTGGAATCCGAACACAAAAGATAATGCGAGGATCGAGATTGAATGACGTCCAAAGCTTTAAAAATAGCAAATAGTTCTGCCGTAAAAACACTGCAAGCTGAGGGCAATCCGTACGTGTAGGTACATCCAGATACATAAAACGCACACCCAACGCCATTGTCCAGTTTAGATCCATCAGTGAAAATAATTTCACTGTGTTGGTGAGATTTATAAATGGATAAAAATTCCTGGTGGTAGACCACAACAGGAGTATCGTGTTTTATATAACTGGACAATGAGAAATCGAAGTGCGGCGTTTTTATTATCCATGGAGGTAGATAGCACATTTGTCGTTCAAACATAGTTGGAAGTTGCAACTCAAGTTCATCCAATATTCTTAACGTTCGTATGCCAAATGGAGCGGTCGAACGTTGACGTGTATTATACACTTGATTTAGCTTATTATAAAAGACTCTTTCAAATGCCGGGTGGTTGGGTTTGCTTCGAAGAACAGAAACGTAAGATATTTGTAGCATCTGACGTCGTCTTGAAAGAGCGGGTTCCCCAGCCTCGACAAGAAGACTAGGGATTGGGCTAGTTCTAAATGCACCAGTAGCCAGTCTAAGTCCAGAGTGGTGGACAGCATCGAGAGTTTTCAGAACTGTAAGTCGTGCGGATGAATAGGCTTGACAGCCATAATCAATGCGCGATCTAACGACCGCGCGATAAAATCGAAGCATACTAGTTCTGTCTGCTCCCCAATTCGTACCACTAAGGACTCTTAACATATCCAATTTCTTATTGCATCTCACCTTCAAATCACGAACATGTGGGATCCATGAGAGTCTTTTATCAAATAAAAGACCTAGAAATCGAACACTATCCGTGGTTTGAAGCTGAACCCCGTCAAGAAAAAGGATCGGCTCCTGGTGTTGCCTACGACGACTAAATGCTACACATTGGGTCTTCGAAGCAGAGAATTTGAAACCTGTAGATTTTGACCATTCCTCCAATCTGTATATTGCTAACTGCAAAGATCTTTCCGCAGTTGCCATACTACGAGCAGGCACATATATACAAAAGTCATCCACAAAAAGGGAACAGTGTACCGGAGATCGTATATTACTGGTGATACTATTTATTGCAACGGCAAACAGCGTGACGCTCAGCACGCTGCCCTGCGGTACACCATTCTCTTGTGTATAGCTGTTTGAATACGTGCCTCCAAGTCGAACGCGGAAAGATCTGTTAGAAAGAAAGTTAGCGATGAATGCTAGGATATTCCCTTGAATACTCCATGATTTCAGAGTGTTCAGAATTCCTCTTTTCCATGCCATATCATATGCCTTTTCAAGGTCAAAGAAAACCGCAACGAGCGTTTGACGCAAGAGAAAGGCATCTTGAATAGCGGATTCTAACAAAACCAATTGGTCAACTGATGAGCGTCCTAGTCTGAAACCACATTGTTCGTTGCTAAGAAGGTTGTTGGTTTCTAGGTACCAGACAAGACGGCGGTTGACCATCTTCTCCAGTAGTTTGCACAAGACGCTTGTAAGTGATATAGGCCTGTAACTACTGGGGTTGGTTTTGTCCTTACCTGGCTTCAAAAGAGGAATTACAGTCGATTCTAACCATGCATCGGGGAAAGAGCGCTCCTCGAATAAACGATTGTATACTCGAAGGAGGACAAGTTTCGCCGATGATGGTAGATGTTTTAGCATGGAGTACACAATGGAATCAGGACCTGGTGCAGAATCCTTCGTTGACGCAAGAGCTGACTCCAATTCCGCTATAGAGAAAGGAGTGTTTAAAGGAGAGTCCTCAGACGACCCAACAGTAAACGGTATTGCTTCTTCCTTCAGTTTATAAATCTGGAATAATCTATTATAGGCTGTAGTAGCAGAAAAGTTAGAAAAAGATGTTCCAAGTACATTAGCAATGTCATCACTGTTTGTGATTAATCTCCCATCTGGTTGCTTCAGCGCAATGGCTGGCAACGGAATGGAAGTACCACAAACTGATCTTAGTTTCCTCCACACTGTGGAGGACGGAGTTGTTCGTCTAATTGTGCTAATGTACTGTTCCCAAGAGTTCTTTCTACTCAGCCTAAATATCCTCCGTGCTTTCGCACGGAGTATTTTATATTCCTGAAGGTTTCCATTCGTTGGGTGTCGTTTAAATCTCCTAAGAGCTCTTCGTCGTAAACGGAGGATTTCTGTGCATTCATCGTTCCACCACGGCACAGGCGGTCGGCGTGGATGCGCAGAGGTTTTCGGAATGGTCTTTTCAGCGGCATTTAAAATTGCTTTTGTAAAATTTTCTATATTTTCATCAATGGGTGTCAGATAATCCATGTCAAGTGATACAAGGTAATTCGAGTAGGAGTCCCAGTTGGCTTTTCGCAAAATCCAACTGGAATTTCGAACATAACAGGTTTGGGAGTCACATAAACTGATCTTAATAGGCACATGGTCGCTTCCATACAAATCATTGAGTACCGACCATGTGCATCTAGTAGCTAATTGAGGGCTGCAAATCGATAGATCAACAGCTGTCCATCCACCAGTAGATGCTGCTAAATGAGTAGGAGAACCGTCATTTAGCAGACATAAGTCTAGTTCCGTTCTTACACTTTCAACAATATCACCTCGAGAGTTCCTAGTCGGAGATCCCCAAGACGAATGGTGGGCATTAAAATCCCCTACCAATAAGAACGGAGTTGGTAACTGGCTTATCAAATTTACTAAATCACTGTGATGCAGGTTTTCTTGTGGTGGCAAGTAGACACAACACACAGTGATTTTATACGGGACAGCTGTTTGAACGGCTACTGCTTGTAAAGGAGTTATTAAGTTTAGAGAAACAGCATCGATACAGTCACGGGCTAGGATGGCTACGCCACCTCTAGCTCGATCTTCTGTAACGAAGTCCGATCTAAAAACTGAATACTCCCTTAAATGGAAATTATGCGATTCGTGGAGATGTGTCTCCTGTAGACATACAAACATTGGGTACACATCTCGCACGAGTACTTTAAGTTCTTCTATGTGACTCCTAACACCGTTGACGTTCCATTGTATCACTGACTTCCTAAGCAAAGACATTTATTAGCTTAGCAAAGGGTTTATTTGACACCCATTGGTGCTCTCTCCTTTCTTGCCTGGGACGTTTTGGGACGTCTCATGCTTACATTTCTCAGATTCCATATCCACCCGTTCAGGGATGGAATCTGAGGAAGTTTTGGGTTTAGGAGGGGTAGTTTTCACATTCCCTCCTTTGTTTGCATTTTTCTTAATACCCGGTAACGACTGTGACGATGTGGTCTGTCGTAACTCCGGTCTACGTGGTTTGGATTTTTCCAACGTCTTCTGCACAGATGGTTTACTACCCGTTGATAATTTCTTCTGCACCGAAACACAAGGCTCACTTAGTGATTTATTTCGTGCTCCAATCCCCCCAGTGGAAGGGATTGGTACAAGAGGTAAATCACTATCCGTCGCTGCAGGTTGTACTAAGTTCAAAGTAGGAGGACCATTCGTGACTATGGACAAAAGGCGAGAAACTTGTTCAGTTAGAACTTCAATTTTTTTCGACAGCTCGGCACAGTTGTTACAGGACGATTTGGAAGCGGTCAGAGTAGCGGCATAAGTCTTACTGTCTGGCTTTGGCTGAGTGGAACGATAGAGTTTTTTGGCCTCTGGAAACGACAGCTTGTCTTTCGCCATGATGCCTAGGATAGCTTTCTCTTCCTTGAACGTGGGACAGTTGTAGGATCGCGCTGGGTGGTCACCACCACAGTTGGCGCATTTCGGAGAATTAACACAATCCTTATCATCATGGCCTTCGACGCTACATATACCGCATACGTTCTGCTTCGAACACGTAGAGCTGATATGCCCAAATCGCTGGCACTTGAAGCAGCGCCTAGGGTTAGCCACGTATGGTCTCACTGAGAGCCTTTGGTAACCTGCATGTAAATATTCGGGTATTTCCGGTTTGCCGAAGGTAACGATAAAAGAAGCTGTTGCTACCTTTTCTCCTTTGTCCATTTTCATGATAGGGACAACGTCCGTAACTGACTGAGACGACAGTTCGGACTTAATTTCATCAACTGAAATGTACTTTAAGTCCCTACATGTGATGACCCCCTTTGAGTAATTCAAGGATCTGTGGGGAGCCACAGATACCTTGACCTGGTCAAAGAAAGAGGTCATTTTAGATAGAGCACGGGTTTGTTTCTCGGTGGAAGTCGCAACTAACAGTGTTCCGTTTCTGAGTTTCTTGATAGAGGCTACTGGGCCTCCAGCACACGCAGTAATAGCCTTGTTAATAAGGAAGGGAGAAACTTTGGAAAGATCTTTCCCTTCTTCGGCACTAGAAACAACTAAATACTTTGCTGATGGCAATGTCTGCGACGTTGCCACCATCAACTTTTTACTCAAATCCTTTTCAATATGGTCGTCAGGAGAATCCTGGCGTGTTCTCTTTAAGCTAGTCATATTTGACGGGGTTTTTGAATCCATAAATATTTTTTTGCCAGCCATCGTGTCAAGCGTTACGGGCGAGACTATAGGAACGGGTACACCCTTGGATCACATTAAGATCATTTCCAACCCTCAGAACTCTGAGGCCTATAGCTTTTCTCCTTAGCTCGACTGGATGGGCATCAGTCGAGGACTCGTAATACTGTGCACGGGCTCCGACACCCGTGCACCGCGGACACTCCCTGACCAAGGACCGAAGCGGCTGGTAGACCAGAAACCGCGCTTACGTCTTCGGCAGAGCAAGCTCACATCAGCGTCCCAGACCAGAGTTTGTCACGCTCTGGACTTTTCAGCACTCCCAACGCGCAACGGTTCTGACCAGTCAAAATTCCCTAAGCGAAGATGTAAGTTTTGAAATGTGTATAGATTGTGTTGGTGTGTGTATGTGTGTGTGTATGTTTTTGTGAGTGGTGTAGTGTTAGGCTAGGGTACCGCGAAGGACGCCAAATCCCTCGTAGGTGCGGCTAGTCCGCACCCCCCTGCGGGCCTAACGGTTAAGACTTTAACGAGTAGCTAACGGTATACCTGCATAGGTACATAGTAGGCAAGTATCCTTATGACCTTGACCTTTAACCTTTAACCTTGACCTACAATATATTAATGAAATAATAATAACGTTAGCTACGTAATCTTCCGGGTTCCCAAATTTCCTACCCGGATTAAGTCGCATTGGCATGTGACACGGCATGTCCTCCGGAGGAGGCGGCAAGTAAGCAGCGGAAGGCGAGAGTTTCGTGGGTAGGCAGCACATCGACATGTGCGTACACGTGTTGTACACGATCAATATACAAACATCGATGACGTAGGTATGTTGGCTGGCGCGCATGTGAATGCCGAGTCATTCACAGCCTGACCTTGATATGGTTCAATTATTGACTCAAGCGTCATACAGTTTACAATGTCGACGATAGCACCGATAATTATTGATATATAAACAGCTGCGACCGATATCGACTATACCATTATATACGTGTTACTATAACAGTGCGATCTAAATGTCTAGCCTAACGCATAGCGACGAAGAAGAGGCCCGTGCTGCATTGATCAAAGAAGTCGAAGCCTGTAACAAGGGAAACTATCTGGAAGAAGTCTTGGACGGAGCGAAGAACAAGGACGAGTCAGACACGGATATCGAAGAAATTCCACCCGCAGAGACCAAGGGTATAAAGAAGAAGGCACCATGTCTACCGAAACAGAAGGCGCTGAAACGGTTTGCATCCAACACGAAGAAGGAGATCCCGTCAGTGAAGAAACAGAAGCAGACGTTACTCACCGATACAGCGTTAACTCCATCCCCTTCGACATTAGCACAACGGCTAGAAAGCGGCTGGGACAAGTACAACTGCAGAACATCGCCCAAACCATTCTAACAATTCTGGAAACATTCAACCTGACACGGCTGGACAGCTTGATAGATATCTTAGAATCAACCGAAGTCAGCCTGACGACGGCGACGAAGTCAGTATTACAGGTAGTTCTCGAGAGTCTAATCTCGTTATCAACGGACACCCCTGGCCTAACATTCTTGCGTCCCTCGGACAGAGACACTTTAAGCCATATCTGGTCCACGATATCGTGTGATGGAGAGACGAAGAAGAGCGTAGAGTCATGGTTGAAACGATCCGTAGAGCAGATCTCGAAGCCAGACTGCACACGCCTAGAGACAGACAGCAAGCATTTTACTGCATCGGTGAGCACCGGACACATGACTCAGAACGAAACCACTTCCACATACTGCACGAATGTCAGTGGACTAACCGAACTTGCAAATGCGCCCGTCACGCCGTCTATACTAGAGCACCCTTCACATTCAGGAAGTCTACAGCGCTTGATAGAATCACACTCGAAGACATCAAGCGCATTCTCTCATATCTTTGTAAAGATGGCCGAAGCCTCGTACAAGTTCGAATTGACGGGGACATATGGATCGACCCTCCTCGATATACGTACATATCCGTTGGAGAAAGTTGCGAACCAACCGAAACCGGAGTGGTGGAGATATTCGGAGTTCCGGGGGCAGATTGTTTTCCCGGATCGGGTACAAAACGCCCCAACGCACAGGCTGCTGCTGGCAATGGAAACGCTCCAAAAAGAAATAGAGGAGTTCTTCGCAACTAACCCAGAAACGGCAGTTACGACGTACGGATCGAGGAGATAGTCGAGTTCATACTACAGACTTGTTCCTGTCCTCCAGAGGCGACCCTGCACACCACCGCTTGGACATCAAATACAAGATTCAGGGAGCTGCGGATGTCCGACCGCAAAGTTGACACAGCTATCATCAACGTTAAGAGCCTCTACAACAGTTGGAACCTCGAAGAGTACCTAATACATTACGAGAAGAACATCCGTCTGTTTATTGGCGCCAGCGAGAGGCACACCGAATCTCTTTATCTACCTATAAGCGAAAGTCTTGATTTGGTTTGCGATCTATAGTACTATTAATTTAAACGCACAAAATTAATACGTAGTTTTGTTGGTATATGCCAGAAGGTAGCTGACAGAAATCATGGAAAAATTAATGCGGTATTTATTGTAGGGCCGTCAAACGCTGGTAAAACACTATTTATAGACAGTCTCACAACATTCTATCTAAACAGGGGTATAGTACGAAACAGTAGTCGCGGAGAGAGGTTCGCATTTCAAGATTGTGCCAACAGGAGGATTCTTTTTTGGGACGAGGCTAGATTAGATCCGGGACAAGTCGACGTAATAAAATGTTTATTGGGGGGATCGACTATGGGGGTTAGCGTTAAGTTTAAGAACGATATGACCGTATTCAAAACTCCTATTTTCATATCAAGTAATAACATTATATTCCCCAGCGAAGATGCTTTCTCAAATCGAATAGCCGCCTATAGGTGGGAGACATACAACGCATGGCCTGCACACGCGGTAAACAAACAGATACACCCAATTGCTATAGGTCTCTTATTAGGTTGGGCTCCAGGCTTACATAAAACAATCAGGAGCGACACAAAGTTTAATTTCGACATAGTTAGATTGAGATTATCGCAAGCCAACTCAAGGTTTAATAATGTTATCTAGTTATGACCAAATAAAACAATAAATGTCTATACAAGATAATTATTTATTTAATGCCTTTCTTATCCTTTAATCTCTTTAAAGCCTTATCAGTAGGACACGGCTTAGAATAGCGCGCACCACCCCTAACTCGGCCTCTACGTAACCTAGGACTATAGGGGTAGTTTTGGATGATGCTCATGGTCACCCCGGCCTTGACCCTAGACCAAGGGGTGGTTTTGACCACATTCAGAGGGGTGGGGGTAGTTTTTCGGAAAAAAAAACTCGGCCGCTACGTAACCTAGGACTATAGGGGTAGTTTCGGATGATGTGGGCGGACGTCGCGACCCTGATCCAAGCCATAGGGGTGGTTTTGACCACGTTTAGAGGGGTGGGGGTAGTTTTTCGAAAAAAAAAGTCCAGCCAACTAACCTAAGCTAGCCAAAATGGATCAAACCTAACCTAACCTACGTGTTGGGGTGACCTCGGCCTCGTTCAGGACCATACCCGGGGGATGCTCCGGGGGTGGATTGGGGGTGGGGGGTAGTTTTCGAAAAAATTTTGGAAATTCGTCTCTTGACTGATAGGGTGAGTCTAGAGTGCAATATCGCAACGGTAGGGGTAGTTTCATCTAAGGGTAGTTTTTAAATAAAACACGAAATTGCCGAAAATCGATCGGCCGGATACTAGTAATTGTTAATTTTTTTTTTCAGGCGAAAAACCAATTAAGGTTATCATCGCCTAAGGTTTGTTAAAAATAAATATTAAAATATTACATAAATAAGACTAAACAAAATAAATGATTAAAACTAATTGTAATTATCTAAAACTAAAGAACCTAAAATTATACAAAATTTAAATATTATTAGTTTAAGATGGCGTAAGAAAGCAAGGACACGGTCGATAGCCAAGACATCGTCTCTCAAAACCACCTTTAAACTACCTCGAAGATCGTGACGTATATACTAATTTGTCAACTCATTACAATCAAGCAGGATATGCTTGATTGTAATATTATTTCTACAAAACGGACATAGTGGTGGATCCTCATGTCGCATCAACCATCCATGCGTTAACAAAGAGTGGCCGATGCGAAGTCGAGTAACCACCACTTCCTCCCTACGATTCGAACGAACAGATGTCCTCCATGGTCGGACGGTATTTTTGATATCCCTCAGCTTGTTTCTATTTACATTTTGCCATTCCTCGTTCCAAACAGAGAATAGTGTGGATTTAACATTGCATACAAAATCTGATGCCATCACACGTTGTGTCGATGGCAACATACCTGTAGCTAATTTTGCACCTTTATCTGCTTTAGTGTTTCCGAATATTCCGCAGTGACCAGGCACCCAGAGAAATGACACCTCGACACCTCGTAATTGGAGCCTGTGTATAGAGCACAAGATGTCTCCAACTAAAGGGTTCTTAGTGTACATTTCCTGAATAGCCTGGAGATCACTTTTGGAATCACAACACACAAGATATTTAGATTTTGCAGACGGAATTGATCTTAAAGCTTGGAAAATTGCATAAAGTTCTGCAGTAAAAACGCTACAGGCTGAGGGCAATCCGTAAGTGAAAGTTTTTCCTTCCATATAAAATGCACAACCTATCCCATTGTCCAGTTTTGAACCGTCTGTGAATATAGTCACAGTGTGTTGGTGAGTTTGTTGAATCTGCAAAAACTCCTGACGATAAATAGCGTCAGGAGTATTGTGTTTTAGGTACATGGACAATGAGAAGTCACATTTTGGCTTTTGTATTGTCCATGGAGGGATGTAGCATGATGTTCGTTCGAATATAGGTGTAATGAGAAGATCGAGATTGAATGACGGTCAAAGCTTTAAAAATAGCAAATAGTTCTGCCGTGAAAACACTGCAAGCTGAGGGCAATCCGTACGTGTTGGTACAACCAGATGCATAAAACGCACACCCAACGCCATTGTCCAGTTTAGATCCATCAGTGAAAATAATTTCACTGTGTTGGTGAGATTTATAAATGGATAAAAATTCCTGGTGGTAGACCACAACAGGAGTATCGTGTTTTATATAACTGGACAATGAGAAATTGAAGTGCGGCGTTTTTATTATCCATGGAGGTAGATAGCACATTTGTCGTTCAAACATAGTTGGAAGTTGCAACTCAAGATCATCCAATATTCTTAAAGTTCGTATGCCAAATGGAGCGGTCGAACGTTGACGTGCATTGTACACTTGATTTAACTTATTATTAAAGACTATTTCAAATGCCGGGTGGTTGGGTTTGCTTCGAAGAACAGAAACGTAAGATATTTGTAGCATCTGACGTCGTCTAGAAAGGGCAGGTTCCTCAGCTTCGACAAGAAGACTAGGGATTGGGCTAGTTCTAAATGCACCAGTAGCCAGTCTAAGTCCAGAGTGGTGGATGGTATCAAGAGTTTTCAGAACTGTAGGTCGTGCAGATGAGTAGACTTGACAACCATAATCTATGCGCGATCTAACGACTGCGCGATAAAATCGAAGCATACTAGTTCTGTCTGCTCCCCAATTCGTTCCACTAAGGACTCTTAGCATATCCAATTTCTTGCTGCATCTCAACTTCAAATCACGAACATGTGGACCCCATGAGAGTCTTTTATCAAATAAAAGACCCAAAAATCGAACACTATCCGTGGTTTGAAGCTGAACCCCGTCAAGATAAAGGATCGGCTCCTGGTGTTGCCTACGACGACTAAATGCTACACACTGGGTCTTCGAAGCAGAGAATTTAAAACCTGTAGTTCGTGACCATTCCTCTAATCTACTTATTGCTAACTGCAAAGATCTTTCCGCAGTTGCCATACTACGAGCAGGCACATATATACAAAAGTCATCCACAAAAAGGGAACAGTGTACCGGAGATCGTATATTGCTGATGATACTATTTATTGCAACGGCAAATAGCGTGACGCTCAGCACGCTGCCCTGCGGTACACCATTCTCCTGTGTATAGCTGTTTGAATACGTGCCTCCAAGGCGAACGCGGAAAGATCTATTAGAAAGAAAGTTAGCGATGAATGCTAGGATATTCCCTTGTATACCCCATGATTTTAAAGTGTTCAGAATTCCTCTTTTCCATGCCATATCGTATGCCTTCTCAAGGTCGAAGAAAACAGCAACGAGTGTTTGACGCAAGAGAAAGGCATCTTGAATAGCGGATTCTAACAAAACCAATTGGTCAACGGATGATCGTCCTTGCCTGAAACCACACTGTTCGTTGCAAATAAGGTCATTGGTTTGTAGGTACCAGACAAGACGGCGGTTGACCATTTTCTCCAGTAGTTTGCATAAGACGCTTGTAAGGGATATAGGTCTATAACTACTGGGATTGGTTTTGTCTTTACCTGGCTTCAAAAGAGGAATTACAGTCGATTCTAACCATGCATCGGGGAAAGAGCACTCCTCGAATAAACGATTGTATACACGAAGGAGGACAAGTTTCGCCGATGATGGTAGATGTTTTAGCATGGAGTACACAATGGAATCAGGACCTGGTGCAGAATCCTTCGTTGACGCAAGAGCTGACTCCAATTCCCCTATAGAGAAAGGAGTGTTTAAAGGAGAGTCCCCAGACGACCCAACAGTAAACGGTATTGCTTCTTCCTTCAGTTTATAAATCTGGAATAATCTATTGTAGGCAGTAGTAGCAGAAAAGTTAGAAAATGATTTACCAAGTACATTAGCAATATCATCACGGTTTGAGATTATTCTTCCATCCGGTTGCTTCAGCGCAATGGCTGGCAACGGAGTGAAAGTACCACAAACTGATCTTAGTTTCCTCCACACTGTGGAAGACGGAGTTGTTCGTCTAATTGTGCTAATGTACTGTTCCCAAGAGTTCTTTCTACTCAGCCTAAATATCCTCCGTGCTTTCGCACGGAGTATTTTATATTCCTGAAGGTTTCCATTCGTTGGGTGTCGTTTAAATCTCCTAAGAGCTCTTCGTCGTAAACGGAGGATTTCTGTGCATTCATCGTTCCACCACGGCACAGGCGGTCGGCGTGGATTCGTAGACGATTTCGGAATGGTCTTTTCAGCGGCATTTAAAATTGCTTTTGTAAAATTTTCTATATTTTCATCAATGGGTGTCAGATAATCCATGTCAAGTGATACAAGGTAATTCGAGTAGGAGTCCCAGTTGGCTTTTCGTAAAATCCAACTGGAATTTCGAGCATAACAGGGTTGGGAGTCACATAAACTGATCTTAATAGGCACATGGTCGCTTCCATACAAATCATTGAGTACCGACCACGTGCATCTAGTAGCTAATTGAGGGCTGCAAATCGATAGGTCAACAGCTGTCCATCCACCAGTAGATGCTGCCAAATGAGTAGGGGAACCGTCATTTAGCAGACATAGGTCTAGTTCCGTTCTCACACTCTCAACAAGGTCACCTCGAGAGTTCCTAGTCGGAGATCCCCAAGACGAATGGTGGGCATTAAAATCCCCTACCAATAAGAACGGAGTTGGTAACTGGCTTATTAAATTCACTAAATCACTGTGATGCAGGTTTTCTTGTGGTGGCAAGTAGACACAACACACAGTGATTTTATACGGGACAGCTGTTTGAACGGCTACTGCTTGTAAAGGAGTTATTAAGTTTAGAGAAACAGCATCGATACAGTCACGGGCTAGGATGGCTACGCCACCTCTAGCTCGTTCTTCTGTAACGAAGTCCGATCTAAAAACTGAATACTCCCTTAAATGGAAATTATGCGATTCGTGGAGATGTGTCTCCTGTAGACATACAAACATTGGGTACACATCTCGCACGAGTACTTTAAGTTCTTCTATGTGACTCCTAACACCGTTGACGTTCCATTGTATCACTGACTTCCTAAGCAGACATTTATTAGCTTAGCAAAGGGTTTATTTGACACCCATTGGTGCTCTCTCCTTTCTTGCCTGGGACGTTTTTAGACGTCTCAGGCTTACATTTCTCAGATTCCATATCTACCCGTTCAGGGATGGAATCTGAGGAAGTTTTGGGTTTAGGAGGGGTAGTTTTCACATTCCCTCCTTTGTTAGCATTTTTCTTAATGCCCGGTAATGACGGTGGCGATGTGGTCTGTCGTAACACTGGTCTACGTGGTTTGGATTTTTCCGTCTTCTGCACAGAAGGTTTATTACCCGTTGATAATATCTTCTGCACAGAAACACAAGGCTCGCTTAGTGATTTATTTCGTGTTCCAATCCCCCCAGTGGAAGGGACAGGTACACGAGGTAAAACATTATCCGTTGCTGCAGGTTGTACCAAATTCAAGGACGGACCATTCGTGACTATGGACAAAAGGCGAGAAACTTGTTCAGTTAGAACTTCAATTTTTTTCGACAGCTCGGCACAGTTGTTACAGGACGATTTGGAAGCGGTCAGAGTAGCGGCATAAGTCTTACTGTCTGCCTTCGGCTGAGTAGATCTATAGAGTTTTTTGGCCTCTGGAAACGACAGCTTGTCTTTCGCCATGATGCCTAGGATAGCTTTCTCTTCCTTAAAAGTAGGGCAGTTGTAGGATCGCGCTGGGTGGTCACCACCACAGTTGGCGCATTTCGGAGAATTGACACATTCCTTATCATCATGGCCTTCAACGCTACATATACCGCATACGTTCTGCTTCGAACAGGTAGAGCTGATATGCCCAAATCGCTGGCACTTGAAGCAGCGCCTAGGGTTAGCCACGTATGGTCTCACTGAGAGCCTTTGGTAACCTGCATGTAAGTATTCGGGTATTTCCGGCTTTCCAAAAGTGACGATAAAAGAAGCTGTTGCTACTTTTTCTCCTTTGTCCATTTTCATTATATTGACAACGTCCGTAACTGACTGAGACGAGAGTTCGGATTTAATTTCATCAACCGGAAGGTACATTAAATCCCTACATGTGATAACCCCCTTTGAATAATTCAAGGATCTATGGGGAGCCACAGATACCTTGACCTGATCAAAGAAAGAGGTCATTTTAGATAGAGCACATGTTTGTCTCTCGGTGGAAGTCGCAACTAACAGTGTTCCGTTTCTGAGTTTCTTAATAGAGGCTACTGGACCTCCAGCACAGGCAGTAATAGCCTTGTTGATCAGGAAAGGAGAAACTTTGGAAAGATCTTTCCCTTCTTCGGCACTAGATACAACTAAGTACTTTGCTGATGGCAATGTCTGTGACGTTGCCACCATCAACTTTTTACTCAAATCTTTAGTAATTATATCGTCAGGAGAATCCTGGCGTGTTCTTTTTAAACTAGTCATATTTGACGTGGTTTTGGAATCCATAAATATTTTTTGCCAGCCATCGTGTCAAGCGTTACGGGCGAGACTATAGGAACGGGTACACCCTTGGATCACATTAAGATCATTTCCAACCCTCAGAACCCCTAGGCCTATAGCTTTTCTCCTTAGCTCGACTGGATGGGCATCAGTCGAGGACTCGTAATACTGAAATTTATATTTATGACAGAATGAACATCTATCAAGCAATTCGCATCTACATTCGCCGGATCTTATAAACTGAAGGATTTCTTTTGCTTGATTGGTGTTTATAAATATAGTACTAATTCTACCTAATACACTAAATATTATATATCTTAAAACTAGCAAAATTAAATCTAAATATATACAACCAGTAATTATTATGTCCAACTTACGTCTATTCACTTTCAATCCCCCTCTACAACACCCTAAATAACTAATATCTATTTCACTATACATTTTAATAACTGCTTTAAACACCAACACTAACCTGGGGTAAACTAACGACAGTTTCTTTTATAAAGGTGTTTAGTCATGCTTTGTGGTTTGCATTTATTACGTGTTTTTTTAAATGTGATCATTATAGGATATTGGTTGTATGTTTACGGAAACTCTTTTTCTGTTTGTATGCGGTCGGCGGTTTCTGGGGATGTGCTATCATCTTGGTAACCTTGTCACTAGATTTGTTCTTTATCAACGGATGTCCTACCATTGTTTTCCTGGAAACCTTTCCTACCCGGATTTCCTTTTTCATACATCTATTGTCGTTCAGATTTGGTGGTTGAGTGAATTGTCGATTCCAATAGGTTTTTGTTGCAGTATTTTCATACAGTCTATACATCATGTTCAGACCAAATATTGATGAGTGGCTCATGATCGACAGCTGTTTGGACAACCTGATGTCGGCAGTTAGGAGGTTGGTGTTCTTTGTCTTTATAATATTATACATTAATTTATATCATCTGTTATTGTTGCTATATTGTTTCGATCTTGTTTTTTAGCGATATTCAGCAGCAACTGCGGGACAAATATGCCGGAGGTACGATAGAGGTGGGCCTAGATTACCAGATCGTTATACCCGCTGATGGGACGTCGTACAGGAGTAGACGGAGACGTTTTTTTGTTGTACCTGTACAACTACCGGCTGCGCCTTTGGCCTCCTCCCTGTCTTCGGAACCTACCACATCCCCTGCTACATCCTCCCAGCCTTGTGCAGAGGATATGGAGATGCTGGTCGATACCTCGTCGTCCTCTGCTACATCCTCCCAGCCTTGTGCAGAGGATATGGAGATGCTGGTCGATACCGCGTCGTCCTCTGCTACATCATCCCAGCCTGATGCAGATGATATAGAGATGCTCTTTAGCGACTTAGGCCTGGAACCTACCTCCTCCCCTGCTACAGCTTCCCAGCCTCGTGCGGAAGATATGGAGACGCTCCCCGGGGACATCGGCCCGTTTGATTTAACTGATATACAGACAGATACTCTAATGGACATTGATGACCTTTATTTATTTATGTATTTAGGCTAGTGATTAAAGTGTGGTTTGTATCAAGTGCATCAAGTGTTTTGTTTTCACTACATTGGATCCTCGTTGGTGAGTTATTATTTTCATGACATTATTTCATACAATGATAGCCTTTCTAATTTTTTTCACCTTTAGAGGTAGGCCATACTAGGTATCTCTGTAGTGTCACTGTGTTCTATTTTAGATATTTTGTTTTTAAAGCGCTGGACCGTCAGGGTTCGAGTGTGCGGCCTACAAGGTATTTAACATTGACCTCGTATCCTTCATTACCCTGGGTTATACCGTTCATTTTAGGGTGGGGCCTGAGTCGTTCGAGCGTTGATATTTCATATATTAAACAGTTATATCTTAAGATAACCCCACGCCGTCTCCCGGGAGGGTTTTGATCGGTCCTAAGTTGTGCACCGGATGCTATGTGTTAGCCCATAGTCAAGCTATACATCGGGTGCTATATGACGAACATTAGCCAGACTATGCAATGGATATTGTGTGGTACTTTGTATTCAAGCTTCTCATCGGATACTATTTGTTAACCTATAGTCAATCTATACCTCGGATACTATGTGTTAGCCCTAGTCAGGCTAAGCATAGGTTACTATGTGTTATCCATTAGCTAAGCTATGCATCGGACACTGTGTGTGTTAACCATAGTCAAACTAACCATTAGTTATTCACTAGCATAGCTATGCTTTGGATACCACGTGTTAACCATTAATCAATCTATACCTCGGATACTGTGTGCTAATCCTTGTCAGGCTATACATCGGGTACTATGTGTTAATCATTAGCCTAGCTATGCAATGGGTACTATTTAATAACCATTAACCAGACTATTATGTGTTGGTTTGTAATCAACCTACTCTACGGATACTATGAGATAAACCCTAGTCAATCTACTCCTCGGATACTGTTTGTTAAACCCTAGTCAGGCTAAGCATAGGTTACTATGTGTTATCCATTAGCCTGGCTATGCACTGGAGATTATGTGTTGGGGCCTACTATGTGTTAATGATTAGCCAGGCTAGTGTTTCTTTCCAGCTGACTTTTGAAATGACTATATCTAGACCATACATAATTGATAAGCCAATTTTGGGGAGTTTATGTTTATTTAGCGAGGCTGTGCACCGGATATTATGTGTTGGGAGTAGTATAGGGTGCGGGTACCGTGCGGAAAATTATCGGGAGGGGCGTGGCCAAATGGAGGAGAAGGAGGGGAAGTAGGGGAAATGGAGGGGAAGGACGTGGTTGGAGGAGAATGAGGAGAAAGAGGAGAAGGGGTGTGGTGTGGAAGGTATGGAGGAGAATGAGGAGAAGGCGCGGTGTTGTGGGGGGAACGAGTGGGAAAACTGTGGGGGGAACTGCGTCATTCAAGATGGCTGCTGACCTCTGTTTTTTTTCTTTCGCCACCTTTACAAGAGATTAACCTATTTTTCTTAGTTTCTTAATAGAGGCTACTGGGCCTCCAGCACAAGCAGTAATAGCCTTGTTAATAAGGAAGGGAGAAACTTTGGAAAGATCTTTCCCTTCTTCGGCACTAGAAACAACTAAATACTTTGCTGATGGCACTTTGCTGTTGACGTTGCCACCATCAACTTTGCAAGAGATTAACCTATTTTTCAAGATAATCAACAAAACAACCATTCACTTTTAGCCTTGATTAGCATACTGCACGCGCATGTTCAAACTCTTGATTAGTAGCGGTTTCTAGAGATAATATTTTTTAAGTTGACCATCGTTTTAGAGAGCTGTTTTTTATTTTAAATGTAAATTGCCTCGCAATATCCTGTGTAGATATTTGTTTCAATGTCAATTGCCTAATTATTTTACAGTGCATGTGACCCAAGATTTTTTTTTTTTTTTTTTTTTTTTTTTTCCCAGGTGAAAAACCTATTGAGGTTATCATCGCCTAACAAAAGTTGAGATTTTAAAATAATACTTCATAAATAAAACTAATCAAAATAAAACAGAATAAAATAAAATAAATGTTTAAAACTAATTGTAATAATCTAAAACTAAAGAACCTAAAATTATACAAAATTTAAATATTATTAAATATATTAAGGTGGCGTAAGAAAGCGAGGACACGGTCGATAGCCGTGACATCGTCCCTTAAAACCACCTTTAAACTACCTCGAAGATCGTAACGTATATATAAATTTGTCAACTCATTACAATCAAGCAGGATATGCTTGATTGTAATATTATTTCTACAAAACGGACATAGTGGTGGATCCTCATGTCGCATCAACCATCCATGCGTTAACAAAGAGTGGCCGATGCGAAGTCGAGTAACCACCACTTCCTCCCTACGATTCGAACGAACAGATGTCCTCCATGGTCGGACGGTATTTTTGATGTCCCTCAGCTTGTTTCTATTTACATTTTGCCATTCTTCATTCCAAACAGAGAATAGTGTAGTTTTAACTTTGCATACAAAATCTGATGCCATCACACGTTGTGTCGATGGCAACATACCTGTAGCTAATTTTGCACCTTCATCTGCTTTAGTGTTTCCGAATATTCCACAGTGACCAGGCACCCAGAGAAATGACACCTCGACACCTCGTAATTGGAGCCTGTGTATAGAGCACAAGATGTCTCCTACCAAAGGGTTCTTAGTGTACATTTCCTGAATAGCCTGGAGAGCACTTTTGGAATCACAACACACAAGATATTTAGATTTTGCAGACGGAATTGATCTTAAAGCTTGGAAAATTGCATAAAGTTCTGCAGTAAAAACACTACAGGCTGAGGGCAATCCGTAAGTGAAAGTTTGTCCTTCCATATAAAATGCACAACCTATCCCATTGTCCAGTTTTGAACCGTCTGTGAATATAGTCACAGTGTGTTGGTGAGTTTGTTGAATCTGCAAAAACTCCTGACGATAAATAACGTCAGGAGTATTGTGTTTTAGGTACATGGACAATGAGAAGTCACATTTTGGCTTTTGTATTGTCCATGGAGGGATGTAGCATGATGTTCGTTCGAATATAGGTGGATGTTCTAAATTTAGATTATTAAAAATGCGCAACGTTCTTATTCCGAAGGGAGCAGTTGAACGTTGACGCACATTGTAACGATCCTCGAGGTGGTTATCAAAAACTGCTTTGAATGCCGGATGTTTAGGTTTACTTCGAAGACCAGTGTAATAAGAAATTTGTAGCATTTGACGTCCCATAGAGAGAGATGGTTCTCCAGCTTCAACTAGAAGGCTGGAGATTGGGCTTGATCTAAAAGCACCAGTAGAAAGTCTAAGACCAGCGTGATGTATTGAATCCAGGAGTTTCAGAACCGTAGGTCGAGCAGATGAATAGGCTATACAGCCGTAATCTATGCGCGATCTTACAACGGCGCGATAGAAACGGAGCATACAGGTTCTGTCTGCTCCCCAATTTGTACCACTTAGAACTCTCAACATATCCAATATCTTGCTGCATCTCACCCTCAAATCACGAACATGCGGATTCCATGAAAGTCTTTTATCCAATAAAAGACCCAAAAATCTCACATTATCCGCGGTTTGAAGCCGCGTACCATCAAGATAAAGAATAGGTTCCTGATGTTGCCTGCGACGACTAAATGCTATACACTGGGTTTTCGAAGCCGAAAACTTGAAGCCCGTAGATTTGGTCCATTCTTGCAATTTATTAATTACTAATTGTAAGGATCTTTCCGCTGTTGCCATACTTCTAGCAGCCATATATATACAAAAATCGTCTACAAACAGGGAACAGTGGACCGGTGACTGTACGTTTGAAGTGACGCTGTTAATGGCAACAGCAAACAGCGTCACACTCAAAACGCCACCCTGTGGTACACCATTCTCTAGTTCGCAACGATCAGAATATATGCCTCCTAGACGTACACGGAAAGTCCTGTTATTCAAATAATTTTTTATAAAAGCAAGAATGTTACCTTGTATACCCCATGATTTCAATACGTTCAAAATTCCTCTTCTCCATGCCATGTCATATGCCTTCTCAAGGTCAAAGAAAACAGCTACCAGTGTTTGTCGTAAGATGAAGGCATTCTGTATAGCTGACTCCAACAAAACCAATTGGTCAACTGATGAACGTCCTTGTCTGGAACCACACTGAACGTTGGAAAGAAGTTTGTTTGTTTCTAGATACCAGACAAGGCGACGGTTGACCATCTTCTCCAGTAGTTTGCATAAGCAGCTGGTCAGAGAGATGGGTCTGTAACTACTGGGATTAGTTTTGTCCTTTCCTTGTTTTAGAAGAGGAATTATTGTCGCTTCTAACCATTCATCTGGAAAACCGTGCTCCTCGAATATACGGATGTATATCCGAAGGAGAACTAGTTTTGCCGACGGTGGTAGATTTTTAATCATGGAGTATACAATATTATCCGGGCCTGGAGCAGAATCCTTCGTTGACGAGAGAGCTGACTCTAGTTCGTCGATAGAGAAATGGTTATTTAAACAAGAATCTCCAGACACTCCAACGGTGAAAGGTAAGGCTTCCTGTTTACGTTTGTACACCAGAAGATGAAGAATGTTTTGAAAACGATAACGCTAGCACATTGGCAATTTCCTCACAGTCCGTGGTCAAAACACCATTCGAATGCCTTAATGAAATTAATGGCATCGGAACGGAAATGCCACAGACTGATCGTAATTTCTTCCATACTGTTGATGGAGCTGTAGTTCTTGTAATTGTGCCAATGTACTGCGACCATGATTCTCGTTTACTTTGCCTAAATATTCTCCGTGCTTTTGCACGGAAGATTTTATATTTTTCCAGGTTTTCACTTGTTGGATGTCTCTTGAACTGGTTCAAAGCTTTTCTCCGTTGACGAAGGATCACAGTGCACTCATCATTCCACCACGGAACAGGTGGTCGTCGTGGTTTGGATGAGGTTTTCGGAATTGCCTTTCCGGCGGCATTCAAAACGGTTTTTGTAAAGGAATTGACAATGTCATCAATGGGAGCCAAGTAATCCACGTCCAGTGATTCTAGATCTTGTGAAAATTGTTCCCAGTTGGCTTTTTTCAGGATCCAACGGGGATGTCGAACACAACAGGGTGAGGAGTCACACAAAGAGATCTCAATAGGAATATGGTCGCTACTGTAAAGATCAGGCAATGCTGACCATTTTAGCCTTGTAGCCAAGACAGGACTGCATAATGACAAGTCTACAGCTGTCCATCCACCTGTTGACGCTGCTAAATGTGTCGGAGAACCGTCATTTAGCAGGTATAAATCCAGTTCCGATCAGATTACCTCGCGGGTTGCATTCTGGGGAACCCCATGAAACATGGTGGGCATTGAAATCGCCCACTAATAAAAACGGAGTCGGCAACTGATTCATAAGGTCTACAAGATCTCTCTGTTGCAGGTTGTCACTTGGTGGGAGGTAGACACAACAGAGAGTGAGTTTGTATGGAACAGCTGTTTGAATTGCTACTGCTTGTAAGGGAGTTATTAAGTTCAGAGAAACGGCGTCGACACAGTCACGGGCTAGAATGGCTACGCCACCTCTAGCTCGATTTTCTGTAACGAAGTCTGATCTGTAAACTGAATACTCCCTTAGAAGGAAATTGTGCGATTCATGAAGATGTGTCTCCTGAATACAAATGTACATAGGGGACACATCCCTTACAATTAATTTGAGATCCTCAATGTGACTTTTAACACCGTTAATGTTCCACTGAATCACGGTTTGTTTAGGTGTGGACATTGTATTTTAGTGAAATGGATTCACCTGGCTCTCACTGCCGTCATTGACAATTTGTTGGCCTGGAATGTTGGACGTTCCAGGCAAAGAGTCATCAGAATCCATCACCACTATTGTAGTGGTGGAATCTGAGGAATTTTTTGACTCAGAAGGGGAGTTAGAAATGATCCTCTTTTGAGTCGCTTTTAATTTTGCACCCACTTTCGCAGGTGCAGTTTTGTTGTTATTATTATTTTTAATATTATTACTCATAGTTGGAATAGGTTTCACACTTGTCTCTAATAGTGTCTTGCTTCTTCTAACTCTACCAGAGGTATCTGGTAATGGAGATTTCTTCGCACATTCAACATTATTATTTAAGTTGGAAACAGAATTTTTCGTCACCAAAGCTAATAGCTGGCTAACTTGCTCCGTGAGAACTTCAATTTTCTTGTTTAGCTCACCGCAGTTGGAACACGACTTCTCAGTGGTGATAGCTGAGGCATAAGATTTCGTTTCAAGTCTAGGTTGAGTTGACTTGAACTTCTTTTTCGCTTCGTGGAAAGATGTTTTGTCCTTTGCCATTATGCTGAGGATCGCTTTCTCCTCCTTGAACTTTGGGCAGTTAAAGGAGCGAGCAGGGTGATCACCAGCACAGTTTGGGCATTTCGGAGCACTTGTGCAAACCTTATCAGTATGGCCTTCAGATGCACACTGTCCGCATACCTCTGGCTTGGAGCAAGAAGAACTTACGTGTCCAAAACGTTGGCATTTAAAGCACCGGCGTGGATTGGGAACGTAGGGCTTAACAGAAAGTCGTTGATAGCCAGCATATAAATATTCCGGGATAGATGGTTTCCCGAATGTCAGGATAATTGATGTTGTTGGAACTCTCTGGCCGTTTTCCATCCTCATGATTCGTACGACATCTGTTACGCCTTCTGATACCAGTTCTGATTTAATTTCGTCCTCACGGACATACAACAGATCCCTGCATGATATTACTCCCTTTGATGAGTTCAAGGTTTTGTGGGGAGCCACCGAAACCTTGACCTGATCAAAGAAGGAGGTCATTTTTAGTAATAACTGTGACTGCTTCGCATTGCTTGTTTCTATCAGCAGTGTTCCGTTCCTTAACTTCCTTATGGAGATACCTTTGACAGATCTTTTCCAGCTTCTGCGCAAGACACAACTAAAAACTTTGGTGATTCTAAATTCATTTCTTTTCTCGTATTTACTTCTCTAGGCATTTTCGGAGAAACCTCACGACGCCTCTTTGCATTCAACTGGTTGGACATTTGTTGGTTTTCCATAATTTGTTTTTAAGCTAACCATCGTGTCAGGCGTTACGGGCGAGACTATGAGAACGGGTACACCCATGGATCACTTTCGATCATTTCCAACCCCCGGAACTCTGGGGCCCATAGTTTCCTCCTTAGCTCGACTGGATGGGCATCAGTCGAGAACTCGTAATACTGTGCACAGGCTCCGACCCCTGTGCACCGTGGACACTCCCTGACCAAGGACCGAAGTGGCTAGCGGACCAGCAACCGCGCATACGTCTTCGGCAGAGCAAGCTCACAGCAGCGTCCCAGACCAGAGTTTGTCAAGCTCTGGACTTTTCAGCACTCCCAACGCGCAACGGTTCTGACCAGTCAAAATTCCCTAAGCGAAGATGTAAGTGTTGAAATGTGTATAGATTGTGTTGGTGTGTGTATGTGTGTGTATGCTTTGTGAGTGGTGTAGTGTTAGGCTAGGGTACCGCGAGGGACGCCAAATCCCTCGTAGGTGCGGCTAGTCCGCACCCCCCCTGCGGGATAAGTTTTTAAGCCGAGTGTTTTCCAAAATACCTGATGTTGGTTACTTTTTTTTACTGAAAATGATGACGTGCCTCATCCTAATGAGATTAAATCAAAATCACTTATGATATTCGATGATGTCATGTGTGAACGACAAAATAATATTCGAAACTATTTCGCAATGGGTAGACACAATGACATTGATACATTTTATTTATGTCAAACATATAGTCGAATACCAAAACAATTGATACGTGATAATGCTAATTTAGTGGTTTTATTCAGACAAGATGAAAGAAATTTACGTCATGTGTATAATGATCATGTCAACTAGGGATGGCCGAAAACAACGGCATCAGTTGTTTGGCAACAGTTGCCTCTACGCAACCTAATGCGCGCGCAACTGATGTGGAGAAAGTCCTAATGCGTAGCAAACTAATGCCTGGCAACAGTTGTTTTCTGCTAACCTAATGCGTAGCAAACTAATGCCTGCCAACAGTTGGTTTTTGCTAACCTAATGTGTAGCAGACTAATGCGTGCCAACAGTTGTTTTATGCTAACCTAATGTGTAGCAGACTAATGCGTGCGCATCGGTTGTTTCCTGCTAACCTGGTGTGTAGTGTGTAACAGACTAATGTGATTCAACAGTTGCTTTCGGCCAACCTGATGTGTAGGAAGTCCCTAATGTCTAATAACTCTGCAAGAGGGACGTTGCTATTGATTACAGACCTAATTAATAATTCCTTATATGTTATCATTTATGTCAGTCTATAATTGATTTTGACGAGTATAATTTTCCGTATTATTTTAGGCGGTAAAATGCTTCAGAAACTGATCCATTAAAATTGTTTCATTGCAACATAAAAATATATTAAATAATTTTAAAAAATACAACCAACTTCAAAGAAAAGAACCCGTAATATATATGTTTACTTACTAAAAAAAAAGAAATAATTTTCCAATAACGAAAACATAATTTATCATAAGCTTATTACTTACAAAAATGTTGTACTTAAACTCATATTTACAATCTGAACGTGAAAAATATTATGACAAAACTTATTTTATAATTAGGGAGATAACCTGTTATATTTTTAAGCACTACCATAATCACATTCCATCTCGCGTAAATCATTCAAAGAGGATTGAATTGTTGACAAGCTGTATATCTGAACAATATGTACGAAACGTATGCAATCACATATATTTTATCGGACAAAATCTAATACTGTATGGTATTTTTCGAGAACTATTGTCCCGCATACTATCATAATGTCGAACTCATGAAATTTTTGTTTCCTGCGATGACGCTATGGTTAACTATAACTAACCAATCAAATCAAGTAATAAAAAAGGTGATTGTTTCCGAAATGTCTAGAATAAATTTGATGAATTAGCAAATACAAGGTATGATTGCGGTATCGGCTTCAAATGTAATTACTTGTACTTTTTATTGAAACTAAGTTTTCAATAGTTAAATAGAAGCTAGCAGGGGAAACGGATTTTTTGTTTTAATTATTATTAATAATAATATATAATAGAATAATATGTAAATAATTAAGGGAAACACGCATTTTTTATATATAAATATTTAAGTTCTAAGTCACGTTTTACAATTTACCAATTTTTAAAATAATTTTCTCGAAAAAATACCGTGGTCTACATATTTATTTTGTATAGGTACTTTAAATATTTTCAAATTAAAATATATTTTACATATTTTTAAATGTTAAAATGGAATACCTAACTATGTAAGTCTAATTATAAATATTTCAGGGTAATTGTTTTTACCTTAAGTAAATTAGTAAGTCTTAAATAAAATGAGTGTTATTTTATATGTATTTATATATATTTGTTTTAATGGTGAAAGGATTTCTTATGTAGAGCTAATATAAATATATTTCAGGGTAATTGTTTTTACCTTAAGTAAATTAGTAAGCCTTGAATAAAACGAGTTTTATTTTATATGTATTTATATATATTTGTTTTAATGGTAAAAGGATTTCTTATGTAGGGCTAATATAAATATATTTCAGGGTAATTGTTTTTACCTTAAGTAAATTAGTAAGCCTTGAATAAAATGAGTGTTATTTTATATGTATTTATATATATTTGTTTTAATGGTAAAAGGATTTCTTATGTAGGGCTAATATAAATATATTTCAGGGTAATTGTTTTTACCTTAAGTAAATTAGTAAGCCTTGAATAAAATGAGTGTTATTTTATATGTATTTATATATATTTGTTTTAATGGTAAAAGGATTTCTTATGTAGGGCTAATATAAATATATTTCAGGGTAATTGTTTTTACCTTAAGTAAATTAGTAAGCCTTGAATAAAATGAGTGTTATTTTATATGTATTTATACATATTTTTTTAATAGAAATCTAAGTGTTATTATTAGCCTATATTTACTCCTAATAATCAATACATTAGTTAGCTGTAGCCCGCATTAGTTGGGACGGCCGAAGCTGATGTTTTCATTCAACTAATGTGCTCGCATTAGTTCAAGCAACAGTCACTTGCAACCTAATGTTTGACATCAGTTGTTTTAAACTGATGTGTACCGGCAACTGTTGCGTGCGCAACAGTTGAGTAAAGTCGTCAACTTCGGCCATCCCTAATGTCAACACAGATATGAAATTTGAAACTTTTAAAGAAATGTGTTCGATGGCCTGGTCTAAAAACCAAAATTCTTTTCTAGTTTTGGATAAAGAGAGACGTTTAAATAAAGGACGATATCGTATAATGTTTGATAAATTTATAACATTATAGAGTCAGTAGTAATCATGTCTTTGTCTAGTTCACTTGGCGAACGTGAAAAAATTGTTTTAGAAATAAAAGATTTAAGAAAACGAATTAAAGAAAAACATCGTGCACTAAAACGAGGTATTATGGATATGGAAGATCATATAGAGAAAAATATAAAACCCATAATGGAACCGTTGATTAAACCGATAAAAGAAGATTATACTGAAAAATTTCAACCGATAAAAGAATATACTGAAAAATTTCAACCGATAAAAGAATATAGCGAAAATTTAAATTATAAGCCTATAAAAAGTTGACGAGAGTTGAATGAGAAAACATTGTTGGCCACTATACATGAAAAACAAAAGCAGCAAGAAGAGAAAAAACAAAAGCAACAAGAAGAAAAATTTTAAAAAAAGAGAAAAAAAGAATTATGAAGCCAATGATAACGATGAGAGTTATACTTCTGACGATGATTTTACTGAGGGAAGAACTGCATTTAAACGTTTGACGCCAGCGAAAGGGGGGAAAAAAAGAAAAAACGAAATGATAGGTGGGAATCGACTGAAAAGACGCCCTCCAACACCTGAAACACCAATGAGCGATGAAGATGCTAATATAAAAAGAATAAACACTGGAAATATGATTGAAAGTGAAATTCCTGTTAAAAGAAAACCTTTAGACCCCGAAATGTTGATGGACGTAAAAAGCGAATATTCTTCAGATAGCAATATGGAGGAAGAACCAATGGATGTTAATGTCTATGAGTCACCACCCGCCTTTAGTGAATATGTGAAATCACCTAAAGGCAGACGTCAAGCCATATCATTTATAAAGAAGACATTTAAAGGCAAATTGTCTACAGAATATTTTTTTTAAAATTTTATAAAGAAATCTAAACAAGTGGATAATGTTTTCGGAGTGCGCATAGAAAATGATAAATGGATGGTTGGTGATAAAGAGTTAGAAATTGAGGGCGATGATTTGATTATCGATGGTGTTAGGTATGCTGGTACGCGTGGTATTTATGAATTATTATTCATGAGAATGCCTGATGCATATATTTATACAGAAGATGATCTCATAAAATATCGAGATATTTTAATAGCAACGAATGCACACAGAGTTAATTATTCGGCGATCGGTAAATTGAAATCAAACAAAAGTAATAAATACACGAAAATAATTTCAAAATTATTTCCGCCCCAGAACCCCCGCACTCACATGGATTGGGCGAGCGGAAGCGGCTTGATTTTGAAAGAATATGAAAAAAATAAACCGTCATATATTTATTGGAATGATCCCAATGAATTATGCGAGCGATTAAAAATACTAATTGCATCACAGTCGGCAGGAAATACGGGGCACAATAATGAAATAATTTCCATAATTGAAGAGTTGAAGGAAGCAGGAATTATTATTAATAAAAATAAAAGTGATTTGTAAAAAAATTAAAAATAAAAGTGAAAATAAAAGTGATTTGTAAAAAAATTAAAAATAAAAGTGATTTGTAAAAAAAAAAATATTAGTCATTTGTTTTCTATTAGTCCATGTATGAGCATCTCTAAAAATGAGCGTTGATAAATTTGGTCGTCATTTGCATTCTTCCTATCGACAACACAATAGACGAGGACCTGCTGGAGTGAGGTTTAAAATGACTAAAAGCGGCGACTATGACATGGAGAATAAACGGTTGACACATTTGAACGAAGCGAAAGATGATGAAGATGCTGTTAATTTTAAAATGTTTAAAGAAAAATACCTAACATTAAAAACATATATCGATGGACACATAAATTATATTCGTAATGAAGTGAATGTTATAAGAAAGTATCAGGAAATAATTTTGAATCAAAATAAAAAAATGGAAGCAAAAGAGGCTAGTGAAGGAGATATTGACAATGATTTAGTACCTGAACCGAAAGAAACAATATTCATTACGCCTGCATCTGCGATAGGGGGAGGAAGAAGGTTATAATGACAGGAAAACAGTTTAGTGTGTATCAAGGAAGCGGTATAGTAAGTTCTTTAACGAGTTTACCTGGAAAAATTTTAAATCGTACTATAGATTTATTACCAATAGAATTACACGTACCAGGATACCAATATTGCGGCCCTGGCACCAGATTGCAAGCAAGATTGAGAAGAGGTGACCCAGGCATTAATAAATTAGATCAAGCCTGTAAAGATCACGATATTGCATATTCAAAATATTCGGATTCACATCAACGATCCATTGCCGACGAACAACTAGCTGATAAAGCTTGGCAGCGTGTCACATCAAACGACGCTAGTTTGGGCGAAAGAGCAACTGCTTACGCAGTTACTAATATTATGAAATTGAAAAATAAATTAGGTGGTGGAGGAAGAAGAAAAGTTAATACAAAGAAACGGAGGACAAAAAATAAAAAAACGTGCAAAACTAAAAAAATTCTAACAAAAGTACTTAAACGAATAAAAAAAAGGTGTGCTAATAAAAAGGGTAGAGGCTATTATCTGAAACCTTACAAAGGAGGTGGCTGTGAAAAAAAAAATAATAACATTACCAACAAGAGCGCTATCAAATAAAGATATATATAAATACGCTAAAAAATTGAACATTCCGAACTTCAGAGGAGTTTTTATGCGTGACAATTTACCTTTACAAATCAAAGAAAATGAACACGGAGTTATAAATTTGGACAGTGTGCAAGGACGAGGTACGCATTGGGTTGCCTATCGAAAGATAAAACATAAAATTCTTTATTTTGACAGTTTTGGTAATCTACCTCCACCTACAGAAATAATTCGATATTTTGAAACATCGACAGATAATGCACCTATTTTCTACAATTACACAAATAAACAAAATTTAAATTCGCACAATTGTGGTCATTTGTGTTTAGCGTTTTTAACGAATAACATCTAAATCACCAATATGCTCTGTTTAAGCGGCAAAGGCTCAAACATCTCATGTGACATATTTCCGCCTATAGATTTGGCCAATGAAAAATGGGAAATAGGTTTAATTGATTTTATGTCTTACAACACTATACCAAATATTGAAACAGATGTTAATGATAAATTTTACTATGGCAATAATAAAGTCATACAATTGCCTGAGGGATCTTACGAGATAGATAATATAGTTTCGTACTTGAAAGATGCTATTCATGAGGAAAACAAAAATGTTAAGTTCGAGCTAAGTGGGAATATTAATACATTAAAAACGAAAATATTTTGTTCGAAACCAATTAGATTTGACAAAGCGCACAGCATCGGTCCATTACTGGGATTTAAAGCAGAAGAATTGCAAGCAAATACTTGGCACATTTCCGAAAATACTGTAAACATTAATAAAGTGGACGTTATACGAATAGTATGTAATATTGCAAGAGGATCATATAGGAATGGTATTGAAGGACATATTATTCACGAATTTTATCCAGCCGTTGAACCTGGTTATAAAATTATTGAAAAACCTGTCACAGTAATTTATCTACCTCTGAACATAACAGGTCTACTTCATAACATTACAGTACGTCTCGAAGATCAGGACGGGCAACTAATAAATTTGCGAGAAGAATATAGAACACTTAGACTTCATTTGCGCCGAAGTGTTACATAATCATGGTCTTAGTTTTGAATAATAATAATACTAATTTCGACAATTTTATTAAACCAGTAGGTCGACGACAGTTGACAGAACACAAGCTGACAAGGAGGAACAAAGAGTTTTTGGAATCTTTAGGGTATAGTGTGAATAAAAAATATGTTGCGAGTAGATGATAAAATTATTTTTGATGAAACTATTGTCGATTTAGAATATCACACACATCTACCATATGCACAAACAACATATGGCGAGAATGATGAGATTCGCATTCCAGTACATCAACAGAATGTGTACACTTTGCCTTCTAAAAGTTACATTTATATAGAGGGAGAATTTAAAGCAATAAAAGCGACAGACAATAGTGAAAGTGATGAAATCGAACTTATCAGCAATGGAATGTCATTTCTTTTTGATGAAATTCGCTATGAAATTTGTGGAACAGAAATTGATCGAGTGAAAAATGTTGGAATAACGACAACAATAAAAAAACCTCTTAACCAACACTGAAGATGAAAAAAATATTTTATTAAATGCTGGGTGGACATTAAATATGGAATCTTTAAAGTGTAAGAAAAATTTTTCGTTTTGTATTCCTTTAAAAATGCTACTTGGATTCGCGGACGACTATGTTCACATATTATTAAATGTTAAACAAGAATTAGTATTACTCAGGAGTTCAAACAATTTCAATACGATTATAACAAAAGACGCTAATAATAAAATAGAATTGAAAATTAATACAATATTTTGGAAAATTCCATATATTCGAGTGGCTGATGATTATAATCTATCACTACTAAGAATCACTGATAAGGACCAGCCAATTTCACTAGGATTTCGTCGTTGGACGCTTATCGATAATCCTTCATTACCTGTTTCGAAAAACTCAACTTGGACTGTGAAGACAGCATCAAATAGTGAGAAACCTCGTTACGTTATTATTGCATTTCAAACTGATAGGAGAAATGTGAAAAATAGAAATGCTGGACACTTTGATTTCTGTGATATTAATAATATTAAACTGTATCTAAACTCACAATATTATCCATACGATAATTTTAATGGAAACAGAGCAATTATATACGACTTTTTTACAAAATTTCAGTCATCCTATTATCACGGTAGCAGCAATAGACCTGCTATTGATTTTGAAACTTTTTTCGCAAAAACACCATTATTTGTTATAGACTGTTCACGACAAAATGAAACATTAAAAACCGGTACTATTGATGTGCGCATAGAAATTGAATCAAATGTCAACATACCTGAAAAGACAGCTGCTTATTGTCTCATCATCCAGGATGCACTTGTTGAATACACACCTTTATCTGGTCTTGTACGTAAAATATTTTATTGTAATGTAGTCAGAAGAATAATAAATTTTTTTTTTGTTAAAATTCAGTGTACATTTTATTGATCTTTAATTCACATTTCATCTGTAATTTTTTAAATAATGGTTGAAAGTACAAAAAAAATCACATATAAGAACGACTTTTAGGAAGGGGAAAATCGAAAATTGAACAGTGGAGGGGATACAGCGGATAATATAAATAGATACGCTAACACAAAATGTAGAGTACACACATACGAAGGAAGTGAAGAGTTGCACCTAGTATATATATTCAAGAAAATTATTTAAGTTTATAATATTGGAGATATGGTTGGATACCCGAGATACCCGAGATATAGTACACTTGGAAGCAGGCTGGCATCGTTCAACAACACCAGATTTGTATGTCCCCACCCTTATGCTTGGCAATTTGCAGAAGCAGGTTTTTTCTTTCACTCTGCACCTGATGGCGTTATATGCTTTTACTGTGGTGGTGGTTTAAAGGATTGGGAAGCACATGAATTGCCATGGATTGAACATGGTGGATGGTTTCCGAAGTGTGGTTATTTAAAATCAGTAAAGGGTGAGGATTTTGGAGCACGATGTTGTTATGCTTTGCGTTACTTATACCCAATACCAATACACCCCGCAAAGAAGAGGAAACAGGGATAAGCAACGCCTTTATTGTACAAGGATAATGTAATATACTATTGTTATACTGTTATGTAACACTTTATGTTCATACAAATATTTTTATAATTCTTTAATAAACAGCTATTGACTGACTGTGGTAATAAAAGTTTTATTAATACCCTAAGAAACATTTAAACATACAATTGGTATAATGTGGAAAAAAGTCAAGGATAAATAGGAAATAAATGATTTGAACAATTCACTTTTTTTTAACTATATATTTATTCTATAAACAATTGAAAATGGTTAACAAATAATATTTATTAGTTACAAAGTATTAATTATTTTTAATAGTTAACAAATAATATTTATTCATTACAAAGCATTAGTTATTTTTTTTTAAAGAAAAATGACCATGTGCTAAAGTATTAATTCCATTATCACATATATGCCTCTTATCATCATCACCACTGAGAGCTAATTTATTTACAGTTATTATCTGTACAATATGTTTTTTTGATTTGAATGATTTAATATCACTTCTGGTTTTAGTAAAAACATTTAAGCATTTTTTATCATCATCAAAATTTATATTTCTAAGTGCTGCTTTTGTTATGCCTTTAGCTTTTTTTTCAATACTATTCGCAGTTTTGAAAGTATATAATTTAGCTCTTAGTCCAACAAATTCTGACAACCCAACACCTTTGCATTCGTCTTTAAAACAACCTAATGTTTTTGCATTATCTGTAAAATAACCTATATGAGTGTGAGGAAGTTCTGACATATCAAAATGTCTTCTCACCTCTTGATTTTCCTTAATATCTTTATAAAAATTTTCAGTAGAAATTTTATAAAATAAACTGTCTGTATCCATATAAAGAAGTTGAATTTTAGAGTTATACAATTCTTTCATAACATCATAATGCATTTCATACATACGTGTTTTACTTATTTCCAAAACAGTAAACCCTATATATATTGGTTTGTTAAAATAAATGGATTCTTTTTCTGATTCAATTGCACACAAAGATTCATCATAAATTATTCGATTTAAGAAGGTAGGTTTCCTAATTAAATAATTTAATTTTTTTTCTGAACTCACAAGTTTCAAATTTTTTCTTTTTCTTATATTTTCAATAGTTTTACCAAACATGGCATTAATTACAAATTTGTAAAAATCTTTTTCAAATTCATTTTTAGCATTTTGCCTCTTTTTCGTGTTAAATAAAACATATGGCGATAACCAAGCACTTTGTCTGAATTGCATAATTCTATGAATTTTTGTAAGTACTAAACCATGTCGCATTGCTTGTTTTAAATTAACATAGTGACAAACGTAATTTTGTTTATCTTCTAAAGTAGTTAACAATTTTGGTTGTTTACTGCCTGGCGGACATTTGTTTTGTGGTAAAAATGGCAACTCATTATCACAATTATGCAAATTTTGTGGATACATAATATCAACTTCTAAAATATAACCTATGGGAGAATCATCCTCTATAGACAGAACATCAAAAGCCTTTATTTTTTTAACTGACATCCATTTAAACGAATCATAAGGCATGAATCTGGTCATGCTCCACCCATATAAATTTGTAGCATCGATATAAGCTAAACAAGAGGAAGGTTTGTCTATATCAAATTCATCTCCCAATAGATAATTATTAGCTTCTGCATGTCTCGTCACGCATGCAGTTATTCCACCTCTGATACCATTTTCTATGAATAGATATTTATCATATTCGTCAAATAATTCTAATTCAATTTTTGTAAATTTTAACATAGCATCAAACGTCAAACCAGGAAGTGTAAAATAATAAGCACAGTCCAATCCATAATTGGATATAGACAAGTCTCTAAAATTTTCAAAAATATCACTTAACAATAATACATCTATTTTAAGATAGAGATTGCTATATTCCCCTAAATTTCTACATTCAAAATGATTCCACACATCTTGCGCATATTTGTATTCAGCATCTGTGATATGACTAGATTCTAGATTGTTATAAAAATCATTTTTTGTTGGCAACTCAGTATCTTTTAATTTGTCCCAACAATCTGTATAATTATACGGATAAACACCTTTTCTTGTTATAAACGGTAAATCATTTACAGAAAAATGTTTATATGTATGTTTGAAGTTGTCTTTAGGCAAATTATTTGCTAATTTACTAAGACTTGTACTCATAAATTTATAGGTGTCTATAAATCGTAATACAATGCCATTAGTTGTGTTTTTTGAAAATGTTATATATTTTTCACTAGTGTTTGGTATTACTCGAATTTCGTTTGAGTCACAACCTAATTGTCGTACAATAAAATGACTATCATAATTTGAACTCCCGTGAATAAATATAGGTAAAAATTTTTGATTTTGACGTAATAAATACAATTATTACACAAGACAGACCTAAATTTACCAGTAATATGACAATGGTCTCTTACTGCTGGCTTAGTCATAGTAAATTCATCGTTACAAGACTCACATTTAGTAGTTGTTTTAAATTTATATTTCTCATCTTTATTTAATTTCCTCATTGGAATATTTATTTTATAAATTTCACCAATAATATTTGCAAGTGCTATGAGATATGACATGAAATTTTTGGCTGCATCTAAACCCTGATATATGTATGGATCTGTAGGCAATTTTTCTAAAATGTCTGGTGGTAAAGACGATGCATATTCATCAAGAACTAAATATACACCAAATGACATTGGCTCGTGAATATCATTAAGTATTACACGGTTACTAATCTGTTCATTTATTGGCTTCAACAAACATTCAAAATCTGCGTACACGGTGAAAGGTACTCTAAATTTATAATGGAAATTTTTGAATTTCAAAATATTATTTCCTTCTATAGGCATTTTCACTTTTACTGCTTTTGTATTTTCACATGCTTTTAAATGATCTGATAAAAGTGAGTCTTTATTTTTGCCACTATAATGTGTTAAACATCTTCTACAAAAAACTAATTTAGCCTTATGTTTATTTAGTTGATTGTTTAATAATCTTGAAAAATGTTTAATATAAGAATAATGTGCATGTCCCGACTGGTTTGTCAACATCAATAAATCATAATGTTTTATCTTAATAGTTTTACTAATTCTTAATGGATACACTTCATTATCTTTATTTAAACCATATACATTAATACTTATACCTGAATTATTTTTTTCAAATTTACTAATCTGCTTTAAAGGTGTTGGGAAGTCAATACCTTGTAAATTAAACATATCCATAATTTTCTCTTGTTAATTACAGTAAGATGTTTTACATCAGTTTTAATATGTGGAACGAGAAGTGACCACAAAAAACATTTATCGTCATGAAAATTTTCAGGATTAATTACAGCATTCTTATTTTGTATACATTTTGGTAAAGGTATGAATGAACTTCCACCTAACGGATTGTATCTACTAAAACGAATTATAATTCCATCAATTTTATCCAAAGACCAACCACTTCCTTTACCCAAATATTCCGACTCTTCGGTACATAATTTTCTAAATAAAACATCTAAAATATCTGAAAAATCTGAATCTTCGGAAACACTAGTATTTTTTGTTTTAAAATAACGCAATTGCTTTTCTTGGGTTAAAAATTTTACATAAGAAGCTTCTACAAGTATATTAAATTTTAACATATTGTAAGTGGATAATAAATCTACAATTAGTCGTATCATTTTTTGTTTAGTACGTCTCAACAACAAACACACATCTCTAACAGTTGACGTATTTTCTAAGTAAAATGTTTTTAATCTGCCTCTAAAGGCGTGATTCCTTTCTAAAAATTCATCATCGTTTTCGATATCATCGTCACTATCAACATCCATTTGTTCAACGGAGCTTACGTCCATTATTATAATTTGTTTTTAAAAAAGAAGCACTATTTAGTTCACTGAAATAATAAAACAATTTTTCTATAAATTTCATAACGTACATTTTTTTATTATTTTTTAATTTCATCTACAACACATATATAATTATTAGTATTTAACTACATTCAAAAACCTAAATATTATTTTTTAATTTCATATATAATTATTAGTATTTAACTACATTCAAAACCTAAAAACTAATTAAAAAAATTGTTTTTATCAGTTGAAATAACATCATGAGTAACATTTTTTATTTTACTTACTCTATCAGCAACATTGCGTATTATTTTATTTGATAATTTCAAAAGATCATCATTAGAATTATTAACAACAAAATAAGCCTTTTTGCTAACTTGTGTCCAATACTGCTTTTCACTTATACATTTTTTCAAATCCTTACAATCCGTAATTTCTATTTTTATTAAATGTGATCCCACCTCACCAGGAGTGACCATTCTTCTTTTTTTATTATCTTTAGTAATCTGAACGGTTTGTTTAATAACAGCAGAAGCTGATTTTTTAGTTACATTAAAATATTTATCTAAATTATCATCATCGTCATCATCAGATGACGACGATGAATTATTCACAATTTCATTAGAACTATGTAATCGTTTTCTTTGAATTTTATTCATTACAGGATTTATAAAAGTCACTGCGTTTTTCAAAGTTTCAACTGAATAAGTTTTTGTACTTTGTTTAAATTCTCCTCTATCAAAAATTGTAAGAAACTCATCATATGTTAATTCTTTATCTAAATATTTATCAAAATTTTTCTGTGAGACTACAGTGCTAATGAAATATGATTTAGCTGCTAAATAAAACGTTTTCATTTCACAAAATAATTGTAACATTTCACTATCTTGCACAGAGTTATGTAATGTGTTTGCACATAACAACCATTTATTGGCTGTTGTCAATCCAGCCTTAAACAATGATGATAATACATCAAAAATTGTTTTTTTAATATTAGCTTTACTACTACTGTTAAAGACCATACTAGGTCCTGGTTCGTTATTCTCCATTATGCCTTCAGTTTTGAATAATTGATTTTCTGCTTGATTTTGTTGTGACATAACTATAAAATACAAAAACAACAATAATAATAATATACTTAAAACAATTTACATTTTTTTCCTATCACTAAATTCAAACCCTGATTCTTCTAATTTTGGATAAGCACAAACAACAGAAATCAACTGAGTAATTTTAAAAACTATATATATGTATGTTTATTGTTAACAAATTATCATCATCATCATCATCAGATGATGATGAATTATTTACAATTACAAGATTTATTAAAGTCATTGCTTTTTTAAAAGTTTCAATTGAAAAAGTACTTGTACTTTGTTTAAATTCTTCTCTCCCAATAATTATAAGAAACTCATCATATGTTAATTCTTTATCTAAATATTTATCAAGATTTTTCTGTGAGACTTCATTGCTAATGAAATATGATTTAGCTGCTAAATAAAACGTTTTCATTTCACAAAATAATCGCATCATTTCACTATCTTGCACAGAGTTGTGTAATGTGTTTGCACACAACAACCATTTGTTAGCTGTTGTCAATCCAGCATCAAACAATGTTGATAATACATCAAATAATGTTTTATTATTAACTTTACTACTACTATTAAAGACCATACTAGGTCCTGGTTCGTTATTCTCCATTATGCCTTCAGTTTTGAATAATTGATTTTGTGCTTGACTTTGTTGTGACATAACTATAAAATACAAAAACAACAATAATAATATACTTAAAACAATTACATTTTATTTCCTACCACTAGATCCAAACCCTGATTTTCCCCTCTTTGTTTCTTCTAAGTGAACAATTTCTACTCATTTTGGATAAGCACAAACCTCACAAATCAACTGAGCAATTTTATCGCCCCGTCTAACAAAAAAATCGTTATTTGAAAAATTATATAACAACACCTTTACATTCCCTGTATAATCCTTATCAATTACCCCTGCACCTACATGAATGAAATAATTAAATGCTAACCCCGATCTGGGAGCAATACGACCATATGTATTATTAGGTAAAGAAATTGCTAAATCTGTTTTCACTAAACATTTACCAAATTTAGGAACAACATATTCATAAGCACTTTTTAAATCAAAACCTGCAGATAATTCACTGCCCTTTTCGGGTGCATATGCATTTTCAGTTAATTTTATAAATCCCAATTCCATAACTGAAAATAATAAAAACTATATTAAAAATTATATATGTATGTTTATTGTAAACAGCAAGAACTCTAATTAATAAATAACATTTACCTGTAAAATCTGTCCTTCTATCAAAAGAAATAAACGCAATGTCCTAACACACAGAGATGTATTCAGCTGCAATGTAAAGACAATAGTGAATAGAAACGTTTATAAAGTGAACTGTAGCCTGCACATGCGCACGCAGTATAATCAAAGCTAAAAATGGAAGATTATTTGTTAAACACTTAGCGTTCTAAGGTCACAGTATAAAAAGTCAACATGCGCTGGATTGTTTGTTAAGCGCGTTTTCCATATTAAGATTACACCAAGGGCATAATAATGCGCGTTGTATACTAATCAAAGACTGATTTAAACTTTTATCGCCTGGTCTTATTGAGTTAACTGTTGACCCTATTAAGATTACGAGCATTCAACATACGCAAATTAAACTTTAAACATTTTAGCGTCTACCACAGTAGTTATCAGTTCGCATTTTCTGTATTCAATTTAACTTAAAGTAATTATTATTTTAATTGTAATACTAAACTTTTTAACTTGTTTAATATATTAGCATTGTTAGAATATTTACTGCATTCAACTCCAAAAACGTCTAACTCGTTTACTTGTGCTTTAACTACTGTGTTTAAAAATTCACTGTAGCCTAAAATAGTGTTATTCTTAAAGAAATATAATAATCCATCTGTAAATCTAAAAACGGACTCCATATTACCAGGTAAGAATGAAAATGTATCAGAAATTAACCCATAACTCTTAATTTGAAAATTACATTCATCTAATAACATATAATAGTTTGTATTAAAGAAAATAAATGTATTTCCTTTATAACTGTTTACGACCCCATTTATAATCATTGAAGATCTACCTCCTAATATTGAAATATGTTTTGGATAACCACTAACAAGTTTTAAAGACGGAAAATCTAACATAAAAATATATTGATCAGCAAAAAAGACAATTTGCTCAGTTGGTCTCTGATAAATAAAATCAAATTTTGTAAAATTTTCTGGTAAAAAAATTAACCAGTCTACAATTAGTTGTGCTTTGTTAACAACTGTCTTATCTTGTAAATTTACCGACCAAAACCATTTTTCATAAAAAATATATAATTGATGATTGATAACTAGAAAAGTTTTTAAATTCTTCAAATCACACAAATTCGGTGAATCTTCTTTATCTTGTTTTACACGTTCTGTAACGGATTTTGAAGGTCTTGTCGTTGTTGATATAGTGTCTTTAGGTCCATATAAGGTTTGTATTGCTAAAATGTCGTCCGCTGACAGTTCATCATTCATATTCTGATAATATGGATACATTACTGAAGTCGGGTCGTTTGAGTGGCTTATACCCAGAGTATGGCCTATTTCATGAATTAAGACACTTAATAAAAAAATTTTACCTTGATCACATTTTAAAATGTCTCTTTCTAAACACCATAATTCATCACTGTCAATGTGTATTTCACGAGTGCTTTGATTAACATTGGGATGAAATGCATGCGCCAAAACACCGCCTTCACCGTCAAATGTATTTGTACAAAAAATCGATGATCTTTGAAGTTTATGCACACCTTTTTTATAGGAAATTAATATATCAACGTTCGATCTGTCATTTACAAAAACCAAATCTGTATGCTTTTCCCAAATTTTAAACGCTTGTTTCGCTAATTCTTTTACCTGACGCGTTGCTACAACAAAATACCATTTTAATACTTTCTTATGCCACTTTTCAGAAGATAACCGAAAGGGGTAAATTGTATCTTTAAGACCACATCTAGGTATTCGCATAAATTGTTAATTTTCATTAGTTATTTTACCATTTATCGTTAAATTGTAATACTCTTGAAATAATAAAATTGCGTCAGATACTAATGTCAAATTAATATTTGAAATATCAGTGCTGTTAGATATATTCAAATAACCAAATTCGTTCAAATAATTTAAAACAAAATCAAGATTTTCTTCTTTACATCGTTTTACTATTTCACTTTCACCTGAACATGTATTCAAATCAAACAGATCTTTTATTGCATAGTTTTTCACAATTAAAACAGTCACAAAAATTACCAATGTACATAACATATTAGTAAATAGTATTGTATCCAGCGTTAATATATTGTTACCCTAGCGCATCACGCAAAGTACTGACACGCATCTGAAAAATCAGTTTCAGCCATTTTGAAACAGTGTTATCTGTTGCGAACGTCACACCAGTCATCTTGAATGACGCAGTTCCCCTGCCTCGAAACTGTTCTCCCACTCGTTCCCCCACAGTTTTCCCACTCGTTCCCCCCACAGTTTTCCCACTCGTTCCCCCCACAACACCGCGCCTTCTCCTCATTCTCCTCCATACCTTCCACACCACACCCCTTCTCCTCTTTCTCCTCATTCTCCTCATTCTCCTCCAACCACGTCCTTCCCCTCCATTTCCCCTACTTCCCCTCCTTCTCCTCCATTTGGCCACGCCCCTCCCGATAATTTTCCGCACGGTACCCGCACCCTATACTACTGTTGGGGCCTACTATGTGTTAATGATTAGCCAAGCTATGTATCAGGTATTATGTGGTAATTTGTGGGCAGCTTGTAGGATAGTGTGTGTGATAACCATGCACCGGATATAATGTGTTCAGGCCCATGTCTTCATAGCATAATATCTATGCAAGCTTACACACATATATATTGGCTTAGCATAGTATTTATTTGGTTTACACGCATATTTATTTAACACACTATATAGTGTAATTACGTATGCAGGCCTAACACAGTATATAAGCCTATGTAGGATAGCATCCATGTTGGTTAGCATAGTATTTATGTGGGTTTACACGCATATCTGTTTAGCATATTATTTATGTAGGTTTACAAACATATTTGTTTAACACACTATATAAGCTATCATTCATCCTGGCTTAACATAGGCCTATGTGGGTAACGGGGATATTTGCCTAATACGGGCTGTATATAGGTTAACAGCGTATATATGGCTATTTAGAGTATATTGCATGCTGGTTTAACATAGTATATATGCCTATATTGGTTAGCATTGTATGTATATAGGTTGCGTAACTTTTTTAAATTATATTGTAATATTTGTTGACCGTCATGGGCGTGATAGGTTATGCATTGTTAGCTATACCATATAGTACTTCCCGTATTATACGGTTGCCAGGTTCTACCTGATAGACGAGGTGAAAATAGCTCGGATCATATATGCTTTGGCCAGTGGTTTACCGACATAGTAGGCCCATTAAGTCGGCTTAGCATAGTATGTATGCAGGTTTACACGCATATTTGTTTAACACATTATGTGTCCTATCACGTGTGTTGGCTTAACAAGCCTATGTATGATAGCATGCATGCTGGCTTAGCATCGTTTTAGGATCGTTTTATAACATATATTTATTCACGTTTTGTGATAGGCCTCATTATTAGTGTTTCTCCATATATACCTTTATATCTAGATACATTTACAGCTATAGGATATATCCATTGAGGCTGTTTGATTATTTACATTGATTTCTGATTATATATGTAGGCCTTGGTATGCCGACAGTACATAGTAAGTTGATACAGTAATCAAAACATAGTTACGCGCCTAGATTCACAACGACACAGCCGCGCGGGTTTCAAGCTTGCTATAGCGGTCGCCGGCCGTCGTTGCGGTTTTTAGATAATGCGTTATCTCTGCAAGTCTGTACATGTCTAGCTTTCGGTCAAGCGTATTCCCTCAAACGATAAGGCTTTGTCGCATTGTGTATTAATTTGTAGCATAGACAATTTTGAGTTTGACAATCATAACCCTTTGCCCTCTAGTTAGGGTGGGCCTAATACCCGAGTCGCTCGAACGCGGATACGTCATCAATCTTTACGTGGGCTTGATAGGTTATGCGTTGGTAGATGTACCCTATAGCACCTCCCATATTATACGGTTGCCAGGATCAACCCGATAGAAGAGGTGAAAATAGCTCGGGTCATAAAGGTTTTGGCCTGTGTTTACAGACATAGTAGGCCCATGTATGTTGGCCTTGCATAGTATGTATGTAGGCTTGCGTATTTGTTTAACACATTATGTGGGCTATCATATATATATTAGTTTAACATGGTATATGGGCCTTCACGCCTTACTGCGACCGTTTGCGTAAGCCCACCGGGCCCTTGCATTGTGATTGGTCGATTCAACTTGTTGACTATTTGCACTCGGTTGGTCGGTTAAAATTAGTGTTTAGTTGGAACGTTGGTCGTTTGATCTAGCCGATCATTTTTGGTAATTTCATTTGATAACCACCCTCACTTAATGTAAGATTCCGGGGTTACTTTACCTATGGGCAGGCCTCGAGATGGCTTTTACCTGAGTCCTTGCTCCGTGTTTGCTTTACCTATGCTCTAACTACATGGTAGCTTTACTTGGGCCCCGACTCCGTGGTAGCTTTACCGGAGGTCTGGTTCCTGGGTTACTTTACCTAGGGCAGGGCTTCGGGATAGCTTTTACCCGAGGCCTTGCTCCTTGTTAGCTTTACCTAAGGTCTAACTCCATGGTAGCTTTACCTAAGACTTGGTGGGGGTATTTGTCTTGGTAGTTGATATAGCAACCATCCTAGCCCTGCTCTTGTGTAGCTTTACTTAAAGGCTGAGTGTATTGTTTATTAATTTAGTAGGATAGACAAATTTTGAGTTTGGCAATCGTTTACCCCTGGGCCCCTCATCACCCGATTCATTTGGGGTAGACCACTATAGTTAGGGTGAGCCTACTACTTGCATAGAGTTGCTCGAGCGCTGATACGTCATCAGATAACCATTAAGTCTTTCCAAAAGTTGCCCCTCCACCGGAGCTATTCCAGGGTTACACTACCTAAGAGGCCTTACTTAACGGCCGGCCTCGAGATGGCTTTACCTCGAGCATGACTCCTAGGTGGCTTATACCTAGGACCTCGATCATTTTTGGCAATCTGAAAACTATCTCTAGGTGAAACCACCCACACAGCCCACCATAATGGACACATATCCCGTACGGTCTTTCGATCAACCCGATCGATTTTTGGCAATTTCATATATTATTTAAAACAACCCCTTGGCGATCCCGCCCCCGCAGTATTCCATATTGGGCTCTACACATATACCGTACTGTCTGTTGATCCGGCCGATCGATTTTCGGCAATTTCGTGTTTTATTTAAACACTACCCTTAGGTGAAACTACCCCTACCGTTGCGATATTGCACTCTAGACTCACCCTATCAGTCAAGACACGAATTTCCAAAATTTTTTCGAAAACTACCCCCCACCCCCAATCCACCCCCGGAGCATCCCCCGGGTATGGTCCTGAACGTGGCCGAGGTCACCTTTAACACGTAGGTTAGTTGGCTGGAATTTATTTTTTTTCGAAAACTACCCCCCACCCCTCTAAACGTGGTCAAAACCACCCCTATGGCTTGGATCAGGGTCGCGACGTCCGCCCACATCATCCGAAACTACCCCTATAGTCCTAGGTTACGTAGCGGCCGGGGTTTTTTTTCCGAAAAACTACCCCCACCCCTCTGAATGTGGTCGAAACCACCCCTTGGTCTAGGGTCAAGGCCGGGGTGACCTTGAGCATCATCCAAAACTACCCCTATAGTCCTAGGTTACGTAGAGGCCGAGTTAGGGGTGGTGCGCGCTATTCTAAGCCGTGTCCTACTCTTATCACCTATTACAGAGTTGTTTATTGTCTTAAATCTACAATTTACACTTAAGTAGTCAAAAAGTTCATAATCGTTACAAAAATACCCATGGTATGCATGAGGTATAGAAGGATATGCATTCATTAGGAATGTTATCTTTTCACCGTTTGATATAGCACTAAAGTCACTTGGAGTAAGGTTCTTCCGTTTGAAGCAGACACCTCCATCAGTTCTTTTTATTAAATAGTTCAGCTTCGATTTTCCACCTCTCTCCCGTTGCTGTCGTTGCTATGGTTTCTGCGTCGATGCACCAGGCTTGGTAGATGTAGACACCGCTACCTTTGATCTGTATCCATAAGCGTTGATAATTTTGGAATCCTGTTTGTTGTATGACGGGCTATAGGTGTGGAGCGAATGTGCATCTCCAAAAGTATTATATGTTTACGTATAGTCGTAACTGTATTCCAGCTCTATAAGGGTGTCGCACTTGTAAATAACAGTGATGTCCTGTATATCGTCTGCTGTAGGTGTTAGAGAGTATGAGTGTATTGGCAGGACACCAACGTGTAGACTCGGAGGTACCTGTCCACCGCCGTACTCCCCGAATCCGTGTCCTCCGCTACCTATTTGTTCAATATAGGTATAGTATTCTGGACTAGAAGTTGATGGGAGGGTTGCACTGACAGAGGCTGTCGTGACGGCGTCAGTTGATATATCGTGTTTGAATGTAACCTCGTTCAAACCGAATGGTTTATTGCCATAATTAAGGATTGCTGTAGACGGCATAGCAGGTCTGCAGGGAAGTTGAGAGCGAAGTACACACAGTTGTGGTTTGTATTGCCATTGGATTGTAGGGTTGTTCATCGAGTTCTCCATATTGAAGATGTGCAAGGCCTTCATTAGTTCTGGAAAAGGACTCTCATTCTGGACATTCGGGTATGTAGAAACGTAGTACCTGCTAATTGGATGTATGTTCCCAACTATACATGGTATTTGCTCGTACGTAGGTACCGCATTAGTTAGCTGGTTTCCCCACCAGTGTCCCCAGTCATCTTCATTGTTGAACTCTAGACTGGTTGGTACACAAGGGTTCGCAACATTGACTCCATAATGCATGTTAAGGCCGTGGAATTTATTTATGAGACCATGTGCGTGCACACCTAGAACAAATAGATTAGAATTGACGCTGGATATCTGCGTGCTGTTAGTGCTAAATGGAGTTCGGAACCCAAGCGGAGACACTGTAGTGAGACAATTCGTAACCTTTGTATTATGATGCAGATTCGTGAATTCGGTCTGCGTCATATACCAAGGTATAACATCACATGGTATTTCCGCATATGGTGTTGTTAATCCGTATATGACTGTCCCATTGGCAACTAATCCTGTTTGAATAACCTTGTATTGATACCCCTTAGAAGATATAAGACGCTGGTGTGTGAATGTTATTTTGCCTGTTTTGAACTGCGATATCGGATGGTGTATGTTTATTCCGTGTCCTTCTGCTGCGGCATTAGAGTGCATTGATTTCTGTTCCGATTCCTCCCTGGCCGCTTCTGATATGTCCATATCATCTCCTCCACGTCTGCGTCGTTTCGGCTCGGATCCTTCCTCCTGTATAGGCGAGAGTGTAGTCCCTGCGGTTTTGCTGCCAGACATCCTTTGTTTTTTTTTCCGGAGTTACGTCCTGACTAGAGTATCCACTATCAGACGACCTACGCTTGTCAACGTTCCTCGGATATTGAACACCCGCGATACTTTCAAATATATACTTGAAGCCGAGTCCAACGCCACCGATAGCAGAATGATAATTACCAGTAAGAAAATAATCTGCACCAAAAGCTCCGATCGCTCTCCTATCAGCCGCACGTATATGTTCACTGGTTGTTGCGTCTTCGTAGTCCTGGTCGTGGATTTGTGCGATTCTATCATCCTCATCCACTGGTTCGCCGTTGTGTATCGGGTTCCCCGGACCAAGGTAGTTGTGACCTGGGAAGTTCATCCTCCTATGCACTTATATACGTTCAGTTTCCCTGTCTTATATAGTGGGGGAATGTATGTCGATGTGCTGCCTACCCACGAAACTCTCGCCTTCCGCTGCTTACTTGCCGCCTCCTCCGGAGGACATGCCGTGTCACATGCCAATGCGACTTAATCCGGGTAGGAAATTTGGGAAGCCGGAAGATTACGTAGCTAACGGTTAAGACTTTAACGAGTAGCTAACGGTATACCTGCATAGGTACATAGTAGGCAAGTATCCTTATGACCTTGACCTTTAACCTTTAACCTTGACCTACAATATATTAATGAAATAATAATAACGTTAGCTACGTAATCTTCCGGCTTCCCAAATTTCCTACCCGGATTAAGTCGCATTGGCATGTGACACGGCATGTCCTCCGGAGGAGGCGGCAAGTAAGCAGCGGAAGGCGGAGTGCGTACACGTGTTGTACACGATCAATATACAAACATCGATGACGTAGGTATGTTGGCTGGCGCGCATGTGAATGCCGAGTCATTCACAGCCTGACCTTGATATGGTTCAATTATTGACTCAAGCGTCATACAGTTTACAATGTCGACGATAGTACCGATAATTATTGATATATAAACAGCTGCGACCGATATCGACTATACCATTATATACGTGTTACTATAACAGTGCGATCTAAATGTCTAGCCTAACGCATAGCGACGAAGAAGAGGCCCGTGCTGCATTGATCAAAGAAGTCGAAGCCTGTAACAAGGGAAACTATCTGGAAGAAGTCTTGGACGGAGCGAAGAACACGGACGAGTCAGACACGGATATCGAAGAAATTCCACCCGCAGAGACCAAGGGTATAAAGAAGAAGGCACCATGTCTACCGAAACAGAAGGCGCTGAAACGGTTTGCATCCAACACGAAGAAGGAGATCCCGTCAGTGAAGAAACAGAAGCAGACGTTACTCACCGATACAGCGTTAACTCCATCCCCTTCGACATTAGCACAACGGATGAGAAAGCGGCTGGGACAAGTACAACTGCAGAACATCGCCCAAACCATTCTAACAATTCTGGAAACATTCAACCTGACACGGCTGGACAGCTTGATAGATATCTTAGAATCAACCGAAGTCAGCCTGACGACGGCGACGAAGTCAGTATTACAGGTAGTTCTCGAGAGTCTAATCTCGTTATCAACGGACACCCCTGGCCTAACATTCTTGCGTCCCTCGGACAGAGACACTTTAAGCCATATCTGGTCCACGATATCGTGCGATGGAGAGACGAAGAAGAGCGTAGAGTCATGGTTGAAACGATCCGTAGAGCAGATCTCGAAGCCAGACTGCACACGCCTAGAGACAGACAGCAAGCATTTTACTGCATCGGTGAGCACCGGACACATGACTCAGAACGAAACCACTTCCACATACTGCACGAATGTCAGTGGACTAACCGAACTTGCAAATGCGCCCGTCACGCCGTCTATACTAGAGCACCCTTCACATTCAGGAAGTCTACAGCGCTTGATAGAATCACACTCGAAGACATCAAGCGCATGCTCTCATATCTTTGTAAAGATGGCCGAAGCCTCGTACAAGTTCGAATTGACGGGGACATATGGATCGACCCTCCTCGATATACGTACATATCCGTTGGAGAAAGTTGCGAACCAACCGAAACAGGAGTGGTGGAGATATTCGGAGTTCCGGGGGCAGATTGTTTTCCCGGATCGGGTACAAAACGCCCCAACGCACAGGCTGCTGCTGGCAATGGAAACGCTCCAAAAAGAAATAGAGGAGTTCTTCGCAACCAACCCAGAAACGGCAGTTACGACGTACGGATCGAGGAGATAGTCGAGTTCATACTACAGACTTGTTCCTGTCCTCCAGAGGCGACCCTGCACACCACCGCTTGGACATCAAATACAAGATTCAGGGAGCTGCGGATGTCCGACCGCAAAGTTGACAACAGCTATCATCAACGTTAAGAGCCTCTACAACAGTTGGAACCTCGAAGAGTACCTAATACATTACGAGAAGAACATCCCTCTGTTTATTGGCGCCAGCGAGAGGCACACCGAATCTCTTTATCTACCTATAAGCGAAAGTCTTGATTTGGTTTGCGATCTATTGTACTATCAATTTAAACGCACAAAATTAATACGTAGTTTTGTTGGTATATGCCAGAAGGTAGCTGACAGAAATCATGGAAAAATTAATGCGGTATTTATTGTAGGGCCGTCAAACGCTGGTAAAACACTATTTATAGACAGTCTTACAACATTCTATCTAAACAGGGGTATAGTACGAAACAGTAGTCGCGGAGAGAGGTTCGCATTTCAAGATTGTGCCAACAGGAGGATTCTTTTTTGGGACGAGGCTAGATTAGATCCGGGACAAGTCGACGTAATAAAATGTTTATTGGGGGGATCGACTATGGGGGTTAGCGTTAAGTTTAAGAACGATATGACCGTATTCAAAACTCCTATTTTCATATCAAGTAATAACATTATATTCCCCAGCGAAGATGCTTCCTCAAATCGAATAGCCGCCTATAGGTGGGAGACATACAACGCATGGCCTGCACACGCGGTAAACAAACAGATACACCCAATTGCTATAGGTATCTTATTAGGTTGGGCTGCAGGCTTACATAAAACAATCAGGAGCGACACAAAGTTTAATTTCGACATAGTTAGATTGAGATTATCGCAAGCCAAGTCAAGTGGCGTGTAACCACCACTTCCTCCTTACGTTTTGAACGAATTGAAGACCTCCATGGACGGACGGTATCTTTAATTTCCCTCAGCTTATTCTGAATCACGGTATGCAACTCGTCATTCCAAGCAGCGAGCAATAAATGTTTCGCGAAACACACATAATCAGATGCCATAACCAGTTGAGTAAGAGGCACCAAACTTGTAGCTTTCTTCGCCGCTTCATCCGCTTTTGTGTTTCCAAGTATTCCGCAATGTCCAGGAACCCAACAGAAAGTTACCCCCACACCCCTCAATTGAAGCCTGTGTACAGCACACAAAATGTCCCCAACTAAAGGGTTGTTAGAGAAAACATCCTGAAGAGCCTGAAGAGCACTTTTGGAATCCGAACACAAAAGATAATGCGAGGATCGAGATTGAATGACGTCCAAAGCTTTAAAAATAGCAAATAGTTCTGCCGTAAAAACACTGCAAGCTGAGGGCAATCCGTACGTGTAGGTACATCCAGATGCATAAAACGCACACCCAACGCCATTGTCCAGTTTAGATCCATCAGTGAAAATAATTTCACTGTGTTGGTGAGATTTATAAATCATGTACATAAGGTAGGTACATGAAATAAAGGAAGTTAGAAGTAGGTGGTAAATAGGTACTTCACTAATCTATGTGTAGGTGACAAAATAAGTTTTAAAAGTTTCTCTGACTTCACATGCGCCCGAAACACTTCTGCCTAAAGTAGTAAATCTATTGCCTCTATCGTTAGTTATCGAAACATTATCACTTGCTTGAGGCTGAAATGGTCCTATACTTTCCCTATCTATAATTATATTATATGAGAAAGACATGGCCGTTTTTCAACCAACTGTTATTTTTGACAGACATGATCAAGCCAAGAGGAATGGAAAGCAGTGTTCAATCCGTTGCATCAGATGATATGAGTAACGATGAAGGCAACGAAAATGATTCGAAGGAGTTAGCTGATCTAGGCCATGCAGATCTACTCGAACCTACAAGTGAGAATGTTGATAGTGAGCAACAAACATCCACCCGCTCAAGCGCCACGAAAATGTTTTAAACCCCACCCAAAAAGAAATTAAGGACAAAAAACGAGCTGTCAAAGTTTGATGAAAAATTACTCGAAGTTGAAAATAAAAAAGTCAAATATTTGGAAGAAAAACAGTTCGCACTCAAGACGAAGACTATCAGTTCCTCATGAGTTTATTGCCTCATCTCTATGATATTCCTAAGGCAAGAAAACTGTTCCTGCGCAAAAAGATTATGGACGTTGTGAAGGATGATTTGGATCAATCTCCGAAAACATCCTCACATTCTACGCCAAATTATACTTGTTTTTTTTGCGAAAAACTAATTGTGGTTGTCATTGCCAAACGCAATATATTAAATAAAACAAAATAACAAAATAGATTTAAATAAAATGAAAATTACAAAACAAAATAAAACTTAACAATAAATAACAAAAACAACAATAAATCTATAACAATAAATAATATAAAACAATAAATAACAATAACGAACAATATAACAATGAATAAATAATAACGATTTTTAAAACAACATATTCAACAATTTACAATAAATAAATAATAGTACAATAACAAGAAAATAAAATATACTAAATTTAAATAAATAAAAAATATACGTAGATGATAATTAAAAGAAATGTAAATATTACTATAAAAGCATGTATTTTAAATATTAAATTTTAAAAAATATGTTTAAGTGGTGTAAGAAAGTGATGACTCGGTCAATGGCCGAGGCATCGCCCCTTAACAACCACCTTCAAACTCCCTTTTATATTAAAAAGGGCACGAATTTTAGTTATACAACACAATCAACTAAAATATGTTTTATTGTAAAGATATCACCGCAGTACTGGCAAATTGGTGGATCTTTACGACGCATCAAATATCCTTGAGTTGCAAAAGAGTGGCCAACGCGAAGGCGTGTGACCACCACTTCCTACGATTTGATCGAATAGAAGACCTCCATGGGCGGACGGTATCTTTAATTTCCCTCAACTTATTTTGAATCACGGCATGCCATTCGTCATTCCAAGGCAGCGAGCAATAAATGTTTCGCAAAACACAAATAATCAATTATTTCTCATGATTCCTCCGGGGGTCAGTAAAACGCGTCTTCCTATTTTCACGATTTTGATGCTAGTGAAACCTTCATTTAAATCAATAAACAAGAACATACATTTTTTGTAACACGTTTGTCCATAGGCAGTAGTATCGTTATTACTTAACTACCCTTGCTTAGAGAGAAATTATTCAAAAAATACAAGAGTAAAAAAATTTTAAACGTTTAGTGATTTTTGCTTTTTTTACCACTTACCTTAACCTCCTCAGACCGAGTAACCTATAGGTTACAATCTTTGTACAACGTCCTGTCAACAGTAGGAACCTGCTAGTAGTCCCAAGCGACTCCACTAGGCTTCAACACTTCCCTGACTGAGCGCTGTCATTTGACTTCACTGGTTTGAAATCATCATAACCTAAAAACAATGGCGGGACGTGAACTGACAGGACTTCCCACGTCTACCCAAAGTAATTGTAATACAGAAATACTTATTTGTGTTTATTTTACTTTGGAAAAAATAGAGGGTGTCTTTAGATGTTACTCCTTTTAGTGTAATAGTTAGCATGAAATAAACGTTTCATTTCTGGTCACAAGGACACCTTATATTTGGTTGTAACCTAATGGTTACTACGGGTTCCGGACTGCGTATGCCAATATGAATGTGAAAATTATATTTTGTTTACTGTATTTCACATACTATTTCAAAGCAATTATTGATTTGTTATAATTGCATATTATTCATATATAAATTTCTACACTACTGTATTGTTTCACTTATTTATTTTTAACTCACAGGGGCTGTTTTATTTTTTTTCCTAAGATAAAAGCACCAGTAGAAAGTCTAAGACCAGCGTGATGTATTGAATCCAGGAGTTTCAGAACCGTAGGTCGAGCAGATGAATAGGCTATACAGCCGTAATCTATGCGCGATCTTACAACGGCGCGATAGAAACGGAGCATACAGGTTCTGTCTGCTCCCCAATTTGTACCACATAGAACTCTCAACATATCCAATATCTTGCTGCACCGGGTCCTCAAATCACGCACATGCGGATTCCACGAAAGTCTTTTATCCAATAAAAGACCCAAAAATCTCACATTATCCGCGGCTTGAAGCCGCGTACCATCAAGATAAAGAATAGGTTCCTGGTGTTGCCTGCGACGACTAAATGCTATACACTGGGTCTTCGAAGCCGAAAACTTGAAGCCCGTAGATTTGGTCCACTCTTGCAATTTATTAATTACTAATTGTAAGGATCTTTCCGCTGTTGCCATACTTCTAGCAGCCATATATATACAAAAATCGTCTACAAACAGGGAACAGTGGACCGGTGACTGTACGTTTGCGGTGACGCTGTTAATGGCAACAGCAAACAGCGTCACACTCAAAACGCCACCCTGTGGTACACCATTCTCTAGTTCGCAACGATCAGAATATATGCCTCCTAGACGTACACGGAAAGTCCTGTTATTCAAATAATTTTTTATAAAAGCAAGAATGTTACCTTGTATACCCCATGATTTCAATATGTTCAAAATTCCTCTTCTCCATGCCATGTCATATGCCTTCTCAAGGTCAAAGAAAACAGCTACCAGTGTTTGTCGTAAGATGAAGGCATTCTGTATAGCTGACTCCAACAAAACCAATTGGTCAACTGATGAACGTCCTTGTCTGGAACCACACTGAACGTTAGAAAGAAGTTTGTTTGTTTCTAGATACCAGACAAGACGACGGTTGACCATCTTCTCCAGTAGTTTGCATAGGCAGCTGGTCAGCGAGATGGGTCTGTAACTACTGGGATTAGTTTTGTCCTTTCCTTGTTTTAGAAGAGGAATTATTGTCGCTTCTAACCATGCATCGGGAAAACCGTGCTCCTCGAATATACGGTTGTATATCCGAAGGAGAACTAGTTTTGCCGACGGTGGTAGATTTTTAATCATGGAGTATACAATATCATCCGGGCCTGGAGCAGAATCCTTCGTTGACGAGAGAGCTGACTCTAGTTCGTCGATAGAGAAATGGTTATTTAAACAAGAATCTCCAGACACACCAACGGTGAAAGGTAAGGCTTCCTGTTTACGTTTGTACACCTGGAAAGCGTCCTTGTATGCAGAAGATGAAGAATGTTTTGAAAACGATAACGCTAGCACATTGGCAATTTCCTCACAGTCCGTGGTCATAACTCCATCCGGATGCCTTAATGAAATTAATGGCATCGGAACGGAAATGCCACAGACTGATCGTAATTTCTTCCATACTGTAGATGGAGCTGTAGTTCTTGTAATTGTGCCAATGTACTGCGACCATGATTCTCGTTTACTTTGCCTAAATATTCTCCGTGCTTTCGCACGGAAGATTTTATATTTTTCCAGGTTTTCACTCGTTGGATGTCTCTTGAACTGGTTCAGAGCTTTTCTCCGTTGACGAAGGATCACAGTGCACTCATCATTCCACCACGGAACAGGTGGTCGTCGTGGTTTGGATGAGGTTTTTGGAATTGCCTTTCCGGCGGCATTCAAAACGGTTTTTGTAAACGAATTGATAATGTCATCAATGGGAGCCAAGTAATCCACGTCCAGTGATTTTAGATCTTGTGAAAATTATTCCCAGTTGGCTTTTTTCAGGATCCAACGGGGATGTCGAACACAACAGGGTGAGGAGTCACTCAAAGAGATCTCAATAGGAATGTGGTCGCTACTGTAAAGATCAGGCAATGCTGACCATTTTAGCCTTGTAGCCAAGGCAGGACTGCATAATGAAAAGTCTACAGCTGTCCATCCACCTGTTGACGCTGCTAAATGTGTCGGAGAACCGTCATTTAGCAGGTATAAATCCAGTTCCGATCTGATGCTTTCGATCAGATTACCTCGCGGGTTGCATTCTGGGGAACCCCATGAAACATGGTGGGCATTGAAATCGCCCACTAATAAAAACGGAGTCGGTAACTGATTTATAAGGTCTACAAGATCTCTCTGTTGCAGGTTGTCACTTGGTGGGAGGTAGACACAACAGAGAGTGAGTTTGTATGGAACAGCTGTTTGAATTGCTACTGCTTGTAAGGGAGTTATTAAGTTCAGAGAAACAGCGTCGACACAGTCACGGGCTAGAATGGCTACGCCACCTCTAGCTCGATTTTCTGTAACGAAGTCTGATCTGTAAACTGAATACTCCCTTAGATGGAAATTGTGCGATTCATGAAGATGTGTCTCCTGAATACAAATGTACATAGGGGACACATCCCTTACAATTAATTTGAGATCCTCAATTTGACTTCTAACACCGTTAATGTTCCACTGAATCACGGTTTGTTTAGGTGTGGACATTGTATTTTAGTGAAATGGATTCACCTGGCTCTCACTGCCGTCATTGACAATTTGTTGGCCTGGAATGTTGGACGTTCCAGGCAAAGAGTCATCAGAATCCATCACCACTATTGTAGTGGTGGAATCTGAGGAATTTTTTGACTCAGAAGGGGAGTTAGAAATGGTCCTCTTTTGAGTCGCTTTTAATTTTGCACCCACTTTCACAGGTGCAGTTTTGTTGTTATTGTTATTTTTATTATTATTATTATTATTAGTTGGAATAGGTTTCACACTTGTCTCTAATAGTGTCTTGCTTCTTCTAACTCTACCAGAGGTATCTGGCAATGGAGATTTCTTCGCACATTCAACATTATTATTTAAGTTGGAAACAGAATTTTTCGTCACCAAAGCTAATAGCTGGCTAACTTGCTCAGTGAGAACTTCAATTTTCTTGTTTAGCTCAACGCAGTTGGAACACGACTTCTCAGTGGTGATAGCTGAGGCATAAGATTTCGTTTCAAGTCTAGGTTGAGTTGACTTGAACTTCTTTTTAGCTTCGTAGAATGATGTTTTGTCCTTTGCCATTATGCTGAGGATCGCTTTCTCCTCCTTGAACTTTGGGCAGTTAAAGGAGCGAGCAGGGTGATCACCAACACAGTTTGGGCATTTCGGAGCACTTGTGCAAACCTTATCAGTATGGCCTTCAGATGCACACTGTCCGCATACCTCTGGCTTGGAGCAAGAAGAACTTACGTGTCCAAAACGTTGGCATTTAAAGCACCGGCGTGGATTGGGAACGTAGGGCCTAACAGAAAGCCGTTGATAGCCAGCATATAAATATTCCGGGATAGGTGGTTTCCCGAATGTCAGGATAATTGATGTTGTTGGAACTCTCTGACCGTTTTCCATCCTCATAATTCGTACATCTGTTACACCTTCTGATACCAGTTCTGATTTGAGTTCGTCCTCACGGACATACAATAGATCCCTGCATGATATTACTCCCTTTGATGAGTTCAAGGTTTTGTGGGGAGCCACCGAAACCTTGACCTGATCAAAGAAGGAGGTCATTTTTAATAATAACTGTGACTGCTTCGCATTGCTTGTTTCTATCAGCAGTGTTCCGTTCCTTAACTTCCTTATGGAAGAGACAGGTCCTGCTGCGCATCCAGTTATAGCCTTTTGGATTACAAAGGGCGATACCTTTGAAAGATCTTTGCCAGCTTCTGCGCAAGACACAATCAAGAACTTAGGTGACGCTAAATCAATTTCTCTTCTCATCGTAATTACTTCCCTAGGCATTTTCGGAGAAACCTCACGACGCCTCTTTGCATTCAACTGGTTGGACATTTGTTGGTTTTCCATAATTTGTTTTTAAGCTAACCATCGTGTCAGGCGTTACGGGCGAGACTATGAGAACGGGTACACCCATGGATCACTTTCGATCATTTCCAACCCCCGGAACTCTGGGGCCCATAGTTTCCTCCTTAGCTCGACTGGATGGGCATCAGTCGAGAACTCGTAATACTGTGCACAGGCTCCGACACCTGTGCACCGCGGACACTCCCTGACCAAGGACCGAAGTGGCTAGCGGACCAGCAACCGCGCATACGTCTTCGGCAGAGCAAGCTCACAGCAGCGTCCCAGACCAGAGTTTGTCAAGCTCTGGACTTTTCAGCACTTCCAACGCGCAACGGTTCTGATCAGTCAAAATTCCCTAAGCGAAGTTGTAAGTGTTGAAATGTGTATAGATTGTGTTGGTGTGTGTATGTGTGTGTATGCTTTGTGAGTGGTGTAGTGTTAGGCTAGGGTACCGCGAGGGACGCCAAATCCCTCGTAGGTGCGGCTAGTCCGCACCCCCCTGCGGGGTGGTACATGTTATACAATTAACTGTTATGTGATACAATTTTAAATTTTGAATGAATCGCTAATAATGAATCTAGTTGTTTGATAATACTCGTACTAACAATTGTATTTGCTAGATATCTATTAAAATATATGTTATGATTAAATTGTTTTCATAAATATTCAGATCTACTACAATAATATGTTATACAAATTATTCAACTCTGATTCACAAAATGATTACAAATCGCTCTGATTGGCCGGGTGCGATTGCGTTAATATAGGACTCTAGTATATAGACTACAGATTTCACACGAGAACAAGTAACAACAAGATAGCTTACCAGAATGTTTCTTCTTCCAAAGCTGGATAGCAAGTGGTGTTTGTCACGATGAGATTTATAAATCATAAACGCCTGCCCCTCCATACCTCTACAAATGGGATCGCCCACCGAAATGTAATCAAAAGACGTAATTATGGAACGGTCCAGCTCGGATGGACTCGTCCACCCCCCCTCTCGAATGGACTCTTCCACAGCTATGTATAATAATAGAGCTATTTGTTTACTATACCAGCCTACATAATAAATCGATACGGTAGTTGACACAGTTACAATCGCCTTGTTTCACAACAACACAGCTGTGCGGGTTATAGACCTGTTTTAACGGTCGCCAGCTGTCTTTGCGGTTTCAAGATTATGCGTTATCTCTGCATGCCTGCACATGTCTAACACACGGTTACCGGTTATGTAGGCCAAACGTGTTCCCTCAAGCGATAAGGCTTTGTTGCACTGTTTATTTTTTTTCACCTTTAGAGGTGGGCCATACTAGTTACCTCTGTAGCGGCACCTTGTTCGGGTATGTTTTTAGATAATTTATATCTGTATATACCGTGGGGCGCTGGCTCGTCAGGGATCGCCTTTGGGTGAGTAGCCCATCTAATACCGTCTTGTTTACTAGTTTGGCATTCATACACCTGTACCCCATCGTCACCCATATCATTTAGGGGTAGACCATTCATTTTAGGGTGGGCCTACTTCATGCCTAGAGTCGTTCGAGCGCGGATACGTCATATAATAACCGTTAAATCTTTCCACAAGATAACCCCCACGCTACCTCCGGGGCGGGTCCTGAACGTAGCTGAGGACGTCCCTGTACCTAGGGGTAGGTTGTTGCGTCATAGGCCTACTTGATTACAGTTTTTTCCAAAAACTACCTCTAGACGTAGTCAAACCCGCCCCATAGTCTAGGATTATGGCCATTCAGAGCCACCGTCATCCAAAACTACCCCTATACTCACCCGGGGATGGTCCAGAACGAGGCTGAGGTCACCCTTCTACTAGGGGTGGGTTAGATTAGATGCATTTTGGCTAGCTTAGGTTAGTTGGTTGGAATTTATTTTTTTTCAAAAAACTACCCCCACCCCTCTAAACGTGGTCGAAACCACCCCCTAGGCTAGGATCAAGGCCGCATCAACCCCCCGAATCCAAAACTACCCCTATAGTCCTAGGTTACGTACAGGCCGAGTTAGGGGTAGTTGTCCCAAAGGGGGGTCGGATCTACTCTCAACCGTCCACCTCGAGGGCAGCGCCAGAAGAGGTGGTTCCTCAGAGCCTGGATTTTATAGACGATATCTTAGCCGAATTACGGAGCCAAATGGCATCTGAGAGATCACCTCCTGAAAAGCCGCCAGTCACGCTCGTGGACCTGGACGGGATAGAGGTCATAGACTTATTAACAATTACGGACGAAGAAATGCAGAGTCTAGAGGAATAACACTTCTCGCAAAGCGGTAAGATTGATTATTGTTTTCATGTGAATGATATTAGTGAGCAGTATTATAAGCCTTGCAGTGACACTTGTTTTAAAATATTACTTCCTACATTCATTTTCACGTAAAACCAAAACTTTTTCTTATTTGAAGAGGTGTATATTTCATATGTACCTGCATTTCTTTGTGCATGGGGTTGGTATGTTGTAATGGATGACCACCACAGAAGTCAGCGATGGATGGAGCTACCTTCCGTAGCCCTTAAGGCAGCTACGCGCCCAGTAAGCCATACATGCGAATGCCGGTCTTGCGTGGTAATATTGGAAATAAAAAATAATTACGATTTGGAACCCACAGCAAAGTCATCAAATATTCACTACTTGAATTGACCTATATTGTAGTTCAATTCTGATAGTGAGTAATTGCTGATGTTGCTGAGATCCCAATCGTAATTATTTTATTTCTCTTATATTACCACGCGGTCCCTGCGTTCGCTAACCTACTTACTGTGTGCGTATAATATTTTCTTTTTGTGTGTTTGCTTGGGGGTGGTATGTTGTAATGGAATGGCCACCACTGAGGTCAGCGATGGTTGGAGCTGTCTTCCTTAGCCATTCGGGGGAACTAGATGAGGAACTAAAGCACATACAAGGAATCGAGCATTCCCGTATCGACTGTTTCCTTTGCTTAGGAAGTAGGACACGGTATCCTCCTCAATATTCAGTAAGTTTTATTGTACGATGATAATAGCAGTAATATCAGAGGATTATAATTGAATTTCATTTCTAATTAATTTTCTTAGACGGCTGTGGGAAACGCACGGGCAACTGCAGCTCGTAGAGTATCGGCTCATGCACTGCAGATACTAAAAAGACTCGTAACGGACTTAGAGGCAGCGTTTCAGAGATGGATACGAGGAAAATTTTTATGCGGTCGGCGTATGGCGGATAATGATCAGCGATCTAGATAAGCTACTCGAAGAGGGCCGAAGAAGAGTGGCTGTCGCTGAAGCGGCGGCGATAATGGCCGATCGAATCCCTTCAGGCGTAGTCGTAAGTGTTACAATTTGTAAAACCTGATATTTATGCTATTCATTTACAATAATAGAAAATTATCTTCTTTGTTTTGTATGTTGAAACAGAGAACATCAGAAGAGCAGATTGTAGGAAACAGTGGCTATCGTATAGCAGACAGCACTGTCTACTTAGAACGACCACCATGCACTTCCATCATACCCTGCGGTCACGTTTATTGCAGGGAGTGTGCGGAAAGGGTGCAGAGGTGCCCCATATGCAGGAAACCCGCAGACAGACGCTGCCGACTATTTCTGAACCTGGAATAATTGTGCAAAATATCAGTTAATCAAGTCTCCCCTCTAAATTCGGTCAATTCCCAGATTTATATTTTATTCACGTATATGTATAATCCTGTATTTATATTCATATTTTCAACACAATAAAAATTTATTCTTATACAAATACACGTTTAACACTTATTAGTAGATTGTACCCCCCTTGAGCACAACTACTCCTAACTCGGCCTGTACGTAACCTAGGACTATAGGGGTAGTTTTGGATGATGCACCAGGTCGTCGCGGCATTGATCCTAGCCTTGGGGGTGGTTTCGACCACGTTTAGAGGGGAGAGGGGTAGTTTTTCGAAAAAATTTAATTCCTTTTTTTTCCCCCCAGGCGAAAAACCCTTCAAGGTTATCATCGCCTAACTAAAATTTTATTTTAAATAATTATTTCAAAATAAAACTAACCAACTAAACAAAATAAAATAAAATATTTTTTTTTTTTTTTTTTTTTTTTTTTTTTTTTTTCCTGGCGAAAAACCAATTGTGGTTATCATCGCCAAACAAAATCTAACAAAGAACGCGATGTTTTAAATAAAATCAAATAAATAAACAAATAAATAAATACAACAAAAATTACAAAACAAAATAAAACACCAACAATAAAAAACAACAATATAACAATGAAAAAATTCTTAAAAACTAAATAACAAAATAACAACAAAGAACAATATAACAGTAAATAAATAATATGTAAAACAATAATAGGTAACAATTTACCAATAAATAAATCGCAATAACAATAACAAGAACAGAAAATAAATTTAATTAAAATAAATTAAAGTAACACAGTCACCAAAGCTAATAGCTGGCTAACTTGCTCCGTGAGAACTTCAATTTTCTTGTTTAGCTCAACGCAGTTGGAACACGACTTCTCAGTGGTGATAGCTGAGGCATAAGATTTCGTTTCAAGTCTAGGTTGAGTTGACTTGAACTTCTTTTTCGCTTCGTGGAAAGATGTTTTGTCCTTTGCCATTATGCTGAGGATCGCTTTCTCCTCCTTGAACTTTGGGCAGTTAAAGGAGCGAGCAGGGTGATCACCAGCACAGTTTGGGCATTTCGGAGCACTTGTGCAAACCTTATCAGTATGGCCTTCAGATGCACACTGTCCGCATACCTCTGGCTTGGAGCAAGAAGAACTTACGTGTCCAAAACGTTGGCATTTAAAGCACCGGCGTGGATTGGGAACGTAGGGCCTAACAGAAAGTCGTTGATAGCCAGCATATAAATATTCCGGGATAGATGGTTTCCCGAATGTCAGGATAATTGATGTTGTTGGAACTCTCTGGCCGTTTTCCATCCTCATGATTCGTACGACATCTGTTACGCCTTCTGATACCAGTTCTGATTTAATTTCGTCCTCACGGACATACAACAGATCCCTGCATGATATTACTCCCTTTGATGAGTTCAAGGTTTTGTGGGGAGCCACCGAAACCTTGACCTGATCAAAGAAGGAGGTCATTTTTACTAATAACTGTGACTGCTTCGCATTGCTTGTTTCTATCAGCTGTGTTCCGTTCCTTAACTTCCTTATGGAAGAGACAGGTCCTGCTGCGCCAGTTATAGCCTTTTGGATTACAAATTGCGATACCTTTGACAGATCTTTTCCAGCTTCTGCGCAAGACACAACTAAAAACTTTGGTGATTCTAAAATCATTTCTTTCCTCGTATTTACTTCTCTAGGCATTGTCGGAGAAACCTCACGACGCCTCTTTGCATTCAACTGGTTGGACATTTGTTGGTTTTCCATAATTTGTTTTTAAGCTAACCATCGTGTCAGGCGTTACGGGCGAGACTATGAGAACGGGTACACCCATGGATCACTTTCGATCATTTCCAACTCCCGGAACTCTGGGGCCCATAGTTTCCTCCTTAGCTCGACTGGATGGGCATCGGTCGAGAACTCGTAATACTGTGCACAGGCTCCGACACCTGTGCACCGCGGACACTCCCTGACCAAGGACCGAAGTGGCTAGCGGACCAGCAACCGCGCATACGTCTTCGGCAGAGCAAGCTCACAGCAGCGTCCCAGACCAGAGTTTGTCAAGCTCTGGACTTTTCAGCACTCCCAACGCGCAACGGTTCTGACCAGTCAAAATTCCCTAAGCGAAGATGTAAGTGTTGAAATGTGTATAGATTGTGTTGGTGTGTGTATGTGTGTGTGTAGGTTTTTGTGAGTGGTGTAGTGTTAGGCTAGGGTACCGCGAGGAACGCCAAATCCCTCGTAGGTGCGGCTAGTCCGCACCCCCCTGCGGGGTATTTAACTTATAACCATATTATCTAAGCAAGGTACATCTTCCTTGACTCTTGTTACGCGAATAAAAGGCAGGAGTATCCACTTTACTACGATTTATATTATTTGGTTACATTACAACTACTTTGTTAAAAATGGAATTATAATTTACATTTTAATACAAAATTGTTTGAAATATCTAAAGGAAACAATTAAAACTAGGATGTTACACAATTGAAGATGATTCTCCACTGAAGAGAAAAGCGTTCTCGCTTTAAAGTATTACATGAAATTTATAAATATATAATTTTACTAGACATATAAATATAATAATATATACATTGAAATATATAACTTATTACAAAGTTTAAGTTTAAAATAAAATTTCCGTTTTTGAAACTTTTAATTTTTGTTTGAGAATAATGTATAGGGGCCACTAAGATTGTCTTCAAATCAATATATTCTGAACGGATTTATGTAATTTGAACACTTTATATAAAGTAGTTTTAAAAATAGAAGTGCAAGCTTTGGGTTAAATTAATTTTGAAATCCACTATCACCAAGTCAAAAAAAATGGTCCAAGCGTTGATGATTAAAATGATTTGCATTGTCAGTAAATAATTATTTTTTTAAAAATTACTATAAATGTGTTTGGAACCTAAAATCTCTTGAACCTACACAAATCTTTAATTAAATTCTAATTGTTAATGAGCAATAAATCCAGTTAAAATTTACAACTGATCCTAGAACGCAAATTACATGTATGAATTTGATGCTAATAATTATAAAAATAGTAATTGATGTAGATATACAAATTTTTACTGTTGTTATTTACTTTTTAATTATTGATCGCCAATTAACCTATTTTTAGGTACTATTTAAATGTTTATGTATCACCAACTTGTTTTTGTACATGGTTCCCTTTTGAATTCGAACAGGTCTCGCGGTTGAGGAACCTTACCTAACGTAACGGCAATTCCGTGTCGAGCTGTCTGAACCGGAAATTCCTCGGTTTTTAATTTTATTATAGTTGCAAGGACATTAGAAACGCCTTATTAGACAATTTTATCAAATTTGATACATAAGTGGGTTACGGTCGTGGCCAGTAAGTAACAATTTAATTCCTTTCCAATTCTACATTCGTAATGAAAATATACGAAGCGTCCCAGACCAGAGTTTGTCAAGCTCTGGAATTTTCAGCACTCCCGACGCGCAACGGTTCTGACCAGTCAAAATTCCCTAAGAGAAGATGTAAGTGTTGAAATGTGTATAGATTGTGTTGGTGTGTGTATGCATTGTGAGTGGTGTAGTGTTAGGCTAGGGTACCGCGAGGGACGCCAAATCCCTCGTAGGTGCGGCTAGTCCGGACCCCCCTGCGGGTGCGGTGCATAGATGCCAGGGTTACGTTCTCCATTTCGTCTTAAGCTTACAACCATGGTACAAACTGTAACAATTAAATAACTATATCAATAGTGTTGATATATTTTAGGGAAAGTCTTCTAGTAATAAATGAAAGTCTACTAGTGGAGGTGGATGGCTCTATGTAAATATAATATTGTTTTGATGACTAGAAAGTGAAATTGGTTGGTTGAGAGCAGGGGTGCAACCACCCTGGGTGGAAACTGTTGAAGAGAAAGACTGCTGTGATATTAGTAGAAGAATATGACAAGCATTATCTTTGGCAACTTTCAAATTTTTAAAAATTGTAAAATAAAATATATTTCTAGATTTCATTAATAATGATTCAAGATGAAAAATAGGAGTGAAGAAATTATTCCTGGCTGAGAAGTACAGAACTGTAGAAGTAGTACAGGCTCTATAAGTGCAACGAGTACTACAGGGTCAACCCCTGGATTAGTTATAGTAAGGGTTGACTATCTACCCCAGAATCTAACAAGCGTGTAATGAGGGAAGGAGTTAGATATTTAAACCAAATAGTGGTTTGAAACTTAGGACCGTTCGGTGGCGCTATCAAAGTGTTCAGGCGGATAAAGAAAAACATTTTTATTTGTAAACCTGTAAATCTGTTAAAAAAAAACCTACAATTTCGATTCTAGTAGGTTGGAGTGACTAAATAGGATTTTCATAGAATTGATTAGAAAATAAAGGGATGAGCGAATGCGAGGCATAATCTGGTGGATTATGTATGGTTATAGTGATAATATGCTGGTTGTATTCATTGTAGGTCGCTAAAGTCCAGGTGATCTCGAATGGGGAACCAAAAAGGACTGATCTTTACGGGTGGCAGCCAGCGAGACGGTCACTAGCTAGGCATTATAGATTTGACTTTTATTAACAGGTATCGACTAGTACCACGAAATCGTGAGGGCCGCCCTAACCAAACCACAGAAAATTGTCTAGTTGTGCATGTGCTGGGTCTTCAAATGTGGAGCTTTGAATCGCAAGAAGCACTTAATTTACCTATGTACGTTTTAAACAGAACGGTTATTTCTTTGCGTAAATCTAAATTTTTACATTCTAAGTGGTTTACGTTTTTCATTTCACATCTACAGTGACATAAAATATAGACCGTATTGAAGGAACCAGAGAAACGCGAATAATTTTATGATATTTGTAATTTATGAATGAATAACGTTTATGTTAGTTTAACAGTCATGGTAAAGAAATGTTCTGACTTTAAATCGATTTTTAAATGGATTTTTAATCACTATTCATTACAATTTCTCATTTCTTTTTAAAGTTTTCATTTCAACTAAAATATGTCTTGATTTTTGCGTTTACATGTAACAAAATAGGTCGATACCCCGCACAGTCTATTTGAATTTACCTTATTTGTTGGTGGATTGAAATTAGCGTTTAGTTGGATCGTTGGTCATTTGATCTAACCTATCATTTTTTGATGCAGACCTACCCCTCACTTAAAGCCCTGCTCTAGTGTGAGTTTACCTCGGGCCTTTCTCGAAGGTGTCTTTACTTAAAGCCTTGCTCTAGTGTGAATTTACCTCGGGCCTTTCTCCAGGGTGGCTCTAACTAGGGCCAGGCTTTACCTAAGTCCATACTCCCTGGTAGCTTTACCTAAGGCCTGGGTGGCTTTACCTCAAGCACGACTCCAGGGTGACTTTTATCTAACACCCTAGTCCAAGGTAGCTTTACCTAAGGCCAGGTTCCTGGGTTACTTTACTTAAGGGTAGGCTTTACCTGAGGCCTTGCTCCGTGTTAGCTTTAACTAAGGCCCGGCTCCTGGGTGTCTCTAGGTATGGCCTGATTCCTGGGTTACTTTACCCAGATTGGCTTTACCTGAGGCTTTGCTCCGTGTTTATTTACTAACAATGCAAATCATTTTAATCATCAACGCTTGGACCATTTTTTTGACTTGGTGATAGTGGATTTCAAAATTAATTTAACCCAAAGCTTGCACTTCAATTTTTAAAACTACTTTATATAAAGTGTTCAAATTACATAAATCCGTTCAGAATATATTGATTTGAAGACAATCTTAGTGGCCCCTATACATTATTCTCAAACAAAAATTAAAAGTTTCAAAAACGGAAATTTTATTTTAAACTTAAACTTTGTAATAAGTTATATATTTCAATGTTTATATTATTATATTTATATGTCTAGTAAAATTATATATTTATAAATTTCATGTAATACTTTAAAGCGAGAACGCTTTTCTCTTCAGTGGAGAATCATCTTCAATTGTGTAACATCCTCATTTTAATTGTTTCCTTTAGATATTTCAAACAATTTTGTATTAAAATGTAAATTATAATTCCATTTTTAACAAAGTAGTTGTAATGTAACCAAATAATATAAATCGTAGTAAAGTGGATACTCCTGCCTTTTATTTGCGTAACAAGAGTCAAGGAAAGATGTACCTTGCTTAGATAATATGGTTATAAGTTAAATATAGCCAGCTGATAGTGAATATTTATGTACTTACCGTCCTCGTTGGGAGAGGTGTACGCGGGCTGGAGCATTAGGTTGTACCAGACGCCTGTCAGCCCTATTGGGGCTCCTATACAGACTTCTGTTAGTAGCTCTTCTTGTTCTATACGTAGGAATAAAGTTGTTAAAATAACAACAATAAACATTTTTATATCTACATCAATTACTATTTTTATAATTATTACCATCAAATTCATACATGTAATTTGCGTTCTACAGTAATCACTGCACATCGCTTTTGGAATCAGCGCTCTTAAACAAAAATGATATAAACTTTTACTTATTTGAAACACATAAATAATCGCTTCTGACTTCTCCTTTTGTTGCGTTTATAAAATTTGCTACCGGCCTTGACATCTTAAATTTTGAATACTGGAAGCTTACTAATTTCTAAGTTATGTCCGAAAGTCCCATAACGTCCGTCTCGTTTCAAGACTTTTGGAAAGGTGGGGTCGTTGAAAGGACGCGCTAACTGAAATTTTCAAACAAACTCCCACCCCTATTTATATATATGAATATTCTGATTGGTGCTTCGGATCAGGCGATATCATACCATGTTTACATCACATGGCGTGATGTGCCTATTACTCTAAGTTACTAACTCGTAGAATATTTGTCTATTTCGCCCGCTAGGAGCGCTCACCACCTACGCTAGATTCACAATGTGCACCAATAAAACAAAATGTTCTTTTATATTGAGACGATATAATTATTAAATAAAAATTAAATATAAAAATGAATATATATGTAACACCTTATTTTTAAGATTGTTACAACTAGAGATATAAACATAATAATATATATAACTTATTACAAAGTTTGTTTAAAAAAAAATTACCGTTTTTGACACTTTTATATAGGGTTCACTAAGATTGTCTTCAAATCAATATATTCTGAACGGATTAATGTAATTTGAACACTTTATATTAGTTTTAAAAATTTAAGTGCAAGCTTTGGGATAAATTAATTTTGAAATCCACTATCACCAAGTCCAAAAAATGGTCCTAATCGTTGATGATTGAAATGATTTGCATTCTTCGTAAATTATTTTTTTAAAAATTACTATAAATTTGTTTGCGACCTAAATTCTCTTAAACCTACACAAATCTTTAATTAAATTCTAATTGTTAATGAGCAATAAATCCAATTAAGATTTACAACTGATCCTAGAACGCAAATTACATGTATGAATTTGATGCTAATAATTATAAAAATAGTAATTGATGTAGATATAAAAATGTTTATTGTTGTTATTTTAACAACTTTATTCCTACGTATAGAACAAGAAGAGCTACTAACAGAAGTCTGTATAGGAGCCCCAATAGGGCTGACAGGCGTCCGGCACAACCTAATGCTCCAGCCCGCGTACACCTCTCCCAAAGAGGACGGTAAGTACATAAATATTCACTATCAGCTGGCTATATTTAACTTATAACCATATTATCTAAGCAAGGTACATCTTCCTTGACTCTTGTTACGCGAATAAAAGGCAGGAGTATCCACTTTACTACGATTTATATTATTTGGTTACATTACAACTACTTTGTTAAAAATGGAATTATAATTTACATTTTAATACAAAATTGTTTGAAATATCTAAAGGTAACAATTAAAACGAGGATGTTACACAATTGAAGATGATTCTCCACTGAAGAGAAAAGCGTTCTCGCTTTAAAGTATTTCATGAAATTTATAAATATATGATTTTACTAGACATATAAATATAATAATATATACATTGAAATATATAACTTATTACAAAGTTTAAGTTTAAAATAAAATTTCCGTTTTTGAAACTTTTAATTTTTGTTTGAGAATAATGTATAGGGGCCACTAAGATTGTCTTCAAATCAATATATTCTGAACGGATTTATGTAATTTGAACACTTTATATAAAGTAGTTTTAAAAATTGAAGTGCAAGCTTTGGGTTAAATTAATTTTGAAATCCACTGACACCAAGTCAAAAAAATGGTCCAAGCGTTGATGATTAAAATGATTTGCATTGTTAGTAAATAATTATTTTTTTAAAAATTACTATAAATGTGTTTGGAACCTAAAATCTCTTGAACCTACACAAATCTTTAATTAAATTCTAATTGTTAATGAGCAATAAATCCAATTAAAATTTACAACTGATCCTAGAACGCAAATTACATGTATGAATTTGATGCTAATAATTATAAAAATAGTAATTGATGTAGATATACAAATTTTTACTGTTGTTATTTACTTTTTAATTATTGATCGCCAATTAACCTATTTTTAGGTACTATTTAAATGTTTATGTATCACCAACTTGTTTTTGTACATGGTTCCCTTTTGAATTCGAACAGGTCTCGCGGTTGAGGAACCTTACCTAACGTAACGGCAATTCCGTGTCGAGCTGTCTGAACCGGAAATTCCTCGGTTTTTAATTTTATTATAGTTGCAAGGACATTAGAAACGCCTTATTAGACAATTTTATCAAATTTGATACATAAGTGGGTTACGGTCGTGGCCAGTAAGTAACAATTTAATTCCTTTCCAATTCTACATTCGTAATGAAAATATACGAAGCGTCCCAGACCAGAGTTTGTCAAGCTCTGGAATTTTCAGCACTCCCGACGCGCAACGGTTCTGACCAGTCAAAATTCCCTAAGAGAAGATGTAAGTGTTGAAATGTGTATAGATTGTGTTGGTGTGTGTATGCATTGTGAGTGGTGTAGTGTTAGGCTAGGGTACCGCGAGGGACGCCAAATCCCTCGTAGGTGCGGCTAGTCCGGACCCCCCTGCGGGTGCGGTGCATAGATGCCAGGGTTACGTTCTCCATTTCGTCTTAAGCTTACAACCATGGTACAAACTGTAACAATTAAATAACTATATCAATAGTGTTGATATATTTTAGGGAAAGTTTTCTAGTAATAAATGAAAGTCTACTAGTGGAGGTGGATGGCTCTATGTAAATATAATATTGTTTTGATGACTAGAAAGTGAAATTGGTTGGTTGAGAGCAGGGGTGCAACCACCCTGGGTGGAAACTGTTGAAGAGAACGACTGCTGTGATATTAGTAGAAGAATATGACAAGCATTATCTTTGGCAACTTTCAAATTTTTAAAAATTGTAAAATAAAATATATTTCTAGATTTCATTAATAATGATTCAAGATGAAAAATAGGAGTGAAGAAATTATTCCTGGCTGAGAAATACAGAACTGTAGAAGTAGTACAGGCTCTATAAGTGCAACGAGTACTACAGGGTCAACCCTTGGATTAGTTATAGTAAGGGTTGACTATCTACCCCAGAATCTAACAAGCGTGTAATGAGGGAAGGAGTTAGATATTTAAACCAAATAGTGGTTTGAAACTTAGGACCGTTCGGTGGCGCTATCAAAGTGTTCAGGCGGATAAAGAAAAACATTTTTATTTGTAAACCTGTAAATCTGTTAAAAAAACCCCTACAATTTCGATTCTAGTAGGTTGGAGTGACTAAATAGGATTTTCATAGAATTGATTAGAAAATAAAGGGATGAGCGAATGCGAGGCATAATCTGGTGGATTATGTATGGTTATAGTGATAATATGCTGGTTGTATTCATTGTAGGTCGCTAAAGTCCAGGTGATCTCGAATGGGGAACCAAAAAGGACTGATCTTTACGGGTGGCAGCCAGCGAGACGGTCACTAGCTAGGCATTATAGATTTGACTTTTATTAACAGGTATCGACTAGTACCACGAAATCGTAGGGGCCGCCCTAACCAAACCACAGAAAATTGTCTAGTTGTGCATGTGCTGGGTCTTCAGATGTGGAGCTTTGAATCGCAAGAAGCACTTAATTTACCTATGTACGTTTTAAACAGAACGGTTATTTCTTTGCGTAAATCTAAATTTTTACATTCTAAGTGGTTTACGTTTTTCATTTCACATCTACAGTGACATAAAATATAGACCGTATTGAAGGAACCAGAGAAACGCGAATAATTTTATGATATTTGTAATTTATGAATGAATAACGTTTATGTTAGTTTAACAGTCATGGTAAAGAAATGTTCTGACTTTAAATCGATTTTTAAATGAATTTTTAATCACTATTCATTACAATTTCTCATTTTTTTTAAAGTTTTCATTTCAACTAAAATATGTTTTTGATTTTTGCGTTTACATGTAACAAAATAGGTCGATTCCCCGCACAGTCTATTTGAATTTACCTTATTTGTTGGTGGATTGAAATTAGCGTTTAGTTGGATCGTTGGTCATTTGATCTAACCTATCATTTTTTGATGCAGACCTACCCCTCACTTAAAGCCCTGCTCTAGTGTGAGTTTACCTCGGGCCTTTCTCGAAGGTGTCTTTACTTAAAGCCTTGCTCTAGTGTGAATTTACCTCGGGCCTTTCTCCAGGGTGGCTCTAACTAGGGCCAGGCTTTACCTAAGTCCATACTCCCTGGTAGCTTTACCTAAGGCCTGGGTGGCTTTACCTCAAGCACGACTCCAGGGTGACTTTTATCTAACACCCTAGTCCAAGGTAGCTTTACCTAAGGCCAGGTTCCTGGGTTACTTTACTTAAGGGTAGGCTTTACCTGAGGCCTTGCTCCGTGTTAGCTTTAACTAAGGCCCGGCTCCTGGGTGTCTCTAGGTATGGCCTGATTCCTGGGTTACTTTACCCAGGTTGGCTTTACCTGAGGCTTTGCTCCGTGTTTATTTACTAACAATGCAAATCATTTTAATCATCAACGCTTGGACCATTTTTTTGACTTGGTGATAGTGGATTTCAAAATTAATTTAACCCAAAGCTTGCACTTCAATTTTTAAAACTACTTTATATAAAGTGTTCAAATTACATAAATCCGTTCAGAATATATTGATTTGAAGACAATCTTAGTGGCCCCTATACATTATTCTCAAACAAAAATTAAAAGTTTCAAAAACGGAAATTTTATTTTAAACTTAAACTTTGTAATAAGTTATATATTTCAATGTTTATATTATTATATTTATATGTCTAGTAAAATTATATATTTATAAATTTCATGTAATACTTTAAAGCGAGAACGCTTTTCTCTTCAGTGGAGAATCATCTTCAATTGTGTAACATCCTCATTTTAATTGTTTCCTTTAGATATTTCAAACAATTTTGTATTAAAATGTAAATTATAATTCCATTTTTAACAAAGTAGTTGTAATGTAACCAAATAATATAAATCGTAGTAAAGTGGATACTCCTGCCTTTTATTTGCGTAACAAGAGTCAAGGAAAGATGTACCTTGCTTAGATAATATGGTTATAAGTTAAATATAGCCAGCTGATAGTGAATATTTATGTACTTACCGTCCTCGTTGGGAGAGGTGTACGCGGGCTGGAGCATTAGGTTGTACCAGACGCCTGTCAGCCCTATTGGGGCTCCTATACAGACTTCTGTTAGTAGCTCTTCTTGTTCTATACGTAGGAATAAAGTTGTTAAAATAACAACAATAAACATTTTTATATCTACATCAATTACTATTTTTATAATTATTACCATCAAATTCATACATGTAATTTGCGTTCTACAGTAATCACTGCACATCGCTTTTGGAATCAGCGCTCTTAAACAAAAATGATATAAACTTTTACTTATTTGAAACACATAAATAATCGCTTCTGACTTCTCCTTTTGTTGCGTTTATAAAATTTGCTACCGGCCTTGACATCTTAAATTTTGAATACTGGAAGCTTACTAATTTCTAAGTTATGTCCGAAAGTCCCATAACGTCCGTCTCGTTTCAAGACTTTTGGAAAGGTGGGGTCGTTGAAAGGACGCGCTAACTGAAATTTTCAAACAAACTCCCACCCCTATTTATATATATGAATATTCTGATTGGTGCTTCGGATCAGGCGATATCATACCATGTTTACATCACATGGCGTGATGTGCCTATTACTCTAAGTTACTAACTCGTAGAATATTTGTCTATTTCGCCCGCTAGGAGCGCTCACCACCTACGCTAGATTCACAATGTGCACCAATAAAACAAAATGTTCTTTTATATTGAGACGATATAATTATTAAATAAAAATTAAATATAAAAATGAATATATATGTAACACCTTATTTTTAAGATTGTTACAACTAGAGATATAAACATAATAATATATATAACTTATTACAAAGTTTGTTTAAAAAAAAATTACCGTTTTTGACACTTTTATATAGGGTTCACTAAGATTGTCTTCAAATCAATATATTCTGAACGGATTAATGTAATTTGAACACTTTATATTAGTTTTAAAAATTTAAGTGCAAGCTTTGGGATAAATTAATTTTGAAATCCACTATCACCAAGTCCAAAAAATGGTCCTAATCGTTGATGATTGAAATGATTTGCATTCTTCGTAAATTATTTTTTTAAAAATTACTATAAATTTGTTTGCGACCTAAATTCTCTTAAACCTACACAAATCTTTAATTAAATTCTAATTGTTAATGAGCAATAAATCCAATTAAGATTTACAACTGATCCTAGAACGCAAATTACATGTATGAATTTGATGCTAATAATTATAAAAATAGTAATTAATGTAGATATAAAAATGTTTATTGTTGTTATTTTAACAACTTTATTCCTACGTATAGAACAAGAAGAGCTACTAACAGAAGTCTGTATAGGAGCCCCAATAGGGCTGACAGGCGTCCGGCACAACCTAATGCTCCAGCCCGCGTACACCTCTCCCAAAGAGGACGGTAAGTACATTTTTTTTTTTCCTGGCGAAAAACCATTTGTGGTTATCATCGCCAAACTAAATCTAACACGGACAACGAATATTTTTAATAAAACAAAATAAATTTAAATACAACAAAAATTCCAAAACAAAAAACAACAACAATAAATAACAAACAATAAATCTATAACAATATTAAATAACAAAATTACAACAAAAAACAATATAACAGTAAATAAATAATAACAATATGTAAAACAATAATAGGTAACAATTTATCAATAAATAAATCTCAATAACAATAACAAGAACACAAAATAAATTAAAGTAAAATAAATAAAAGAAACAGAGAAATATATGTATAAAAATATATATATATATTTATGTATTAAATTTTTAAAAATATTTTCAAGTGGTGCAAGAAAGCGATGACTCGGTCAATGGCCGAGGCATCGTCCCTTAGCACCACCTTTAAACTCCCTTTTAAATTAAAAAGGTCACGAATATTGCTTACATTAACACAGTTTACTAAAATATGTTTTATTGTGAAGATATCACCGCAATATTGGCATATTGGTGGATCTTCACGCCTCATCAAATATCCATGAGTTGCAAACGAGTGGCCAACGCGAAGGCGTGTAACCACCACTTCCTCCCTACGTTTTGAACGAATTGAAGACCTCCATGGACGGACGGTATCTTTAATTTCCCTCAGCTTATTCTCAATCACGGTATGCCACTCGTCATTCCAAGCAGCGAGCAATAAATGTTTCGCGAAACACACATAATCGGATGCCATAACTAGTTGAGTAATAGGCACCAAACTTGTAGCTTTCTTCGCCGCTTCATCCGCTTTTGTGTTTCCAAGTATTCCGCAATGTCCAGGAACCCAACAGAAAGTTACCCCCACACCCCTCAATTGAAGCCTGTGTACAGCACACAAAATGTCCCCAACTAAAGGGTTGTTAGAGAAAACATCCTGAAGAGCCTGAAGAGCACTTTTGGAATCCGAACACAAAAGATAATGCGAAGATCGAGATGGAATGACGGTCAAAGCTTTAAAAATAGCAAATAGTTCTGCCGTGAAAACACTGCAAGCTGAGGGCAATCCGTACGTGTAGGTACAACCAGATGCATAAAACGCACACCCAACGCCATTGTCCAGTTTAGATCCATCAGTGAAAATAATTTCACTGTGTTGGTGAGATTTATAAATGGATGAAAATTCCTGGTGGTAGACCACAACAGGAGTATCGTGTTTTATATAACTGGACAATGAGAAATCGAAGTGCGGCGTTTTTATTATCCATGGAGGTAGATAGCACATTTGTCGTTCAAACATAGTTGGAAGTTGCAACTCAAGATCATCCAATATTCTTATCGTTCGTATGCCAAATGGAGCGGTCGAACGTTGACGTGTATTGTATACTTGATTTAACGTATTATGAAAGACTATATCAAATGCCGGGTGGTTGGGTTTGCTTCGAAGAACAGAAACGTAAGATATTTGTAGCATCTGACGTCGTCTAGAAAGGGTAGGTTCCCCAGCTTCGACAAGAAGACTAGGGATTGGGCTAGTTCTAAATGCACCAGTAGCCAGTCTAAGTCCAGAGTGGTGGATGGTATCAAGAGTTTTCAGAACTGTAGGTCGTGCGGATGAATAGGCTTGACAGCCATAATCAATGCGCGATCTAAAGACCGCGCGATAAAATCGAAGCATACTAGTTCTGTCTGCTCCCCAATTCGTACCACTAAGGACTCTTAACATATCCAATTTCTTATTGCATCTCACCTTCAAATCACGAACATGTGGGATCCATGAGAGTCTTTTATCAAATAAAAGACCTAGAAATCGAACACTATCCGTGGTTTGAAGCTGAACCCCGTCAAGATAAAGGATCGGCTCCTGGTGTTGCCTACGACGACTAAATGCTACACATTGGGTCTTCGAAGCAGAGAATTTGAAACCTGTAGATTTTGACCATTCCTCCAATCTGTATATTGCTAACTGCAAAGATCTTTCCGCAGTTGCCATACTACGAGCAGGCACATATATACAAAAGTCATCCACAAAAAGGGAACAGTGTACCGGAGATCGTATATTACTGGTGATACTATTTATTGCAACGGCAAACAGCGTGACGCTCAGCATGCTGCCCTGCGGTACACCATTCTCTTGTGTATAGCTGTTTGAATACGTGCCTCCAAGTCGAACGCGGAAAGATCTGTTTGAAAGAAAGTTAGCGATGAATGCTAGGATATTCCCTTGTATACTCCATGATTTCAGAGTGTTCAGAATTCCTCTTTTCCATGCCATATCATATGCCTTTTCAAGGTCAAAGAAAACCGCAACGAGCGTTTGACGCAAGAGAAAGGCATCTTGAATAGCGGATTCTAACAAAACCAATTGGTCAACTGATGAGCGTCCTAGTCTGAAACCACATTGTTCGTTGCTAAGAAGGTTGTTGGTTTCTAGGTTCCAGACAAGACGGCGGTTGACCATCTTCTCCAGTAGTTTGCACAAGACGCTTGTAAGTGATATAGGCCTGTAACTACTGGGGTTGGTTTTGTCCTTACCTGGCTTCAAAAGAGGAATTACAGTCGATTCTAACCATGCATCGGGGAAAGAGCGCTCCTCGAATAAACGATTGTATACTCGAAGGAGGACAAGTTTCGCCGATGATGGTAGATGTTTTAGCATGGAGTACACAATGGAATCAGGACCTGGTGCAGAATCCTTCGTTGACGCAAGAGCTGACTTCAATTCCCCTATAGAGAAAGGAGTGTTTAAAGGAGAGTCCTCAGACGACCCAACAGTAAACGGTATTGCTTCTTCCTTCAGTTTATACATCTGGAATAATCTATTATAGGCTGTAGTAGCAGAAAAGTTAGAAAAAGATGTTCCAAGTACATTAGCAATGTCATCACTGTTTGTGATTGATCTCCCATCTGGTTGCTTCAGCGCAATGGCTGGCAACGGAATGGAAGTACCACAAACTGATCTTAGTTTCCTCCACACTGTGGAGGACGGAGTTGTTCGTCTAATTGTGCTAATGTACTGTTCCCAAGAGTTCTTTCTACTCAGCCTAAATATCCTCCGTGCTTTCGCACGGAGTATTTTATATTCCTGAAGGTTTCCATTCGTTGGGTGTCGTTTAAATCTCCTAAGAGCTCTTCGTCGGAAATTATGCGATTCGTGGAGATGTGTCTCCTGTAGACATACAAACATTGGGTACACATCTCGCACGAGTACTTTAAGTTCTTCTATGTGACTCCTAACACCGTTGACGTTCCATTGTATCACTGACTTGTTAATTGCAGACATTTATTAACTCAGCAAAGGATTTATTTGACACCCATTGGTGCTCTCTCCTTTCTTGCCTGGGACGTTTTTAGACGTCTCAGGCTTACATGTCTCAGATTCCATATCCACCCGTTCAGGGATGGAATCTGAGGAAGTTTTGGGTTTAGGAGGGGTAGTTTTTACATTCCCTCCTTTGTTAGCATTTTTCTTAATACCCGGTAATGACGGAGGCGATGTGGTCTGACGTAACACTGGTTTACGTGGTTTGGATTTTTCCAACGTCTTCTGCACAGAAGGTTTATTACCCGTTGATAATATCTTCTGCACAGAAACACAAGGTTCACTTAATGACTTGTTTCGTGCTCCAATCCCCCCAGTGGAAGGGATTGGTACAAGAGGTAAATCACTATCTGTCGATGCAGGTTGTACTAAGTTCAAAGTAGGAGGACCATTCGTGACTATGGACAAAAGGCGAGAAACTTGTTCAGTTAGAACTTCAATTTTTTTCGACAGCTCGGCACAGTTGTTACAGGACGATTTGGAAGCGGTCAGAGTAGCGGCATAAGTCTTACTGTCTGCCTTCGGCTGAGTAGATCTATAGAGATTTTTGGCCTCTGGAAACGACAGCTTGTCTTTCGCCATGATGCCTAGGATAGCTTTCTCTTCCTTAAAGGTAGGACAATTGTAGGATCGCGCTGGGTGGTCACCACCACAGTTGGCGCATTTCGGAGAATTAATACAATCCTTATCATCATGGCCTTCAACGCTACATATACCGCATACGTTCTGCTTCGAACACGTAGAGCTGCTATGCCCAAATCGCTGGCACTTGAAGCAGCGCCTAGGGTTAGCCACGTATGGTCTCACTGAGAGCCTTTGGTAACCTGCATGTAAATATTCGGGTATTTCCGGTTTGCCGAAGGTAACGATAAAAGAAGCTGTTGCTACCTTTTCTCCTTTGTCCATTTTCATGATAGGGACAACGTCCGTAACTGACTGAGACGACAGTTCGGACTTTATTTCATCGATTGGAAGGTGCATTAAATCCCTACATGTGATGACCCCCTTTGAGTAATTCAAGGATCTGTGGGGAGCCACAGATACCATGACCTGGTCAAAGAAGGAGGTCATTTTTGATAGAGAGCGGGTTTGTCTGTCGGTGGAAGTCGCAACTAAAAGTGTTCCGTTTCGAAGTTTCTTAATAGAGGCTACTGGGCCTCCAGCACACGCAGTAATAGCCTTGTTAATTAGGAAAGGAGAAACTTTTGAAAGATCTTTCCCTTCTTCGGCACTAGAAACAACTAAATATTTTGCTGATGGCAATGTCTGCGACGTTGCCACCATCAACTTTTTATTCAAATCCTTGTTAATATATTCGTCAGGAGAATCCTGGCGCGTTCTTTTCAAACTAGTCATATTTGACGGGGTTTTTGAATCCATAAATTTTTCAAGCCAGCCATCGTGTCAAGCGTTACGGGCGAGACTATAGGAACGGGTACACCCTTGGATCACAATAAGATCATTTCCAATCCTCAGAACTCTGAGACCTATAGCTTTTCTCCTTAGCTCGACTGGATGGGCATCAGTCGAGAACTCGTAATACTGTGCACAGGCTCCGACACCCATGCACCGCGGACACTCCCTGACCAAGGACCGAAGCGGCTGGTAGACCAGAAACCGCGCTTACGTCTTCGGCAGAGCAAGCTCACATCAGCATCCTGATTCCTGGGTTACTTTACCCAGGTTGGCTTTACCTGAGGCTTTGCTCCGTGTTAGCTTTACCTAAGGCCTAGCTGCTGGGTGGCTAGGCTCGGATTGGCTTTAACCCGAGACCATGCTCCGTGTTAGCTTTACCCGCTCCTAGGCGGATTTAACTAATGCCTGGTTCCCGGGTGGATTTTACCTAGGACACCGATCATTTTTGGCAATCTGAATACAACCCACAGGGGACCTCGCCCACACAGCCTGCCATAATGGACTCTACACATATCCCGTACGGTCATTTGATCCAACCGATCGATTTTTGGCAATTTCATATTTTATTTAAAAACTACCCCTAGGTGAAACCACCACCACAGCAGTCCATACTGGACTCTAGACATATCCCGTGCGGTCATTTGATCCAAACGACCGATTTTTGGTAATTTCATATTTTATTTAAAAACCACCCCTAGGTGAAACTACCCCCAACCGTGGCGATAATGCTCTAAACTCACCCTATCGGTCAAGGCACATTTTTCCAAAATTTTTTCGAAAACTACCCCCCACCCCCAATCCACCCCCGGAGATGGTCCTGAACGTAGCTGAGGTCACCCCCACACGTAGGTTAGGTTAGGTTGGATCCATTTTGGCTAGCTTAGGTCAGTAGGTTGGAATAAAATTTTTTCGAAAAACTACCCCCACACCTCTAAACGTGGTCGAAACCACCCCCAAGGCTAGGATCAAGGCCGCGACGACCTGGTGCATCATCCAAAACTACCCCTATAGTCCTAGGTTACGTACAGGCCGAGTGAGGGGTAGTTGTGCTCAAGGGGGGTACAATCTACTCTTATTTCATACAACCAAACAACTACCAACACTCACGACATACTTGTACCCCCATCTAACCACAACACACAACTGACTACATCGTAGCTCAGTCGCTAGCGTCACACGCCAGCAAACCAAACGTCCACGGTTCGATTCCCCAATACACATTTATATTTTTTCCTCTTCAAAAATATACGTCAACACCAGAACAAGATGGCCCTCCCGATCCAGGGCACCAACCACTAGGGGCGGGGCTTACACCAAAACAAGATGGCCCTCCCGATCTAGGACACCAATCAACCTCTAGGGGCGGGGCTTAGCTGGCGGTGGGGGTCACTAATACGGGGGATAAAGTATACCCTTCTCTACTGTCCTTGTCTGAAACCACACTGTTCGTTGCAAATGAAATTGTTGGTTTCTAGGTACCAGACAAGACGGCGGTTGACCATCTTCTCCAGTAGTTTGCACAAGACGCTTGTTAGAGATATAGGCCTGTAACTACTGGGATTGGTTTTGTCCTTACCTGGCTTCAAAAGAGGAATTACAGAGGATTCTAACCATGCATCGGAGGAACAGCGCTCCTCGAATAAACGATTGTATACTCGAAGGAGGACAAGCTTCGCCGATGATGGTAGATGTTTTAGCATGGATTACACAATGGAATCTGGACCTGGTGCAGAATCCTTCGCTGACGCAAGAGCTGACTCCAATTCCCCTATAGAGAAAGGGGTGTTTAAAGTAGCGTCCTCAGCCAACCCAACAGTAAACGGTATTGCTTCTTCCTTCAGTTTATACATCTGGAACAATCTATTATAGGCAGTAGTAGCAGAAAAGTTAGAAAATGATGTTCCAAGTACATTAGCAATTCATCACTGTTTGTGATTTTGTTTGTTTTTTTTCAGGCGAAAAACCTATCAAGGTTATCATTGCCTACCTAAAGTTTTTATTTTAAATAAATATTTCAAATAAAACTAACCAAACTAAACAAAGTAAAATAAATGTTTAATACTAATTATAACTAAAACTAGAAACTAAAATTATAAATAATTTAAATATTGTTAAATAGATTCAGGTGGCGTAAGAAAGCGATGACACGGTCGATAGCCCTGACATCGTCCCTTAAAACCACCTTTAAACTACCTCGAAGATCGTAACGAATATACAAATTTGTTAACTTATCACAATCAAGCAGGATATGCTTGATTTTAATATTATTTTTACAAAACGGACATAGTGGTGGATCCTCATGTCGCATCAACCATCCATGCGTTAACAAAGAGTGGCCGATGCGAAGTCGAGTTACCACCACTTTCTCCCTACGATTCGAACGAACAGATGTCCTCCATGGTCGGACGGTATTTTTGATGTCCCTCAGCTTGTTTCTATTTACATTTTGCCATTCTTCATTCCAAACAGAGAATAGTGTAGTTTTAACTTTGCATACAAAATCTGATGCCATCACACGTTGTGTCGATGGCAACATACCTGTAGCTAATTTTGCACCTTCATCTGCTATAGTGTTTCCGAATATTCCACAGTGTCCAGGCACCCAGAGAAATGACACCTCGTCACCTAGTAATTGGAGCCTGTGTATAGAGCACAAGATGTCTCCAACTAAAGGGTTCTTAGTGTACATTTCCTGAATAGACTGGAGAGCACTTTTGGAATCACAACACACAAGATATTTAGATTTTACAGACGGAATTGATCTTAAGGCTTGGAAAATTGCATAAAGTTCTGCAGTAAAAACGCTACAGGCTGAGGGCAATCCGTAAGTGAAAGTTTGTCCTTCCATATAAAATGCACAACCTATCCCATTGTCCAGTTTTGAACCGTCTGTGAATATAGTCACATTATGTTGGTGAGTTTGTTGAATCTGCAAAAACCCCTGACAATAAACAACGTCAGGAGTATTGTGTTTTAGGTACATGGACAATGAGAAGTCACATTTTGGCTTTTGTATTGTCCATGGAGGGATGTAGCATGATGTTCGTTCAGAATATAGGTGGATGTTCTAAATTTAGATTCCTAAATATGCGCAGCGTTCTTATTCCGAAGGGAGCAGTTGAACGTTGACGCACATTGTAACGATCCTCGAGGTAGTTATCAAAAACTGCTTTGAATGCCGGATGTTGGGGTTTACTTAGAAGACCAGTGTGATATGAAATTTGTAGCATTTGACGTCGCATAGAGAGAGATGGTTCTCCAGCTTCAACTAGAAGGCTGGAGATTGGTCTTGATCTAAAAGCACCAGTAGAAAGTCTAAGGCCAGCATGATGTATTGAATCCAGGAGTTTCAGAACCGTAGGTCGAGCAGATGAATAGGCTATACAGCCGTAATCTATGCGCGATCTTACAACGGCGCGATAGAAAAGGAGCATACAGGTTCTGTCTGCTCCCCAATTTGTACCACTTAGAACTCTCAACATATCCAATATCTTGCTGCATCGGGTACTCAAATCACGCACATGCGGATTCCATGAAAGTCTTTTATCCAATAAAAGACCCAAAAATCTCACATTATCCTAGGTTTGAAGCCGCGTACCATCAAGATAAAGAATAGGTTCCTGATGTTCACTGCGACGACTAAATGCTATGCACTGGGTCTTCGAAGCCGAAAACTTGAAGCCCGTAGATTTGGTCCATTCTTGCAATTTATTAATTACTAATTGTAAGGATCTTTCCGCTAATGCCATACTTCTAGCAGCCATATATATACAAAAATCGTCTACAAACAGGGAACAGTGGACCGGTGACTGTACGTTTGAAGTGACGCTGTTAATGGCAACAGCAAACAGCGTCACGCTCAAAACGCCACCCTGTGGTACACCATTCTCTAGTTCGCAACGATCAGAATATATGCCTCCTAGACGTACACGGAAAGTCCTGTTATTCAAATAATTTTGTATAAAAGCAAGAATGTTACCTTGTATACCCCATGATTTCAATACGTTTAAAATTCCTCTTCTCCATGCCATGTCGTATGCCTACTCAAGGTCAAAGAAAACATCTACCAGTGTTTGTCGTAAGATGAAGGCATTCTGTATAGCTGACTCCAACAAAACCAATTGGTCAACTGATGAACGTCCTTGTCTGGAACCCCACTGAACGTTAGAAAGAAGTTTGTTTGTTTCTAGATACCAGACAAGACGACGGTTGACCATCTTCTAAAGTAGTTTGCATAGGCAGCTGGTCAGCGAGATGGGTCATTAACTACTGGGATTAGTTTTGTCCTTTCCTTGTTTTAGAAGAGGAATTATTGTCGCTTCTAACCATGCATCGGGAAAACCGTGCTCCCCAAATATACGGTTGTATATCCGAAGGAGAACTAGTTTTGCCGACGGTGGTAGATTTTTAATCATGGAGTATACAATATTATCCGGGCCAGGAGCAGAATCCTTCGTTGACGAGAGAGCTGACTCTAGTTCGTCGATAGAGAAATGGTTATTTAAACAAGAATCTCCAGACACTCCAACGGTGAAAGGTAAGGCTTCCTGTTTACGTTTGTACACCTGGAAAGCGTCCTTGTATGCAGAAGATGAAGAATGTTCTGAGGACGATAATGCTAGCACATTGGCAATTTCCTCACAGTCCGTGGTCATAACTCCATCCGGATGCCTTAATGAAATTAATGGCATCGGAACGGAAATGCCACAGACTGATCGTAATTTCTTCCATACTGTGGATGGAGCTGTAGTTCTTGTAATTGAGCCAATGTACTGCGACCATGATTCTCGTTTACTTTGCCTAAATATTATCCGTGCTTTCGCACGGAAGATTTTATATTTTTCCAGGTTTTCACTCGTTGGATGTCTCTTGAACTGGTTCAAAGCTTTTCTCCGTTGACGAAGGATCACAGTGCACTCATCATTCCACCACGGAACAGGTGGTCGTCGTGGTTTGGATGAGGTTTTCGGAATTGCCTTTCCGGCAGCATTCAAAACGGTTTTTGTAAATGAATTGACAATGTCGTCAATGGGAGCCAAGTAATCCACGTCCAGTGATTCTAGATCTTGTGAAAATTGTTCCCATTTGGCGTTTTTCAGAATCCAACGGGGATGTCGAACACAACAGGGTGAGGAGTCACACAAAGAGATCTCAATAGGAATGTGGTCACTACTGTAAAGATCAGGCAATGCTGACCATTTTAGCCTTGTAGCCAAGACAGGACTGCATAATGACAAGTCTACAGCTGTCCATCCACCTGTTGACGCTGCTAAATGTGTCGGAGAACCGTCATTTAGCAGGTATAAATCCAGTTCCGATCTGATGCTTTCGATCAGATTACCTCGCGGGTTGCATTCTGGGGAACCCCATGAAACATGGTGGGCATTGAAATCGCCCACTAATAAAAACGGAGTCGGCAACTGATTCATAAGGTCTACAAGATCTCTCTGTTGCAGGTTGTCACTTGGTGGGAGGTAGACACAACAGAGAGTGAGTTTGTATGGAACAGCTGTTTGAATTGCTGCTGCTTGTAAGGGAGTTATTAAGTTCAGAGAAACGGCGTCGACACAGTCACGTGCCAGAATGGCTACGCCACCTCTGGCTCGATTTTCTGTAACGAAGTCCGATCTGTAAACTGAATACTCCCTTAGATGGAAATTGTGCGATTCATGGAGATGTACCTCCTGAATACAAATGTACATAGGGGACACATCCCTTACAATTAATTTGAGATCCTCGATGTGACTTTTAACACCGTTAATGTTCCACTGAATCACGGATTTTTTTAGGTGTGGACATTGTATTTTAGTGAAATGGATTCACCTGGCTCTCACTGGTGTCATTGCAAATTTGCTGGCCTGGAATGTTGGACGTTCCAGGCAGGGAGTCATCAGATTCCATCACCACTATTGTAGTGGTGGAATCTGAAGTTTTTTGACTCAGAAGAGGAGTTTGAAATGGTCCTCTTTTGAGTCGTTTGTGATTTTGCACCTACTTTCACAGGTGCAGCTTTGTTATTATTTTTGTTACTCGTATTAGGAGTAGTTTTTACGATTTTATCACTTGTCTCCAATAGCGTTTTATTTCTTTTAATTTTCGCAGAGGTAACTGGCAATGGAGATTTTTCCGCACATTCAACATTATTCTTTAGGTTGGAAACAGAATTTTTCGTCACCAATGCTAATAACTGGCTAACTTGCTCAGTGAGAACTTCAATTTTCTTGTTTTAGGTCAACGCAGTTGGAACACGACTTCTCAGTGGTGGTAGCTGAGGAATAAGATTTCGTTTCAAGTCTAGATTGAGTTAACTTAAACTCCTTTTTCGCTTCGTGGAAAGATGTTTTATCCTTTGCCATTATGCTGAGGATCGCTTTCTCCTCCTTGAACTTTCGGCAGTTAAAAGAGCGAGCAGGGTGATCACCAGCAGTTTGGGCATTTCGGAGCACTTATGCAAACCTTCTAAGTATGGCCTTCAGATGCACACTGTCCACATACCTCTGGCTTGGAGCAAGAAGAACTTACGTGTCCAAAACGTTGGCATTTAAAGCACCGCCGTGGATTGGGAACGTAGGGCCTAACAGGAAGCCGTTGATAGCCAGCATGTAAATATTCCGGGATAGATGGTTTCCCGAATGTCAGGATTAATGATGTTGGAACTCTCTGACCGTTTTCCATTCTCATAATTCGTACGACTTCTGTTACACCTTCCGATTCCAGTTCAGATCTTATTTCATCCTCACAGACATACAAAAGATCCCTGCATGATATTACTCCCTTTGATGAGTTCAAGGTTTTGTGGGGGCCACCGAAACCTTGACCTGATCAAAGGAGGTCATTTTCAGCAAATATTGTGATTGCTTCGATCTAATTGTTTCTAACAGCAGTGTTCCATTTCGCAACTTTTTTATGGAAGCGACAGGTCCTGCTGCACATCCAGTTATAGCCTTATGGATGAAAAAAGGCGATACCTTAGAAAGATCTTTTCCTTCTTCTGCGTTAGAGATAATTAAAAATTTAGGCGGTAGTTTGGTTGATGCAATATCCATTTCTCTCCTCGTGTCATTTACTTCACTAGGTATCTTCGGAGAAACCTCACGACGCCTCTTCACATTACTCTGGTTGGTTGGTTGGTTGGACTTTTGTTGGTTTTCCATAAATTTGATTTAAGCTAACCATCGTGTCAGGCGTTACGGGCGAGACTATGAGAACGGGTACACCCATGGATCACTTTCGATCATTTCCAACCCCCGGAACTCTGAGGCCCATAGTTTCCTCCTTAGCTCGACTGGATGGGCATCAGTCGAGAACTCGTAATACTGTGCACAGGCTCCGCACCTGTGCAACGCGGGCACTCCCTGACCAAGGACCGAAGTGGCTAGCGGACCAGCAACCGCGCATACGTCTTCGGCAGAGCAAGCTCACATCAGCGTCCCAGACCAGAGTTTGTCAAGCTCTGGACCTTTCAGCACTCCCAACGCGCAACGGTTCTGACCAGTCAAATTCCCTAAGTAAAGATGTTAGTGTATGTGTATAAGTGCATGTGTAAGTGTGTGTGTGTGTGTGTGTGTGTGTGTGTGTGTGTGTGTGTGTGTGTGTGTGTGTGTGTGTGTGTGTGTGTGTGTGTGTTTGGGCTTTGTGAGTGGTGTAGTGTTAGGCTAGGGTACCGCGAGGGACGCCAAATCCCTCGTAGGTTCGGCTAGTCCTAAACAACATTGAAACATTGTCTTACGTGCCGTTTCACCGAGCAACTTACACGCAATTTAAACGACCAACAATTTACATCGAGTAAACCAACAGTCTGTGTCAAATGATCAACGTTTCACTAAACAACTAAACTTCCCTTCTTCTTCTTTTCATCAGCAATAACCATAACGGCTAAAGCTAAACCAATTTTTTGCTTTTTTGATAAATGTGGTGCCATTGGCAAACAAATCCAGAGCACTTCGAGATCACAACTTCACTTCACTAGAAGAAGTTTACTACTAACGGTAGTCATGGTCGGAACGGCGTGTGTAGAGCTTACCCCAACAGGGATGGTCGGAGAGTTCAGTTCTCGGTCGGGACGTGTGTAGGGGTTTAAAACCAATTATGGTTATCATAGCCTAACTAAAAAAAAATAATAATATATAATTATAAAAAAATATATTTGGATAAGACGAATAAGCGAAAAACCTATCAAGGTTATCATCGCCTAAAATGTTGTTTAAATAATTGTTATATAAATAAAAACTAATCATATATATATATATATATATATATATATATATATATATATATATATATATATATATATATATATATTGTTTAATGCGTGATAGTTTCTTGTAAATCTGCACAGTCATTGCATATAACAGTAAATACAATATTCTTAAACAAGGGACTAGGGTAAAAAAGGAAGCTAGAAAAATATACAATTAGCGTTATCAGCATGATTTTTATTAAACTAATAGTACATGATAATAATGTTTTTTTTTCCAGGCGAAAAACCTATTGAGGTGATCATCGCCAAACTAAAGTTAAATTTTTAAAATAAATATTACATAAAACTAATCAAAGTAAAACAAAATAAATGTTTAAAACTAATTGTAATTATCTAAAACTATGAACCTAAAATTATACAAAATTTAAATATTATTAAATAGATTAAGGTGGCGTAAGAAAGCGAGGACACGGTCGACAGCCGTGACATCGTCTCTTAAAACCACCTTTAAACTACCTCGAAGACGTATATATGTTAGAGTGCACTGATATAAAACGTTCTAAATTATTTTCTCATTATTACATATATAAAATAAGAGTTGACGATCCATGCTCTGCAATTCGGACAACTGTTACATCGTGAGAGGCAGTTTAGACAAAAAAACATGATCACAAGGTGTAGCAACGGCGTTTCGAGGATTCTCGCAGCAAATATTACACATAGACGGCAGATTACCCTCGGATGTACGTGACGCATACTGTAAGAAACAATAAAGTCAATTAGTATCAATTGTATATGATTTTAAAAATCCTATAAGAAATATTACGATTAGTAATTCGGTCCAGATATCCTGAAAGAAGCATAAGTCAAAAGAAAGAAACAAAATTAGTGAAATAATATGAAAATCTACTTACATTATTGTTCTTATTATTCCTGCGGTGGGTAGCTCGTACATGGGCGTCTCCCATCTCCATATCCTCTAGGAATCTCTTTGTCATGCCCCAAACGTTAAAATCATCCCATCTCGATACAAGCCTACTGTGTCTGCGATGGTGTATTTCATCCTCATCACTGTCCGTAAATTTTCCAGGCGGTCGGGAAGGTAGAACTCTTGGAGGTGAGGGGCCCCAGTAAATGGCTGGTGGTGCAGAAGTTAATTAGGATGGCGATCCCTGGCGCTGTTGCCTAGGACTTTAGTCCTCGTCACCGTCCGTAATAATTCCTTGTGATTGGGAAGGCAGAACGCTTGGAGATGAGGGGTTCCAGTAAGTGGCTGGTAGTAGCAGTGCAGAAGGTGAATAGGATGGCGATTACGAAGCTGTAGAATCTGATGTGTGGTGCGTACTCCTAAAAAAAATGAAAATAAGCACATTTCATAATTTGATAAATATAGATTAAACGCTATAGAAAATAAACTAACATAATATCTTTTGTGTTCTATATAAGCTTCACATAATTTGAAAAAGAATACAAAATTGATGCATCTCTGATTAAATTTAGTGATAAAAAAAATAAAAATAAGCAGACCCTTAAAAATTTGAAATAAATTTAAATAAATACAAACTAAATGCTAATGAAAATAACCTAAAATATATTATCTTGTGTGATCGAAATGAGCTTCACATAATTTGAAAAAGAATTCTGAAAAATGTGCTCTTATATTTTTTTCCCCAGGCGAAAAACCTATTGAGGTTATCATCGCCTAACTAAAATTTTATTTTAAATAATCATTTTAAAACAGAACTAACCAACTTAACAAAATAAAATAAATGTTTAATACTAAATGTAACTAAAAAGAAAGAAACTAAAATTATATATAATTTAAATATTATTAAATAGATTCAGGTGGCGTAAGAAAGCGATGACACGGTCGATAGCCGTGACATCGTCTCTTAAAACCACCTTTAAACTACCTCGAAGATCGTAACGTATATACAAATTTGTCAACTCAAGCAGGATATGCTTGATTGTAATATTATTTCTACAAAACGGACATAGTGGTGGATCCTCATGTCGCATCAACCATCCATGCGTTAACAAAGAGTGGCCGATGCGAAGTCGAGTAACCACCACTTCCTCCCTACGATTCGAACGAACAGATGCCCTCCATGGTCGGACAGTATTTTTGATGTCCCTCAGCTTGTTTCTATTTACATTTTGCCATTCTTCATTCCAAACAGAGAATAGTGTAGTTTTAACTTTGCATACAAAATCTGATGCCATCACACGTTGTGTCGATGGCAACATACCTGTAGCTAATTTTGCACCTTCATCTGCTTTAGTGTTTCCGAATATTCCACAGTGACCAGGCACCCAGAGAAATGACACCTCGACACCTCGTAATTGGAGCCTGTGTATAGAGCACAAGATGTCTCCAACCAAAGGGTTCTTAGTGTACATTTCCTGAATAACCTGGAGAGCACTTTTGGAATCACAACACACAAGATATTTAGATTTTGCAGACGGAATTGATCTTAAAGCTTGGAAAATTGCATAAAGTTCTGCAGTAAAAACGCTACAGGCTGAGGGCAATCCGTAAGTGAAAGTTTGTCCTTCCATATAAAATGCACAACCTATCCCATTGTCCAGTTTTGAACCGTCTGTGAATATAGTCACAGTGTGTTGGTGAGTTTGTTGAATCTGCAAAAACTCCTGACGATAAATAACGTCGATAAACAATGAGAAGTCACATTTTGGCTTTTGTATTGTCCATGGAGGGATGTAGCATTATGTTCGTTCGATTTTTTTTTTCTGGCGAAAAACCAATTGTGGTTATCATCGCCAAACAAAATCTAACACGGAACGCAATGTTTTAAATAAAATCAAATAAATTAATAAATAAACAAATAAATAAATACAACAAAAATTACAAAACAAAATAAAACACCAACAATAAAAAACAAAAAACAACAATATAACAATGAAAAAATTCTTAAAAACTAAATAACAAAATAACAACAAAGAACAATATAACAGTAAATAAATAATATGTAAAACAATAATAGGTAACAATTTACCAATACATAAATCTCAATAACAATAACAAGAACAGAAAATAAATTTAATTAAAATAAATAAAAGAAACACAGAGAATTATATGTATAAATAAAATTAAAAAAATATATATATTTATGTATTAAATTTTAAAAAATATTTTCAAGTGGTGCAAGAAAGCGATGACTCGGTCAATGGCCGAGGCATCGTCCCTCAGCACCACCTTTAAACTCCCTTTTAAATTAAAAAGGGCACGAACATTGCTTACATTAACACAGTCTACTAAAATATGTTTTATTGTGAAGATATCACCGCAATATTGGCATATTGGTGGATCTTCACGGCTCATCAAATATCCATGAGTTGCAAAAGAGTGGCCAACGCGAAGGCGTGTAACCACCACTTCCTTCCTACGTTTTGAACGAATTGAAGACCTCCATGGACGGACGGTATCTTTAATTTCCCTCAGCTTATTCTCAATCACGGTGTGCCACTCGTCATTCCAAGCAGCGAGCAATAAATGTTTCGCGAAACACACATAATCAGATGCCATAACCAGTTGAGTAATAGGCACCAAACTTGTAGCTTTCTTCGCCGCTTCATCCGCTTTTGTGTTTCCAAGTATTCCGCAATGTCCAGGAACCCAACAGAAAGTAACCCCCACACCCCTCAATTGAAGCCTGTGTACAGCACACAAAATGTCCCCAACCAAAGGGTTGCTAGAGAAAACATCCTGAAGAGCCTGAAGAGCACTTTTGGAATCCGAACACAAAAGATAATGCGAGGATCGAGATTGAATGACGGTCAAAGCTTTAAAAATAGCAAATAGTTCTGCCGTGAAAACACTGCAAGCTGAGGGCAATCCGTACGTGTAGGTACATCCAGATGCTTAAAACGCACACCCAACGCCATTGTCCAGTTTAGATCCATCAGAGAAAATAATTTCACTGTGTTGGTGAGATTTATAAATGGATAAAAATTCCTGGTGGTAGACCACAACAGGAGTATCGTGTTTTATATAACTGGACAATGAGAAATCGAAGTGCGGCGTTTTTATTATCCATGGAGGTAGATAGCACATTTGTCGTTCAAACATAGTTGGAAGTTGCAACTCAAGGTCATCCAATATTCTTAACGTTCGTATGCCAAATGGAGCGGTCGAACGTTGACGTGTATTGTACACTTGATTTAGCGTATTATAAAAGACTCTTTCAAATGCCGGGTGGTTGGGTTTGCTTCGAAGAACAGAAACGTAAGATATTTGTAGCTTCTGACGTCGTCTTGAAAGAGCGGGTTCCCCAGCCTCGACAAGAAGACTAGGGATTGGGCTAGTTCTAAATGCACCAGTAGCCAGTCTAAGTCCAGAGTGGTGGACAGCATCGAGAGTTTTCAGAACTGTAAGTCGTGCGGATGAATAGGCTTGACAGCCATAATCAATGCGCGATCTAACGACCGCGCGATAAAAGCGAAGCATACTAGTTCTGTCTGCTCCCCAATTCGTACCACTAAGGACTCTTAACATATCCAATTTCTTATTGCATCTCACCTTCAAATCACGAACATGTGGGATCTATGAGAGTCTTTTATCAAAAATAAGACCTAGAAATCGAACACTATCCGTGGTTTGAAGTTGAATCCCATGAAGATAAAGGGTAGGCTCCTGGTGTTGCCTACGACGACTAAATGCTACACACTGGGTCTTCGAAGCAGAGAATTTAAAACCTGTAGTTCTTGACCATTCCTCTAATCTACTTATTGCTAACTGCAAAGATCTTTCCGCAGTTGCCATACTACGAGCAGGCACATATATACAAAAATCATCTACAAAGAGTGAACTGTGAACCGGGGATCGTATATAACTCGTGATACTGTTTATTGCAACGGCAAATAGCGTGACGCTCAGCACGCTGCCCTGCGGTACACCATTCTCCTGTTTATAACTGTTTGAATACGTGCCTCCAAGACGAACGCGGAAAGATCTATTTGAAAGAAAGTTAGCTATGAATGCTAAGACATTTCCTTGTATACCCCATGATTTTAAAGTGTTCAGAATTCCTCTTTTCCATGCCATATCGTATGCCTTCTCAAGGTCGAAGAAAACAGCAACGAGTGTTTGACGCAAGAGAAAGGCATCTTGAATAGCGGATTCTAACAAAACCAATTGGTCAACGGAAGTAGTAAGGAGTTGCTGGGCTTAGCGGGGCCAATCTCCAAAATTTAGCTCGAAGAGCATTTCAGGGGTACCTATCTGTCTTGTCCGCTCACGGTCGCCCCCCTCATTTCTCCCACCGTTTCAGGGGTACTCATTCACTTATCCGCTTTCCGATTGGCCCCCCTTCTCGTTTCTCATATTTTTTCCTTCCTTGGCGGGGTGTGCGGGGAGCCCCTCGGCCCCCCAATTCTCTTAGATCTCTGTACCGTCCGAAGAGCGAGCCCCAGCTCTCCCCCATCTCAGTTCTCTGATTCAGAAAAGTCTATCGCGTTGTGCAACAGATAAATTGCTTCATCACCTTGGTCAGTAGTATTGTTTTTTTTTTCCTGGCGAAAAACCAATTGTGGTTATCATCGCCAAACAAAATCTAACACGGAACGATATTGTTTTAAATAAATAAATAAACAAATAAATAAATACAACAAAAATTACAAAACAAAAAAAAACACCAACAATAAAAAACAAAAAACAACAATATAACAATGAAAAAATTCTTAAAAAACTAAATAACAAAATAAACACAAAGAACAATATAACAGTAAATAAATAATATGTAAAACAATAATAGGTAACAATTTAGCAATAAATAAATCTCAATAACAATAACAAGAACAGAAAATAAATTTAATTAAAATAAATAAAAGAAACACAGAGAATTATATGTATAAATAAAATTTAAAAAATTATATATTTATGTATTAAATTTTAAAAAATATTTTCAAGTGGTGCAAGAAAGCGATGACTCGGTCAATGGCCGAGGCATCGTCCCTTAGCACCACCTTCAAATTCCCTTTTAAATTAAAAAGGTCACGAATATTGCTTACATTAACACAGTCTACTAAAATATGTTTTATTGTGAAGATATCACCGCAATATTGGTATATTGTTGGATCTTCACGCCTCATCAAATATCCATGAGTTGCAAAAGAGTGGCCAACGTGAAGGCGTGTAACCACCACTTCCTCCCTACGTTTTGAACGAATTGAAGACCTCCATGGACGGACGGTATCTTTAATTTCCCTCAGCTTATTCTGAATCACGGTATGCCACTCGTCATTCCAAGCAGCGAGCAATAAATGTTTCGCGAAACACACATAATCAGATGCCATAACCAGTTGAGTAATAGGCACCAAACTTGTAGCTTTCTTCGCCGCTTCATCCGCTTTTGTGTTTCCAAGTATTCCGCAATGTCCAGGTACCCAACAGAAAGTAACCCCCACACCCCTCAATTGAAGCCTGTGTACAGCACACAAAATGTCCCCAACTAAAGGGTTGCTAGAGAAAACATCCTGAAGAGCCTGAAGAGCACTTTTGGAATCCGAACACAAAAGATAATGCGAGGATCGAGATTGAATGACGGTCAAAGCTTTAAAAATAGCAAATAGTTCTGCCGTGAAAACACTGCAAGCTGAGGGCAATCCGTACGTGTAGGTACATCCAGATGCATAAAACGCACACCCAACGCCATTGTCCAATTTAGATCCATCAGTGAAAATAATTTCACTGTGTTGGTGAGATTTATAAATGGATAAAAATTCCTGGTGGTAGACCACAACAGGAGTATCGTGTTTTATATAACTGGACAATGAGAAATCGAAGTGCGGCGATTTTATTATCCATGGAGGTAGATAGCACATTTGTCGTTCAAACATAGTTGGAAGTTGCAACTCAAGGTCATCCAATATTTTTAAAGTTCGTATGCCACATGGAGCGGTCGAACGTTGACGTGTATTTTACACTTGATTTAGCTTATTATTAAAGACTATTTCAAATGCCGGGTGGTTGGGTTTGCTTCGAAGAACAGAAACGTAAGATATTTGTAGCATCTGACGTCGTCTAGAAAGGGCAGGTTCCCCAGCTTCGACAAGAAGACTAAGGATTGGGCTAGTTCTAAATGCACCAGTAGCCAGTCTAAGTCCAGAATGGTGGATGGTATCAAGAGTTTTCAGAACTGTAGGTCGTGCAGATGAGTAGACTTGACAACCATAATCTATGCGCGATCTAACGACTGCGCGATAAAATCGAAGCATACTAGTTCTGTCTGCTCCCCAATTCGTTCCACTAAGGACTCTTAACATATCCAATTTCTTGCTGCATCTCACCTTCAAATCACGAACATGTGGACCCCATGAGAGTCTTTTATCAAATAAAAGACCCAAAAATCAAACACTATCCGTGGTTTGAAGCTGAACCCCGTCAAGAAAAAGTATCGGCTCCTGGTGTTGCCTACGACGACTAAATGCTACACATTGGGTCTTCGAAGCAGAGAATTTGAAACCTGTAGATTTTGACCATTCCTCCAATCTGTATATTGCTAACTGCAAAGATCTTTCCGCAGTTGCCATACTACGAGCAGGCACATATATACAAAATTCATCCACAAAAAGGGAACAGTGTACCGGAGATCGTATATTACTGGTGATACTATTTATTGCAACGGCAAACAGCGTGACGCTCAGCACGCTGCCCTGCGGTACACCATTCTCTTGTGTATAGCTGTTTGAATACGTGCCTCCAAGTCGAACGCGGAAAGATCTGTTTGAAAGAAAGTTAGCGATGAATGCTAGGATATTCCCTTGTATACTCCATGATTTCAGAGTGTTCAGAATTCCTCTTTTCCATGCCATATCATATGCCTTTTCAAGGTCAAAGAAAACCGCAACGAGCGTTTGACGCAAGAGAAAGGCATCTTGAATAGCGGATTCTAACAAAACCAATTGGTCAACTGATGAGCGTCCTAGTCTGAAACCACATTGTTCGTTGCTAAGAAGGTTGTTGGATTCTAGGTACCAGACAAGACGGCGGTTGACCATCTTCTCCAGTAGTTTGCACAAGACGCTTGTAAGTGATATAGGCCTGTAACTACTGGGGTTGGTTTTGTCCTTACCTGGCTTCAAAAGAGGAATTACAGTCGATTCTAACCATGCATCGGGGAAAGAGCGCTCCTCGAATAAACGATTGTATACTCGAAGGAGGACAAGTTTCGCCGATGATGGTAGATGTTTCAGCATGGAGTACAAGTAGTAAGGGGTTTGCTGGGCCTACCGGGCGTACGCAGCCGGTTCTGCCGGGTGTACGTAAATTACGTCATCACGTTGCCCCTTCCTTGGCGGGGAGCTCCAGCTCTCCCCCCTCTCAGTTCTCTGGTTCAGACAAGTCTATCGCGTTGTGTAATACGTAAATTGACCTTGACCTTTAGTAATGTAAACAATTGCATAATTGTCCGTCATTCGATACGCGGAACTCATTCAAAGTAATTGCGCTGGGTGTGTAATAAATATGAATGCTTTCAGAGTCAAGAGAGAAATTTTGTTATTTTTGTCAGTTCGTTGAACGACTGAAATTTGGTTATCACGAATTATTTCGTTATATTTTGTCAGTTCGTTGAACGACGCCGCGAGTCAGGTAAATATTTCATTAGGGTTTAGAAATTTGTCTGTAAAATAAAGTCTCATTTAATCAGAGCTATAATTGTTATTTCGTTAACATTGTTGTAAAAAAAAAAATGTTTTTCCTACATTTGCTTTTAAATAATAATTGTAATTTGTTTCATATCATTTTGTAGGTAAATATTATTTCATTAGGGAATTAGGGTATAGAAATTTGACTCTAAAATAAAGTCTCATTTAATCAGAGCTTTTTGTAATTCGTTGGCATTGTTATAATTGTCAAAAAAATAATAAAGTCTTAATAAATAGTATAGTATTTGAATATTTGTTCTCTAAAAAGTTGTCAAAAAATGTTTTTCCTACATTTGCTTTTAAATATTAATTATAATTTGTTTCATATCATAAAGTCTCATTTAATCAGAGCTTTTTGTAATTCGTAGTGTTTTCTAAATATTTCATTAGGGTTTAGAAATTTGTCTGTAAAATAAAGTCTCATTTAATCAGAGCTATAATTGTCATTTCGTTAACATTGTTGTCAAAAAAAAATGTTTTTCCTACATTTGCTTTTAAATAATAATTGTAATTTGTTTCATATCATTTTGTAGGTAAATATTATTTCATTAGGGAATTAGGGTATAGAAATTTGACTCTAAAATAAAGTCTCATTTAATCAGAGCTTTTTGTAATTCGTTGACATTGTTATAATTGTCAAAAAAAAATCTTAATAAATAGTATTTGAATATTTGTTCTCTAAAAAGTTGTCAAAAAATGTTTTTTCTACATTTGCTTTTAAATATTAATTATAATTTGTTTCATATCATTTCAGTATGGAATTAGGGTACACAAAATTGACCGAAAATGCTTATGCTCCTGAAAAGGCAACTGTAAATGCAGCCGGTTTTGACCTCAGAAGTGCTTATGATTACGTAGTGCCTAAATTTGGAAAGTGTCTAGTAAACACAGATGTAGCCATTAAAATACCCCCCCCAATGTTATGGTCGCATAGCGCCTCGTTCTGGGCTCGCATTGACATATTTTCTAGATGTGGGTGCAGGGGTAATTGACAAAGATTTTACGGGTGGTCTTAAAGTTCTGTTATTTAATCATTCAAATAAAGATGTTTTTATAAAACGGGGTGATAAAGTGGCCCAACTAATTTGTGAGATGTGTGCTTATCCCAAATTAATTGAAATAATTAATTTAGATGAAACTACGGAAAGGGGAGATAAGGGTTTTGGATCAACTGGCCTCAATTAATATTTTTTTTTTCCTAATAGTTATGTCGTCACAACCGTCGTCGTCGTCGCAAGCAGACAATGTCGATTTGGAAATAGTGGCCCACGAGGAGCAAGTACTTGCAGATGGTGGTCAACATGACAAAAATGTAGTAACATTTTTAGCATTAATTGAAACTTTATTCCTCGCAGGATTAACGTCCGTTAGTAAATGGGAAATAGGAGTAGCCGCTATTTTTATTAACATACAAAAAAATAAGATTGTAGAGAATGAGTTCACCTCATTATATTTACATTTAAAGCAAATTTATATAAATCTTAATGAACATTTCCACTCTACCGTAAATTCGCAGTATAAAATACCTAAATATTTAGACAAAGAGTTAACAATTGAAGAGATTATTGAAATATTGGGTGGAAATGTTGGCCTAGCTCAAATACCTGTTAAGTTTTCTATACAAATTGTGCAGAGGGCTCTTGCCTGTATACGACCTGCTTTGGAAGAGGTTAAAGGAAATAATTCCGGTTTACTACCAAACCTAAACTTTAGTAATAATGATAGTGAAAATAGAAAACGAAAATCTAACAAGAAAATTTTGAAAAAAAATATGCCTTCGTCAAATATTGACGATATCGGTTCAGATTCGGAGGCCGCTTCAGAATCTGAGTGCGAAGAAAAATTGGAAAATATTTTTAAAAAAATTAAAAGAGCACCGACAGTTATTAAACAATATGTGCAATATCAAAAAAATGGTAGCAGACGGAAATTAATTTCCCCAGGCGAGGAAGGCAGTTTCCTTATAAAAGTTGAAGTAACTGATTGTCGCGATTTAAAAGAGTGCGTAAGCGAGTCTCAGTATTGGACGAAGGTATATAAGAAAGCTTATTTTCTGGTCAAGTCGTCAGACGACGAATTGTATAAGAAGATTGATGAGACAATATGTACTGCTGCCGAAAGAATCAGTAAAATTAAACATGTAAATAACGAAATTGTGAAGTTAGATAAAAAAAGAAATTTTTTTTAATTAGGATTTGTTTCTATTACAGTTTGTCATAAAAGGCGTTTATTATCATAATTATGGACCATGAAGGGAACGTTGCACCAATGGATGTTGATGATGACGACGATTTCGTAGAAACTGATCATGCGTTCCGAGGAAACTTAAAAACATTCCTACTAAATAACACTTCTAGCATACGCGATGTCTGTCTATTGTTAATATTCACTAGAGCGAAAATGATCCGTTTAATTAACATTATGATTAGGACTTATAATATGTTGAAATTCAATATAGTGGTTGAAGTTTCTTACATAAAACTGTTGACGCAAGAAAGACAATTAAGGTATTTCAAAACAAAAAATGTGCCTGTATTTGTGACTTCCAATTTATACAATATTTTAAACAATTCATTTCGTAAGATATGTGTCGAGGAGCAAGAATATATAGATAAAGGAAGCGGTTGGTCGTTGGATAGGGTTACCCGAATTATACTTCGATTTAGTAAATTTAATCCGCTAGCTCCCAGCTCATATCTGCCTTTACCTAATTCAATAAAAAATAAAAAGGCCATTATAAACCCTCAAAATTTTTATGATAATAAATGCTTTTTATGGTCACTTTTAGTCCCGTATATAAAAACAGATATCAAACATTTGAACATAGTAAATAATCGTTATTTTAAATTGTCTAATATATTTAATCTTAAGGGTATTGATTTTCCAACGCCTTTGCGTCAGATTTCAAAATTTGAAAAACATAATGTAAATACCAGTGTAAACGTTTATGCAATAAGTCAAGATGGTAATAATAATATTTATCCGTTAAGAATCAGTAAGAGTATTAAGAAAAATCATTATGATTTATTATTGTTAACTAATCAGTCGGGAAATAGTCATTATTGTTATATTAAACATTTTTCAAGATTAATGAATAGTCAAATCAATAAACATACAAAAAAAATGGTTTTTTGTAAAAGATGTTTAGTACATTATAGTGGAAAAAATAAAGATGTAAATTTGAACAATCATTTGAGTGTGTGTGAAAAAACAAAACCTGTAAAGGTAAAAATGCCTTCGCATGATGATAGTATCTTGAAATTTAAACATTATCACTATAAATACAGAGTGCCTTTTGTTGTTTATGCAGATTTTGAGTGTCTGTTGAAACCGGTAAACAAAAAAATTAGCAAGTGTGTCAAATTAAACGACATCCACGAACCAATGTCATTTGCAGTATATTTAGTTATTGATGTTGATTTGGTTTTGCCGAACGAAATTTTAGACAAATTACCTAAAAAACCGTATGTGTATAGAGGTTTAGGAGCGGCAGAACAATTTATGTCGTATCTTATTGAACTTGCTAATAATATTGGTGAAATATGTAAAACTAATAAATCAATGAGAAAATTAAGTGAAGATGAAAAGTATAGATTTGAAACAGCCAATAAATGTGAATCTTGTAACCAGCAGTTTACTCTATTTAATAGTCCTGTTAAAGATCATTGTCATATTACTGGTAAATTCAGATCTGTTTTATGTAGTAAGTGCAATTTGTTGAGGCAACAACAAAAATTCTTGCCTATATTTATACACGGCAGCTCTAGTTATGACAGTCATTTCATTGTCCGACAATTGGGTTGCGATACAAATGACATTCGTGTGATACCACACACAAACGAGAAGTATATTACATTTTCGAAAAATACTAAAAATGGTATTGCATTACGATTTATTGATACATATAAATTTATGAGCACAAATCTGAGTAAATTAGTTAATAATTTGCCAAATGAAAAATTTAAATATACGAAAAAACATTTTTCTGTACACGATATACCTTTTGTGACTAGAAAAGGTGTATATCCGTACAATTATACAGATTCTTGGGAAAAATTGCAAGAAACCGAATTGCCGACAAAAAATGATTTTTATAATATGCTAGAAGCCAGCCATATCTCTGATGATGAATACAAACACGCACAAAACGTGTGGCAACATTTTAAGTGTAAAACTTTGGGCGAATATAGCGATTTGTATCTTTTAACTGACGTATTGTTGTTGTGTGATGTGTTTGAAAATTTTAGAGATTTATCTTTAACAAATTATGATTTAGATTGTGCCTATTATTTTACATTACCAGGTTTAACGTTTGACGCAATGCTCAAATTCACTCAAATTCAATTAGATTTATTTACAGATTATGATAAATTTTTATTTATAGAACAAGGTATTAGAGGCGGGATAACTTCTTGTATTACTAGATATGGCAAAGCCAATAACCCCCTATTGGGAGACGATTTTGAAATAGCCGAACCTCTGTCATATATAATGTATATTGATGCAACAAATTTGTACGGATGGAGTATGACAAAACCCATGCCGTACGCTTCTTTTGAATGGAAAAGGTCTAAAGAAATAAATACGTTTGATGTTTTGGCTATAGCGGATGACTCTCCCATAGGATATATTTTAGAAGTGGATATTGCATATCCTAGCTACTTGCATGATGATCATAATCAATTACCATTTCTACCGGAAACTAAATGTCCGCCAGGCAGTAAACAATCTAAATTATTGACAACTTTAGAAGTAAAAAAGAATTACATTTGTCATTATGTTAATTTGAAACAAGCGTTGCGTCACGGACTGGTAATTACAAAGATTCATAGGATTATGCAGTTTAAACAAAGTGCCTGGTTGTCATCGTATGTTCTCTATAATACGAAAAAAAGACAAAACGCTAAAAACGATTTTGAAAAAGACTTCTATAAATTTGTCATAAACGCAATGTTTGGCAAAACAATTGAAAATATTAGGAAGAGAAAAAATTTAAAATTAATTAGCTCGGAGAGAAAATTGAATGCGTTGATTAGGAAACCCACCTTTTTGAATCGCATAATCTACGATGAATCTTTGTGCGCTATTGAATTGGAAAAAGAATCGATTTATTTTAACAAGCCAATATATATTGGTTTTACGGTTTTAGAAATAAGTAAAACACGTATGTACGAAATACACTACGATGTTTTGAAAGATTTCTATAAATCAAAAATTAATCTTTTGTATTTAGACACAGATGGTTTATTTTATAAAATCTTTACTGATAATTTCTATAAAGATATTAAGGTGAATGATGATTTGAGAAATCATTTTGATATGTCCGATCTTCCTCAAGATCATGAAGGTTATTTCAGAGATAATGCTAAGAAATTGGGCTGTTTCAAAGACGAATGCAAAGGCGTTGGTTTGTCTGAATTCATCGGACTGAGAGCTAAATTATACAGTTTTAGAACGGTAAATAAAATTGAAAAAAAAGCTAAAGGCATCACTAAAACAGCGCTTAAGACTGTAAATTTTGACGACTACAGAAAGTGTTTAGAATCATTTATTAAAAGCAGGCGAGAAATCATTTCATTTACATCGAAAAAACATATAGTTCAAACCGTCACTGTTGATAAATTGGCTCTCAGCCCCGATGACGATAAAAGATATATATGTAAAGATGGTGTACATACGTTGGCATATGGCCATGTTATGTTAAAAGATAAATAATTCTCCTGTGTTAATGTTTGTAGATTAATAAAGAAAAAACAGCAATAGCATTTTGTGAAAAGTTATTTAATCCTATATCCTACAAATTTTTGGAAACACAAAATTATGTTATGTTAATGTTTGTAAATTAATAAAGATAAAACAAAACAGCATTTTATGAATTATCCATTGTCTATATCCTATAAATTTTGGTAACAGAAAGTGGGTCTTATAAATAAAATACACTATTTTTGTGTACAACTTTTTATTTTCTCAGTTAAAAACAGAAAGTGGGTCTTATAAATAAAATACACTATTTTTGTGTACAACTTTTTATTTTCTCAGTTAAAAAAAGAAATACAATTAATATAGATTTTTCAAATATTTATTCATTAACTAAATTTATTTAATTAATTTTAGTTAGGAACTTCTAACAAAATGGGCAATGTATGCAATATGGTAATTTCGTCCCAAATAAGTTATAACGTATGATTTCACAAAACAGCTGATTTTATGTTAAAAGTTATGTGGTGGCTGTTTTAAAGGTTATGTTACATTAACTGTATTAATTGTAATCATATTTAATAAATTTTTTCTTTGTTGATTCAAGTAAGAATTGACTTTAAAACTTGTTTATATTAATGATTACTACTTATATACAGCTACAATGGTAACAAAGACATCTACATAGTATTTGCTCTACAAATATCTTTTTACATTCATATATTTTTATTTCAATAAAATTTAAGTTTTTTAAAACTATAAAATAAATAAAACCTCCTAACCACAAGTCTCATTCTTGTAGTCATATCCTCTGATGACGATTCCTTTACAATAAAAAAGTACATTGTGATTAAAACTGTTTTATTTATTTATAATAAAAAAATTACACCGATTCGGCAACTACAGGTCTGCCTTAGAAGCCCTCATCAAAGGTACTTCAGCCAAATGTTTTGTACATATTTATAATTGTAATTATATAATAAAAAGTAACTAAAATAATTTTTGTCTTTGTTGACCTCAGTAGAAATTTACTTACAAAAAATTACGCCGATTCGGCAACTACAGGTCTGCCTTAGAAGCCCTCATCAAAGGTACTTCAGCCAAATGTTTTGTACATATTTATAATTGTAATTATATAATAAAAAGTAACTAAAATAATTTTTGTCTTTGTTGACCTCAGTAGAAATTTACTTACAAAAACGTTTTTGTTATATTGCTTGTTTTTATACAGCCATTTACAGAATTTTTTAAAATTTATTTAATAAGCCTTTGTTTTGACTACTCATGCCGGTTGAATTTATTTTTTATACCGCCATATGCTATGCCATTCAAAAAGTACAGTCATTTATTTTAAAAATTATATCATGAAATATGTCAAACCATGAGACCTGGTTAATTTGTCCCGGAATCCCTGTAAAGTCCACACATGTCATGAAATCGGCACCTCTGGTCACACATAATATTCGTAATACACACAAATACAGGAATATTCAATTTATTGAATAATAAACTCAAAGCCCTTCGTTGGTTTACATTACCAACATCCTCAGGAGTACAATACTGTAAGTGACGCATAGAATATGTATCTAAAATCGGTTGTAATGACTTTTCCATTTCATCAGCACCGTCAACGCATATTTACTAAAACAATTTATAACCTTTATTCGCTCTAGCGAATGACAGCATTTCCACAAAGTCGGCTTGGTAAAGATCATACAATCATTTCACCTCAACATGACGAGTGGGAGAATTCCTACGAGCCTGTTTATAAATCTCTCTTGCAATGCCTCTCCTCACTGTTGCAGTTGACATTGTCATTGTTGTTGTTCTGACTAGCCTAAAATGATTAAATCGTTATTTCAATTGTGTATTATTGAAGTGTGTTCGCGTATAATAAGAAAGGATTATTTGGATAGCCTTGAATTACCCACTACGATTATTAAGTGTCTGCACGAATCTTATAAGGAAGTGTTTATGACTTTAATCAAACGCAATACTGATGGATACAATTATTCATTATTAAAAAATATTATGACTATATATATACCCGATAATGAAGTATACGAATATTTAAGAGTGTATTCCAAAGAGAGTTTATTGAGTAATGATTTCATAATGTTAATGAACCATCCGAAAAACGATTATGTTGAATTTGTTTACGTTGATAATTTTATTCTATTTGAACATTTCTCCTATGATAATCGATATAACAATTTGTGCAGGGGCTGTATCACAAAACTGCTTTACAGAAGTGGAGATTTCTTATTTGACGATTTTACCAGAGTGATTATAACTTACAGATATAAAAGAGAAGATAATTGGTCAATTTTGCAAAACATTTTTTGGGACCCTAGCAGTTGGTGTGACATGTGTATTTTCGCACCGTTGTTTACAATACTCAGCGCCGAACAATACAGAAAATTATTAAGGTGGGGTCATCGTCCAAAATCAGTAATAGCAGGTATGATGGACAATTACCTGTTTTCAATGTTAGGACAATAGGAGCTGTTGTGACATGTGTGTTTACGTTCAAAATCAGTAACAGAAATTATTATAGACAATTATCTTTTCTCAATGTAAAGGTGAATAAATAAATTATTTAACACATAAATTGAAACATTTATTTTATACAAACTAATTTACATCTTTCCTGTTTACTTATTAACTAATTTACATTTTGGTGAATAAATACGATGTTCAATAGCTGGAACGTCTTTTTCCTGTCAACTATTGAAACATTTATTTTATACAAACTAATTTACATCTTTTCCTGTTTACTTATTAACTAATTTACATTTTGGTGAATAAATACGATGTTCAATAGCTGGAACGTCTTTTTCCTGCCAACTATGAATTTGTTTTCTCATACAGTCATTTACATCTTTACAACATATTTTCAATAAAACCCTCCAAACCGCAGTAATGTTTTTTTACAAAACCATCAATACACGAATTTTCATCAGTATCAATAAAAGAAGACGTCATTTTTAAGTGTAATAAATTCTGCACACAATATTTGATAACTTTATTAAACAAAATCCATTCGGTGAAAGTTACAAATGTGCAATAAAAATTATAACTCTTACAATCTATTCAAACTCGGTGATTACAAAATGTGCAATATTTTTTTTTTACAAAATAAAAATTATGTAAAACTTGTACTTTATGCCTATCACAAGGTAAATTATCTAATATTTCTAAATCCGTTTTTAAATGTTCTGGCAATCTATCATAAATGTGTTCTACATTTTCTGAATGGTTAATAATAAAACTTTTAGGTATATAATTAACTAAACAGTCTTGTACATTAGTATACCCTTTATTAAAACATTCGTTTATACTTAAGTCTACAGCGTTTAATCTATCTTTAATTAGTGTCTCACATTTCAACCATTGATTAATAACGAACACATTTATGTAAGCACAATTATCAATTGAATGATTAAATTTACACTTTTTAATAAAATTGTTATGAAAAAGTTTTTTTAAAATACTTAATGTTGGACAATTATGGTCCTCTATATTTATCACTGTAACATTAATATCTTTTAAAAAATTTTGTAAAAATGTTTGCTTCTCTACACCTTTAACAAAAATTTTACCATTAATTTTTAAATCAATAAAAATGTCCTTTACCTTGTGATAAGATATAAAACCCTGATCCCAAGCTAAGCCGTGTAAATGTCGTTCCAGCCAAATCGCTTGCTTCTGCAAATTCTTGCTTAAATCGCTAAAGTCGCTCGGCGGCTCAAATAGGAATGTCTGGCACTCTGCTTCTTCACCGTCACCGTCACCTTTTCTAACAATCGCCAATTCTTTTATTATAAAGTCATTATTTAAACCTCGAAAACCTTGAAAATCAACTACAAACTCCATTTTTCTTGTAACACACTCTCAAAGCTGCCTTCCAAAACTTCCTCAAATAACGCACACGCACAGGTGTCTGGGCCGTCTCCTGTAATGTTGTTCTGACTAGCCTAAAATGAATAAATCGTTATTTCAATTGTGTATTATTTGGATAGCCTTGAATTACCCACTACGATTATTAAGTGTCTGCACGAATCTTATAAGGAGGTGTTAATCAAACGCAATACTGATGGATACAATTATTCATTATTAAAAGATATTATGACTATAAATATACCCGATAATGAAGTATACGAATTTTTAAGAGTGTATTCCAAAGAGAGTTTATTGAGTGATGATTTCATGCTAATGAACTATCCACAATACAGAAAATTATTAAGGTGGGGTCATCGTCCAAAATCAATGTTAAGACAATAGGAGTTGCTGTGACATGTGTGTTTACGTCCAAAATCAGCAACAGAAATTGTTATAGACAATGTAAAGGTGAATAAATAAATTATTTAACACATAAATTGAAACATTTATTTTATACAAACTAATTTACATTTTGGTGAATAAATACGATGTTCAATAGCTGGAACGTCTTTTTCCTGCCAACTATGAATTTGTATATTACAACAAATACAAACAGCATGATCTCCAATTGAATTATAATAAAACCCAGATTGTACCATGTCGTCGACATTTGGATATGGTTTTGGCCAATTTGCGAACGTATCTCGCATTTTCTTCTCTATATCAAAAATGGACAACTTACACTCTACATAATGTTGGCCAATACAACTTAGATTTAAAATTTTGTACATTTGTTTTCTCATACAGTCATTTACATCTTTACAACATATTTTTTCGTTTTTATTACTATTTTCAATAAAACCCTCCAAACCGCAGTAATGTTTTTTTACAAAACCATCAATACACGCATTTTCATCAGTATTAATAAAAGAAGACGTCATTTTTAAGTGTAATAAATTCTGTACACAATATTATAAATATTTACACAAATTTGATATATTTATTAAAAATTTCTTTACTTAAACTTAATAAAATACACACAATGTGTTTACCAGACAATCTATTATAAATATTTACACAATTTTGTTATATTTATTAAAAATTTCTTTTTTAAACTTAATAAAATACATACAATGTGTTAGAATTTTTCACACATTATAGGATTACAAAATGTGCAATATTTTTTTTTTTTATAACTCGAATTTTATGTTTATCACAAGGCAAATATTCTAAAATATCTTTGTCTGTCATATATATGTTCAAGATTTTCAGAATGATTCTTGTAACACGCTTTCAAAGCTGCCTTCCAAAACGTCTAGAGCTTTTCTCAAAGCTTCCTCAAATAACACAAAAACACAAATGTCTGGGCCGTCTCCTGTAAACGACTGACAGGACCATGCGCAGCTTTTGTAGTGCTTACTAGCCATATCATAGTCTTCCAAACCATAATTCTCTACATAGGCGTTGGCCTTGCTTATGTAATAATGGGCCATGGTTTTTCCGCATGCACAAAGGTTTGGATGTGACGATAATGCAAACACACGTTCTGCTGCGGATAACATATTAGCGGCGTTGCGCAAACAATACTAAAGTCCAAGGTCCTGATGCAATTTATCTATTACACAAGGCAATAAATATTTTATTTACAATCACAATTATTACAAACATCATTTTAATTGCTTATACCTGCTAAAAAATTAAAACGTTTTTATCTTTCTCTTTTGCTAAGAGACTGTGAGAATAAAATTATCTGTAGTGGTGGAGTTGAGCTTATAGTCAATTTATTTACAAACAAACAAATCGTGATAACCAAATTACAGTCGTTCAACGAACTGACAAAAAATAACAAAATTTCTCTCTTGACTCATTTATATGTATATTATTTGTTGCACAAACAATACTACTGACCAAGGTGATGACGCAATTTATCTGTTGCACAACGCGATAGACTTTTCTGAATCGGAGAACTGGGTACCCCTGAAATGCTCTTCGGACGGGGGCCGAGGGGCTCCCCAAGAAGGAAAACATATGAGAAACGAGGGGGGCGGCCAATCGGAAAGCGGATAAGTAAATGAAACGGTGGGAGAAATGAGGGGGGCGATCATGAGCGACCAATAGAAACCGCAACATTTCCTGGTGCAATTGTTGTCTGAACCAGAGAACTGAGAGGGGGGAGAGCTGGAGCTCCCCGCCAAGGAAGGGGCAAGGTGATGACGTAATTTACGTACACCCGGCAGGACCGGCTGCGTACGCCCGGTAGGCCCAGCAAACCCCTTACTACTAGTACACAATGGAATCAGGACCTGGTGCAGAATCCTTCGTTGACGCAAGAGCTGACTCCAATTCCCCTATAGAGAAAGGAGTGTTTAAAGGAGAGTCCTCAGACGACCCAACAGTAAACGGTATTGCTTCTTCCTTCAGTTTATAAATCTGGAATAATCTATTATAGGCTGTAGTAGCAGAAAAGTTAGAAAAAGATGTTCCAAGTACATTAGCAATGTCATCACTGTGATTAATCTCCCATCTGGTTGCTTCAGCGCAATGGCTGGCAACGGAATGGAAGTACCACAAACTGATCTTAGTTTCCTCCACACACCTAACGTACTGTTCCCAAGAGTTCTTTCTACACAGCCTAAATATCCTCCGTGCTTTCGCACGGAGTATTTTATATTCCTGAAGGTTTCCATTCGTTGGGTGTCGATTAAATCTCCTAAGAGCTCTTCGTCGTAAACGGAGGATTTCTGTGCATTCATCGTTCCACCACGGCACAGGCGGTCGGCGTGGATGCGCAGAGGTTTTCGGAATGGTCTTTTCAGCGGCATTTAAAATTGCTTTTGTAAAATTTTCTATATTTTCATCAATGGGTGTCAGATAATCCATGTCAAGTGATACAAGGTAATTCGAGTAGGAGTCCCAGTTGGCTTTTCGCAAAATCCAACTGGAATTTCGAACATAACAGGTTTGGGAGTCACATAAACTGATCTTAATAGGCACATGGTCGCTTCCATACAAATCATTGAGTACCGACCATGTGCATCTAGTAGCTAATTGTGGGCTGCAAATCGATAGGTCAACAGCTGTCCATCCACCAGTAGATGCTGCTAAATGGGTAGGCGAACCGTCATTTAGCAGACATAAGTCCAGTTCCGTTCTCACACTCTCAACAAGGTCACCTCGAGAGTTCCTAGTCGGAGATCCCCAAGACGAATGGTGGGCATTAAAATCCCCTACCAATAAGAACGGAGTTGGTAACTGGCTTATCAAATTTACTAAATCACTGTGATGCAGGTTTTCTTGTGGTGGCAAGTAGACACAACACACAGTGATTTTATACGGGACAGCTGTTTGAACGGCTACTGCTTGTAAAGGAGTTATTAAGTTTAGAGAAACAGCATCGATACAGTCACGGGCTAGGATGGCTACGCCACCTCTAGCTCGATCTTCTGTAACGAAGTCCGATCTAAAAACTGAATACTCCCTTAAATGGAAATTATGCGAATCGTGGAGATGTGTCTCCTGTAGACATACAAACATTGGATACACATCTCGCACGAGTACTTTAAGTTCTTCTATGTGACTCCTAACACCGTTGACGTTCCATTGTATCACTGACTTGTTAATTGCAGACATTTATTAACTCAGCAATGGATTGATCTGACACCCATTGGTGCTCTCTCCTTTCTTGCCTGGGACGTTTTTAGACGTCTCAGGCTTACATTTCTCAGATTCCATATCCACCCGTTCAGGGATGGAATCTGAGGAAGTTTTGGGTTTAGGAGGTTTAGTTTTTACATTCCCTCCTTTGTTAGCATTTTGTTTAATACCCGGTAACGACGGTGGCGATGTGGTCTGACGTAACACTGGTTTCCGTGGTTTGGATTTTTCCAACGTCTTCTGCACAGAAGGTTTATTACCCGTTGATAATATCTTCTGCACAGAAACACAAGGCTCACTTAGTGACTTATTTCGTGCTCCAATCCCCCCAGATGAAGGGACAGGTACACGAGGTAAAACATTATCCGTCGCTGCAGGTTGTACCAAATTCAAGGACGGACTATTCGTGACTATGGACAAAAGGCGAGAAACTTGTTCAGTTAGAATTTCAATTTTTTTCGACAGCTCGGCACAGTTGTTACAGGACGATTTGGAAGCGGTCAGAGTAGCGGCATAAGTCTTACTGTCTGCCTTCGGCTGAGTAGATCTATAGAGATTTTTGGCCTCTGGAAACGACAGCTTGTCTTTCGCCATGATGCCTAGGATAGCTTTCTCTTCCTTAAAGGTAGGACAATTGTAGGATCGCGCTGGGTGGTCACCACCACAGTTGGCGCATTTCGGAGAATTAATACAATCCTTATCATCATGACCTTCAACGCTACATATACCGCATACGTTCTGCTTCGAACACGTAGAGCTGCTATGCCCAAATCGCTGGCACTTGAAGCAGCGCCTAGGGTTAGCCACGTATGGTCTCACTGAGAGCCTTTGGTAACCTGCATGTAAATATTCGGGTATTTCCGGTTTGCCGAAGGTAACGATAAAAGAAGCTGTTGCTACCTTTTCTCCTTTGTCCATTTTCATGATAGAGACAACGTCCGTAACTGACTGAGACGACAGTTCGGACTTAATTTCATCAACTGAAATGTACATTAAATCCCTACATGTGATGACCCCCTTTGAGTAATTCAAGGATCTGTGGGGAGCCACAGATACCTTGACCTGGTCAAAGAAAGAGGTCATTTTAGATAGAGCACGGGTTTGTCTCTCGGTGGAAGTCGCAACAGTGTTCCGTTTCTGAGTTTCTTAATAGAGGCTACTGGGCCTCCAGCACACGCAGTAATAGCCTTGTTAATAAGGAAGGGAGAAACTTTGGAAAGATCTTTCCCTTCTTCGGCACTAGAAACAACTAAATACTTTGCTGATGGCAATGTCTGCGACGTTGCCACCATCAACTTTTTACTCAGATCTTGACTATCGTCAGGAGAATCCTGGCGTGTCCTCTTCAGACTAGTCATATTTGACGTGGTTTTGGAATCCATAAATATTTTTTGCCAGCCATCGTGTCAAGCGTTACGGGCGAGACTATAGGAACGGGTACACCCTTGGATCACATTAAGATCATTTCCAATCCTCAGAACTCTGAGGCCTATAGCTTTTCTCCTTAGCTCGACTGGATGGGCATCAGTCGAGGACTCGTAATACTGTGCACAGGCTCCGACACCCATGCACCGCGGACACTCCCTGACCAAGGACCGAAGCGGCTGGTAGACCAGAAACCGCGCTTACGTCTTCGGCAGAGCAAGCTCACATCAGCGTCCCAGACCAGAGTTTGTCACGCTCTGGACTTTTCAGCACTCCCAACGCGCAACGGTTCTGACCAGTCAAAATTCCCTATGTGAGGTTGTAAGTGTTGAAATGTGTATGGATTGTGTTGGTGTGTGTATGGGTGTATGTGTATGCTTTGTGAGTGGTGTTGTGTTAGGCTAGGGTACCGCGAGGGACGCCAAATCCCTCGTAGGTGCGGCTAGTCCGCACCCCCTGCGGGGGCAAATCGATAGATCAACAGCTGTCCATCCACCAGTAGATGCTGCTGAATGAGTAGGAGAACCGTCATTTAGCAGACATAAGTCTAGTTCCGTTCTTACACTTTCAACAATATCACCTCGAGAGTTCCTAGTCGGAGATCCCCAAGACGAATGGTGGGCATTAAAATCCCCTACCAATAAGAACGGAGTTGGTAACTGGCTTATCAAATTTACTAAATCACTGTGATGCAGGTTTTCTTGTGGTGGCAAGTAGACACAACACACAGTGATTTTATACGAGACAGCTGTTTGAACGGCTACTGCTTGTAAAGGAGTTATTAAGTTTAGAGAAACAGCATCGATACAGTCACGGGCTAGGATGGTTACGCCACCTCTAGCTCGATCTTCTGTAACGAAGTCCGATCTAAAAACTGAATACTCCCTTAAATGGAAATTATGCGATTCGTGGAGATGTGTCTCCTGTAGACATACAAACATTGGATACACATCTCGCACGAGTACTTTAAGTTCTTCTATGTGACTCCTAACACCGTTGACGTCCCATTGTATCACTGACTTCCTAAGCAAAGACATTTATTAGCTTAGCAAAGGATTTATTTGACACTCATTGGTGCTCTCTCCTTTCTTGCCTGGGACGTTTTTAGACGTCTCAGGCTCACATTTCTCAGATTTCATATCCACCCGTTCAGGGATGGAATCTGAGGAAGTTTTGGTTTTAGGAGGGGTAGTTTTTACATTCCCTCCTTTGTTAGCATTTTTCTTAATACCCGGTAACGACGGTGGCGATGTGGTCTGACGTAACACTGGTTTACGTGGTTTTGATTTTTCCAACGTCTTCTGCACAGAAGGTTTATTACACGTTGATAATATCTTCTGCACAGAAACACAAGGCTCGCTCAGTGATTTATTTCGTGCTCCAATCCCCCCAGTGGAAAGGATAGGTACACGAGGCAAAACACTATCAGTTGCTGCAGGTTGTTCCAAATTCAAAGACGCACCATTTGTGACTAAGCACAAAAGGCGAGACACTTGTTCAGTTAGAGCTTCAATCTTCTTGGACAGCTCAGCACAGTTGGAACAAGACGATTTTGAAGCGGTCAGGGTAGCGGCATAAGTCTTACTGTCTGTCTTTGGCTGAGTTGATCGATAGAGTTTTTTTGGCCTCTGGAAACGACAGCTTGTCTTTCGCCATGATGCCTAGGATAGCTTTCTCCTCCTTAAAGGTAGGACAATTGTAGGATCGCGCTGGGTGGTCACCACCACAGTTGGCGCATTTCGGAGAGTTAACACAATCCTTATCATCATGGCTTTCAACGCTACATATACCGCATACGTTCTGCTTCGAACACGTAGAGCTGATATGCCCAAATCGCTGGCACTTGAAGCAGCGCCTAGGGTTAGCCACGTATGGTCTCGCTGAGAGCCTTTGGTAACCTGCATGTAAATATTCGGGTATTTCCGGTTTGCCGAAGGTAACGATAAAAGAAGCTGTTGCTACCTTTTCTCCTTTGTCCATTTTCATGATAGGGACAACGTCCGTAACTGACTGAGACGACAGTTCGGACTTAATTTCATCAACTGAAATGTACATTAAATCCCTACATGTGATGACCCCCTTTGAGTAATTCAAGGATCTGTGGGGGGCCACAGATACCTTGACCAGGTCAAAGAAAGAGGTCATTTTAGATAGAGCACGGGTTTGTCTCTCGGTGGAAGTCGCAACTAACAGTGTTCCGTTTCTGAGTTTCTTAATAGAGGCTACTGGGCCTCCAGCACAAGCAGTAATAGCCTTGTTAATAAGGAAGGGAGAAACTTTGGAAAGATCTTTCCCTTCTTCGGCACTAGAAACAACTAAATACTTTGCTGATGGCAATGTCTGCGACGTTGCCACCATCAACTTTTCACTCAGATCTTGACTATCGTCAGGAGAATCCTGGCGTGTCCTCTTCAGACTAGTCATATTTGACGTGGTTTTGGAATCCATAAATATTTTTTGCCAGCCATCGTGTCAAGCGTTACGGGCGAGACTATAGGAACGGGTACACCCTTGGATCACAATAAGATCATTACCAATCCTCAGAACTCTGAGGCCTATAGCTTTTCTCCTTAGCTCGACTGGATGGGCATCAGTCGAGAATTCGTAATACTGTGCACAGGCTCCGACACCCATGCACCGCGGACACTCCCTGACCAAGGACCGAAGCGGCTGGTAGACCAGAAACCGCGCTTACGTCTTCGGCAGAGCAAGCTCACATCAGCGTCCCAGACCAGAGTTTGTCACGCTCTGGACTTTTCAGCACTCCCAACGCGCAACGGTTCTGACCAGTCAAAATTCCCTAAGCGAAGATGTAAGTGTTATAGATTGTGTTGGTGTGTGTATGTGTGTGTGTATGTTTTTGTGAGTGGTGTAGTGTTAGGCTAGGGTACCGCGAGGGACGCCAAATCCCTCGTAGGTGCGGCTAGTCCGCACCCCCTGCGGGACAGTAGTATTGTTTGTGCAACAAATAATATACATATAAATGAGTCATGCTTTCAGAATCAAGAGAGAAATTTTGTTATTTTTTGTCAGTTCGTTGAACGACTGAAATTTGGTTATCACGAATTATTTCGTTATATTTTGTCAATTCGTTGAACGACGCCGCGAGTTCAACACAAGAATGTTTTTTCTAATGATATATTTTGTGATTATTGCGTTTGTAAATACGTATCCTGTTAGAGAAGAATTGTTTGATGCTAATGTGTGTGTAGGGAAAGGAAAAAGCTGTACGGATAAGAATTATAATTTTGTTGTAAGTTATTTACATAAATTTGGATATTTGAACGTGTCAAAACCATCAATTGGTTTGGCGAACATCAATTCAACATTTGTGACTGATGCTTTACATCTCTTTCAAGAGACATATAATATAAAAACTAATGGAAAAATTGACAATGCTATTTTAGAATTTATGAAAAAACCGCGATGTGGTCTTAAAGACTCTATACTGCCTTTTAAACTCCATCATGTGAAATGGCGTAAAAAAGTATTGGAGAGCATTTTGTTTTAGCAACGACCCAAATAAATGAGTTAACAAGACAGGCTTTTAACGCTTGGGAAACACATACAGATTTGGTTTTTGTGAAAGATAGGGTCCAACCGGATATATTACTTTCCTTTAAACGGACCAGGCACACGTTTGAAAAATCTCCAAATTATTGTTCATATCCACTTGACGCCAATTTACTGGGACATGCGTTTTTACCCCATATAGACCAATCAACTCGAGAAATCCATTTAAATAGCGATGCAGATTGGTGTTTAGAAAACAATATTAAAAAATGCGGTTCAGGTAAACATTTCCTATTAAATGTTTTAATACAAGAAATAGGTCATGCATTGGGAATATCACATTCTAATTATGTAGATTCAATCATGTATCCATATTATAAAAGCGATTTGGCTGATCTTGGAGAAGACATTTTCGCCATACAGACGTTATACGGAAAGAAAAAGATAACATCAACTACATTGAAACCAAAAACTTTGCCTACAAAGAAAGTGGAAGAAGTTGTTACGCCGAATTTGTGCAATTTGAAAAATCTAAAAACGTTTTTAGTTGTTAATAAAGAATTGTATATATTTCACGAAAAATGGATTTGGTCAGTAATGTTGGGTAATAAATATGTTGACAAAGTTCAAAAAATTGTAGAATGGTTGCCGTTTTTATCACCGAATTTTACAAAAATAGATTTTATATATCAGAGACCATCTGGTGAAATTGTATTCTTCGCAGAAGAGCAGATATTTATGATAGAATATCCATCTCTAAAATTAGTTAAAGATTACCCGAAACATATTTCCTTTTTGGGTGGTGGAAGCCAGATGAAAATACACGGGGTTGTGAATTCGTATAGGGGCATAACTTATATCTTTTTCAATGACATTTACTTTTTGGAACTAGATGAAAAAGTATTTCATGTCAAGAAATACGGTCAAATTTCAAACAACTTTCCATTTTTACCGACCCATATGGAGTCTGTATTTAGATACACAAACGGATTGTTATATTTTTTTAAAAACAATATTATTGTGCAATATAACGAATTTACGAAAAATATACAACAAACGATTGAAAATAATTTAGACGTCTTTGGAATAACATGTTTAAACACCGTCGCAAATAATGTCTGTTTTAAATAAATTAAAAAAATTGGTTTTGCAATTGTTGTAAGCTGAAGGAGTAAAGAAGTTTTGTAATTGTACTCTGAGAATAAATATGTTTGTAATTTTCCTTGTGTACATTATTTCAAATAACTGCCTTCTACAATATAGCTTCTAGGATAACCAGCATAATGCAAGTGTTTTTAATAATTGATGATGTAATAGGAAAAGACCAAGCACTAATAAATACTTCGTAAGCATTTTAAACTGTCATTAAACTATAAATATCAGCATGCGGAACTCGTGAATGTAAGTACAGATCTTAGAATAATTGAATTAGCCTGCATAATTAGGTGTTGACGTAAGAGTTGGAACTGTATTTAAATACGTTGGGAGTCAGTAAGAGCCATCAGAATTAATTTCCAGTTCTTAGTGTCTGTTAGTTGCAAGAAGATATTGCAGGTAAATATTATTTTATTAGGGTATAGAAATTTGACTCTAAAATAAAGTCTCATTTAATCAGAGCTTTTTGTAATTCGTAGTGTTTCTAAATATTTCATTAGGGTTTAGAAATTTGTCTGTAAAATAAAGTCTCATTTAATCAGAGCTATAATTGTCATTTCGTTAACATTGTTGTCAAAAAAATGTTTTTCCTACATTTGCTTTTAAATATTAATTATAATTTGTTTCATATCAATTCAGTATGGAATTAGGGTACACAAAATTGACCGAAAATGTTTATGCTCCTGAAAAGGCAACTGTAAATGCAGCCGGTTTTGACCTCAGAAGTGCTTATGATTACGTAGTGCTTAAATTTGGAAAGTGTCTAGTAAACACAGATTTAGCCATTAAAATACCCCCCCCCCCAGTGTTATGGTCGCATAGCGCCTCGTTCTGGGCTAGCATTGACATATTTTCTAGATGTGGGTGCGGGGGTAATTGACAAAGATTTTACGGGTGGTCTTAAAGTTCTGTTATTTAATCATTCAAATAAAGATGTTTTTATAAAACGGGGTGATAAAGTGGCCCAACTAATTTGTGAGATGTGTGTTTATCCTAAATTAGTTGAAATAATTAATTTAGATGAAACTACGGAAAGGGGAGATAAGGGTTTTGGATCAACTGGCCTCAATTAATATAATTTTTTTTCCTAATAGTTATGTCACAACCGTCGTCGTCGCAAGCAGGCAATGTCGATTTGGAAATAGTGGCCCACGAGGAGCAAGTACTTGCAGATGGTGGTCAACATGACAAAAATGTAGTAACATTTTTAGCATTAATTGAAACTTTATTCCTCGCAGGATTAACGTCCGTTAGTAAATGGGAAATAGGAGTAGCTGCTATTTTTATTAACATACAAAAAAATAAGATTGTAGAGAATGAGTTAACCTCATTATATTTACATTTAAAACAAATTTATATAAATCTTAATGAACATTTCCACTCTACCGTAAATTCGCAGTATAAAATACCTAAATATTTAGACAAAGAATTAACAATTAAAGAGATTATTGAAATATTGGGTGGAAATGTTGGCCTAGCTCAAATACCTGTTAAGTTTTCTATACAAATTGTGCAGAGGGCTCTTGCCTGTATACGACCTGCTTTGGAAGAGGTTAAAGGAAATAATTCCGGTTTACTACCAAACCTAAACTTTAGTAATAATGATACTGAAAATAGAAAACGAAGCAATGTCAAAAAAATGGTAGCAGACGGAAATTAATTTCCCCAGGCGAGGAAGGCAGTTTCCTTATAAAAGTTGAAGTAACTGATTGTCGCGATTTAAAAGAGTGCGTAAGCGAGTCTCAGTATTGGACGAAGGTATATAAAAAAGCTTATTTTCTGGTCAAGTCGTCAGACGACGAATTGTATAAGAAGATTGATGAGACAATATGTGCTGCTGCCGAAAGAATCAGTAAAATTAAACATGTAAATAACGAAATTGTGAAGTTAGATAAAAAAAGAAATTTTTTTAATTAGGATTTGTTTCTATTACAGTTTTTCATAAAAGGCGTTTATTATCATAATTATGGACCATGAAGGGAACGTTGCACCAATGGATGTTGATGATGACGACCATTTCGTAGAAACCGATCATGCGTTCCGAGGACACTTAAAAACATTCCTACTAAATAACACTTCTAGCATACGCGATGTCTGTCTATTGTTAATATTTACTAGAGCGAAAATGATCCGCTTAATTAACATTATGATTAGGACTTATAATATGTTGAAATTCAATATAGTGGTTGAAGCTTCTTACATAAAATGTTGACGCAAGAAAGACAATTAAGGTATTTCAAAACAAAAAATGTGCCTGTATTTGTGACTTCCAATTTATACAATATTTTAAACAATTTATTTCGTAAGATATGTGTCGAGGAGCAAGAATATATAGATAAAGGAAGTGGTTGGTCGTTGGATAGGGTTACCCGAATTATACTTCGATTTAGTAAATTTAATCCGCTAGCTCCCAGCTCATATCTGCCTTTACCTAATTCAATAAAAAATAAAAAGGTCATTATAAACCCTCAAAATTTTTATGATAATAAATGCTTTTTATGGTCACTTTTAGTCCCGTATATAAAAACAGATATCAAACATTTGAGCATAGTAATTCAACTTTCCAAATTTTATATATTTCGTGGCTCCAAGACGGCCAATAACCTTTATTGAAAGTCTTTTTCAACCTACTGATTCTAACTTTATCGCCCACATTAAATCGGTTGCGCGTAGATTGCTGTTTCTTTTGTCTATTTTCAACTATACGCCTGAGTACTAAATGCTCGTTATTTTCATTGACATCGGCGGGTCGCATTCCAATTGTTCTGTGCACGGTATTATTGTAATTTTCAACTATATCGCCCAAAATGTTTAGCCATTTATAATTTCCTTGCTCGCTAAACGCTCTCCACATTTTCGCTTTCAATGTTCTATTTAATCTTTCAACTATAGACGCCTTTTTATCGGAATACGTAGAATAATGATTTATATTGTATTTACTTAGTAAGGATTTAATTTTCGAATTAAAAAATTCGGTTCCCTTATCGGTTTGTAAGTGACGCATAGAATATGTATCTAAAATCGGTTGTAATGACTTTTCCATTTCAACAGCATTTTTAGATTTCATCGGCACCGCCAACGCATATTTACTAAAACAATTTATTAAAACCAAAATATATTTATAACCTTTATTCGCTCTAGCGAATGACAACATTTCCACAAGGTCGGCTTGGTAAAGATCATACAATCCTTTCACCTTAACATGACGAGTGGGAAAATTCCTACGAGCCTGTTTATGAATCTCCCTTGCAATGCCCCTTCTCACTGTTGCAGTTGACGTTGTCATTGTTGTTCTGACTAGCTTAAAATGAATAAATCGTTATTTCAATTGTGTATTATTGAAGTGTGTTCGCGTATAATAAGAAAGGATTATTTGGATAACCTTGAATTACCCACAACGATTATTAAGTGTCTGCACGAATCTTATAAGGAAGTGTTTATGACTTTAATCAAACGCAATACAACATTTCCACCCAATATTTCAATAATCTCTTCAATTGTTAATTCTTTGTCTAAATATTTAGGTATTTTATACTGCGAATTTACGGTAGAGTGGAAATGTCCATTAAGATTTATATAAATTTGTTTTAAATGTAAATATAATGAGGTTAACTCATTCTCTACAATCTTATTTTTTTGTATGTTAATAAAAATAGCAGCTACTCCTATTTCCCATTTACTAACGGACGTTAATCCTGCGAGGAATAAAGTTTCAATTAATGCTAAAAATGTTACTACATTTTTGTCATGTTGACCACCATCTGCAAGTACTTGCTCCTCGTGGGCCACTATTTCCAAATCGACATTGCCTGCTTGCGACGACGACGGTTGTGACATAACTATTAGGAAAAAAAATTATATTAATTGAGGCCAGTTGATCCAAAACCCTTATCTCCCCTTTCCGTAGTTTCATCTAAATTAATTATTTCAACTAATTTAGGATAAACACACATCTCACAAATTAGTTGGGCCACTTTATCACCCCGTTTTATAAAAACATCTTTATTTGAATGATTAAATAACAGAACTTTAAGACCACCCGTAAAATCTTTGTCAATTACCCCCGCACCCACATCTAGAAAATATGTCAATGCTAGCCCAGAACGAGGCGCTATGCGACCATAACACTGGGGGGGGGGGGTATTTTAATGGCTACATCTGTGTTTACTAGACACTTTCCAAATTTAGGCACTACGTAATCATAAGCACTTCTGAGGTCAAAACCGGCTGCATTTACAGTTGCCTTTTCAGGAGCATAAGCATTTTCGGTCAATTTTGTGTACCCTAATTCCATACTGAAATGATATGAAACAAATTATAATTAATATTTAAAAGCAAATGTAGGAAAAACATTTTTTGACAACTTTTTAGAGAACAAATATTCAAATACTATTTATTAAGACTTTATTTTTTTGACAATTATAACAATACCAACGAATTACAAAAAACTCTGATTAAATGAGACTTTATTTTACAGTCAAATTTCTATACCCTAATTCCCTAATGAAATAATATTTACCTGCAAAATGATATGAAACAAATTACAATTATTATTTAAAAGCAAATGTAGGAAAAACATTTTTTTGACAACAATGTTAACGAAATGACAATTATAGCTCTGATTAAATGAGACTTTATTTTACAGACAAATTTCAAAACCCTAATGAAATATTTAGAAACACTACGAATTACAAAAAGCTCTAATTAAATGAGACTTTATTTTAGAGTCAAATTTCTATACCCTAATTCCCTAATAAAATAATATTTACCTGCAATATCTTCTTGCAACTAACAGACTAATTCATCATGTGAAATTATAAAGACATTTCAAATTATATTTTGTAATATGTATTATGTAATATATAAAAATATCTAAACTAAATAAACATTGACAAATAAATAAAGAAGGAAAAAAGATAAATAAAACACGGTGTTCGAGTCAGCGCTCGAAGTTTGAACGTGTTATTTTGATATATTTATTAAATCGCTCAGCTGTGCCTGGACAGTAATGGTCACGTGATTTCTGACCCACTAATCCATATATATTGACCAAGTATTGATTTTCTTGGTGGCATCTCTGACCCCCCCTCCCTTATCTAGTATTTCCGTGGCTACTCTAGTCTGTCGTCTTGGAGCCTTCGTGCTGTTACGAGCCTTAATGAAGAGCTTGTTCGCAAAGTTTCACCACGCGTGTAAAGTGCCGGTTTTGACCGTAAACCTCGTACAAGTTTCAAGAGCTATTCGTGTTAAAGTGTGTTCGTGTAAACGCGGGGTTTTATATGCGTTATTTCCTATTATTGACTTTAAGTTACGGTCGCCGGTTTGTAAGACTCTTTGTTCCGTTACGCGCCATAGTTTATGTAAATGACTTTATGCAATTTAAATGCAGCCAATTTATTTACCCATTTAAGTTTTAGTTTACCCTTCGCCTGGATCTGCAGCCTACGAACTGGGTACCCAGGATTTCTACCACTACGAGAATCTACGTACGCTTCCATTTTACCCATTCTTTCTTCACGAGGGTAAGTGCTGCCTAAGCTTAATTACTTATTATTTATTTATGTGTTTAAACTCAGTGCGAATTATCCTATGTTATTAAATGTGTTTGTACGGAACTATTGCTTTTAAACTTTCGTAATTGCGTGCTTAGAGATTAAAGTAAGACGCATTTGGCCGCCACTTCATATTACAGAACTTTTGTATTTGATTATTTCGGAACTTTCTCGAACCTCGCTTTCTTCTAAATTTTAGCTAGCGCCAGTCGCTTCATTGGTCCCCACGTTCCGGATTTGAATTTATTAAAGCTTTATATGTTTTATTGGATTTGCTTAGTAAAGGCAAATTTTACCAAGTGTTGCGCAACTCTGATTTCCGATTTTGATATTCCTTTGTGGGAGTCACACGCGCGGGAAGTTAGTCACAGGAAATAACGGTTTTTTTTTGTTTTTTTTTTCCAGGCGAAATTTTTTTTTTTTTTTTTTTTTTTTTTTTTTTTTTTTTTTCCAGGCGAAAAACCTATTGAGGTTATCATCGCCTAACTAAGGTTTGTTAATAATAAATATTAAAATATTACACAAATAAGACTAAACAAAATAAATGTTTAAAACTAATTGTAATTATCTAAAACTAAAGAACCTAAAATTATACAAAATTTAAATATTATTAAATAGATTAAGATGGCGTAGGAAATCGAGGACACGGTCGATAGCCGTGACATCGTCTCTTAAAACCACCTTTAAACTACCTCGAAGATCGTAACGTATATACAAATTTGTCAACTCATTACAATCAAGCAGGATATGCTTGATTGTAATATTATTTCTACAAAACTGACATAGTGGTGGATCCTCATGTCGCATTAACCATCCATGCGTTAACAAAGAGTGGCCGATGCGAAGTCGAGTAACCACCACTTCCTCCCTACGATTCGAACGAACAGATGTCCTCCATGGTCGGACGGTATTTTTGATGTCCCTCAGCTTGTTTCTATTTACATTTTGCCATTCTTCGTTCAAAACAGAGAATAGTGTAGATTTAACTTTGCATACAAAATCTGATGCCATCACACGTTGTGTCGATGGCAACATACCTGTAGCTAATTTTGCACCTTCATCTGCTTTAGTGTTTTCGAATATTCCACAGTGACCAGGCACCCAGAGAAATGACACCTCGACACCTCGTAATTGGAGCCTGTGTATAGAGTACAAGATGTCTCCAACTAAAGGGTTCTTAGTGTACATTTCCTTAATAGCCTGGAGAGCACTTTTGGAATCACAACACACAAGATATTTAGATTTTGCAGACGGAATTGATCTTAAAGCTTGGAAAATTGCATAAAGTTCTGCAGTAAAGACACTACAGGCTGAGGGCAATCCGTAAGTGAAAGTTTGTCCTTCCATATAAAATGCACAACCTATCCCATTGTCCAGTTTTGAACCGTCTGTGAATATAGTCACGGTGTGTTGATCCCATTGTCCAGTTTTGAACCGTCTGTGAATATAGTCACAGTGTGTTGGTGAGTTTGTTGAATCTGCAAAAACTTCTGACAATAAATAACGTCAGGAGTATTGTGTTTTAGGTACATGGACAATGAGAAGTCAAATTTTGGCATTCGTATTACCCATGGAGGGATGTAGCATGATGATCGTTCGAAAATAGGTGGAAGTTCTAAATTTAGATTCCTAAAAATACGCAACGTTCTTATTCCGAAGGGAGCAGTTGAACGTTGACGCACATTGTAACGATCCTCGAGGTGGTTATCAAAAACTGCTTTAAATGCCGGATGTTTAGGTTTACTTCGAAGACCAGTGTAATAAGAAATTTGTAGCATTTGACGTCGCATAGAGAGAGATGGTTCTCCAGCTTCAACTAGAAGGCTGGAGATTGGGCTTGATCTAAAAGCACCAGTAGAAAGTCTAAGACCAGCGTGATGTATTGAATCCAGGAGTTTCAGAACCGTAGGTCGAGCAGATGAATAGGCTATACAGCCGTAATCTATGCGCGATCTTACAACGGCGCGATAGAAACGGAGCATACAGGTTCTGTCTGCTCCCCAATTTGTACCACTTAGAACTCTCAACACATCCAATATCTTGCTGCATATCACCTTCAAATCACGAACATGTGGACTCCATGAAAATCTTTTATCCAATAAAAGACCCAAAAATCTCACATTATCCGCGGTTTGAAGCCGCGTACCATCAAGATAAAGAATAGGTTCCTGATGTTGCCTGCGACGACTAAATGCTTTACACTGGGTCTTCGAAGCCGAAAACTTGAAGCCCGTAGATTTGGTCCACTCTTGCAATTTAATTTATTAATTACTAATTGTAAGGATCTTTCCGCTGTTGCCATACTTCTAGCAGCCATATATATACAAAAATCGTCTACAAACAGGGAACAGTGGACCGGTGACTGTACGTTTGAAGTGACGCAGTTAATGGCAACAGCAAACAGCGTCACACTCAAAACGCCACCCTGTGGTACACCATTCTCTAGTTCGCAACGATCAGAATATATGCCTCCTAGACGTACACGGAAAGTCCTGTCATTCAAATAATTTTTTATAAAAGCAAGAATGTTACCTTGTATACCCCATGATTTCAATACGTTCAAAATTCCTCTTCTCCATGCCATGTCATATGCCTTCTCGAGGTCGAAGAAAACAGCTACCAGTGTTTGTCGTAAGATGAAGGCATTCTGTATAGCTGACTCCAACAAAACCAATTGGTCAACTGATGAACGTCCTTGTCTGGAACCACACTGGACGTTAGTAAGAAGTTTGTTTGTTTCTATATACCAGACAAGACGACGGTTGACCATCTTCTCCAGTAGTTTGCATAAGCTGCTGGTCAGAGAGATGGGTCTGTAACTACTGGGATTAGTTTTGTCCTTTCCTTGTTTTAGAAGAGGAATTATTGTCGCTTCCAACCATGCATCGGGAAAACCGTGCTCCTCGAATATACGGATGTATATCCGAAGGAGAACTAGTTTTGCCGACGGTGGTAGATTTTTTAATCATGGAGTATACAATATCATCCGGGCCTGGAGCAGAATCCTTCGTTGACGAGAGAGCTGACTCTAGTTCGTCGATAGAGAAATGGTTATTTAAACAAGAATCTCCAGACACTCCAACGGTGAAAGGTAAGGCTTCCTGTTTACGTTTGTACACTTGGAAAGCGTCCTTGTATGCAGAAGATGAAGAATGTTTTGAAAACGATAACGCTAGCACATTGGCAATTTCCTCACAGTCCGTGGTCATAACTCCATCCGGATGCCTTAATGAAATTAATGGCATCGGAACGGAAATGCCACAGACTGATCGTAATTTCTTCCATAATGTAGATGGAGCTGTAGTTCTTGTAATTGTGCCAATGTACTGCGACCATGATTCTCGTTTACTTTGCCTAAATATTCTCCGTGCTTTCGCACGGAAGATTTTATATTTTTCCAGGTTTTCACTCGTTGGATGTCTCTTGAACTGGTTCAAAGCTTTTCTCCGTTGACGAAGGATCACAGTGCACTCATCATTCCACCACGGAACAGGTGGTCGTCGTGGTTTGGATGAGGTTTTCGGAATTGCCTTTCCGGCGGCATTCAAAACCGTTTTTGTAAATGAATTGACAATGTCATCAATGGGAGCCAAGTAATCCTCGTCCAGTGATTCTAGATCTTGTGAAAATTGTTCCCAGTTGGCTTTTTTCAGGATCCAACGGGGATGTCGAACACAACAGGGTGAGGATTTTTTTTCCCAGGCGAAAAACCTATTGAGGTTATCATCGCCTAACTAAAGTTGAGTTTTTAAAATAATACTTCATAAATAAAACTAATCAAAATAAAACAGAATAAAATAAAATAAATGTTTAAAACTAATTGTAATAATCTAAAACCAAAGAACCTAAAATTATACAAAATTTAAATATTATTAAATACATTAAGGTGGCGTAAGAAAGCGAGGACACGGTCGATAGCCGTGACATCGTCTCTTAAAACCACCTTTAAACTACCTCGAAGATAGTAACGTATATATAAATTTGTCAACTCATTACAATCAAGCAGGATATGCTTGATTGTAATATTATTTCTGCAAAACGGACATAGTGGTGGATCCTCATGTCGCATCAACCATCAATGCGTTAACAAAGAGTGGCCGATGCGAAGTCGAGTAACCACCACTTCCTTCCTACGATTCGAACGAACAGATGTCCATGGTCGGACGGTATTTTTGATGTCCCTCAGCTTGTTTCTATTTACATTTTGCCATTCTTCGTTCAAAACAGAGAATAGTGTAGATTTAACTTTGCATACAAAATCTGATGCCATCACACGTTGTGTCGATGGCAACATACCTGTAGCTAACTTTGCACCTTCATCTGCTTTAGTGTTTTCGAATATTCCACAGTGACCAGGCACCCAGAGAAATGACACCTCGTAATTGGAGCCTGTGTATAGAGTACAAGATGTCTGCAACTAAAGGGTTCTTAGTGTACATTTCCTGAATAGCCTGGAGAGCACTTTTGGAATCACAACATACAAGGTATTTATATTTTGCAGACGGAATTGATCTTTAAGCTTGGAAAATTGCATAAAGTTCTGCAGTAAAAACGCTACAGGCTGAGGGCAATCCGTAAGTGAAAGTTTGTCCTTCCATATAAAATTCACAACCTATCCCATTGTCCAGTTTTGAAAAGTCTGTGGATATAGTCACAGTGTGTTGGTGAGTTTGTTGAATCTGCAAAAACTCCTGACGATAAATAACGTCAGGAGTATTGTGTTTTAGGTACATGGACAATGAGAAGTCAAATTTTGGCATTCGTATTACCCATGGAGGGATGTAGCATGATGATCGTTCGAAAATAGGTGGAAGTTCTAAATTTAGATTCCTAAAAATACGCAACGTTCTTATTCCGAAGGGAGCAGTTGAACGTTGACGCACATTGTAACGATCCTCGAGGTGGTTATCAAAAACTGCTTTAAATGCCGGATGTTTAGGTTTACTTCGAAGACCAGTGTAATAAGAAATTTGTAGCATTTGACGTCGCATAGAGAGAGATGGTTCTCCAGCTTCAACTAGAAGGCTGGAGATTGGGCTTGATCTAAAAGCACCAGTAGAAAGTCTAAGACCAGCGTGATGTATTGAATCCAGGAGTTTCAGAACCGTAGGTCGAGCAGATGAATAGGCTATACAGCCGTAATCTATGCTCGATCTTACAACGGAGCGATAGAAACGGAGCATACAGGTTCTGTCTGCTCCCCAATTTGTACCACTTAGAACTCTCAACATATCCAATATCTTGCTGCACCGGGTCCTCAAATCACGCACATGCGGATTCCATGAAAGTCTTTTATCAAATAAAAGACCCAAAAATCTCACATTATCCGCGGTTTGAAGCCGCGCACCATCAAGATAAAGAATAGGTTCCTGGTGTTGCCTGCGACGACTAAATGCTATACACTGGGTCTTCAAAGCCGAAAACTTGAAGCCCGTAGATTTGGTCCACTCTTGCAATTTAATTTATTAATTACTAATTGTAAGGATCTTTCCGCTGTTGCCATACTTCTAGCAGCCATATATATACAAAAATCGTCTACAAACAGGGAACAGTGGACCGGTGACTGTACGTTTGAAGTGACGCAGTTAATGGCAACAGCAAACAGCGTCACACTCAAAACGCCACCCTGTGGTACACCATTCTCTAGTTCGCAACGATCAGAATATATGCCTCCTAGACGTACACGGAAAGTCTTGTTATTCAAATAATGTTTTGTAAAAGCAAGAATGTTACCTTGTATACCCCATGATTTCAATACGTTCAAAATTCCTTTTCTCCATGCCATGTCATATGCCTTCTCGAGGTCGAAGAAAACAGCTACCAGTGTTTGTCGTAAGATGAAGGCATTCTGTATAGCTGACTCCAACAAAACCAATTGGTCAACTGATGAACGTCCTTGTCTGGAACCACACTGGACGTTAGTAAGAAGTTTGTTTGTTTCTAGATACCAGACAAGACGACGGTTGACCATCTTCTCCAGTAGTTTGCATAAGCAGCTGGTCAGAGAGATGGGTCTGTAACTACTGGGATTAGTTTTGTCCTTTCCTTGTTTTAGAAGAGGAATTATTGTCGCTTCTAACCATGCATCGGGAAAACCGTGCTCCTCGAATATACGGATGTATATCCGAAGGAGAACTAGTTTTGCCGACGGTGGTAGATTTTTAATCATGGAGTATACAATATCATCCGGGCCTGGAGCAAAATCCTTCGTTGACGAGAGAGCTGACTCTAGTTCGTCGATAGAGAAATGGTTATTTAAACAAGAATCTCCAGACACTCCAACGGTGAAAGGTAAGGCTTCCTGTTTACGTTTGTACACTTGGAAAGCGTCCTTGTATGCAGAAGATGAAGAATGTTTTGAAAACGATAACGCTAGCACATTGGCAATTTCCTCACAGTCCGTGGTCATAACTCCATCCGGATGCCTTAATGAAATTAATGGCATCGGAACGGAAATGCCACAGACTGATCGTAATTTCTTCCATAATGTAGATGGAGCTGTAGTTCTTGTAATTGTGCCAATGTACTGCGACCATGATTCTCGTTTACTTTGCCTAAATATTCTCCGTGCTTTCGCACGGAAGATTTTATATTTTTCCAGGTTTTCACTCGTTGGATGTCTCTTGAACTGGTTCAAAGCTTTTCTCCGTTGACGAAGGATCACAGTGCACTCATCATTCCACCACGGAACAGGTGGTCGTCGTGGTTTGGATGAGGTTTTCGGAATTGCCTTTCCGGCGGCATTCAAAACCGTTTTTGTAAATGAATTGACAATGTCATCAATGGGAGCCAAGTAATCCTCGTCCAGTGATTCTAGATCTTGTGAAAATTGTTCCCAGTTGGCTTTTTTCAGGATCCAACGGGGATGTCGAACACAACAGGGTGAGGATTTTTTTTCCCAGGCGAAAAACCTATTGAGGTTATCATCGCCTAACTAAAGTTGAGTTTTTAAAATAATACTTCATAAATAAAACTAATCAAAATAAAACAGAATAAAATAAAATAAATGTTTAAAACTAATTGTAATAATCTAAAACCAAAGAACCTAAAATTATACAAAATTTAAATATTATTAAATACATTAAGGTGGCGTAAGAAAGCGAGGACACGGTCGATAGCCGTGACATCGTCTCTTAAAACCACCTTTAAACTACCTCGAAGATCGTAACGTATATATAAATTTGTAAACTCATTACAATCAAGCAGGATATGCTTGATTGTAATATTATTTCTGCAAAACGGACATAGTGGTGGATCCTCATGTCGCATCAACCATCAATGCGTTAACAAAGAGTGGCCGATGCGAAGTCGAGTAACCACCACTTCCTCCCTACGATTCGAACGAACAGATGTCCTCCATGGTCGGACGGTATTTTTGATGTCCCTCAGCTTTTTTCTATTTACATTTTGCCATTCTTCGTTCCAAACAGAGAATAGTGTAGATTTAACTTTGCATACAAAATCTGATGCCATCACACGTTGTGTCGATGGCAACATACCTGTAGCTAATTTTGCACCTTCATCTGCTTTAGTGTTTCCGAATATTCCACAGTGACCAGGCACCCAGAGAAATGACACCTCGACACCTCGTAATTGGAGCCTGTGTATAGAGCACAAGATGTCTCCAACCAAAGGGTTCTTAGTGTACATTTCCTGAATAGCCTGGAGAGCACTTTTGGAATCACAACACACAAGATATTTAGATTTTGCAGACGGAATTGATCTTAAAGCTTGGAAAATTGCATAAAGTTCTGCAGTAAAGACACTACAGGCTGAGGGCAATCCGTAAGTGAAAGTTTGTCCTTCCATATAAAATGCACAACCTATCCCATTGTCCAGTTTTGAACCGTCTGTGAATATAGTCACGGTGTGTTGATCCCATTGTCCAGTTTTGAACCGTCTGTGAATATAGTCACAGTGTGTTGGTGAGTTTGTTGAATCTGCAAAAACTTCTGACAATAAATAACGTCAGGAGTATTGTGTTTTAGGTACATGGACAATGAGAAGTCAAATTTTGGCATTCGTATTACCCATGGAGGGATGTAGCATGATGATCGTTCGAAAATAGGTGGAAGTTCTAAATTTAGATTCCTAAAAATACGCAACGTTCTTATTCCGAAGGGAGCAGTTGAACGTTGACGCACATTGTAACGATCCTCGAGGTGGTTATCAAAAACTGCTTTAAATGCCGGATGTTTAGGTTTACTTCGAAGACCAGTGTAATAAGAAATTTGTAGCATTTGACGTCGCATAGAGAGAGATGGTTCTCCAGCTTCAACTAGAAGGCTGGAGATTGGGCTTGATCTAAAAGCACCAGTAGAAAGTCTAAGACCAGCGTGATGTATTGAATCCAGGAGTTTCAGAACCGTAGGTCGAGCAGATGAATAGGCTATACAGCCGTAATCTATGCGCGATCTTACAACGGCGCGATAGAAACGGAGCATACAGGTTCTGTCTGCTCCCCAATTTGTACCACTTAGAACTCTCAACACATCCAATATCTTGCTGCATATCACCTTCAAATCACGAACATGTGGACTCCATGAAAATCTTTTATCCAATAAAAGACCCAAAAATCTCACATTATCCGCGGTTTGAAGCCGCGTACCATCAAGATAAAGAATAGGTTCCTGGTGTTGCCTGCGACGACTAAATGCTATACACTGGGTCTTCGAAGCCGAAAACTTGAAGCCCGTAGATTTGGTCCATTCTTGCAATTTTTTAATTACTAATTGTAAGGATCTTTCCGCTGTTGCCATACTTCTAGCAGCCATATATATACAAAAATCTTCTACAAACAGGGAACAGTGGACCGGTGACTGTACGTTTGAAGTGACGCTGTTAATGGCAACAGCAAACAGCGTCACATTCAAAACGCCACCCTGTGGTACACCATTCTCTAGTTCGCAACGATCAGAACATATGCCTCCTAGACGTACACGGAAAGTCCTGTTATTCAAATAATTTTGTATAAAAGCAAGGATGTTACCTTGTATACCCCATGATTTCAATACGTTCAAAATTCCTCTTCTCCATGCCATGTCATATGCCTTCTCAAGGTCAAAGAAAACAGCCACCAGTGTTTGTAAGATGAAGGCGTTCTGTATAGCTGACTCCAACAAAAAAAATTGGGCAACTGATGAACGTCCTTGTCTGGAACCACACTGAACGTTAGAAAGTAGTTTGTTTGTTTCTAGATACCAGACAAGACGACGTTTGACCATCTTCTCCAGTAGTTTACATAGGCAGCTGGTCAGAGAGATGGGTCTGTAACTACTGGGATTAGTTTTGTCCTTTCCTTGTTTTAGAAGAGGAATTATTGTCGCTTCTAACCATGCATCGGGAAAACCGTGCTCCTCGAATATACGGTTGTATATCCGAAGGAGAACTAGTTTTGCCGACGGTGGTAGATTTTTAATCATGGAGTATACAATATCGTCCGGGTCTGGAGCTGAATCCTTCGTTGACGAGAGAGCCGGCTCTAGTTCGTCGATAGAGAAATGGTTATTTAAACAAGAATCTCCAGACACTCCAACGGTGAAAGGTAAGGCTTCCTGTTTACGTTTGTACACTTGGAAAGCGTCCTTGTATGCAGAAGATGAAGAATGTTTTGAAAACGATAACGCTAGCACATTGGCAATTTCCTCACAGTCCGTGGTCATAACTCCATCCGGATGCCTTAATGAAATTAATGGCATCGGAACGGCCCTGCCACAGACTGATCGTAATTTCTTCCATACTGTGGATGGAGCTGTAGTTCTTGTAATTGAGCCAATGTACTGCGACCATGATTCTCGTTTACTTTGCCTAAATATTTTCCGTGCTTTCGCACGGAAGATTTTATATTTTTCCAGGTTTTCACTCGTTGGATGTCTCTTGAACTGGTTCAGAGCTTTTCTCCGTTGACGAAGGATCACAGTGCACTCATAATTCCACCACGGAACAGGTGGTCGTCGTGGTTGCAGTTGTGGAACTCGAGGAATTTGTATGCTCAGGAGGTGAGATGGAATGGGCCCCTCCTTTGGCCTTTGCTTTTTTTCTTTTTTCTCCCCAACTTTAATTGGGGCATTCTTTTTTAAATGTAATGTTCCACTGAATCACAGTTTGTTTAGGTGTGGACATTGTATTTTAGTGAAATGGATTCACCTGGCTCTCACTGCCGTCGTTGACAATTTGTTGGCCTGGAATGTTGGACTTTCCAGGCAAAGAGTCAGCAGAATCCATCACCACTATTGTAGTGGTGGAATCTGAGGAATTTTTTAACTCAGAAGGGGAGTTAGAAAAGATCCTCTTTTGAGTCGCTTTTAATTTTGCACCCACTTTCACAGGTGCAGTTTTGTTGTTATTGTTATTTTTATTATTATTACTCATAGTTGGAATAGGTTTCACACTTGTCTCTAATAGTGTCTTGCTTCTTCTAACTCTACCAGAGGTATCTGGCAATGGAGATTTCTTCGCATATTCAACATTATTATTTAAGTTGGAAACAGAATTTTTCGTCACCAAAGCTAATAGCTGGCTAACTTGCTCCGTGAAAACTTCAATTTTCTTGTTTAGCTCAACGCAGTTGGAACACGACATCTCAGTGGTGATAGCTGAGGCATAAGATTTTGTTTCAAGTCTAGGTTGAGTTGACTTGAACTACTTTTTCGCTTCGTGGAAAGATGTTTTGTCCTTTGCCATTATGCTGAGGATCGCTTTCTCCTCCTTGAACTTTGGGCAGTTAAAGGAGCGAGCAGGGTGATCACCAGCACAGTTTGGGCATTTCGGAGCACTTGTGCAAACCTTATCAGTATGGCCTTCAGATGCACACTGTCCGCATACCTCTGGCTTGGAGCAAGAAGAACTAACGTGTCCAAAACGTTGGCATTTAAAGCACCGGCGTGGATTGGGAACGTAAGGCCTAACAGAAAGCCGTTGATAGCCAGCATATATATATTCCGGAATAGATGGTTTCCCGAATGTCAGGATAATTGATGTTGTTGGAACTCTCTGACCGTTTTCCATCCTCATAATTCGTACGACATCTGTTACACCTTCTGATACCAGTTCTGATTTGATTTCGTCCTCACGGACATACAACAGATCCCTGAATGATATTACTCCCTTTGATGAGTTCAAGGTTTTGTGGGGAGCCACCGAAACCTTGACCTGATCAAAGAAGGAGGTCATTTTTAATAATAACTGTGACTGCTTCGAATTGCTTGTATCCAACAGCAGTGTTCCGTTCCGTAACTTCCTTATGGAAGAGACGGGTCCTGCTGCGCATCCAGTTATAGCCTTTTGAATTACAAAAGGCGATACTTTAGAAAGATCTTTTCCAGCTTCTGCGCAAGACACAATTAAGAACTTTGGTGACGCTAAATCCATTTCTTTCCTCATCGTATTTACTTCCCTAGGCATTTTCGGAGAAACCTCACGACGCCTCTTTACATTCAACTGGTTGGACATTTGTTGGTTTTCCATAAGTTGTTTTTAAGCTAACCATCGTGTCAGGCGTTACGGGCGAGACTATGAGAACGGGTACACCCATGGATCACTTTCGATCATTTCCAACCCCCGGAACTCTAGGGCCCATCGTTTCCTCCTTAGCTCGACTGGATGGGCATCAGTCGAGAACTCGTAATACCGTGCACAGGCTCCGACACCTGTGCACCGCGGACACTCCCTGACCAAGGACCGAAGTGGCTAGCGGACCAGCAACCGCGCATACGTTTTCGGCAGAGCAAGCTCACAGCAGCGTCCCAGACCAGAGTTTGTCACGCTCTGGACTTTTCAGCACTCCCAACGAGCAACGGTTCTGACCAGTCAAAATTCTCTAAGAGAAGATGTAAGTGTTGAAATGTGTATAGATTGTGTTGGTGTGTGTACGTGCATGTGTATGCTTTGTGAGTGGTGTAGCGTTAGGCTTGGGTACCGCGAGGGACGCCAAATCCCTCGTAGGTGCGGCTAGTCCGCACCCCCTGCGGGGCAGGAAATAACGAAGGCGTGACATCATAGGCATACGTAACTTGATTTGGTATTGCTTTGTGTTATGAGGAAATGTTTACGTGTCAATCAGCAGATAAGATACAGTCTCATAAATACGAATAAGGAAGCATTTTGCGTTACATCAAACTATACAGTTCACTCTACCGCTATTTAAAATTTGTGAAATTTAATTTGTGTTGTTTTCATTTTAGAATTTTGTCAAGTTATTTATGATGGCGATCAATACAGAATACTATCTCGCTAAATTGAAAAATATACTGAATGATTTAGAGCAAGTAAAAACCCTTCTTGACGATAAAGAGATGCCAGAAGGCATCGCTCGTGAAATAAGGCGCATTCAGGCCAATTTCGTCGATACGTATGAAATATTAGAGCAAACGTTCGCCACTCAGGTGGCAAGTTTAGCTGAAAGTGTGTTTAGTATCAAAAAAGACAATTTCAGGACGCGTATTTGCCCATGTTAGCGAAATATCCTAACCTTATCAAGACAGAGGTGACATCAACCTCGCCCGTCAAATCAGCTGTAGGTTCGCCTAACCTCCCTAGTCTTGCGTTGCCTAGTTTTTCAGGAAACAACAATGATTGGACGGATTTCATAATCATGTACGATTCAATGGTCCATTGCAACGACAGTCTTAGTAATATACAGAAATTTCAATATCTAAAATCTGTACTTAAAGGTGACGCTTTAGCAATTGTCACAGGATTGATAATATCTGACCAAAATTACAGCATTGCATATCGAGCTCTGCGCAATCGGTACGCCAACCCACGCCGTTTGGCTGACCACTATTTCAAAATTATTCAAGACTTTAAACAAATTAAGAATGCTTCGCAAACTGAACTAAACCGCTTCTTGACCGCGCATTCAAACGCTGTGTGCGTTGAAGGTCATCCAGCTAGATGATTTGGCTGATTTCCTTCTTTTTCAGATGTCCATTAATAACTTGGACCCCCAGACTAGATTAAGTTTTGAAACGAGGCTAGGCACAAATCGTATGCCTACGTACAAACTGTTGAATGATTTTATAACTGAACAGGCCAGGGCTCTAGAGTTGTTGAATCAACCGCCTGCCGCAGCTTCTACTAACGCGAGAGCTGCTCAACAACACCGCATACTGGTGTCGTCAGTGAATGAGTCTGATTCGCAAGGGGCCCGTGATTTAAATTTTGACCGAATGGAACCTAACCTTAACACGGAACATAGTCCAATTGTCCAGCCTTCGGTTTCGCCCGACAATTCTATTACACCTAAGGCTACGAAATATGTATACGAGCCTAGACGTGCTGCGTCACGCCCTATACGGCCATTGAACGGGCTGCGCCCCGTAAATATACCTCCTGTTATGAACCCTCCTAGGATGTCAGTATTCCGTCACCGATTACCACCGCTTCACATGAATCAAGCCTATGTTTCTACGACACACGCAGGCATGTGTTATTATTGCGGAGAAGGACATCGCATCATTAATTGTCAATCTTTTCTCGAACTGACTCCTGTTGAACGCAAGGATGCCATCATGAAATTACAACGGTGCTTCAATTGTCTTGGATCTCATTTCCAAGCTAAATGTAAGTCCAGCCAACGCTGCAAGCAGTGCAACGAGGCACACCATACTTTTTTACATGACAACCCGCCGTCACAACAGTGACTAGTCACACCGCGACACCCGAGGCCAACAACTAGACGCGCAACCGATACTCAAGCTCAACCTCATTCGCTGTCATGTAATATTCAGGAATCTCTCGCCCTGTTGGGCACCGCACAAATCGTCATCCAAGACCATTACGGTCAACCTCGTTCCTTTAGAGCTATTATTGACCCCGGCAGTCAGATATCTGCCATTACTATCTGCCTTCCTGTTGAGCCTACCTACTCGGAGATCAAATATGTCTTTGATGGGTGTCGCCGCCAAGACCACACGTATCCACGAGTACGTTACGTTGATTTTATTCTCGAGGCATGACCCTGGTGTCATGCTAACAACTGAAGCCGCCGTGCTTAACCACATTACTGACCCGCTGCCGGCTACTAGGTTAGCCTCTCAAATAAGTGCTCAATACCAGCATCTACCTTTAGCTGACCCTCATTTCGACTCACCTGCCGGGGTTGACATTATACTGCGGGCAGAAGTTTTCACCCAAATACTCACTAATGGGCCTTGCACTATCATTCATGGCCAGCCCTCTGCGCTTAACACTCGATTAGGTTGGGTCATTATGGGATCCATACCGTATAGTATGCCCCATCAACCGAGAGTGTTCATTACCTCGTTAAAGTCTATTGATGACAACATTCGACGGTTTTGGGAAGTCGAAGAAGTAATTGAGTCTAAATCTTTGAGCCCTGACGAACAGCTTTGTGAAAGCCTGTTTACTACAACTACTAAACGCGATGAAGTCGGGAGATATGTTGTCGCCCTCCCCTTCAGACCTGACGCTGTAACACTTAAGTCAAACCGCAACGTTGTCCTCGCCAGTTATCATGCTTTAGAACGACGTTTAAGTCGTCAGCCGGAGGTCGCTCGACAATATCATCAATTCATGACAGAATATATGACTCTGGGTCATATGTACCCCGCACTTAATACTTCTAACTATTTGATCCCACATCATTGTGTTTTTAAGACCACCAGTTCTACTACTAAGTTACGAGTAGTATTCAACGCATCCTCGCCTGATTGTAGTGCGAATTCTTTAAATCAGCAATTGCTTTCCGGTCCTAAACTTCAGAAGGACCTGTCTAACGTCATCATTTCGTTTCGCCTGTATGTTCACGCCGTTTGTGCTGATCTTAAAATGATGTACCGACAAATTGCCGTGCGCCCAGCTGATCGCTGTCACCAGCACATACTATACCGACCGACGCCTCTATCTCCGCTGGTGGAATACGAGTTAGCTACTGTCACGTACGGACTAACCCCGTCTGCGTACTTAGCGTTGCGGACGCTTGAACAACTCGTAAAGGACGAAGGTAGCCGATACCCTGCCGCGTCGCAAGCAATACTTCAGCAGCCTTATGTTGATGTTCACTGGCGCCGATACGCCCGAAGATGCCAAGGAATTGATACAGCAGCTCATTAACATTTTCGAACTCGCCGGCCTGGAACTCAGGAAATGGTCATCAAGTGATCCTGCACTATTGTCAACGCTACCTTCCGCTCATCTGGAGAACCCGCTACTGTTCCAGGACGATTCTACCGCCATCAAAATACTGGGACTGCAATGGAATCCTACCTCGGACTCGTTTTCCTACCAGTCAGAATTTCGTTTCGGTGCCGACGAAACGCACCATACTATCTTATGTCGCTCGGACTTTCGACCCGCTTGGCTTCTTAACGCCTATTACTTTCTGGATCAAATTCTTTCTTTGTGGCTCGAAAAGTTGTCTTGGGATCAAACTTTGCCAGCCCCGCTTCTAAATCAATGGGACAGCTTCATTGTCCAATACGCCAGTTCTTCTATCCAAATACCTCGACACGTCGGCACAAGAGCTGCCAAGCATCACCTGTTAGGGTTTTGCGATGGTTCCGAAGCTGGGTATGCAGCAGCTATATATTTGAGAACCGAATAGAATGGAGTCGTTACCGTTAGCATTCTGAAGGCTAAGAGCAGGGTAGCTCCAGTTAAACCGATCACCATACCTCGCATGGAGCTTTGTGGCGCAGTCTTGCTGGCCAAACTCTATAAGTCCGTTCAGCCCATTTTGGATTTTGTCTGACGCCGAGACGTTTTTCTTCACCGATTCTGACATTGTGTTGTATTGGATCAACACCCCGCCTTATTTATTGAAGACTTTTGCTGCCAACCGCGTTACTGAAATCGTTTCAAATACCTCCATGGAACGTTGGTTCCATGTCTCGACTGCTGATAACCCCGCGGACGTTGCTTCCCGTGGGCGTCTGCCTAATCAGCTTGCTGAACATCCGCTGTGGTGGCACGGCCCACCATGGGCGCTACAATGTCCTACTGCGTGGCATTTGTCTAAGCCGACCGGCCTTAACCCGGACCAGACCGAACATAAATCTGAACCTAGACTTCTATGTACGGCCGTTCAAGAGCCTAATCGACTATTGACAACTATAGAACGACATTCGAACTTAACTACTCTTCACCATGTCTTCGCTTACGTCCTGCGGTTCGTGAACAATTGCCGTCTTAAAGGCCAGACTACTAACCACGGTCATAACACCCGCTACAAGGCCAAAGTCGCCTTGAGTAAAACTTCATTTACTACGCCTTCGGTGCAGGAGTTGAGTAACGCCAGAGATCTCTGCGTCAAGCTCATACAAGAGCTGGCCTTCAGCGCAACATTGCAACGGCTCCGTCGTGGCGCTCAAATCATCGATCCACTCCGCAGCCTAACCCCATTTGTCGACGCCCAGGGCTTACTCAGGGTGGGCGGAAGACTTAATCATTCTGACATGTCGTATGAATCTAAGCACCCCATTCTGCTTCCTAAACATCATCAGTACGTCAACTTGATCTGCGATCATTACCACAAGTTAGCCTTACATGCCGGACCGCGCACCACTCAAGCGCTGATTAACGGCGAATTTTGGAGTATTGCGTTACGCTCCTTACTTCGACAACGCATTCATGCGTGCATGCGGTGTTTCCGTTTGCAATCTAAGCCTCGTCCACCTATGATGGCTGCTTTACCATCATCTAGTCACTCCATCGCCGCCTTTCTGCAGGATGGGAATTGATTTCGCTGGACCCTTTGACACAAAGGCAAATCATTTGCGTACCTCGAAGCTTTTAAAATCTTATCTTTGTCTATTTGTCTGCATGACTACTAAGGCTGTGCACTTGGAGATGGTATCCGCCCTATCCACTGATGCTTTTCTCGCAGCTTTACACCGTTTCACGTCAAGACGAGGGCTACCCTCTGATATTTATTCTGACAACGGCACGAATTTTATTGGAGCCGCGAACCGTCTGAGCGAGGTCTATCAACTGCTTGACCACTCGAAATCGCTTATCAAGCGCAAACTCGCCGACCAACGCATTGAATGGCACTTCAACCCTCCAGCCGCACCACATTTCGGCGGACTTTGGGAGGCTGCCGTCAAATCCGCTAAAGGGCTTCTGCACCGCACGATTGGTAATACGGTATTAAACCCTGAGGAATTGTCTACGTTGTTTACCCGGATAGAGGCTATTCTTAACAGTCGCCCTATTTTCGAGGTTTCGCCTGACCCCAGCGAAGGATCGATCGTCTTTCCTCACTCCCGGACATTTTCTTATTGGACGTCCGCTCCTTGCACTTCCGGAGAGATGTTACCCCGAACCGCCTCTTAAATCTCGTTGGTTCATGATTCAGCTAATGACCAACCGTTTCTGGAAGACTTGGTCTATTCAGTACCTGCATTCGCAGATTCAACGCCGCAAGTGACACAAGAACTCCTCACCGCTTCAGGAGGATCAGCTCGTCTTTATCACTGCAGAGCATCCGAGCCCCTTCATTGGCCTATGGGTCGGATCATACGTCTACATCCTGGACACGACCAAGTATCCCGTGTAGCTACTGTCAAAACCTCGCACGGCCAGCTGAAGCGACCTGTCCACAAGCTTGTTGGCTTTCCGCTGCAGCATAAGAGTTTTCACCTTTGGCTTCGGCACTCTTGCCCCTTTTGTTTCTCTTGTTTTTTCGTTTTCCCCGGTCATGTTCATCGGCACCCTCGGTTTCTGGTGCTTTAATGGTTCTTCGCCCACTACCCACCTGGCGGATTAAAAACATTCGTTTTGGTGGGCGGTATGTTCGAGTCAGCGCTCGAAGTTTGAACGTGTTACTTTGATCTATTTATTCAATCGCTCAGCTGGTGCCTGGACAGTAATGGTCACGTGATTTCTGATCCACTAATCGATATATTGATCAAGTATTGATTTTCTTGGTGGCATCTCTGACCCCCTCCCTTATCTAGTATTTCCGTGGCTACTCTAGTCTGTCGTCTTGGAGCCTTCGTGCTGTTACGAGCCTTAATGAAGAGCTTGTTCGCAAAGTTTCACCACGCGTGTAAAGTGCCGGTTTTGACCGTAAACCTCGTACAAGTTTCAAGAGCTATTCGTGTTAAAGTGTGTTCGTGTAAACGCGGTTTTATATGCGTTATTTCCTATTATTGACTTTAAGTTACGGTCGCCGGTTCGTAAGACTCTTTGTTCCGTTACGCGCCATAGTTTATGTAAATGACTTTATGCAATTTAAATGCAGCCAATTTATTTACCCATTTAAGTTTTAGTTTACCCTTCGCCTGGATCTGCAGCCTACGAACTGGGTACCCAGGATTTCTACCACTACGAGAATCTATGTACGCTTCCATTTTACCCATTCTTTCTTCACGAGGGTAAGTGCTGCCTAAGCTTAATTACTTATTATTTATTTATGTGTTTAAACTCAGTGCGAATTATCCTATGTTATTAAATGTGTTTGTACGGAACTATTGCTTTTAAACTTTCGTAATTGCGAGCTTAGAGATTAAAGTAAGACGCATTTGGCCGCCACTTCATATTACAGAACTTTTCTATTTGATTATTTCGGAACTTTCTTGAACCTCGCTTTCTTCTAAATTTTAGCTAGCGCCAGTCGCTTCACACGGTAAAACCTCATTTAAATGACCGAAAGCAACTCTTTATTGAAATACGTCAATTTTAAGTGGCACTAGTGAAATGCGCTCACAAATAGCGCTAGTGTTCCAGGGTTAAAGGCTGTTGAGCCTAAATGTGTTGAATATTGTTCATATTGATTAACTTAACATTTCCAAGCAGTTTTATATAGAGAATTCAGAAAAATCATTTTATTACAATGAAGTGAATATAGAATCTACGCAACTGGTAAACCTCTAAGAGTTCTATAATTTTCGGAGATATTTGAAATGTCCATAAACGGGATTAAGGGGAGTATATAGGGTAAAAACATTAATATACTCGTGGAGATATGTACTTTTTATTACGTCTGAAGGTTAATTTTTTCATTACATTCAAGTTGAAACTACTTTTTTTCGAGCGGTAACTGGCAGCACGACATACTATATCTGCTTCCGCAGAGTAATATATTATACCTGTCAGCTGACATCAAACAGTGCGGACCAAGTTACCGTGCACTTGGCCATTAGAGATCGCACAAATTTTTTTGTGTATTACCACTTCTAAAAACATGTTTATATTCAGAACGTTCTATACATGTTAGGTTGGAACCTTCGAGATTGATACACTAGTATTCTGCTACACATATTTCAAGATTGTTATTAAATATAGAAGCTAATTCATCATAAAATTTATCGAATATCGACCGGCTCATGCAAGTCAGTGTCGACGTAATGTTTGTAGGGAAGTATTAATCAGACTGAACGCTACCTACTACCTCCTGTTTCGCCCATTGTGCTTTCAAGGCTAAGTGGACAGATGAATCGTCTACCCAATAAGTACACTACTCCATGGTTTTTAAAAGTGTAGTCTCCGAGCCCCTGAGGGTTCTAGGAAGATATTTTAATTTTCATTTTAAAAAGCACATATACCAAGAATGACCGTTTGACAAACCTATTTACTTCAAAATCTAGAGGTGGCAAATGCGTTAGGTAGTGCCTTTTAGCCATGTAATAATAATTGGATTCTCCGTCCAAACCATCTTTTCACTTTTGTACCTAATCATTTAAACCGGGAAATGCGGTTTTCAACATAAGCTATCAAAATAGCAAAACTACGTAGGGACTTAGAAACAAAGCACCCAGACTTTGATAGTGTCATTTTTTAAAACTTAGGTAAAGAAATTAAAATCAAAACATCAATAGAGAAAATAGAATCAGGTAGTGCCGCAAAAAGCTATTGTGGCATCATTGAGTAGCATTACTCATAGCTAAATCAAGGAGGCCATATACAATAACAAAGAAACTCATTTTACCAGCTAGAAAATCGATGTGTAATATAATAATACGAGAGGGAGCTACAAAAAGAACTAAGTACAGTTTCACTTTCAAATGATTCGGTAAAACTTCGAACTGACGAAATGTTTAAAAATATACAGTATAGTTAATTTCTAAATTAAGATTTACAAAATTTATGCTTTGCAGCTTGATCAAAGTACCATCCTAACAGACAAATATCATATATTGGCCTTTATTAGGTATGAAAATGAAAATGCGTTTTGTTTTGCCGATTCTTTATAACAACGCCCAAGATGTTTTTGAAGCATTGAATAATTTTAATTAATCAAATTACTTGGACTGGCAGAGTTGCATTCGTTAAAGTACCAATGGAGCAGGCCCCTTGGCTAGTGAAAAGACTGGTCTTATTGGTTGTGTCACTCTCAATGTTAAATGGATTTACTGTTCTATTCATAAGGAGGCATTGGCAGTGAAACAAATTCCAGGAACCTTAAAATAATATTGAATGAAGTAGTTAAAGTTGTAAATTATATTGAAGCCCAGTCTTTGAACTCTGGCATTTTAATCAGCTTTGTGAACAAATGGAAAGTAAACAAAAACAGCGTTTTCTTCACACCAGTTTGCTCTCTCTCTCTCTCTCTCTCTCTCTCTCTCTCTCTCTCTCTCTCTCTCTCTCTCTCTCTCTCTCTCTCTCTCTCTCTCGAGGTAATGTGCTTACACGGTTTTTTGAATTACAATATTTCTCTTGGAAGATAGCCATCAAAGGTTTCAGCCAAAGACAAGTTATGTGATTTTTCGTGGTTAGGCAAAGTTGCATGCAAAGTTGAATATCAAGCAGATATCTTCCAACACTTGAATATCCTAAATACGAAAGTACAAGTGCCTGACACTGATACACTCTATGTTGGAGAAAAAGGAGAAATTATAATTAAAAAATTAAAGCTTTGGTCTGATCGAATGCAGATGACCTCATACAGCTTTCATTGTTGCAAGAATTCTTACTACCATCTTACCTTCAAATTTAAAGCAATTTTTTTCCAAACATGACGGGCCTAGCTCAGACCACGAGAAATAACTTACATCCTCCTGATCCTAATATTGATTGAATGGAATATCCCTTCAAGAAAAGAATTAATTGTGACTATCGAACTCTCAGATACTAAACACGACCAATTGGGTTATTCTCGTACAGCAGATCCTGGGAAATAGTTTATCAAGAAAATGAATTGGCAAGGTTTTGGTTTCTTGGACAAGCTGAACTTGCCAAAAAACCATTTAACATATTGTACCATTTTGCACCATATTTGCACAAAAAACTTTTTTCTAACTGAGCAGCCTGAAGCCTATAAAAGCGAAACCTCAAAAATACTTAAGTAGATTCAACTGAACCTTTCAAAAATAAAACCCAATATTTCAGATTGCTAAATCTGACCAGTGTAAACCAACATTATTTTTCACACTGAAATAGTGGTGTTAAACTATATAACTGTCATTTGGTTATTTATTGTTTCCTTTTTAAAATATATTTGGTAAATGTTTGTAATTAATACTGAGTTCTGTATCGATTGTACTCAATTCTAGAAATACATGGAAAAATATGTATAAAATGATGTGCCCGGCTTGCACATGCACACACAATCATACACTTAGAACAGTGGTTTAGTTGGTGATTTAGGTTATTCGGGAGGCAATTAATAGTTGATGGCCGGTGAGTTAAATGGGGCCGAACTTAGGGTGACGGTTGAAAGGGGAAAAATTAAAATATTTGAACAAGTTAAAATATTAAAGTAAGTAATAAATTCCGGTTTGGATTTTAAATTCATCCTCGTTTGAATCTGTGGATAAACTTGACAAATCTTTGCAGACCAAGTTTCTAGATTTAAAGTATGAATGTGAGGCAAATAATTATTTTGAATCAGAGCGGTTACAAATTGGCCTGAGTGAAGCTTATGGACTTATCCTCAATTGTGGGGGGGAAACTGAAGCCATCTTTCATGACTTCTCTTTGTCCTTGACAATCTTTCATTTGCTTTGTTACTTATGCAAATAACTTATCAGACTATTGCTAAAGTTTGGTCTTGGAGCATCCAGTACCCCGGTGTATGGTTAGTGCAGGTTTTTTGTGAAGTGTACTCAATTAGTTTTTTTCAGTTTTTTATGTATATGTGATTAGTTTTATTTGTAAATATTTTTAGTTATATTAAAGTAAATAGCAATGGATAACCTTGAAACAGAAGACGATATTCTGAGTAAATTATTACGTTCATCTGAACCTGATAATTTCGAAATGGTCGAAGATAGATCTGATAGTGATAACAAAAATGACGTAGAGGACAATGATGTTCTTTCAGACTCATTTTCACCAGATGGATCAGAAGAGGAATATTTTCCAATTGAAGAGGATGAAGATTATCAACAGCAATTGAAAAAAAAGAAACTTATTAGGAGTGATGACAAAAGAAATGTTGAACCTGGTCCCTCAACTTCAGAACAGGGATTTTCTCAAGATGAAGAGAATGATGATGATTATGAAGCAGCTGCATTACCAAACTATGTTATAAAACTAAAAGGTAGAACACCTGACCATAACTTGGCCTTATAATTTACTTTGGAGCTCAGAAACAAAATCACAATTCATTTGAAACTCTTTGGCATGCAACAATGGGGCTTTGAATAACTAGAACTGTAATGCCCCTGTGAAAGTTTGAATTCCTTATAAATAATTTAAGATTTGATGACAAAAGCAGTCAAGCTGCTGAAGGAGCTGGATCCTTTCGCAGCAATAAGAGATGTGTGGGATATATTTATACAGCACTGCAAAAAATTGTACACCCCTGTACCATACAGTACAATTGATGAACAACATCTGGCCTTCAGGGGTAAGTGTCCATTCCGTATGTATATACCCAACAAACCGGCAAAATATGGAGTAAAAATAGTTATGTTGTGCAACTCTAATGGCTATTTAATTAATGCTATTCCATATACTGGTGAAAAAATGGACAATGAAGGGAAACCCCAAGCAACATTTTTTGTTGAGAAATTGTCAGAAACTATTAATGGTACCAACCGTAATATTACAGTTGACAACTGGTTTTCTTCTGTACAACTCTTCAATGAAATGCTTGAAAAACACAAGCTTACAATGGTTGGTACATTGCGTAAGAATAAGTCGCAAATTCCATCTGAAATGGTAAATAGCAGGCCAGGTGAATCATCATTATTCTTGTTTGGCAAAAAGCTGACAATGGTCTCATATGCTCCAAAGAGGAACAAAATTGTACTCCTTCTATCAAACATGCAAGGTTTCAGCTTCCAAAAAAATGGCAACATGCCAGAAATAATTCATTTTTATAACTCTACAAAAGAAGGTTTCGATTTACTCGATCAAATGTCGGCACAGTATTCACGTAGCAGAAAGACAAGATGGCCACTATGTATTTTTTACGGAATATTGAATAGCACCAATTTGAACTCATACATCATCTACAGAGACAATGTACATCTTTCAAAGCAAATTACAATATCAAGAAATATTTTTCTTTTTATGCTAGCAGAAGACCTCATGAGACCTTGGATGTTTTCAGCGTCTTGAGAACAAATCAATTCGAAGAGGAATAAGAACTGCTATTGCTGAACAATTGGGCGTCCCTGTGCCAATGCCATTAGAACCTGTGAATCGGAAAGCCGGAAGGTGCAGCATATGCCCCCGAAACAAAGACGTAAAGACAACTATTTTTTGTGTTGATTGTAGGCAGTTCACATGTAAAACCCATTTATTAGTAGTTTGTGTCAATTGCAAGAATGAAAATTAGAGGAAAAAAACAAATCCAAACTGTTACAAACTTGTGTAAAAAAATGTAAGCTTTTGTGTTTTAATTTTTTTAGCAGTGTTTAATTAATAATATTAGTGAAAAGTGTATTGTTAGTAATATAGAAAACGTAGGATTAAGAAAATACTTTGTTAAATATCAATATACAAATTTTTGAATGAAATATCGTGATTTAAATTTTGGGGCATCCAGTACCCCGGTGTATGGTTAGTGAAAACAAAACTTTAGGTATACGGTTCCAGGGTTAATAAAAGATTTAATTCTTTAAGCCAGCTCCTATCTAAACATCGAAATAATTAGGCAAACAATGTGTCTTAAAATTTCCAGATTTCATTTTAAAAATTAAAACATGTATTCCTTTGTTTCAAATGTACAATTATTATCTTAGTTAAGTGTTTAACTTTATTTTATTTTTTAATAAAATCAGTAAAAAAACTTACATTTTATATACATTTTTCCTATTCGGTTTAAAAGTGGCCTGATAATTACTTTAGGTGTTTTTATATACCGTAGTAAAGTAATTAAAATAATAAAAATGCTATATTATTTACTTTGCTTCGAACTTAAATTAGGCATTCAATGAAAATATGGGCTTGATAGGTGTTAGTCAACGTCCATAAAGAGGGTGATGAGCCATAAAAGGTTGGGGAGACCCTGAACTAGATGATTAATTATTTGTCGTAATTACACAAGACCAACTTTCTACATGTCGAAGACGGTTTTAAAATTATTACTTATATTTTTATTTGAGATGGAAAGTTTTAATTTTGTAGAAATAAAGTGGCTGTTTTGCGAGTCAAGCATTGGCATTTAGTGTCTTCATATTGGTGTAAAATGTGTAAGAGAACTACAGAACTAATCTGAATCCTGTCTATCTTCGAACTATTGAGGAACAAAGAGTTTGCAACACGGCGCATCTAACGTAACTTATAACTTGGAAATGTATTACTCCGCATAAGCATAGCACTGCCCATCATCTGTTGTTTCTGTACACACCAAAAAAACCAATCCCTACAAAAAATGTGTAAAAATGAACCTTCCGTGCAACAAAAAAAATTGCGTATGTTGTTGAAGGGTATACTTAGGAATTATTTTTTACATATATGTAAAGAGTAGTGTAATCTTCATAATAATTAATTGTTTGGATTCCTAAAACACCTAAATATTTGTATGGAACATTCCGGTAAAAATATAGTCTTATTGAGGTTTGTTTAAAAATTTTTTTGTTTTTAAATTACTCGTTTCGATGTGTAGAACACGAATATCAACTGTTTATCCGCAGAAAAAAAGGAAAATTACTTTTTTTCACATTTTAAATGTTACGCTGTAATGCCATGTAGGCCTACGGCATGGAGCTACAGCGCACTCCACTACGTCTAGATTTGGTTGTAATTTTATACATTACAATATACCTATAGTAATTTATACCTACGAAGTATCCAGTCAGGATAGATTTGGTTATAATTTTATTCAACATTACTACCTATCTATATTAAAAGTATAGCTACCAAGCATCCAGTTAGGATAGATTTGGTTGTAATTTTAATAAATATTTAGACTTATTGCCGATGCAGAAAATTACAACCAAATCTATCCTGACTGGATCCTTCATATTTATATTTCAATATAATTAGATAATAATGTTGTATAAAATTATAACCAAAAGTTAAATATTTAGATTTTAAGTTTAGTAATAAAGTATATTTACTTTGACGTAGTGCAGTGCGCTATAGTTACTGCGCAGCTGGTAAAATGAAACTAGTAATTTAAAAACAAAAAAAAATTTTAAACCGTCATTAAGACTATATTTTTATTAATATCCCTTAAACATTTCAAAGGTAAAAATATAGTCTTAATGACGTTGGTGTTGAAAAAATTGTTGTTATTATATTACTCGTTTTAATGTGTAGGACACGAATATCAACTTGTTTTCCGCAGAAAGTTACTTTTTTCACATTTTAAACGTTAGGCTGTAAATGTGCGCTGTAGCTACTGTGCGCCCAATTCACGATATAGGCCTACAGTCTTTACAACCTAACATTTAAAATGTGAAAAAAGTAACTTTCCTTATTTTCCGTGGAAAAAAGTTGATATTCGTGTCCTACACATTAAAACGAGTAATATAATAACAACAAATTTGTTTAAAACCAACGTCATTAAGACTATATTTTTACCTTTGATATGTTTAAGGAATATTGGTCAAAATATATTCTTATAGGTAGAAAGTAATGTTGAATAAAAGGTAAAAATGCTGAAGCTCGACCACCTACGATATTTTGGGAAATTGTTTAACACCACCAAATAGGACGATATCCACAAGAATTTTTTTTTTTATTGACCTAGGAAAGTTACTTTTTTTTCAATTTAAAGTGGGGTATAAAATTCAGTGCGGATGTAGAAGTTTTGAATGGGCACGAAGAGATACAAATGCTTTGTGATGTCACAACTCTATTTCGTGTTTTAGCAATCTAAACTTTATGTAACAAATACAAGTCTTTAACCCTAGATGGGGCGAGTGGCCTAAAAATGACCGCACCAAATAAGCTTTTTTATGCAGATGATTAAATTGGCGACCTAAGCGCCCGCCCCTCCATCGCATCCCTCCCGCACTGCTCTACCGGTTTATAGCCAGTATGACCCAAAACTTCGCACTATACAGGGTGTCAAATTTATGTTGAGGTCACTTTTAGGCCATGCGCCCATTTTCGTGTGTTGATTTTATTTATGTAAATAGTTTATTTTTGTGTATATACTTATAATTTATTCTGTATAGTTATTTATTTTAGTAAAAATTGTTAGTTATTAAAAAGTGTAGAAGATGAAGAACGTGAAGAAACCTGTACCACTGATAAAATTTCTGACAGACTTCAAAGACTGATGTTTGATAATGCCGACCTGTCAAAACATACCGATTCAAGGGAAGAAGCGATTGAAAGGATTGGATCAAAGCAATCGGATGACGAACTTCAAATAAGTGCAAATAATAGTGATTCAGAGATATCTCTTGAGGACAATGCTGAGGGACTTGGTGACACCGAAGATCATATGGATTTTCAAGAAAATGCAGAATATGTGCAGGCTGAGCATGAAACTGATCACTAAAAATTTTTTTTGTTATTATATTACTCGTTTTAATGTGTAGAACACGAATATCAACTTTTTTTCCGGGGAAAGTTCCGAAAGTTACTTTTTTTACATTTTAAATGTTAAGTTGTAATGGCATGTAGGCCTATAGCGTGAACCGGCCGCGCAGTAGTTACAATGCCCTGCACTTCGTTTATTTGTCTACGTCTATGTTTTTACGAAATTAAAAGTTCGGATAGTCATAAACTAATGTAAAAGTGATTATACATTATTAAAAAGGTAATTTTATACAACAATACTATATACCTATATTAAAATATGGCTACAAAAGTATCCATATATTAAATTATGCTTATGATGTATCCAGTCAGGATAGATTTGGTTATAATTTTATACAACATTACTACCTACCTATATTAAAATATACCTATGAAGTATCCAGTCAGGAAAATTGGTTGTAATTTTCTGCATCGGCATTAAGTCTAAATATTTACCAAAATTAAAACCAAATGTATCCTTGACTGAATACTTCGCAGGTATACTTTAATACAGGTAGATAATAATGTTAAATAAAATTATTACCAAATCTATCCTGACTGGATACTTCACAGGTATATTTTAATATAGGTATTTAGTAGCTTTGTAAAAAATTACATATCTAGACGTAGTGCAGTGCGCTGCAGCTACTGCGCTGCCGGTTCACGCCAAAGGCCTACATGCAACTTAATATTTAAAATGTAAAAAAAATAACTTTCCGTAATTTCCGCGGAAAAAAGTTGATATTCGTGTTCTACACATTAAAACGAGTAATATAATAACAAAAAATTAGTTTAGCACCAACGTCATTACGTCTATTTTTTTACCCAACGAACTATATTTTAGGAAAAGATAAAAAACAAAATGGAATACCCATATAATTGATGCAAACTTATTCGTCGACACAACATAATTAGAACTGAGAGAAGTGGAGTCTGACTTCCGTGTCCAAGAGGTGAAACTACTAACGTAAAGTCCCCTATTTATGCCTGTACACTGTTTTTCCCTGATGAATTAATCGAGAAAATTGTGATATACACTAATATTTGGATTGATGTAAATAAGCAAGAATACGTAAGGGAATGAGATGCTAAAGCAACAGATAAAATTAAAATAAAAGCTTTATATGATTATGCAGCTATTTGACATGTATTTTTTTAAAATTTTTTTACATCTATTTGTTTCTCTTGTTATTACTTTTTCTAAAGACTAATTATGTAACTATTTTACATTTTTTTACTATATATTGAATAATTTTGTATTCCATTTTTGCATTAAAATATAAAATAAATGATTCTTTATGCAATTGTAAAGATTGTTTTATTAAAAACACCCCACAGCTTTATGAAAAATGCAACTAAGTACAACAATAACAGAAGTGGTCATTTTTTGGCCACTCGCCCTTTAGTGTAAAAATCTTCACGCGCCTCATCTAGGGTTAAGCTATATTGATAACTATTATTTTTGTTACTCCCAAAAAAGGTGAATTTTATATATTTATATTGAAATATAAATATGAAGTATCCAGCCAGGACAGATTTGGTTCTAATTGTATAAATGTAACCATTTAGGTAATGTATAAAATTAAAACCAAATCTAACCTGACTGGACACTTTTTAGGTATATTTTAATATAGGTATACAGTAATGTATAAATTTAAAACCAAATCTCTCCTAACTGGAGACTGTATAAGTATATTTAAATATATGTATAAAAATTAAGCCAAAACGTTGTTTCTCAAACGTCTACACACATAAGGTGCGTGACGACAGCGGCCGATGCGTACAACCTTATGCGCAGCACTGTGACGTAACGAAACATTTGTATCACTCCGCACGATCACAACTTCTACATCCGCGCTGAAAATTTTACCCAACTTTAATTTAAGAAAAAATAATGTTTTTAGGCACAGGGAAAAAATAATTTCAATGAAAATAGCCTTTTTTACATGTTGCTTAGCATTAAGACATGTTGAAGAATGTTTCATAAAAATATCTAGGTTTCACATTCATGTCTGTCTGCGTATTACGTATACAACATTACTATTTGGTTTTAATTTTATAGATGTAACCAACCAAACAAATCTACACCCCCATATGTGGTAGGAATGTGATCACGTAAATAGTTCCAAAATCTAAATAATTACCATATAATGAAAAAGCGGTATACAACAGTGCGGTAATTCCTGAAAAATTGCCTCACGACCTCAATTTCTTAGAGTGGGCCCGTTTTACACGATATCGATAGTTCGTAAATTTAATTTTTATTCCAATTATAGACCTAAATTAAGTGGGTTAGCGCATTTACTGTCTTGAACATGCTAGATGAGAATTAATAAATCTATCAACTCAAATATTAAAAATTATCAGGATAAAAACAACTAATTTTGTTCACTTAATCAAATATTCACGATAACGACCAAACACTTGAAACACATTTACATTAACTTTAGTAGAAAATTAAAAAATTACGCCTTTCAAAAAAAAAAAAAAAAAAAAATGGCTATATAGTTAGCCACGTTTCCCACATACCATTACAAACGCAACGCTTATTTTACTACATTCTATAACAACGGTTTTACAGTTAATACTTGTTAACAAAATGTATGACATATAATTGGTCAAATAACTACTATCCGAGCCAATACAACAACACATATTTGATAAATTCGAACCTATACGTTTTGAAATATAGATTTGTATGGAGTAAGTAGGTCATTCGCAAAGCCAAGTACTTTCACAACGAATTAGACAAATAAAAACAACGAATGAATAAACTATTTCACTGCTATGCACACATATAAAATTTCTAATCCACACTATATATTATTTTAATGTTTACTGTAAATGGAGAAATGGAAATTTCTCATAACACAAATCACAATTTCAAACTTCTACACGTCACTTGATTGCACAGTCATTCTGTGGTAGTACGAGGCATGCGCAAGACAGATTTGGTATGCGCGAGATGATGTGCGCACTAGTGTATAAAAATAAACTAGATCTTCACGAGTGCAGGATCTCCAACAACGCGCATTCGCGTGACGTCACAGATATAGGGTTAACTATAGCAGTGGGGGAGTAGTATACTTGGTAGGTATACTTTAATAAAGGTAGATATTAATGTTGAATAAAATTATTACCAAATCTATCCTGACTGGATACTTCGTACGTATATTTTAATAAAAATAGATATTAATGTTGAATAAAATTATTACCAAATCTATCCTGAATGGATACTTCCTACCTATATTTTAATAAAAATAGATATTAATGTTGAATAAAATTATTACCAAATCTATCCTGAATGGATACTTCGTACGTATATTTTAATAAAAATAGATATTAATGTTGAATAAAATTATTACCAAATCTATCCTGACTAGATACTTCGTACATATATTTTAATAAAAATAGATATTAATGTTGAATAAAATTATTACCAAATCCATCCTGACTGGACACTTCGTAGGTATATTTTAATGTAGGTATAAAAGGAAGAAAACTCACTATGTAAAAATTAAATTTAACTTTGCCATTTTTATTCAAAAGACATTTATAAATTTTGTATAATACCTAACCTATCACAACAAATAAGATTCATTAAAACTAGAATGTTTCAAGGAAAAAATTAAAATGGAAATTCGGAATTTGAACCCGTAACTTACGATTAGTATGCCTGTACCTTAACCATTAGGCCACGGGTTTCTACTGTTATTGTTGATACAGTTTCTCTTATTACATTGTGGCTCATAGCTTCCCCTACATTATCTCCCTTCTCAAGGAACCGAGTTGAAGGATACGCATGCGCGTACTTTGGAAACTTAGTCTCTTTATATTATATTAAGTATAATTTATAAGAACTTAATACTTGTTAATGGATAAAATAAAATGCTTTTTGATTTTGCGATTACTTTCCTTTGAAGATGTTAACAATGTTAGAAAATTGTACATCAAGAAAGGTTATATTTATAACCAAGTTTCTAAACTATTTACATTTTTGGTAATTAAATATCGAAATCTTGTTGCTGTTCATGACAAGCTGGTTGTTAATTACTTATTACACTTTTGCTATTATTTACCACCAGACTTTTTTGTTAACTAAAGGTTGTTAATGTTAACTTACACTTGCAGGAAACGTTTTCGTCTTACGACTTCTTCAGCCTCTGGTTAACCTTTAGTTAACAAAAAGTCTGGTTGCAAGTAATAGCAAAAGTGTAACAAGTTATTAGTAATTATTAAGCTCAGCGACTACCACTTCGATTGGTGAATTTTTTCCCTGATCAATTTAACCTTGCTGAATACGAATCTGAAGTTTTTTTTACTGCAAACACAAATTAACATTTAAAAAAATAACCTGACTTTGGTGCTTACTAATGCTTTGATTGGCGACATTTTTTCCCTGATAGATTTGACCTTGCTGAACACGAATCTGAAGTTATTTCTAACGGCAAACACATATTGACCTAAGAAAACCAGGTCGTTAGGTCAGGTTATTATTATTTTTTTTTAATGTGTTTGCAGTAAAAAAACTTCAGATTCGTGTTCAGCAAAGTCAAGTTGATCAGGAAAAAAAATTTCGCCGATCAGAGCAGTAGTTGCTGATCTTATTAAATACCATTTTATTTTGTGATTTTCCTGCATTCAAAAATTTATAAACCATTAGTTCTGATACTTTTCAGCACACATTTTACACTTGGTTAGTCAATTGTTCAATGCTGTGAAAGTCACAAGTGTATATTAAAAAACTAAAGATTACTACTTTTAAGTAAATAGAAAAGTACCAAAAGTAGCAATTTATAAAAAAAATCTCTAAATGTACAACACAAAAACGGCAAATCTCAAATTTTATAACCAAACAATTGCAGGTTTTATTTTTACATATTTTCAAACAGTTTATTTCTAGACAGCCATTAATGCACTAAATATTGCATATTAGTATAACTAATTGAAGTTCAATTTTTTCTACAGAAAAAATAATTCAACTACTTTTTTTATTAAAAATTAGAACAGATTACCAAAACACTGGTAAATATTTTACAAACTTGCCTATAGTAGCACTTATATTTGTTGAGGATGGCTGTTTCGAGAGATATGTCCCATTGTCAACTTAGACCAACACTCAGAGTTACGGTCTGAGTCGACAATGGGACACATCTCCAAAAACGGCCGTCCTCAACAAATATAAGTGCTACCATAGGGAAGTTTGTAAAATATTTACAAGTGTTTTAGTAAAAACTAGTAGCTCACATGACGATAGAATCAACAAATAAGAACAGATTTTTTGCAAAATTTTACTACAACACATAGAAAAAACCAATTTACTCACAAACAATACACACGCACACAAAATCATTTACTGGCACAGATACGTCGATGATATCTTAACACTATACAGAGGCAACTCTGGGCAATGCAAAAAACTCCTCACCTACACTAATAAAATACACCCAAAACTCCACTTCACTTCAGAAATTGAAACTAACCGATCCCTAAACTTCCTCGACCTAACCATAACAAAAAGCCACACACAAAAACACAGCTTCAACATTTATAGGAAACCCATAAAGACAGACACATTTACCCACAACACCTCAAACCATCCTATCCAACACAAACACGCTGCTTTCAGATCCATGCTCCCAATGACCACAGAAAACATAAACAGAGAACTAGACACAATTAAATATTTAGCATACACAAATGGATACAACACCACAATAATAGACAAACTATTGTACAAAATACAAAAAAAAACACTAAAGTTAACTCTACAGACAGGAAAGACAAATACATCACATTACCATACATAAATAAAACAAGAAACAAAATAGCACGTAAATTTCAAAAAACAGCATACAAAACTAATAACAAGTAATACAACACGACACTAACAACAAAGATAAACTACAAGCACCAGGCGTATACAAACTAAATTGCGACAAATGTAACAAATTCTATATTGGACAAACATGTCACAGCTTTAAAAAAGAGTCGAGGAACCCAAACAGAACACCAACTCAAAATTTTACAATCACATAATAGAAACAGGACAATAATACACAGACATTTACCATAACCTAGAAATCCTGCACATCAACAAAAAAGGACCACATCTCAACACACTAGAACAATATGAAATTTACACACACAAAAACACAAAGTATAAACATATTAAACGTACAAACACAATACAAATCACAGATACTCTTTGATACTATCGAAAACCTGCCATTAAAACCGTCACCGCTTGACCTGACATCTCCAAGCAGAAGACAATGATTAAGATCGCCAAATAGCGATCGAAAACGTTCTGTATCAGTAAGTTTCAACAAATTTACAAAATTTAAAGTTCAGATAGTCATAAACTATTGTTTAAGTGATTAATTAATAATTTTGTTTTATTAATCATGTTTAAACTTTCAGAGATTATTATTATTTAAAAATAAAAGCTGTTGATTTGCGAGTCAGGTATTTATTTAAACAATCAACATTTCAATAAAGGCTATGTTAGTGTCATCAGCTCTTATTCCTCCTGCAGTCTATTAAAAAATAGGGCCATGTAGTTTATTGCTAGACAATATGAACAAAGGTGTTTTGAGTTAATAAAAGCGTATATGTGCTATTTTCATAAATATACGATGGTTTTGTCACAGTGTTATTTTTTGATAGACTGAAGGAGGAATAAGGTCTGATGATAACGTAGTCGTTATTGAGATGTTACCTGTTTAAACAAATATTTGTACCTGACTCACAAATGACCATGATATTTTTCTAAACATGAATAATTTTTTAATAAGCCAGTTTACAACTGTAGGTTTTTTATTAAATATAATCATTTATAAACGAGGATTTAAATTCGATATAATAATTTCACAGAACTTTTTGTCAATTATTCAGTTTTAGCATAATCTGACAACATGCAATATCAATGAGTTAATTAACTAATTTAGTGTCCAGTTGTGTTATATTACACTGATGCCAAACTTATCAATTGATGTCTATGTCATTGCTTGTAAATCATCCAGTAGTCTACAAACTGAATAATTGTGTATATAATTGTATAACTGAATAATTGTATATAATGTTCTTCATTTAATTTATTATAAGTGTCATGGTGATAAATTTCAAAATTTTTATAAATATTTGTCCTAAAACCTCATCTATATCTTTTAAGTCAAGAAAATCATAATTATTTGAAATGAAATAAGTATCAACATTAGAATTATTAATATGCAAATTTATGTTGTCAATTAAAAGTTCCTTACATCCTTCTTTTATATTTTTCTTAGTTTGTGTTAGCGAGTATTTACTACGTATTATTATGCTAATTTCATCAATTCTGTTTAAAAGCTAAGAGCAAAGTCAAACCTTTTGATTTTGTCCTTAGGTTTGATATTAAGTAGCAATGGTAATTTGAAGGTATACACTAATGAAGTATTTTACACATCACATCATACAATGTACCTTTAGACACTCTTAATTATAGTCTATGCCTGACCAATCATTTCCTTGTGTTTTGAACTCACAAAACTTGGATGTGTTCAACAGTAGCGAAAATTTCTCACCTACCTGGCAAATTTGCTTTCAGAACACTATCCGTTTTCTTAAAAGGATTTCGCCAATTGATGCACTATCATACCGATGTCTAAAATTATGACAAAAGATTATTATAGTTTGCACAAGCGAAATAACACACTGTGCCTTTTACCTTAGAGTAGCCATGCACTGCAATAAATGTCCAAAACTGAGTGCAGGTGCCGTTACTCCCAAGCAGGCCTACTAACTGCAGGGACAGACCTACTTTGTAAAAGCAAAGCTTAAACAGTTGATGAATCAAACACAAACTAGAATAGTCTATGTCGATGAATGTTGCACATTTGTGAGTGTGTTCTTTTCAATAGGTTTATAATGCCTCCTAATTAAACACGTTGAGTTTTTGCAAGCTAAGGCAATACTCTGTAAATCGGTTTTCTAATGATTCTAGGAATTTATTATAGGTTATAATTTGGAAAATTAGAGGTTTCTGCTTATAATCAAGATTCCGACCTTAGGTCATTACCTGGTAGACACTACCAGGATTGAATTATCCTGGATGAATAAAAATCCTGAACAATTTTTAGATAACACATTATTTTTAACTGAAAGCTATAAAAATGTAAACATTTGAGTCTAAAAAGGGTTTTAGACATTTTAAATGTTCAAGAATAAGGGACAGCCTATTGATATTATCTATAGGTGAATAGCCCTAAAAGAATAAACATTAAAATAATATTCTGAAGATATTAAGAATTATTATACTTTAAATAACAGGGCTTCAAGTAAATAAATAAGTATAATCTACTGAATAATAGGCTTGTAAAATTCAATATTGAGATAGACAATGACAGTTTTTGAACTATCCGGGCCTTCTTTCCTAGAGAAAAAAAAACATATGAGATTATAACTGCTAGAACAAATAACTAACAAACTAATAGTATTAATTCTAAAATTAACAATTTAAAACTCTATACTAATACCAAAAATTAATCTACCATTAAATGTTTAAATACATTAAAAACTAAAGATTATAGATAAAAACTAAAATTTCCTTGAAAATCATACCTTAAATGAATAATGGTCAAACTATCACATTCAAACAATATATGTCTGATTGTAATATTTCCTCCAAAAAACTCACTTAGTGGTGGATTCTCATATCACACCAAGCATCTATGATATATCAAAAAGTGCATGATGTGAAGACGAATAACCACCATTTCCTCTCTATGATTTGAACAAATAGAAGATGACTATTGTCAGATATTATTTCTTTTATTTTTTTTTTATTACAGGTAGCTATTCATCATTTTAAGCATAAGATACTTTACTTTTAGTATAAAATCATATGTTATGCATATAGAGTCAATAGAATCATAGTAATAGTCGATACAATCATTGCTGCTGAATGTGCTTTTTTGTTTTCTAGAATTTTGTAGTGGTACATTTCCTAGAATTGCATACAAAAATGATACCTCAAAATCTCGTAATTGGAGCCTGTGTATTGAATAGAAAATGTCTTCAACTAAAGGGTTGTTAGAGAATATTTCCTGAATTGCTTATATATACCTTCATGTAGATTCAATTGTTATTAAGGCTTCGCTATAAAAACAATACACTATGAAGATATTCTATACATGGAAGGTCTGTTTATTAACTACTTTAAATCAAGAACATAAAGATTTTACTCACATAAAATAATTCATAAGGACCAAAACCAGAAAAAAATTAAAATGTTAAAAATCCAGAAATGCATTACCAAATTTTATATTAAGAATCAAATGTTACGACCATATTTATGACCATTACTGTGTGACGCAGCGTATAAAAATGTTAAAACCTGCAGTGCAAAATAAAAATCTTACTTTTTAATGGAGCATAGCTTTATCCAAATTCATAACACATTTTTAATAGAAACACTAAAACTATACTTGTCAACAAAATCTATAAATGAAAGATGCACTTACTGAAAGCTGTACAGTATTTTCACCTTTACTCTATTTACGAGTAAATATGCACAGTAAGCCTTTGTAAAAATGAATGAGAATCAAATAGGTTTGAAGAAACCTAGCATTGACTTTTGTTTTGAAAGATTAGTTTTAGTACTTGCTTCTGTTTCAGCTATTGTTTTTAATTGTAACGCATTTGGGGGTTGTTAAAACGTACCGCAAAATCTTCTAATTCACAAATTTTCATTATAGCTTTGCCAAATGTTTTTATTTTGTTTTCTACGACAGGACTGTCTTCAATTTCTTCGTCACTTTCAATAATTTCATTAGTCTCTATTTCAATGATTTTATCCACAGATTTTGGCCCTTCTTCTGTTGCCAGTTCATTATCAATGCAAATGTATTCTTCAGCAGTTAAAATTAGAGTACTCAGTTTCTGTCAACAAATCTTTCACAGTGTGGAAGGAGGGGCAATGTCTTGCACCCCTGTTTCAATAGGATAATTATTGAGTTGTGTACAGTAAAACCAGCTTCTTTGAATGCATTTTGAACACAGGACTTCGATATTTTCTCATAAGAACTCGATATCCATCTTATAGCATCCAAAACTGTGATGTTAATTGTCAATTCCTGTACTGACGAACATGAATTTATATTTGCAATAAGAGATTGTAAAACATGTTTTCTGTAGTGTACTTTAAGATTTTTAATAACACCTTGATCCATTGGTTGAGTAATGCTGGTAGTATTGGGCGGAAAAAAACACTAATTTTATGTGAGAGTAATCTTCACGAGAATGACATGTTGCATTATCCATAAATAACAAAATATGCCTGTTATCATGCTTCATTGTATCATTCAAATTTTGAAACCAATTTTCCATAATGGCTGACGTTATCCAAGCCTTCTTGTTAGCACTGGTAACTGGCCTACATTTTTGAAACATCAAGGCTTCCATGATTTCCCAATTACCATAGGTTTTTCTAATTTTCCATCTACAAAACCGCAAAGTAAATCTGTAAGACTTTTTTGGCTGCTTACCTCCCATACATTTTAAATTTTTTAAATTTAAAGTCTTATTTGGGAGAGCTCTAAAAAACAAACCCGTCTCGTCACAGTTTCCAATATTTTTGGCTTCATAACCAACTGTTAATTCACAAACTTTATACTTCCAATCATCAACTGTTTCCTGGTTAACTCCTTTTCCTTCACCACAAATTTGATTAAAAGAAATTGAATGTCTGAATTGAAAACTTTCTAACCCTCCATTTGAGGCTTTGGATGTTGTGTTCCCTAGCTTAGCAGCAATTGATTTAGCTTGTTCTTGTAATATTGAACCTGAGATGGGAAGATTCTTGGTCAACGCTTGTGTAAACCATTTAAATAAAATTCTGTCATGGTTTTATAGAAATAAATTTCTATATTTGTGCATGGTTTTTGCCTTTTAGAATGAAGTGGTCTCCTACTTTCAACCAATCATCTTTTATTTGTTCTTTGCTTTTCAAAATTCCATAAATCGGTGTTTTGCCGCATTTGTATTTATCACATAATTGTTTCACATTTTATTTTCCACAAAGTTCAATAACATCGATTTTCTCATTCAAAGTTAATGTATGGAGTCCTAAATTTTTTTTCTTGACATTTATATAATAAGCCTACTACTACTGCAAAGTACACTACACACTTGATCACTTAATAAGAGTAACTGTACAAAACACTACAAAACAAAAATCAAGAGACTAAACAATGAATAGCATGTACTGTTTATGCAGAAAGTTGACCTATTGGCTCCCTTACTGGTCAGAATACAGTGCGGTACTGAACTTGCATTGGAACATTTGAGAGAAGCTAATGATGACTCAGCATCATCCTGTGTTATCGTAAGCTGCGGATGTTTATACACCATCAGCTACCCGTACACAGCAGGCTCATAAGCAGGAGGGGTAGAGGAGGGTTAATGTATGATGACTTTGTAAAGCTTTATCAGAATTCAATACAGTACAATCTGTCACAAATAAACAGAAAGATCTATGCATTTTGACGTAATTAAAAATAGATTATAAACTGTATCTCATCTAACCTAAGACATTGTAATCTTTATTTTGTACAGTATGTATGTTATCAGAAGTTTCCGGTTTATGCAGAACTAAAGTCCGATTCCGAGTTAGACAGTTTCCGTCTTATGAAGGTTATTAACTAGGTAAATCAATAGGTGACAGTCGGGACTTTTTAAAGTTCCTACGATAGACTGGATTCCGCCCAACACAGGGTCCATCTAAGACAGGTTTCACTGTATATCATACAATTTTACAAATATTGTTATTCTAAATCAACTGAGAAATCATCTGTTAATGTAAAACACAGACAGAAAATAACTTTATAAAGCCACATTTTTACTAACAGGTAATACATTCAAAGATACGATTATTCACATAGATATAAAATCACTGTATTCTATCATTTACATATAATTAATATTTATAATATGTTTACATATATTTACATTAATTTATTATCAAACTATTCTATTCATTTAGTTTTCTTTTCTTTCTCCTTTCGTTTCTTAATGTGTTTAGGTGTCTTGGTTTTTCTCTTTTCTGCTTGCAACTCTTTTACTATCTTCTTCCTAGCCTGTACAAAATATTTACAATCTTAACTATATACAAAGAGATGTGTTGAAAAATAAGTTTATTTATAATTATTAATTTATTTATAACTTATTTATAATTTTGGTCAGACTTTGTCAAGTTCTAACCCGTTCAGCACTCCAATCGTATAACAGTTCAGCCCAGTTGAAAATTCCTATGTAAATGTACATTTTGTAAGTGTAGGGGTATAAAACGTAAGTGTACATTTTGGATAAAAATTGTGTTGTTAATTGATGTGCTTGTAGGTATAAGTTTGAGTATAGAACAACTCACCAATAATAATCTATAAACACTATCCTATACAATAAAAGGAAACAACTAACTACTGTTATTACTATAAGTCATTAATACTATAAATCAATAGTTATTAGTTGTGTACATAAGAGTCACTTAATTAATCATCATAAATACTGAATTCTATAATTTTTTAAATTATTAGAGTTATTATTTTGTCAATTTTAATTATGCTGTTATGCTGGGAATTAGATATTTGTTAATTGGAAAGTTGTTTGCTTCCATTGAAATACTGTAAACTTCATAGATGGTGGCTTTGAGTTGATTTTCCAAAAGAGGTTTAAAAGGTCCAAAATGCAAAGCTATTATTGCCTTCCAAGCATTGTAAAATTTCATTTTCCTCCTTAATGGCCATATTCCTCTATCCATCCCCTCTCCCAGTAGTAAGAAAGTGAAGTTCATTATTGCCATTTTAGTAGTGTTTTGACTCTTACATCGTAACATTAAATTTGATTTTCTTTTAGTTACTGAATTTATTATAAGGTGTATATTACACAGTTCAGTATTTAAAACTAGTGGTTTTATAACTAATTCATAATGAGCGAAAAACGAAAATGTTGAATGAATTTAATATTAGTATCCAGACTGTGCAGAACTTGAACAATGTTAAAGCTGCTTTTATTCTCAAAAATAATGGACCCTAAGTTGTAGAATGAAATCAGATCACTGATAAAATCGGCTACTTTAGATCTAGATAGATCTCTTTTTATATGTTTTAGTCAAAAACTAATTAAGGGTATTCCTTTATCTAAACCTATTCTGGTTGGAAAAGCAAATTTCCTTAGGTCTTAGGGGTAAATTTAGTGCAAGTTCTGGTTGGCTGCATTGTTTATATTATGTCAAAGCAAGAATTGTCTATTTAAGGCAGAAACTTAAGTATGAGTTCAGAGGCAATGACTGAGTTTAGAAAAATGTTGAACATTTTATTACTGAAAATCAGTTATTGACCAAACAACTTCACATCAATTTCTTGCCAGATGATTATTTTGATAAAAAAAGGCACTTTGGATACACATTTTTGAAAAGTTGTTAAAGTTTTGTTCCAGCTGTAACACAAACACTCAACTTCCACAAACCTACTGATAAAAAAACCAGTATTACTAATTAATAAAATCCTACCCTACCCTCCAGAACTGAGTTTAATATCTGATGTAGGCAAAAAGTATAGACCATGCCCTTTCCTTCTGGAGTAACTAGAATCTAACAGCCTATGGATCAGTAAGTTACTGGATCAGTGAAACATTACTACTGCTTTAATTTTATGGAGAGACTTGATTGAAAATGTTAACAACATTTTAAAAATATTTCATGATAAAGACCCAATTATGCCATATAAGTAAAGTGTGAGATCCAGTGAAACAGACTATGTTAATAACAGCATTGCAATAAATTGTTAGTGAACCTTATGATGATTTTTCAAGTCTCTCCATAGGGGACTATGTCTGGAATGTGGGCACCTATAATTAATTGTGATATAAAAGAATTTAAACATGTTGATAAGGAGAACATGATGGAGTGAATAGGAAGCAATAAAATTTATCTTGATTATCCTATTTTCACTGATGAAGAAATTTTTAATGAAATGGGGAGTTTGAATTGAAGAATAATGAGGTTAATTTGTCTTTTTCTAACGTTGGTTTTTACAGCTGCGTAAACTATAAAATTACATTGGATTATTTACAGCATATAAGCACTTATTTCAAGCAGTACACAGACAAAACATACACACACATTCTGCAGTTACAAAGTTTTCATTCAAAGATATGTCATAGTGAAAGAGGTTTTCATAGGCAAAAGAAATTCACTTTAAATTTTTAAAAGTTATTATGTTGTACAGTAATGCCTATATATATATATATTTAAATTTTTTATGTCAAGTTTATTTTATATTTATCATTGTACTCTCCTTGTGTTCTTATTTCTTGGTCTTGTAGGTATAAAATAAAATTATGAAAAAATACAGAACAGTATTGTACAGTATTTACTTCATTAAATTAACCCAAAAAAATCCATTCCCTTCTCACTGAAAAGTAAGAACGTTTAATTTTCAATGATTAATAAAGTTATATAGAATGTGGTTAAAAATACATAACTTGCTGAAAGACTAGTGGTGGGTTAACTGTGTTTACCCATATCTGTTTATAACGAATTCCCAATTAACATAAATGATCATGGTTCACTGTATACCACAGTAGGCAACAATGGAGCCTTAATTCTGAGGGAGAAATGACCTGACTGGGCTAACTTAGGGGGTGACCAGGTTCTGTGACTGTGTGAGGTTTAGTAGTTTTATGTAGTAAAATTCAGTGCTAATTTGCTTTATACAGTTACAGTGTTTAGAAGCAATGGAATTTACAAGTAAATGAAATCACTCCGTACTATCAACAAAACAAAAAATAAAAACAATTATAAATAGGCTCAAAAAAAAAATTGATATGTTGGAAAGGCAACAACAATATTAGTATGTAAAAATGATTTTAACAAGAAAGATGAAAACTGCTCAAACTGAAAAATTGGAAGCTGTAAAAGACTTTTGCCGAAAAAATACAGGTTATCTATTTAAGAACCATTTTAATGTGAAGAAGCCTTATACAAGGGTAATTCATAAAATAAGGTTCCTGTGATTTTTAAAAATTGACAGCTTTATTTTTGTTCTTAATGTAATACAAAATTTTAAAACTTAAATCTTGAGTTATTTATCCACATAATCACCTTTTCTGCCCAAACACTTTTGAAAACGATGCTCCAACTTTTCTATCCCCATGTAATAGAATTCCAACCTTTGAAGAATTCAGTAACCTATTCCTTGACTTCATCATCGGTATCGAAACATAAGCCACCCAAGTGTTCCTTCAATTTTGGGAATGAATGATAATCACTTGGGGCTAGGTCCGGACTGTAGGAAGGGGCACAACAATCCAGCCAAAATCTGTCAGCAGTTCTTCAGTTTGATGTGAAACTTGAGGTCGAGCGTTGTCATGAATAAGCCTCACACCACTGGACAATCTTCCTCTCCAGCAGTTCTGGATCGCATGTCTCAATTTTTTTAATGTGTCGCAATATCTGTCAGTTAACTGTTGTTCAATGAAGCAAAAAGACAATTAAAAGCAGGCTCTTCCTGTCCCAAAAGACGGTTGCCATGATTTTCCCAGCAGACTGGGTTTGTTTAAACTTCTTCGTCTTTGGCCAAGTTGAGTGACACCATTCAGGTGCTTGCCACTTGGTTTCGGGGTTAAAATGAAACGCCCATGTTTCATCGCCTGTAGCAATGGAATCAAAGAATTTTTCTTTGATATCTTTACATTGTTGCAAAAACTGCTGAGCAAGCTTGAAACATTGCTGCAAAGCAAGTTCGTTTATGGTGATTATCCGATCTTCAAGCAATATTCTTTCAACTTTATCAACAATTATGTCTGAAACTGAAGGCCTTCCGCTCTGGTCTTCCGCTCTGAATTTTTGTGTGGCCTTCACTGGTTCGGTGAATTTTCTACACCATTTGCGAACATGTTGAACAGATTTACACTTTTCCCCATAAACTTCAATTAACTGATGATAAATGTCAATAGGTGAAATCCGTTTTGCATTTAAAAAAACATGTCACAGCACAAATATTGTAACAGGAATAGGGAGCTCCATCTTCAAAAGCTGTTGGCCTGGTACTGAGCAATGTAGCAAGGCGGGAGTGGTGGGGACAGAAAGAGGGGGAGTTGTTTAGTAAGACAGTGTTACCAGATTTCTCCTAGCACGACGCAATTCTTTCTTAGCAGCATAGGGAACCTTATTTTATAAAGTACCCTCGTAGTTTGATTAAAAACTTCAAGGTCCATCTAACTTTAAAACAAGTACAGAGTGGGTAGTAAACATTTTTAAACGTCACTTAGTATAAGGAGGCTTCAAATTCAAGAAGAAAGTTTATTGGGAGATATCCCTGAAGCAAAGACCCCATTTAAAAAAAAAATGCTAAACAAATATTTTCTCAGGAATGGTGTTTATAGAGGGGATGAAACACGACTTAACTGGAAGTTGTCTAAATAAAATCCCAACATCGTGATGTAAAGAGACAGCCCTGGTTTTAAAGCAAGAGCATGTTATACTTAAGGATGAGCTAATGTTAGTAGAAAACAACATGCTTTACCTTTTGCAAATTTGAAGAGGTTTATAATTTTAAAAGGTTTTATATGACCAAGGGGTCATGGAAAAAAACAAAAACCATGTACTAAAAACAACTTATATTTTATTTGCCATTACCTGAAAGAAATATGAGTACGATTGAAGATTTTAAACTGAAACTAAGCAAAGAAGCTTAACAAACATTGTAGCTATGCTACAGTACAGTATATTAAAATATTTAGTATGATCCTGATTATCTAAACTATTTGATTATTAAAACCTCTGTGGTTTCAATTAGCTTGGATAACTCACACTACAATTAAAAACAATTTTTTTTAATAGCAAGTTGTTAATAAATACCTTTTTAGTATTTGGAGATTCATCTCTAGGTCTTGCAGAACTAACAAATTTGCTTTCATGTTCACTATCACTACTAGGTGAAATTTCTTTTTCTTTCTCATTATCTAAGAGTTGAGGAGTAGTTCTTGGAATTAAGTTTGAATCTAATCCAAATAAAGTCGTATACACAAGGTCTTTACCTGATGATTTAGCAGTCCTAATATCACGTTCAAAATCAATTACCTGAACATTAAAAAAAAAAATACATTGAATCTGAACAAGATTATATATGTTTTTTTTTTATTTATAAAATACCATAATGTATCTAATTTTGTGTGACATTACTAATATGGTATAAACAAATATTAATTAATAAAGTGAAGGAAAACTTGTTTTATAATTTTTTAATAAAAATCTAGAACAAAACTACGAGAAAAGGTTTGTAAGAATCTAGTTTCAACACCTGTTGTTAAAACTCAATTAAAGCAATATTTAGCCTGTATATAGGCTTCAGTATATTGAGAAAAAGTGTTATACAAATTATTTTACCGGCCTAATTGATATCTAATGTAATTATAACATATTATCAACTACTTTGATAGCTGAAGTAGAGTTATTTTTTACCAGGGTTGTTATGAAGTAAGTATTTGTCTCTGGGTCTGACAAATATAGAATAGGCCTAGAATAAATTAAATAACTTGTTGAAAGAATAAGTATACACTTATTATTACTTTCATAATCATAGGATCAAATAATACACTTTTTATAATTATTTTGCTACACTTTTTATAATTTTTTTCCTATTTTTAGCATAATACATCACAACCTCCATATTAACTGAGTTTATCTGTGTTTTGTATTTGTGGTATATTGGACATTTAAAATCTGAGACAAATTCCAAAAGTAAAGAAACAAGATTTAAGGATAAGTCTTGATTTCAAGAGTTGACTGTACTGCTATGTGAATGCCATCAGAGAGACATGGATAAATATCAGAGCTTAATCGCACAGGAAGAATGGTTAAAGTAAGTTGTAAGCATGTTGAGCATGACAAATTCAATTAATGGACAGAATGTAGCAAAACAAGTTTGTCAATTTAAAAGACAAACTTGACCATGAGAGATGAAGAACACTTTTCGTTCATTACTGACTAGTGAAAAGTAGAAAAAAAAGTTGATTTATATGAACATTTTATGATATAGAATGTGTATGATTATTTATTAAACAAAAGTCTGAGCATTAAAGATAACACCTCTTTGTTTTCAATGAGTGCTAAACAAACTCACTCATCAACACAAAACAACTTGTCTCTTACTGAAAAAGAACAATCCTATTGAGTGTTTTAAGGAAGAGTACTAGTTTTTTAATCATAATTTAAAAAAAATAAAAACAAATTAGGGGCCAAACTTTTTTTATAATTTTACGGAAGGAGTAAAATGATAAATGCTACCATTTATTATGAAGTACTCAAAAACTTGCACCAGGCTATCCACATTAAAAAGCAAAGTATGCTAGCTCAATATGCTACCTGTATATAACACTCTTTATAAATCTTGAGAAGCAACTGCATTTTGAAATGGAATTATCTGCCTAATCTACCTACCCCACATGTTATATTTAGCAGTTATCAACTGTTATTCAAACTTAAATAGGATTTGGGTGGTATATTCTTCTCTGGTAATGATAAATAGGAGAATTTCTCAACACCTGGTTGCAGAAGATGCTAAACATTTAAAAAAAACATTCTTCAGTACACAAAATATATTGAAATTTGTGAGGACTGTGTAGAAAAATATGTTAACATACAACTGTGTATACTTTTTTCTTAATAAATGCATGTCCCTAATAGTTATCAAGACTTGTGTCTTTCCAAACTCACATTTTATCACCCTATTGTTTAATCTCATTAATACCAAATTACATGCTCAGAGTTTTTTTAAAAACATATTTATCACATTTTAGAGGCTACATAACTTGTATGGACTTGCAATTAGTTATATTATAACAAAATGTTTCTATGCTTTATTATACAAAAACTGAAATACAATAAAACTGATACAGAAAATAATCAGTTAAATTTTGAATAGTCTAAAATTACAACTCTAGGACTTGGAAAAAATTGAAATCCCCAAATTACCCAATATTTTCAGATTTGAGACCTCTTTTGAAAAACTCTAAATATCTACTGGTATAGAAAACGGAAACAAGCTTTCAAAATTGTTATACATATTAATTAACTAGCAGTTAATTCTGGTTACAAAAATAACACTTAAAAAAAGGTTTTATACAAATAATTAAACATTCTCCCAATTACAAGCAACACCATAAATAGGACATATCTACAACATATCTATGGTAAGCACCGTACCTGAGCAATGCGGAATTTAAAAAATACTAATATTTTCAAACACAACAGTTTTTTTGTTCTACAAATAATTTGTATAAATGCCCTAATGAAACTAAAATGTGTACATTTTTTTGAAAATAAAAAAAAAATCTTCGACAGATTTATTGAAATTTATACAATTTAAAGTTAAATATAATATTTAGTTTTGTTTCATTTGTAGAAATTTGTACAAAAATATTGTATTATTTATAATTTGTACCTGATTAAGTGATTGTGGGATATAAGCACTCTTAAACACCTCCTCGTCTACAAGCTGTGATTCTGTAGGCTGAGATTCTGCTGCCATTGCTGAAGCCTTGTCTAAATACGCATCCATGTTGTTCTTTGTTATCATTGGGTCAGTAATAAAATCAAACAGCTGCTTTACATGCATTGTTGCTACTTCTTTGCGGCGAAAGAATTCTATAAAAGTTTGTTTTATATAGGAACTTCTTTCTCTTCAATTGTTTGGTTAAAAAAAGTAAGACTTAATAAGTATATTTAGGTAAAACACAGTTTGTAAAAAGTAATTAGGAAATGGATCAATTTTTGTACATAGCATATACAAATTATAATAGGGTCTATATATTGGAGTGGTAAAGATGGGATTAAAATGATAGAAAATGTAAATAATTTCTAAAAGTAAACTCTGCATAGTTAATGAAAACTTAACATTAGTAAATGCAGATCAAAATGATCTATATCAGAAGCAAGAGAATATCTGAAGATACAAAACTTATCATTTTTAAAAAGTGGATGAGATACTAAGATCAGAAGAGGTAATTTTGTTTGTTAGTATACAAACTAAATATAATATAGTCTATGACCTAATTGAAAGTGTGTGTTCAACATGTTAACAGCTACTGCTTGGAAATAGGTTTGTTTTGTTATTCCACTGAAAATTATGTTCATACTATTTTTTAATTAAAGTATCCTTAAACTCTTTCAGTGCAGAAGTAAGGTTATTATTTCGTAATATATTTATAAATATTGGGGTTTCCAAAATTTTGTTTATATATTGGATATACAGTAGAGTTTCGATAATTCAAAATAGATGCGATCGAGACCCCCTCGGATTACTGTAAAAGCGTATTACATGGAAATATATTCCTGTACCTTAAGAAAAATAAGAATTTTAATGAACCATAATACTATAGTTAATAATGCACAAAATAAGTTTATAAAACTTAATATGAACATTTCTTCAAAGCTCAACTCATTTTATTTGCATATTGATATAAAAATTTCTTGAAAGTTCGACTCATTTCCTTTTCATACCATACTGATATGAAAATTTCTTGGAAGTCAGACTCATTTCTTTTGGATACAATATTGATGTAAACATTTTTTGAAAGGCCAACTCATTTCCTTTCCTTTGGATACCTTAGAGTTATAAACATTTCTTGGAAGCTCGACTCATCATTTTCTTTGAAATAGATAAAAGAAGCTCAAATCGAAATAAGCTCGGATTTAACAGAAGCTTGAAAAATCGTGACTCGGAATTTTGAAACTCTACTGTAATTAAATAATTTAATGTGCTTGTAATATGTACTTGACTCTTCACATCAGTTTATTATCACACAAATCAGTGGAACATCTTTCGAAACTACATTAGGAACCCTTAAAAGGGTGACCAAGATGAGGCAAATTACATGTCATGTTGGAGATTGTACCAAATTCAAAGAAATGTGACTAGTGACAGTTGACAATTAACTTGCTCTGATAGAATTTCTATTTTCTTTCTCAGATTGGCACAGCCTGTTCAGGACAACTTTGTAGTGGTCAAAGTAGCAGCATAGGTTTTAGCATCAACCATTAGTTGGAGAGCTCTAAAGATTTTCTTAGCCAGCGGTCAATATAGCTGCATTATGTTTTACCATCAAAGTTTAGTTCGGTAGGTCTAACACCTTTCTTAGCCTCCTCCTTAGTCATAATGGCCAGGAAAACTCTTCTCCTTAATGTTTGGACAGTTAAAATATTGTGCCAGGAAACCACCCCCACAGTTGACGCCTAGAGTGATTTTTTCCTTCTTCGGTATTTGAGAATAACTAACAGTAATGGCAATATCTGTGATGCTACCACCATCAACTTTTTAACTCCATTTTTAACCCCAGGCGAGTCCTGTCACATCTTCTTTAAACTGACTAAGTGTGAAATTTTGGTTGGTTCCATAAATTCAAACCAGCCATTGTGTAAGGTGTTACACGCAAACCCATGGATTACATAAGATCATTTTTAACTCCCAGAACTCTGAGATCTATAGTTTTCCCCCTCGGCTCGAGTTAAGTACTCTTAATACTATGCACAGTCTCCAACACCTGTACACTGCTTGAGCCAAAGCAGCTGCATATCAATCTTCAGCAGAGCAAGCATACAGCAGCTTCCTAGATCAGAGTTGGTCAAAATCTGGCCTTTCAGCCTACATGCAAAAAGGAGTGAATTCAAATTATCATGATTTAGTAAGATCCGTATTTCCTTATTTTCAAAATTAATATCTGCACAAACTCAAATACTTTTTTACACCTGCTAACATTAAGCTTGCACTGATTAATTTATAGCTTACCGGCCAATTTGATCTGTAATTCCCTATAGATTCTTCTTAAAACCAATACATTTATTTGATTTCAAAACCTCAAATACCAGCAAACTCAAAACTAGATAAGCAAGTTTAATTGTTAATAGGTAATTGAGTTAGGTATTGGTTAATTAATTACTCAGAAATTTTTAAACTAACAAGATGCAGTTTATACAACTTCAGTGTTAAATGTTAATAATAACTTGTATTGCAGGATATGTTTAAAATTCAGTATTACAATTCGTAATTTTATTTCGATTATAGCTTGTTTTGTTTGTGTCAAAAAAATAAAAATATACAAATAGAAATTTTTTACAACTACACTAAATACATCTGATTTGTTGCAATCAGAGCTTGGTATAATTTATGGAGTTTATCAAATTTTAGGTTACCTTTGACTAAAAAATTAAATGAAATATAAAGTATATATTCATATCAAGTTAAAACATTTTACTTCCAAATATCTTTCTTTTGTACTTAAAATAATTATTGAACGACATTTTTGAAACAACCAACAACTCATTTTAATCAAAGGTTTCTGTTGAAGTTATTAAATAAATACCTGTAATGTTTGTGCAGTCTTTGCGTAAAAACTCCAAAGCATGAGGATGATCATGTTCTACAGATTGTGAGACATCTATAATGTACAGATGATTATTATGGAATCTGCAACATCATATTGTAAGTTCTGTGTAACACAATACATTTATAAAACTATAATTTACTCTAACAAATTTTAAAATATAACATATCTGTAAAAAAACTTAATACTGGATAATACTTATAACAAATGCAAAATAAAAGTTTTTTATATATTAATTTAATTCTTACCTGTTAGATGACAGAATCTACCTGTTAGTATAGCCTAACAAATAGTTCTTATATAGAAAAACAAAGGGATATTTATCGACTCTCAATACAGCATAAATAGAGAAAGATTTGTATGGCCCATTGACATTCCGTCAGACATCTAAACATAATAGAACACTTCAGCAGTTTTTATGTCAACTGGAGTGAGAAGCTCAGAATAGATTTGTAACTTTTAATTTGTTTTTACTAATTACAATTACATATAATAATCTATCCCCATGTTATAGAATTCTGCTGCCAAACCTTTGAGGAATCGAATAGCCTCTTCCTTGACCTCATCATCGGTACTGAAGCACTAAGCCCCCCAAGTGTTCTTTTAATTTTGGGAATAAATGATAATCACTTTGGGCCCTCTCGAACGGTTCTGGATCGCACGTCTCAGTTTTCTTAATGTGTTGCAATAACTGTCGGAGTTGACTCTTGTTCCATGAGGCAAAAAGACGATTTTAAGCAGGCCCTTCCTGTCCCAAAAGACGGTTGCCATGACTTTCCCTACAGACGGCATTTGTTTAAACTTCTTCGGCTTCGGCAAAGTTGAGTGACGCCATTCACGTGATTGCCACTTGGTTTGGGGGGTAAAATGAAACGCCCATATTTCATCGCCTGTAACAATGGAATCAAAGAATTCTTCTTTGTTGTCTTCACATTGTAGCAAAAACTGCTGGGCACAGTCAACACATTGCTGCTTGTGGTGTTCTGTAAGCATTCGCGGTATCCACCGTGCACACACTTTGTGATAGCCCAACTTTTTGATTAAAATGTTATGAAGTGTGGTGTTGGATGTCTCAGGAATACTCAGAGCAAGTTTGTTTATGGTGATCCTCCGATCTTCAAACAATATTCTTTCCACTTTATCAACAATTCCGTACAAAACTGAAGGCCTTCCACTTCGGTCTTCATCGAGAATTTTCATGCAGCCTTCACTGAATTCTCTACACCATTTGCAAACGTGTTGAACAGATATACACTTTTCCCCATAAACATTGATTAACTGACAATAAATGTCAATAGGTGAAATCCGTATTGCATTTAAAAAACATATCACAGCACGAATTTTGCAACAGCAATAGGGAGCTCCATCTTCGAAAGCTGTTGGCTCGGCACTGAGAAATGTAGCGAGGCAGGAGGGATGGGAGGACAGAAAGAGGGGGAGTTGATAAGTAAGACAGTGTTACCACATTTCTCCTAGCATGTCGCATTCTTTTTAGCAGCATAGGGAACCTTATTTTATGAATTACCCTAGTATATCCAGAAAACTATCCCAAAATAGCACAAATTATGAGGAGAGGTAAAAGATCTATTTAAAATAGTATTCTGATCACAAAGCAATGTAGTTTTCAGGAGGAATGAAAAAGAAGAAGTATAAGAGCTATTATTAAACATTATTCTGGTTACAAACCCACATTCCAATGGAGGAATGTAAGAATAGAAGTATAGAAGCTATTCTAAAACAGTATTCAGGTCATTAAACCAATATTAATAAGAAATATAGGTGAGGTATAGAATCTAACCTATATCCTTTCTAGTTACAAGCCCGGATAATAAACAATATAAAAATTATAAAATAAAAAAATATATAAAAATAATAACATAAAATAATATAAATCAAAGATAAATTGGGTCATTGTCAACACACACACATTAAAATCAAGAATTAATTTTTGCTATCCATTTGATTAATGACTTTTAATGAAGATATTTTGTTTAAGAATGAGAAAGCATTATTGTTGAAGAGCGAGAGCTTAGGAGATATACTATAGATGTCTAAGTTTGGAAAAGTTGAAACCTCTGCAAATTCAAAATGGCTACAACCTTCGCAAACCTCTTCCTGAATTCCTGGCTCTTGGAAGAAAACAGAAGAAACTTTCAAATTCCCTTTATAAACTTTTCATAGTTGTTTGAAATTAACAGTTTAGATAAAACTTGAAAGACTTTAATTCTTCAACAATAGAAATATGAATTATAATCTACTAGAAAATCTGAGATTAAGAGTTTCTGAAAATATTAACTTAAATTAAAAATTAATCTTGAATTGCAAATAAATCTAAATTTTGAAATATCAACAAAGGCGGTCTAGATGTAAAATCTGAAAGACAAATTATCAACACATTGAAAGTTTTGAAATTGTTTTACAAAATTTTTAAATCTGTTATTGTTTTTAGATATAAATGTAAAGTCAAAGAGAATAAGAAGCATTAAATTAATTATAAACGCCTATTGAATTGGTTTATTTTCTTTAAGTAATATTATACTATATTCCTAGATTTTGTAAATTGGCACCCTCCTAAGAAATAATTGAAGATGAAAGTCAGACAAATTAAACTTGCTATTTTATAACATTGTAATGATAATTTCTTTTACCATATCCAAATTAAAGAAAATTAAAGAACTGATTAAAACATTATAAATAAAAAGCACACTATTTATCTTGTACTTGGATGGATTTCTGTATATCTAATTTCTGAAGTTCAATAAATACAATTTTATTCTATATTTACTTGAAAGTCAAATATTTAACCTGTAATATATCGTAAATAACACATTTTTTTCAGTAGGTATTTCTTTCAACTTACAAAATATTAAATTCACTGAGATCAGCATGTACCAATTTACATTTGTTATACATTGTCCACATCATAATGATACACTCCCTATATAACTTGCAGGCTTTGGTCTGCTGCAACTCCACATCCTATAAAACCAGAAAAATATAGTTTTTTTTTTTTAATACTCATATTTAACTTTTAGAACATAGTTTTCTAGAATATTTTTTTAATGATTAGGTATTTATAGGTTTTTTTATGGCCCATAAAATTATTTGCTTATTTTGCCGAATGAGTAAAATAAAACAGGTTTATCTGATGTACAGTTGAATTTATAATACAATGTATTTGAAAAAGAACTCCTTAGTTTTAATGTACTCTAAAATCTGTTAAAAATTACAGGCTATTCTAGGTTGTTGCGTTTGATTCATCAACTATACAAGTTTTGTTCCTTCAAAGAGGGAAATCCTACTGTTCCCAGGTTGCCTTTAGATAACTGCACTTAGTACAGATGTGTACAGATGTAATGGTTACTGCACAGCAAAAGGTGCAGTCTGTCATTTGACTTGAGCAAACTTAGTCTGTTATATTAGTGAAAATAGTTTTAGATGTCAGTGTTGTAGTAAACTACCTATGGGAAAAGTTATCTATAATTAGATAATTTTCAAGCAATCCTGCAGTGGTTTGAAACCAAATTTGCCAGGTAGACTAAAAATTACTAAAGGTACTGATAAACAGAGCTGCGTTTTACGTGTCTGAAGGCCAAAGAAGAAGTCATTGGCAAGACATAGCTTAAATTAAAAGTACCTAAATGCAATGTGTTTGATGTAATATGTATAAAATATATATTCGTACACCTACAAATTATAATAGCTGTATGAAATTAAACCTAATGCAAAATCAAAAGGTTTAACTTTGGTGTTAACTTTCTAAAAATAATTGATTAAAATATCAAATTAAAAAAGAAATGTTTTCTTTTTTGATGAGACAATACTTAATGCGAGTAGAACAGTTAACTATCATAACAGTAGAATTTGGGGGTCAGAGTTGCTACATCAAATTATTTATAATTAGTGTGATTCTTCCAGAATGATTAATAGGTGCAGTTTAATGGAAGATCTACTGATTGGCCCTTTAATTTTTGTAGAAAGAACAATAAACAATAATAACTGACATTTTGACAAATTATGTCCTACCCAAAATAGAAAATATTGAGGTGGTAAAAAGGATAGTGTCTTTCCAACAAGATAGCGCTTCGCCTTATTACAGTAACTGTGTGTCCACAGTTCTTTAGACTTTTTTCCTTGTGAAAAACTAATTTTTGTTATCATTGCCAAACAAAATACTGTCTAAAATCTAAAATCAATAACGATATATAATAATAAATAATACTATAACAATAAATGACAACATTACAATAAATAATCACATACCAGTAGATAACAATATAAGAATAACTAATAACATAACAATAAATAATATAACAATAAATTAAAAATAATACTATAACAATAAGATTTCAATACTTAAAAATAAGAGACATAAAAACAATGGATGAATAACAAAAAAAGTGTTAACCAATTATTATAACACTAAATAAATATCTGTACAAAAAGCACACACAAATAAATATATGTATAAATTTGATAAAATGTTATTAAAATTTAAAATGCTCTGAATTTTACTTAAATTGTTTAGAATTTCATGTAAATTTACTGAATGTGATTTTGAAATAAGGCATATTTTGTCATATTTGTTATATAAAAATCAATGTATTTTAGTGTTGGTTAAATAAATAAGGCTTGCTTCAATGTTCATCTAAAAGGGCCATGCAAAGCAAAAACTCTGAAGTACAATACTTCAGTTCGTTACAATCCTAGTTTTCCATTTCTTATTCTGTTTATACAAGAGTACTTATTTTACTTTACAAAAAAAAATCAGATGTCAACACGTATTGTAGAAGGCGATACCTGTAGTTACTCTCATTGTATCATCTGCATTCATACTACTGGATATTCTGCAAAAATATTACCAGACACCTGGCAAAATGGCGCCTCAACAATCTGTAATAGAAGCCTATTGAACAAAAATGTTTCAAATAAAGAGTTCTTGGAATACATATATGAATAGCACTTTAGTGGTCGGAATACAAGACAGTTAACACAAGACATGAAATTAAAGCTTTGTAGATTGTTAAGAGTTTTGCTTTCCTTTTAAATTTCTCTGAATAATCAGTTATACTCACAGTATATGTGGTTTTTCGAAGATGCATAAAAACTCATCTAACAGCATTGTTCTGTTTTGAACTATCAGTGAAAATAACTTCACTATTATGGAAAATTCTACAAATTTTCAAACATGCCTCGCGGAATATAAAATCATTATCATTGTTCAATATAATAGTGTGTGGGATAGTGAAGTGTCTATGTTAGACTGGGGTACCTCGAAGTACCTAACAAATTAAAATAATCTATGTGCTCTGGTCATTTTACTAAAAATGTTATTGTAACCCCTTTCATGCATCAACTTATCAACAGAAGGAATTGCAATTTTGTTTGTGATTAGAACATTATTTTATGACTTTATTTATTCTTGTAGATACAAAAAAAACTATAAAATTAATGCGTTGGAGACGTTGAAATGCTGCAAAGTTAGGTACCAGGTAAGAGAAATTTTGTGCCCGTGTGCTCCAGTAACCCACATTATCCAAACATGCTTTTCAAATATATAACAATAATATTTATGTTTCTAACACATCTTTAGTATAAAAATTAAAATATTTAACAAAACAAAAACAAAACTGACTTTAGAGAAAACGTGACAAAATAAATGGTTTTTAAATGATGTTGTCACGTATTTAAAATTAATATAGACTCATTTCTTTTATTTTAAACCCGCCGCCAAAGTCAGACAAAGCTCACCCGTGATAAGGTTGGTTCTGCAGTTTGAACCAGGCAGAGCAAGTTAGACCTTTCGGGAGTGTAGATCGATCCCCTACGTTCTAGTATACTATTATACTTTTCAATCTCCGTACCTTAGGTACTAGAATATGTGAATGTAACTATTTTATTAATTTTTATAACGAATGTGACCAGTGCGTGGAATACGAACAAGTTTTCTGGCCAGAAATCGCTTATTTAATACGCGAGTGTGATAAGTGTGTATTCCACGGTGCACGTAAGTACAAACTATTAATTTATATAATTATAATAATTATTGGTCCTCCGAAAGTATTGTTACCAAACAAATTTGGTCCAGCCGGGCCGGATCTTGAGCCTTAAGACCTATATAAAAAATAAAATAAAATACAATTCATTATATGTGTTCATTCTACAATTTCTACAAGTTTTTTCAAACTTTATCTGTGCATGCAAACACTGAAAAACTAGTTTCATGTGGCAGTATATGAAACAGCTGATCCTCTCTTATCTTTGTTTGGCTTTGGCGTGCATTAATATGTTGGTTTAAATTAATTGTAAAAGTTTATGAAAAGTGATTTCAGTTGTCTATAGAAAGTTATCTCATTGAGCCTACGTCGATTTGTTGTTTACTTAGGCTTATTTAGCTCTCCGTTAAATATATACGCTCATAGGCCTAATCTCTTTAAAACATTTTGTAATTTAAAAATTAAAGCAGATATCTCATCTTCTACTATAAAACTATTATTTAATCATGGCAAAATCTTTGGCAGTTATTAAATCAAAGAAAGACAATATATTTAGTCAAATTCAAGAGATTTTTGATCTATCAAAAAAAACATCTGATAAGTCAATTCTGCAAAAATTGTTGGTACGCGCTAAATCTATAAATAGGCTTCGTGAAGAATTTTCTGATATTTTAGACATTTATCATGAACTAGAAATACAGGCTAACCCGAATTTTCAACCCAACTACGCTACTCTTAACAGCATCAACGAGTTAGTCGATTATGTTAATTCTACCGTATATTCGATAGAAAGTAAGATGTCATCAATAAGGCCTAAATGTGAAATAGTTACTCCTCAGTTACATATACGACTGCCTAAGCTTGAACTCAAGCATTTCGATGGTGAATTTCTCAAATGGATGTCATTCATTAATATATTTAACGCTAGCATTCATGAAAATGCATCGTTACCAACAGTTTCTAAACTTCAATATTTATTGAGCGTTATCTCAGGAGAACCGCTAAATTTAATTAAATCTCTCCCTATTTCTGACGCTAATTATAAAGTGGCCTATGACTTATTAAGAGAAAGATATCACTCGCCGAGGCGGTTAGTTACTTTACACCTCAATCAAATTTTAGATTTGCCCTCTGTAAACAACACGCCTAAACAAATGAGAAATTTTGTAAATTTATACTCAGAAAATATACAAGCTCTTAAAGGTCTTGACATCGATATCACTAGTAAAAATCCTTTGTTATCTGCTATGCTTTTAAGAAAAATGGATAGTGAACTTAGGAACCGTTTTGAAAACTTCCGTTCATCAAGTGTTACTCAAGAGAGAGTTGACTCTACTACAATACCTGATGCAGCGGAAATTATTAAGTTTTTAAGTAAAGAGTGTAATGAAGTTGAAGATGCCAATCTTCATTCTCCTATCACCTCGAAACCCTCCTCGTCTGGATCACGCACCCCCTCTGGTTCCCAAAATAAATACTTTAAACAAAAAGTATCACTGATGTCCTACAATTATGGAGAAGGCTCCTCCATTAAAGTTAAACCTCATCCATGCTTTATATGCAATAAAATTGACCATAAGGTATATTCGTGTCCAGACTTCAAGAGTCAGGACGCCAAATCCCGTCTCAAAATTGTAAAGGAAAAGGGGCGTTGTACCTCATGCTTAGGTACTCACCATCTTAACGACTGTAGGTCAAAGTTTAGTTGCTACAAATGCCACAAAAATCATCATACATTATTACATTTTGAAAATTACTCTACGCTGCAACGGACCACACCTCAAACTTCGCGTCAAGACTCTCCGACACTTCAACAGGAAATAACCCCTTCTCCAATCACTATGACCTGTCAAGAAAAGCAGAATACGTCTCAAATCTCTAATACTGTTCTCTTAGGCACTCTACTTGTTAAGCTTACCTCGTCTAACGGTATTACTCATGTATTTTGTGCTATTGTTGACTCTGGCAGTCAATCTTGTTTTCTCATCGAGCGTGCTGCTCAATTATTGTGTGCTCCTCGTACTAAGACCACTCATAGTGTGGTAGGATTGTCTCGGGTACCCTTACGCTCAAAAGGTATCACCTCAGATGCTGTTGAAACTCTTGGGGGCAAGGTTATTTCAATTAATGAAAGATTTTTAATATTGGAAAAAATATGTGTTAACCTACCAAGCACACAAGTAGACTCTGAAGTTCTTTCCAAGGTTCGTCCTTATGTTTTGGCAGACCCTACGTTTCACTTGCCAGGAGGCATAGACGTTCTTCTTGGTGGTGCTTTATTTCCACTCATACTTACTCAAGAAGCCTATAACCTCGGACCTGGTTTACCCAGGCTAATAGGCACACACTTTGGCTTTTTAGTAATGGGTAACGCACCATGTCTATCTGGCAGTGAACTTCATAGTAACTCCAGCTCTCAATTATCAACTACACTTCTAGTTGTCAACGACATTGACCTTCACTACTCACTACAAAGGTTTTGGCAAAAGGAAGAACCCCCTGCTGTGTCTAAGCTTTCTCAAGAAGATACATTATGTGAAGATCACTTTCTCGCCACTCATACTCGGGACCACTCATCTCGGTACGCCGATATTGCGTCCGACTACCATTCAAGACTGAACATCCTCCTCTGGGTCAATCTCATTTAAATGCAGAAAAAAGACTGCACTCTGTAGAGAAGAAATTTAGTGCTCAACCTCAATTTAAATCCCTATATACTGATTTTATGGCTGACTACTTAGCCTCTGGTCACATGATATACGCTCATAATACTGATCTAACTGTACCTCATTACTTCCTTTCTCACCATGGTGTTTTAAAGGAGTCTAGCAGCACAACTCGTTTACGTACTGTATTTGATGCTAGTTCTGAAACCTCTAATGGTATTTCTCTTAATAATATTTTATTAACAGGCAAAAAGATGCAAACGAATATTTGTGATTTATTACTAAATTTTCGGATTCATAACGTTGTTTTTTCTTGTGACATCGTCAAATGTATAGACAGGTAAAAATGCACCCTGAGGACCAGTGCTATCAGATGATCTTACGGCGTGAAAGTCCAGAACAGCCCTCTTTAATCTACAAGCTCACGACAGTGACTTACGGAGTGAATTGTTCACCGTATCTTGCCATTAGAACCTTACATCAGCTCGCTGCAGACGAAGGTGACTCCTATCCTGAAGCTGCAAATATTCTACGCATGCAGACGTTCGTAGATGACATCATCTCTGGAGCTGACTCTGAAGAAAAGGTTTTGAGCCTCCGTAAGCAACTCATCTCGATCCTGGCTCTCGGAGGCTTTGAACTACGCAAATGGACATCTAACTCCAGTCAACTGCTGCAAGATCTTCCTGATGCTCATTTAGAGACCCCTGTATTCCTTCAAGGCAGTAAACAACCACATTTCACTATATTAGGTCTTCACTGGTCCGATACGTTTACCTATAATTTGAATTTTCCTCACAATTCCAGGACTAAACGTCAAATTCTCGGTATCATTGATCAGATTTACGACCCTTGTGGCTTTCTCTCACCCATTGTTATGTGGGCCAAGCGTTTTATGCACCTACTCTGGATCAAAGGATTGAACTGGGATGAACCACTTCCATCTGAACAATTGAAATTATGGCAAACCTTTACAGACTCGGCTAATGCTCTACGAGAAATTGTAATTCCTCGTGCATTACGAGTAACACACTCGAGAAACTTTGAGTTACACGGTTTCTCAGATGCTTCTGAGAACGGTTATGCCGCCGTCGTTTATTTGAGATGCCAACTTAGCGACGACTCTGTGTTAATTCGGCAAGTAATATCGAAGACTCGGGTAGCCCCTCTGAAAAGGCTCACGGTACCTCGATTAGAGCTAAGTGCAGCTCATTTACTCGCCCACCTAGTGGGATATGTTATCTCTCTTTTTGAAAAAAGGGTGGAATTTTCTTCTGTATTTCTATGGTGTGATTCGACAGTAACACTGACATGGTTACAAACACCTCTTCAGCGATTGAAGACGTTTGTCGCCAGCCGGATAGCCCAGATACAAGAATTAGTGCCTTCTCATTACTGGAGACACGTAGCGAGTGAAGATAATCCTGCTGATTGCGCGTCACGTGGGTTACTTCCTAAAGATTTACCACAGCACTCATTATGGTGGTACGGCCCCCTTTGGCTACAAAAATCTAATGATAACTGGCCGGTATCTCATTTTATGCCTGCAAAACTTACTGACACAGGAGAAGAGAAACCCATTTCACCTATATCTCTCATATCAACTGCTCCTCATGAATGGGAGCTCCTCACTCAGTTTTCTCACTTTAGCCGACTCCAGCGTGTGATGGCTTATATTTTGCGATTTACTCATAACGCTCGTCATTCAAGAAAGCTCGATGGTCCTCTCAACACTCTGGAAATGAGGGCGTCAAGACTGGCAATTTTCAAGATGGTTCAAGAATTAGCGTTCAGAGACTACATCGTTGCCATGAAGAAGGATCCAACTACACCTGCCTCGTCACAACTCCGCCGACTCTCTCCTTTTCTCGACAAGGATGATATCCTACGAGTGGGAGGACGTCTCAACGCTTTAAAACTTCCTACGGATGTGCAACATCCTGTGATTTTGCCCAAACGACATCATGTCATCAACCTTCTTATTGATTTTTATCATCGAAAATACTTACACTCGGGCGCTCAATTGACTCAATCACTTCTTGCACAGGATGTGTGGATACTCTCGGCCTGAAGTGTAATACGCTCTCGCATTTTTCAATGTGTTGTATGTTTTCGACACAAGCCTCACAATAAATCTCCGCTCATGGGTGATTTACCAAAAGCAAGATTAACTCCTTCTCGTCCGTTTCTCAACACCGGAATTGACTACGGAGGTCCTTTTAACATCAAAATGCACAATTTGCGCTCGATTCGCTTGACCAAAGCATATATTTGTATCTTTGTTTGCCTTGTGACAAAGGCTGTACATATTGAAGTAGTATCGGACCTGTCGACAGATGGGTTTATTGCCGCTCTCACCCGATTTGTGTCTAGACGCGGTCTTTGCACAAATATTTATTCTGACTGTGGAACGAATTTCGTTGGAGCGAATAATGCTTTACAAAATCTCATCATCTCTTCAGGCCGAACCCCTCTTGCTGAATTCTCATCACAACACAATATTAACTTTCATTTCAACCCGCCTGCAGCTCCTCATCAAGGTGGTCTTTGGGAAGCAGCAATCAAGAGTGCAAAACATCACCTCCGACGAGTCATCGGTGAACATATTTTTACTCTATGTGAATTTTCCACTCTCACAACTCAAGTAGAGGCTATTTTGAATTCGAGACCTCTCACACCTCTGTCAAACGACGCCTCAGACCTCAATGCACTCACCCTGGGTCACTTCTTAATAGGATCTTCATTGGTTTCAGTTCCAGAAGAGGATCTTTTCAACGTTCCTGCCAACCGACTCAAGCACTGGCAGCTAATCAAGGCCTTTCACCAGCGTATTTGGAAGAGATGGCATCTAGAATATATCCATACTCTTCAGCAACGGGGGAAGTGGAACGTGCCAACTGTCAACCTGCGCGTCGGCGACCTCGTGTAAGTGCATCAACCTGCACAACCTCTCGCATGGCCTCTGGCTAGGATAAGTAGTGTTTCTCCAGGAAAGGATGGTGTAGTAAAAGTGGTTCATTTGAAGACAAAGCAGGGAACCTTGACAAGACCTGCTCACAACGTTTTCCCTCTACCTCTACGCTCATAATGAACTTGCGCCATACTTGCGCTCACTTTTGTAAAAGAGATATTTATATTTTCCTTTATGAACTTTTTATTTTTATAAACTCTCAAGATATTATATTTGTGTTAGTTCTCTTTGAATCCTAGAAGGATTCAAGGCCCCCGGTATATTACGTATTTAAAATTAATATAGACTCATTTCTTTTATTTTAAACCCGCCGCCAAAGTCAGACAAAGCTCACCCGTGATAAGGTTGGTTCTGCAGTTTGAACCAGGCAGAGCAAGTTAGACCTTTCGGGAGTGTAGATCGATCCCCTACGTTCTAGTATACTATTATACTTTTCAATCTCCGTACCTTAGGTACTAGAATACGTGAATGTAACTATTTTATTAATTTTTATACCGAATGTGACCAGTGCGTGGAATACGAACAAGTTTTCTGGCCAGAAATCGCTTATTTAATACACGAGTGTGATAAGTGTGTATTCCACGGTGCACGTAAGTACAAACTATTAATTTATATAATTATAATAACTATTGGTCCTCCGAAAGTATTGTTACCAAATAGATGTTGTAGTACCTCGGCAAATAGATTAACAAATTAAGGTATAAACCCAGGTTATTCAATAATTTCTTCCATACACATTTTATAGATATAAAAAATTTATTAAATTTAGGACATAAAAGGTGTAAAGAGATTTTATCTCTTATTTTTATAAGCATCTACAGTAATCACATTCTATGTAGATCATTCAAAAAAGGTTGAATTCTTCCTAATCTGTATATCTGAATGAAAAATAGCAATCTCATATTTTTTATCGGACAAAATCTGATATTGTATGGTTTTTGCCGAGAACAACGATCAATTATCATCCCTCATGCTCTCAATAATATCAAACACATGAAATTTTTGTTTTGTAATAAGACTCTATGGTTCTATAATTAATCATTGGAAATTGAGCAATCAAAAAGTTGTGACACCAACTTAAAAATTTTGTGGGTAATAAGCTTATGATAAATTATGTTTTCGTTATTGGAAAATTATTTTGTACTTTTTAGTAGGTGAAAATTATATATTCGGGTTGTTTTTTTTTTAATTTTTTTATTTCATCATTTTTAGTGGTATGACTAATTCCTATCTACATTATAATCAAATTTTGTTTCATGCCGTTGATTATATTGGCAAAATTGGCAATATTTATCCATGCAAATTTCTGATGTGTATATCCCTCTAATCATATTGCTTGATTGTTGTTCAAATAATTGACACGCCCTTGAAGAATACAATAAACATATCAGTCTGTCAGACAATTACATTGAGTAATTTTTGTTTGAAATTCCCTTGATAAAATTTCCTAAAATCCTACATATTTTTTCTTATCTTGAAATTATTCTTTGTCATTTTTGTTAAAAACATGTTAATAATCTTGTAATGAAAACTCTCTGGCAAATATACAATACTATCTTTAATAATTATTAGGAAAAACATTTTTTACACATAAAATATTATTAAAATCCTAGTGCAAATTGATAGTAAAATTATATGTAATGAATTATCTCTTGGTATTTAATGACACAATGAAGTTTTCACCTAAGGATTATTGAATATTTTGCTTGTGGTAAATAACTAAATTGTATTTTCAGTGTATTTATTATGTCTTATCTCATTTAAGTTATACCAAGTTATATATGAATATGGGTAAACCCTAAAAAAAACACTTTCATGGGGAAAATTCATTCATTAGTACATGGGTTCCCAAACTGGTGGTTGTGAAGGCAGGTGGGGCAGAAGACCAGTTGGAAAGTAATAAGATAAATTCTCATTTAGTTAAGATTTAAGTACACAAATTATAAAATTGAAAACTAAATTTACACCTAAGATTTGTTTTACGTAGGTAATTTTGTTGACCATGGTGTTAAGAAAATTTAAATGAAATTCACCCATTTATAAGAAAATTATAAAAGTAAAAGTTGTGTAAATTTTGTTAACTGGTGAGGAGAATATTTACAGATTGTCAGCTGACCCAATCAATGTCAACATAAGACTCTCTACCAGAATTACTCCAAAATGAAGGGTTGGAAATAAAAAATGATTTGCTTGCCAAATATGATTTTGACTAAATGGACAAATCTTCATTTTGTATAAAACATTTGAAAGTGGATCCCAGGCAGCTCTTCGGAAATACATACTTGCCTTTTTCAAGCAACTACTTGAGCAAAAAAGCATTTTCAGCACTTGTTGCAATAAAAGCAAAATATAGAAACAAAATTGATGATGCTAATGATTTGTGTTGTGCTCTTAACCAAAATACAACCTCAAATAGACACGCAAGTAAAAAAATACAAGTTCATACATCTCACTAACAGATTTTTCACTTATCAGTTAAAATTTACCTTGCAAATTAAAAGTTGAAATGTTATATGATGTTTCTTGTGAAAGTATGTATAAATAAATTAATATACATAAATAGGTGTATGTATACTTCTACATATATATACATATATTTATATATATATATATATATATATACACCCTGCTAACAATACGGAGACCATACATTGGTCATTTTGCATTCAAACTGGCAGCCGGGTACACGGCTGCCACATAGTAATCCATGGTAATGTAACACCCTCTGACAATAATCGAAATAAAAACCATGTCAATAAGTGTAAAAAGAAGTGTTTTATTGGAGCTATACTGTATTTGGAAGTTCTATGGTCGTTCTGAATTTTTAAAAAATAATTTGTAATAACCAAACGGTGCTCGTATTGATAGCAGAGTGAACGGGATTTGTATATCACTAGTTCGTAACATTTCCGCCAGGGGCAGCATAGTCGCCTCCTGTATATAAATTTACTGTATATTTCAACCATTCTCTAACATTATGGCAGCCACAAACTTGGCAACATTGCTGGCATCCACATGGATATCAATAGTACTACGTAATGTATATATTTGAATTGGACAAAGAATCGCTGGAAAGTGACCAATCGGGGGTTTTTGAGGATGCTGAAATCAATGCCGTCATCGAAAGTCACCGGGGATGTACTGGTGAGGCTAAACCCATGTGCAAAAGGGGTTGAATTAGGGTAAAAATGTCAGATGCCTAAGAATAGCGGTATAATGACCGTTCGGGGGTTTTTGAGAATGCTAAATTCAATGGTGTCATCTAGAGTCACCGGGGATGGACCGGATGTGACTCTATGTAAGTACCAAAGGGATGATTTGGGGTAAAAAAGTCAAAAGTCAAAAAATCGCTGGAACATAACCACTCGGGGGTTTTTGAGGATGCTGAATTCAATGCCGCTATCGAAAGTCACGGGGGATGGACAGATGATACTCTACGTGAGTGCCAAAGGGATGATTTGGGGTAGAAATGTCAAAAGTGAAACAATTACTAGAAAATAAAAACTTGGGGAAATTTGATGAGGCGGAATTCAATGCCCTCACCGAAAGTAACCGGTAATGCATTGGTGTGGTTCCACGAGAGTACCAAAGGGGTGAATTGGGGTGAGATAGTCAGAGGTCAAAAAATCGCTGAAAAATATCCGCTTGGGGGTTTTTGAGGATGCTGAATTCAATGCCGTCATCGGAAGTCTCCGGGGATGTACTTGTGAGGCTAAATCCATGTACCAAAGGGGTTGAATTAGGGTAAAAATGCCAGATGTCTAAGAATCGCGGGATAATTACCGTTCGGGGATTTTTGAGGATGCTAAATTCAATGGCGTCATCTCGAGTCACCGGGAATGGACCGGATGTGACTCTACGTAAGAACCAAAGGGATGATTTGGGGTAAAAAAGTCAAAAGTCAAAAAATAACTAGAAAATAACCTCTCGGGGATTTTTGGTAAGGCGGAATTTAATGCCGTCCCAGAAAGTTGCCGGGGATGCACTGGTATAGTTCCACGCGAGTACCAAAGGGGTGGTTGGGGTGAAAAAGTCAAAACTCAAAAAATCGCTGGAACATAACAACTCGGGGGTTTTTGAGGATGCTGAATTCAATCCCGCCATCGAAAGTCACCGGGGATGGACAGATGAGACTCTACGTAAGTGTCAAAGGGATGATTTGGGGTAGAAATGTAAAAAGTCAAAAAAAATACTAGAAAATAACAACTCTGGGAATTTTGATGAGGCGGAATTCAATGCCGTTATCGAAAGTCACCGGGAATGCATTGGTGTGGTTCCACGCGAGTACCAAAGGGGTGAATTGGGGTGAAAATGTCAGCAGTCAAAAAATCGCTGGAAAATATCCGCACTGAGGTTTTTGGGGACGCTGAATTCAATGCCGTCGACGAAAGTCTCCGGGGATGTACTGGTGAGGCTAAACCCATGCACCAATGGGGTTGAATTAGGGTCAAAATGTCAGATGCCTAAAAATCGCGGGAAATGACCGTTTGGGGGTTTCTGAGGATGCTAAATTCAATGACGTCATCTAGAGTCACCGGGGATGGACTGTTGTGACTCTACGTTAGTACCAAAGGGATGATTTGGGGTAGAAATGTCAAAAGTCAAAAATACTAGAAAATAAGAACTCGGGAATTTTTGATTATACGGAATTCAATGCCGTCACCGAAAGTCACCGGGGATCCACTGGTGTGGTTCCACGCGACTAGCAAAGGGGTAAATTGGGGTGAAAATGTCAGAAGTATAACAAATCGCTGGAACATAACCGCTTGGGGGTTTCTGAGCGTTCTGATATCAATGGCGTCATCGAAAGTCACCGGGGATGGACGTATGTGACTCTACGTGAGTGCCAAAGGGATGAATTGGGGTAAAAATGTCAAAAGTCAAAACATTACTTGAAATTTACCACTCGGAGGTTTTTGAGGATGCTGAATTGAATGCCGTCATCGAAAGACACCAGGGAGGGACGGGTGTATGCTCTACGGGAGTAGCAAAGGGAGAATTGGGGTAAAAAGGTCAGAGGCCAAGAGATCGATATAAAATGATCACTGGGGGTTTTTAATGATGCTGAGTCTAATCCTAGCACCGAAGTTATCCATGTACAATCCGGGATAGGACTGCGGGTGTCGCTGTGGGTGATTTGAGGTAAAACTTGCCAGAATCTTAAATATTGCCCAAAAATGGGCATTCGAAGATTTTCGAAGATCCTAGTCCCTTGTCATCAAAACAGGATGTAAGGGGTTACCAAGGGGTGATTATATCCCATTGACAATAAATCGCCCGAAATTGGCATGTTTCCAACTATGCAACATAACCAAAAGAAAGAGTCGGGTTCCCGACCTTGTATTGGACAGAAGCTGTGCTACATCTATTGACAGAAATGTTTGTGATATGAAAATATAAACAGGCGGCACTCCGATAGCAGTTCTAGCACGTTTGTTTACGTCATGTCTGTCAAACTAATCTTTATAGCTTGAAGCAGTGTTTCAATGCAGCCTGGCCATGTGCTTTAAGAATTTTAAAGACTGTATGCTCGAACGATTCAATTTGAAAAGATAACCGTTTGTCCCAAATTGATAATTTTAAAAAATTAAATTTTTTATTTAATTTTTAAAATAATGTATATTGTCTACCTAATTGTCATATATTTTCTTTCCATTTTTACTTAGACTATCTAAACATTTATGTTTGTTTTCTCATTCTTCTTCGGGTAATTAATTTTCTCTCTTTTCGTGTTATTTTCTTTTTTTCTTTTAAAAAGGATGGTATCGTTAGCGGGGGCAGCGGTTGACTTTTCAACCATCCGTTAATGAAAAATTTCTACTATAACCGTAAATAAAAAAACTATAAATAAGTAGACCTTATATTTTTTCAACCTTTATACAACTTAAAATAAACGACAAAGAGAATTTGTTGACCCACATCATTTCATCGACTTATCTTGATCAGTTTATATATTCAGAAAACCTATTATGCCAATATTTACAAATTGCAAGCTTAACCTTTAACTACCGTCATCGTGCCTGACCATCAGCGAAGGGTTAGCCGAAGAAGACAGTGATTCAGGTGCTGTATCTAATGACCAACTTTTAGAAGGCATTAAAGAGAATAGGGGAATTGTGCAACAGAGTGCAGAAGTAATTTAGTAAAAGATCATGATACCGAATCTCAACGAAGTGCATCAGACGATGAAAATGATTTCGAAAAACTGCAACCTCCAGAAATTTACAAAATTTTCTATTTGTATAGATAAATTGTTATAAACAATGTAGAATTGGTCCAGCAACAAAAAATAGAAGGACTAGTTACACTTTTTAAGCTGACTTTGATCAGCCAATATGTCTAGAATGTTCTGAGCCGCTGTGTAAATACTGCTGTCAAAATTGAGTTATTATTTCTAATGCGTTTCCATAAATAAAGCTTATAATGAGTCAAATGTTATCTTGTACATAAAGTTAAGTGTGTACAATCAGTGAACAAGATATAATTAGTGTATGTTAATTATCGTGCGATTATAAGTCTTTTTAGCTAAACTGCGCTAAAATCTGTAGGTTTTATTTACTAAAGACATGTGCAGGACGGTAGTAAAGGTCAATAAATACTGAATCATCTTTCGTTAATCTCTGTATTGTATACATGAACCTAAATGACATCTGTGCGAGAGTTGTCAGTTTATATTACGATATCAAACTGTCTGGTGTAAACAAACATAGGTCCAAGCCGTACAAAGATAAAGCCTCGCACTCGACAAGTACTCTCGTGGACGAATGCCCGAAAAACTGACTTTCTGCATTCTATCTTTTCCATCCCTTTCTCTCATTTACATACGGCGTAAACGTAAATAATTTATCGTATTCTCCCAGCGTCAAAATGGTCGTATAAAGACGGAAACATTTGTTTCTATCCTCGACTTTAGCCGCTGGTAGTCTATATTTTATTTTATTAATATGTTTATTGAATACATTGGTATTAACTTTTAGTGAATATATATGGCGTAGGCCATATTAAGTGTTACATCTGTTAATACAAGTGTTAACATGTTTGTAATGTTACCAAATATATAACAATATACAGCAAATAATAGTCACTTTTAGATTATTAAAATCGGAAAGAGATGATATGACAATTAATTTGAAAAGCAAGTTAAATTAAAAAATAAATACTTTATCGATCCTATAGTATCTAAGAGCACCAAGGGAAAAGAACGAGATGCATTGACCGGACCATTAAGATAAGTTTGGCCATCAAGTAAACAAACGCGTCAGAATGGCTTTCGGAGTGTCGGCTGTTTATGTTTCCATATCAGAATTGTGTCTGTAAATACACAGCATAGTTCTCTCCAAGATAGGGTCGCGAATCCACAGCTGTATGTCCTAAAATAGCATGTTTACAAATTCCTGAAGTACTTACATCGAGGACTCTAATGAAACACTTGGCAACAATATCTCAACTTTTTCAAATGAATGACCAAGGTATTAAAGAGCTAGCGTTATTTATAGGCCATACAACATCATTTTTATCAATAATAACATTATATATATATTTTTTCATCCAAATACTCAAAAATAGTTTGAAAGATATAAATAATGTAGATAAGAAAGAACACGTGGATATATACACACATTCTATGACCATAAGGGCAAAACATTTTAAGTACTTATTTAAGGATACATGTATCATAGGTGTTAATATGCCAATTAAACTAGAGAGCAGTTCAGGCGGTTTAGGCAATGGTAAATATTAAAAATTCTTTATTTCTATATCTCTGCAGACTATATGTAAGGATATAGTTCTTCCCAATGTATATTGCAGTGTAGTTAGGAATCAAGACGTTTTCAGTAAGCAATGTAATTAATCTATTATGTTTATCCTCGATATTCTAGTCCCAAGAGTAACTTTAATGTCTATTGGATTTTCACTCACTTTAGAGTTGCATGAAAAACTGTTTCAAGTATGGTGATCATTGGTACGGAAACAAATACAGTAGTGCATGGATAATTCGAGGTAGATGGCACCGAGACACCGTCGGATTACCGAAAACTTGGATTACACGGAAATATCTTCCTGTACACTAGAAAAAAAACAGGAGTTCTAATGAACCCTAATACTATAATTAATAATGCACAAAATACGTATGTAGAACTTTATTGATTACAGTACATGCATAAATTAATGTTGCTTGGCTCTCCAAGACCACTGTACTGAATCTTGCTTGCAAGGATACTATACGATATAAATACCATAGTCTACTAAGTATCGGTAATTATAGCTAGAAAATAGCCGATGCCCGTTGTAAACTTTATCAGGACGCCCAATGTTTTGATCGTAGATAGTCTTTTTGTTCGCCTACCATAAAAATAAAACGAGATTATCAGAAAAATATCAGTAAATTTGAAGTATAGTGAACAATTACCGTGATCATCGGTAAAAATATTTATGATTATCAACGTCTAAAGATTGATTACAAAACGTTTTATAAGCTCTTGGTTAGGGTTGCTTAACTGAAGTAATTTTCTATCAACGAAGAATAGAGAATATTCAAATTGAAATATTAAGTTTGTAATTAGGAGTTATTTATTCACTGGTATTGGTAGTGGTAGGATTCGTAAAATATATAAACTAAGGGGACAGTTTTGAGAAGTGATTGAGTATTAGAAAACTTTGTCTTGAGATCAGACACAGCCGGACGAACTAAAATCATTCTGATACTAACTATAAAAATGTCGACCGAAGAACGGAGAGATTTTTTAAAGTGAAAAAAAATCTACAAAACATTCATTATCTTTTACGTCTTGTTTTTTTAACAAGAAATACCATCATAGTGACTAATTTCATTCTGTCACTGCATAACGCAATTTTACAGCTAGTTTTTGAAGACGGGTTCCTCAGCTATATTCGCCAAAATATTTGTAATTTTTTTCACCATAATAATAATAATAATAAATCAAATTGTAGATATGCGAGCCAGGAGGGATACGGGTAAAGATAGAATTAAAGAAGAAGATTAAAATATATTTAAATCTTATCAGATATATTTTCAGGTGCATTCAACATGCCTTGATGAAAGTAACATTACAGTAAAGGTGAAATGTCATCCTTTCGGAAAATATCTAAGGGAGGAATTAAATAAATTTTTTAACCTGCCAACAACGACTACCAGGACAATTTAATGAATGTAGTTAAAGAAGAACATTTAGAAAAAATAGGTCTTTACTCAAACACAATTGTACCTATAACAACCTATGACAAATCAAATATGATGGATAAATAAAATAGATGTATTACATTGCTTACCGAAATCGTTTTTCACCGTGATGTCTACAATGCAATATACATTGGGAATAACTATATCCTTACATACATTCTTTAGAGATGTAGAATTAAAGAAGTTTAAATATTTACCATTGCTTACACCACCTGAACTGCTCTCTAGTTTTATTGGCAGAAAACCACCTATGATACATGAATCCTTATATAAATACTTAAAATGTTTTGCCCTTATCTTGATAAAATATTTATACTGATTGGTATTGGCACTAAAATGTCACATCTTCGTGAAAATTGTACTCCTTGTTAGAATACTATATGCTTATAAAGCATATGCTCACAGAAAAATAAAACAGTTTTTGGTTACATTTGGCTGTCGTAAGTACAGAAATACTATTATTTCAATGTTTAATTTTTTTACCCGAAAATGGTAATTTGTGCTCGTTTGAACCTATAAAATATGGACGTGTTCGTTAGGCCTACGTGAACAAGAAATTAACATTAGATGAGATTAGACCAAATAAAAGCCTTCTTTTATTTACAATGTACAATATAGTTAGATTTTTCTGGTTACCTACCTAAGGTAAAGGTGATATAATATTTGTTGTTTTTCTACTATAGGCCTAACTTTTAAAACTTACTGTAAATAAACTTTATGCCAACCCTTTACTTATCCTTTAATATTTTTTTACAAGCAGTAAAAACTTAAAATTGAAATTTTCATTATTTTTAATACACTGAAGAAGAAATGTTGAAGAAAATTCGATGTATTAGTTTAAACATTCTGCAAAATCGTTCTTAAACTGCAAAAACTCTTACAAGATTGTAACAGGAAAGAAATAGAATTTAAAAATTGTGGCAGAAAGCTCAATGAGATAAAATAAATTAAATGAGAATAAATTTACTTTTGTAAAGTAAAGGATATAGGAGAAGTTAGTGTACTAACTCTAACACTGATAATTAAATGAGAAATTCAGAAGAAAAAAGTTGAATTCGTACTTGGCCTTTATCCCGTGCAGTGCACGCCTGGAAATCTAGATTGAATATTATTAAAGATGAAACCGTTCATTTAGTTGCAGATCTGTTGAGGGTTTTGAAAACATGTAACCAATCCAGAGAATCGATGGATACCGGTCTACACCTAACCTGCAGATTCACAAAACAATCGTCTACTTGCACTCCTGTATTTTTTCCCTGGAGAACTATTCCTAATATTCGACAGAGTACTGAACACCTTCAATGGGGCGGGGAAATTTTAAAATATCAAGGACACGAAAAACGCGACCCGTATGGCATAGGTTTAGCAAGTGCCTCCTTTTTTTTATCAAAACATACGTCAAAGAGAGTAATATCTTTTATAAGACAGTGGCGTGTGTACTAGCCTAAATAAAGAAATGAATTAAATTGAGGGTTTAAATTTATTTGTGGATATTTGTTTTTATTACAAACAATAAATTTGTTAAGTTTCATTTCGTTAATTCATATTAAAAATAACGAATAATAGAATTTTAACAATCTTTTAGTGTGACAATTTCTAAGACAACTTAAGATAACTATGTACTATTGTAGCTGAAACGAAACTGATTGTAAAGAGACGTCCCGTGTGGTTGTATGTTGAAATTAGAGGGAGAAATGGCGGTATAAATTTCGCATTGTAACACGTGACCAAGTAGCGCCTGGGATCGAACAAGTCATGTACGTGTTTGTGTAATGTTTATTTTTGATCTCTGAAAGGATGACCACATCATTCAGTTTTATCAGTTTTAATCTTGTGACAGGGACCATTATAGTTACTTCATGATAGTAGCTGTTTACTTCAGCTAGTTCATTCCCTCCAAAGGATAAAAACACCAAAATAAAATCTTATTTGGTTGAATGTTTCACTTTACAAGTCATAATATTCTACCTCTAGTTTACCTTCTCTTCTCACAATTAGGTCTATACTCCAATTCATTATTTGCTACTCCCATAGAGGATCACCCGTATATCCCCATTGACGATCGATAACGGTAAAAGGCTCAGCACCATTAAAACTTCCCGAGTGATTATTATATATATATATTTTTTGCCTTCTGACAATTTTAACTCAAATTAGCAATTTTCTACTCTCGTAGAGCAACACCCAAGCATCCCTGTTTAATAATGTAGACAGTATTGGACTCAGCACCCTCCAAAACACTACGATTGATCATTTTCTAGTTTTTTTCCCTTCTCACAATTATACCCCCAATTCATCATTTACTACTCTCATAGAGGGTCACCCGTGTATCCTCATTGACGTTCGATTATGGTAAACGACTCAGCACCATTAAAGCCCACCCGAATGATCATTTTCAATTGTTTTTTTTGCCTTCTGACAATTTTACCCTAATTTACTCCTTTTCTACTCCCTTAAAGCCACACCAGTGCATTACCGATAAATATGGAAGACGGTATTGGACTCACCAACCTAAAAAACACTACGTTTGATCATACTCTAGCTTTGTCTTGCCTTTTCAGATTTATACTCCAATTCATCATTTGCTACTCTTATAGAGGATCACCCATGTAAAAGACTAAGCACCTTTAAAACACCTAAGTGATCATTTTCTATTGTTTTTTTGCCTTCTGAAAATTTTACCCCAATTCATCCCCTTTCTACTCCCGTAGAGCCACATCCGTGCATCCCATTATAATATTGAAGGCGGTATTCTACTCAGAACCCTCCAAAACACTACGATTTATCATATTCTAGCTTTGTTTTGCCATGTCACAATTAATTATACTCCATTTCATCATTTGCTACTCCCATAGAGGGTCACCCGCGTATCCCCATTGACGTTCGATAACGGTGAAAGACTCAGCACCATTAAAATCCACCCGAATGATCATTTTCAATTGTTTTTTTTGCCTTTTGACAATTGTACCACAATTCTACCCCTTTTCTACTCCCGTAGAGCCACATCCGTGCATTCCCGATTAATATGGAAGACGGTATTGGACTCAGCTACCTCCAAAACACTACGATTGATCATATTCTAGCTATGTTTTGCCTTATCACATTTATACTCCAATTCATCATTTGCTACTCCCATAGAGGATCACCTGTTTATCCCAATTACGTTCGATAACGGTAAAAGACTCAGCACCATTAAAACCCTCCGACTGATCATTTTCTAGTTTTTTTTTGCCTTTTGTCATTTTGACCCCAAGTCAAAATCCTCCTTTATAACTCCTATAGAGCCCCACCCGTTCATCCCCGTTTAATTTTGTTCACAGTAGTGGACTCAGCATCCTTAAAAACATCCCAATTGATTATTTCCTAGCTTTTTTTTGTGTTCCGATATTTTACCCTAATTGATCCTTTTGCTACTCCTGTAGAGGCACACACTTGTATCCCCGTCAGCTTTCGATAGTTGTACACGTTTATGAAAACTAACAACTAAGACTTATGTGAGTTGAGTAAATAATTGGCCAGCTGAAATGAAGAAGGACCATACTAATGTTTGTGTTTTTACCGTGATTACACACACGTGTCTTAGAGTCTAAACATTTGACTAGTCAGATAGTAGCACCATACTGGCAACACTGTTGGTTCTCGTATCGTTAGTAGCGTGGGAATAATATACACACCGGCTGCCATATTGTTATTAGAAGGAACGAAAATATACACTGGCTGCCATATTGATGCCTAAATGAAATGCTGCCGTATTGATAGTACTTCAGTCAATTTTGTATTTTTAAGATTTTATAAAATCAAAGTATATGGAGTAGTATCATGTTTATTAGAAATAAATTATACACGACGAAAAACATTTATACTCCACTCTTTCAAGTGGCTGCCATATGGTTGCAAAATGAAATGCTGCCATATTGATAGCGGGATGTATATATATATATATATATATATATATATATATATATATATATATATATATATATATATATATATATATATATATATATATATTATAATATATATTATAACTTGACTTTTGTTATAATTATAATTTATTTTTAATGTTATTTATTTACCTTACCTATCCAATATCACACCTTCAGGTTTATAAAGAATTAACACTCTTATAATTTTTAAACATCACTTGCATTTATTCTTTACGCATTATACCAAATCCGTCCCCACCAATCCGTCTGCCTTCTTCTCGAGTTCCCTTCAAAACTTCCCCCACGTCTCCCGATCATTTAGTTTTTATTGAAATCCTTAATCTCTCCCACTACCAATGTGTTCTTTGTAAGTTCCCACAGTTTCCATCTAACGGTACACGGTTATTTTCCCAGGCTATATCGATCAGTGGATTTTCCCGTCCAAATAAGTTTGGACCCTTCTATTGTCAAATTGCCGGCACATAGTTTATAGCTTTCCCGGAAAAGGATAATGGATGGTACCTACTCTGTCAGCACTTTACATAACTATTTGTCTTTCTTTGCTAAATCCTATAGATATTTATTTTAGCAACTAACTGAATTTACTCTAAAGCCTCGTATTTTATGTTATAGAGTCCCCAGAATTTTAAAATTAATTTTCTTTGATTTATTAAATTTAAATTTTACAATATTTGAATGCTATGACATAAAAGAACAATTTGTTTTAAATTTTTCACCCAATCTTAAATTTCCAATACAAATATAACCAACTTAATAAGGTTAACAACCAAAAGGGAGAATATTAATTTCTTTTACTAAGACGAGTATTTTGTTACAGGGTTAAGATTCATTCTGAATAAAACAAACAACCAATTGCGTTTAAGCTAAAAATACATATTAAAATCACTAACAGTTAATTATAATTATCTTACAATTTTAAAACATGTCATTAGAATATGCTGCATAATTAATTATTAAACTGAATAAAATAATTCAATAGTTTAATGTTATTAATACCAAACAAAATCAAGTGTCGCAAATATAATGCTATAATTATTGATTCAATTTACTCAGTTTTGTGAAATGTTTTAGTGATTAAATGTTTTAGTTGACAGTGTATTACTTAAAACTATTACAAAATAGCTGACAGATGAAGTAACTTAATTGAAAGCCTTACAAGTTTATTAAGAAGTTAAAATTAATATGCATACGTTCCTAAATGGTTTATAATTATAATACTGTTATACCTTCTCAATTAACCTCAATTTTAATTAGTTACAACAAATATAATTATTCTCCCATTTATATTAGAAAAATTGTTAGATCATTTCTCTTATCAAATATTCCATAATTACAAAATCACATCATACAAATTAACAACCTTTCTTTAAAATCAAATGTGAAAATTTTACAATTCATTTGACTTGTTTAACTAAATAATAATTTTATAACTTCCTAATTAAATTTCCTCTTTGCGCAGTTTATTAAATTTAAGTTCGTTATTCATTGTTTATTATTTTTTTTCGTAGCACAAATATTACTATTATTTTTTTTTTTAATCAAGAAGTATTATATGATTTTGGTAATTTACAACATATGGTCAACATAAGGTCGAATTGTCCTTGACTACTGCAGGTGTTTTCCTCTCTCAAATGGGGTATTTTCAATTCTTTGGCTAAATTGGCCGGGTCTATTGTGTCCTGTAAATCGAAAGTGTTCCTTCTGCTGAAAGTGAAATTAATTCTGTCATTGGGTTCGCAAATGCACCTTTACTTTTATACCTCTAATGATTAAAGTTGCTGCAACATTTAGGTCACAAAGTTGTGCCAATTTTTCAATTATCAATACAGCTGGTATTTTAGGGAGATAAGTCTTGAAAATACAATAAATTTTGTTCCACGTAATCTAACATGTTGACATGTCCCCTTCGAATTTCTACTGAAGTTAAATGATTTTGGTTTTGCTTAAGGTGGTTGTCTAAGTAATTGAACTTAGGGGTGTCAGTAATACGTGGTTCGATGTTATTTTTAAGTGTATTCAAATCTCCAGTCCTTTTTTGTTGTTGATCTTCGCACATTATTTTCACGTCTGCTAATTTAGTTTGTGTCGTTTGTTCTGATTCTGTGATCCTTTTTTCAATTGGCTCTTTTAAATTTTGTTCGGTTACATCTAATTTATTGTTTAATTCTAAGCTTTCATCCCTCAATTGTTCCTTATCCTTAACTAATACATCATTAATTTTTTCTTTAAAGTCTTCATTATTCTTAAATGACCGATCATTAATTTCCTCAACTTTTCCTTTTACGAGTATTTCGTTATTCTTATTATTTATTTTATCTAATTTGTCATTAACTTTATCTAATTTACTTAGAGTCTTATCAAACTGCACATTCAAGAATTGCATCAGCTATGCCATATCTATTCCGGTGTTTAAGCTAGTCTCTACATTCATCTCTGTGCCCACACCCAAATTTAATTCATCTACTGGCGAATTTGTTCCTACATCCTCTATCTCTTTCACCATGTCTGCTGTGTTCCTTGTCTGCCCTAATTGTTTAATTTTGTTACTATCCTCCATTTTATTTATTTTTTCTAAATTTACTTTTACTTCGTCTTGGAATAAAGCTACCAATTCGCTCTTTTACTATTTGATTCATACACCTACTTATTTATTCATGATTTAAAATTTCCTCTCTAATAATGTTCTATAGTCTTAACAATGTTCACAGTTTTTAATTAAATTTCCTTAATTAACACTTTTACTTAAGCCAACAGATTAATAAGTTTGTTTATTAATTTATGATTTATATTCACCATTTCTATTTAACCTGCCAACTAGTTGGGCGCCAAATTATAACTTAACTTTCATTTATATTTATAATTTATTTTTAATGTTATTTATTTACCTTACCTATCTAATGTCACACCTTCAGGTTTATAAAAAATTAACAATCTTATGAATTTTAAACATCACTTGCATTTATTTCTTTACACATTATACTAAATTTACATTAATATTTTGCAGTGACAGGATTGATATCTTAACTAACATTACAATTATAAAAGGTGTACTTTTGAGGCTTTAGATTTCTTATAAAATAACATAACAAAGATAATTAATTCAGTATTAAAATTGTATAGTTGCTCTCGGGTTGCTTATACGGGAACTTTGTTTCTTAAATTAGAAATGATGAAACTAGATTAAATTTTATAAATGGTAATGAAATTAAATTTGTTCTGAACTAAAATATAGATGTCTGTTGGCTACACTTATATTCAAATAATACTTATTGTTCTGAAGAGTCCCTGGAATCTTGGCCTTTGTTACCTTCTGCCTTGACACAAAAAAAAAATTACTTTAATATTTCTAAAAAAAACTTTTACGTCACACTTTTTAAAATTTACTTATAAAAAACTCTTTACTTAATTTAACAATTTATTCTTTTTACAACACTCCCATCCTTGTCCCCACAAATCCGTCTGCCTTCTTCTCGAGTTCCCTTCAAAACTTCCCACGTCTCCCGATCATTTAGTTTTTATTGAAATCCTTAATCTCTCCCACTACCAATGTGTTCTTTGTAAGTTCCCACAGTTTCCATCTAACGGTACACGGTTATTTTCCCAGGCTATATCGATCAGTGGATTTTCCCGTCCAAATAAGTTTGGACCCTTCTATTGTCAAATTGCCGGCACATAGTTTATAGCTTTCCCGGAAAAGGATAATGGATGGTACCTACTCTGTCAGCACTTTACATAACTATTTGTCTTTCTTTGCTAAATCCTATAGATATTTATTTTAGCAACTAACTGAATTTACTCTAAAGCCTCGTATTTTATGTTATAGAGTCCCCAGAATTTTAAAATTAATTTTCTTTGATTTATTAAATTTAAATTTTACAATATTTGAATGCTATGACATAAAAGAACAATTTGTTTTAAATTTTTCACCCAATCTTAAATTTCCAATACAAATATAACCAACTTAATAAGGTTAACAACCAAAAGGGAGAATATTAATTTCTTTTACTAAGACGAGTATTTTGTTACAGGGTTAAGATTCATTCTGAATAAAACAAACAACCAATTGCGTTTAAGCTAAAAATACATATTAAAATCACTAACAGTTAATTATAATTATCTTACAATTTTAAAACATGTCATTAGAATATGCTGCATAATTAATTATTAAACTGAATAAAATAATTCAATAGTTTAATGTTATTAATACCAAACAAAATCAAGTGTCGCAAATATAATGCTATAATTATTGATTCAATTTACTCAGTTTTGTGAAATGTTTTAGTGATTAAATGTTTTAGTTGACAGTGTATTACTTAAAACTATTACAAAATAGCTGACAGATGAAGTAACTTAATTGAAAGCCTTACAAGTTTATTAAGAAGTTAAAATTAATATGCATACGTTCCTAAATGGTTTATAATTATAATACTGTTATACCTTCTCAATTAACCTCAATTTTAATTAGTTACAACAAATATAATTATTCTCCCATTTATATTAGAAAAATTGTTAGATCATTTCTCTTATCAAATATTCCATAATTACAAAATCACATCATACAAATTAACAACCTTTCTTTAAAATCAAATGTGAAAATTTTACAATTCATTTGACTTGTTTAACTAAATAATAATTTTATAACTTCCTAATTAAATTTCCTCTTTGCGCAGTTTATTAAATTTAAGTTCGTTATTCATTGTTTATTATTTTTTTTCGTAGCACAAATATTACTATTATTTTTTTTTTTAATCAAGAAGTATTATATGATTTTGGTAATTTACAACATATGGTCAACATAAGGTCGAATTGTCCTTGACTACTGCAGGTGTTTTCCTCTCTCAAATGGGGTATTTTCAATTCTTTGGCTAAATTGGCCGGGTCTATTGTGTCCTGTAAATCGAAAGTGTTCCTTCTGCTGAAAGTGAAATTAATTCTGTCATTGGGTTCGCAAATGCACCTTTACTTTTATACCTCTAATGATTAAAGTTGCTGCAACATTTAGGTCACAAAGTTGTGCCAATTTTTCAATTATCAATACAGCTGGTATTTTAGGGAGATAAGTCTTGAAAATACAATAAATTTTGTTCCACGTAATCTAACATGTTGACATGTCCCCTTCGAATTTCTACTGAAGTTAAATGATTTTGGTTTTGCTTAAGGTGGTTGTCTAAGTAATTGAACTTAGGGGTGTCAGTAATACGTGGTTCGATGTTATTTTTAAGTGTATTCAAATCTCCAGTCCTTTTTTGTTGTTGATCTTCGCACATTATTTTCACGTCTGCTAATTTAGTTTGTGTCGTTTGTTCTGATTCTGTGATCCTTTTTTCAATTGGCTCTTTTAAATTTTGTTCGGTTACATCTAATTTATTGTTTAATTCTAAGCTTTCATCCCTCAATTGTTCCTTATCCTTAACTAATACATCATTAATTTTTTCTTTAAAGTCTTCATTATTCTTAAATGACCGATCATTAATTTCCTCAACTTTTCCTTTTACGAGTATTTCGTTATTCTTATTATTTATTTTATCTAATTTGTCATTAACTTTATCTAATTTACTTAGAGTCTTATCAAACTGCACATTCAAGAATTGCATCAGCTATGCCATATCTATTCCGGTGTTTAAGCTAGTCTCTACATTCATCTCTGTGCCCACACCCAAATTTAATTCATCTACTGGCGAATTTGTTCCTACATCCTCTATCTCTTTCACCATGTCTGCTGTGTTCCTTGTCTGCCCTAATTGTTTAATTTTGTTACTATCCTCCATTTTATTTATTTTTTCTAAATTTACTTTTACTTCGTCTTGGAATAAAGCTACCAATTCGCTCTTTTACTATTTGATTCATACACCTACTTATTTATTCATGATTTAAAATTTCCTCTCTAATAATGTTCTATAGTCTTAACAATGTTCACAGTTTTTAATTAAATTTCCTTAATTAACACTTTTACTTAAGCCAACAGATTAATAAGTTTGTTTATTAATTTATGATTTATATTCACCATTTCTATTTAACCTGCCAACTAGTTGGGCGCCAAATTATAACTTAACTTTCATTTATATTTATAATTTATTTTTAATGTTATTTATTTACCTTACCTATCTAATGTCACACCTTCAGGTTTATAAAAAATTAACAATCTTATGAATTTTAAACATCACTTGCATTTATTTCTTTACACATTATACTAAATTTACATTAATATTTTGCAGTGACAGGATTGATATCTTAACTAACATTACAATTATAAAAGGTGTACTTTTGAGGCTTTAGATTTCTTATAAAATAACATAACAAAGATAATTAATTCAGTATTAAAATTGTATAGTTGCTCTCGGGTTGCTTATACGGGAACTTTGTTTCTTAAATTAGAAATGATGAAACTAGATTAAATTTTATAAATGGTAATGAAATTAAATTTGTTCTGAACTAAAATATAGATGTCTGTTGGCTACACTTATATTCAAATAATACTTATTGTTCTGAAGAGTCCCTGGAATCTTGGCCTTTGTTACCTTCTGCCTTGACACAAAAAAAAAATTACTTTAATATTTCTAAAAAAAACTTTTACGTCACACTTTTTAAAATTTACTTATAAAAAACTCTTTACTTAATTTAACAATTTATTCTTTTTACAACACTCCCATCCTTGTCCCCACAAATCCGTCTGCCTTCTTCTCGAGTTCCCTTCAAAACTTCCCACGTCTCCCGATCATTTAGTTTTTATTGAAATCCTTAATCTCTCCCACTACCAATGTGTTCTTTGTAAGTTCCCACAGTTTCCATCTAACGGTACACGGTTATTTTCCCAGGCTATATCGATCAGTGGATTTTCCCGTCCAAATAAGTTTGGACCCTTCTATTGTCAAATTGCCGGCACATAGTTTATAGCTTTCCCGGAAAAGGATAATGGATGGTACCTACTTTGTCGGCACTTTACATAACTATTTGTGTCTTTCTTTGCTAAATCCTATAGATATTTATTTTAGCAACTAACTGAATTTACTGTAAAGCCTCGTACTTTATGTTATAACATATATATATATATATATATATATATATATATATTTAGGTTAGTTTTGGTTGGTAAAGATTATTTACATTTTTTGGACTAGGAGACTGACAGACTTATCTTGGTAAGAGTCCACTCTGTAGTCTTGAAATAGAAACACATAAAAGCACTTAACCAATGATATATTTCAACCACACAGTGGTCTTTGTCAATCAAAGAAAAAACACAAAAAGAAATATGAGAGAATGAAATAAAATTTAAAAAATAAAAATGTTTATTTTATTTCATTCTCTCATATTTCTTTTTGTTTTCTCTTTGATTGACAAAGACCACTGTGTGGTCGAAATATATCATTGGTTAAGTGCTTTTATGTGTTTCTATTTCAAGACTACAGAGTGGACTCTTACCAAGGTAAGTCTGTCAGTCTTCTAGTCCAAAAATCTATCTATCTATCTATATATATATATATATATATATATATATATATATATATATATATATATATATATATATATATATATATTTAGGTTAGTTTTGGTTGGTAAAGATTATTTAGATTTTTTAGATTTTTTGGACTAGGAGACTGACAGACTTATCTTGGTAAGAGTCCACTCTGTAGTCTTGAAATAGAAACACATAAAAGCACTTAAACAATGATATATTTCAACCACACAGTGGTCTTTGTCAATCGAAGAGAAATCACAAAAAGAAATATGAGAGAATGAAATGAAATAATTATAAATTGTAATCACAGATTGTGTAGAGTAGAAATCAGATGTCACAGATTAAAGATATATATATTGTTTCCATGAGCATATGAGTGACTATAGTTTATCTCTCTTTCCCCTGACAGACTTATATAAACTATAATCACTCATATGCTCATGGAAACAATATATATATCTTTAATCTGTGCATCTGTGACATCTGATTTCTACTCTACACAATCTGTGATTACAATTTATAATTATTTTATTTCATTTTCTCATATTTCTTTTTGTGTTTTCTCTTCGATTGACAAAGACCACTGTGTGGTTGAAATATATCATTGTTTACGTGCTTTTATGTGTTTCTATTTCAAGACTACAGAGTGGACTCTTACCAAGGTAAGTCTGTCAGTCTCCTAGTCCAAAAAATCTATATATATATATATATATATATATATATATATATATATATATATATATATATATAATATTTGTTTCTTTTTTATATGCCCATATCATTTATTTATAGTGTAAAGTGGAGGGGTGAGAAATTGTTATATTTCAAAAGAAGGCGGCGTGGTACCAAAATGTTTGGAAATTCTTGCATTAGTATGATGATTGTTCTAAGTAGCTTTCTCAAGGAAGAAATTAAAAAATCTATTCGTTTTATAATTTATTTTTCTTTCATGTTATTTTTATATGTTATAGAATACTACATAAAATAAATGCTGTAATTGCTCATTTTGTTTAATTATTATCTTATAGTTCATAGTCCTTAATAAAAAAAATTCTCTCAAAACTTAAACTAGCATATTATTGTCTCCAAACGGATTGGGATGTAACTATAGTGGGACCACCAGGAGAATTAAATACTTTCAAAATTATCGTGGAACAAACATTCAAATCGAATACAGAACCTCCTCCTTTTTTAAAGTCTGTTAACAATGCTCTAAAGTTAGTTTCGAACTCCTAAGAAATATCATAAGCCATACTCTACATTTATAGGTTAGGCTATAGGTTCATTTCACATTTTAAACCAATTTTTATTAACAAGGAATGAACACTTTACTGATAATAATGCACTTAATAATCTCAGAAATGTTGTTTTAAAACTATTTATAATTTATATGCATTAAAAATATTAGTTATTTCATTTCTAAGAATGAGATAGTAGATAATCTATTATTTTATGTATAATGTTTACTTTTAACTTTAACCTAACAAATTTTATATATTATTTTTAAGAAGTATATGTTCTATCAAATTATATCCTACAAAAAGTTCTACAAATGGTTTTATATTTTCATCACAATTCATACAATATTTTAACCGCCATTCACACAATTTGGGAGCTACAACTTATAATGTTATAACTTTAAATTTGTTTTCAATATTCACATTTATTTTACATTTGCTTGTAGCTAAAAAATATCACTTATAATATTTATTATGTAGATGGAAAACTCATAAAAAATCATGTATACTGCTTATTTTTATACTGTTTTGTGGTCTTACAATGAAATTTTTCTCCGTAGTAAAATTTGTATGTTTTCCAAATATAACAATATATTTTAGAGTACTAAAATTAAATGTTTCAAATAGTACTTTTATATTACTATTAAAAACTAAACTTGTAGTATTTTTACTGTCTATTATTGAATCACAAAACATAATACTCTATCTTCGCAAATGTTTCAGTTCTGATTTTCTGAAAAGAATAAATTACAACAGATACATTTTTGTCTTTTGCTAAACTTGACATCTTATTACATAATATTTTACACATTTTGGATATCTGAATTACTAACAGAATGTTTGATTAACTTCAAAGCTAGAATTTTTCTACAAATTTGTCAACATTATTTTTATGAAAATAAATATTTTTACTAGTAAAATATCTACAATTTGATAACCGTATTTAAAAATATATTTCTTGATAACAAAAACTATATACTGTGATGTACATTTGATGCATCATTAGTATTTTTTATGATTTTTATAAAAAAGGTATCCAAATTACAAAAAAAAGGCTCAATATATTTGCAGATCTAAGGTTTATATCTAGAGAATATTTCAGAAGAAAACTTATTTAATGAAATAACTACTGAAGAAAAGTTATAAAGTCAAATATACTCATTGTTTTCCTCTGGCAAAAAATCAATGAATTTATCATTCAATGACACTTAAGGTAGTGGGTAAAATCTACATTTAAAGATAATTAATGCTTTAACCCATTACTGATTGCTGCCTCAACCTATGCATCATTGATTATTTGCTGTAGACACTATAATGTTGAGACATATTATTTGTCACTGATAGTCAGTCATAGTCATTGATAGTCTGCTTGATCACTGTTAATGTGTTATCATCTTCTTGCTTCAGGCAACCTCGTGGAACACATTTCTCACGAGTTCCGTGCTTTAGACAACCATGTGGTACAAACAAGTTATCAATTGCCATTTAGGTCAAGCTGTTAGTCTAGTCTTTATCGTTCAGCTACATCTTAGTTGTGTATAGTGGTCATCCTAGTTGTATCAAATGCTACTTAATTGTGTGCAGTAAACTTAGTGATATCAATGACAATGACGGTTTAGTCTGATTGCCATACGTAGCTTTTCTAATATAAATAGAGTAATTTTGTCAAAATACGTTTTTAAAATTATTTTAGTTATTTCCAATTGATAGGTTAACAATTAGTTGCATGAGTATTAGATGGGAAGCCTACAATCAATAAGAAAGGCAGAGTTCTGCTGTAAAAACACTACAAGTTGAAGGAAATCAATCTGTACATATAGGTGTCCTAACATTTTTAAAAATAAAATAATAATGTAGTGACAAAAAAATGTTGGTAGTTTCAACAAAATATGGTACATACTGCTATTAAATAATACTACAGAAACTTCTAAGTATTTATAGTTTTTATTGATATGAGAATCCACAAACAAATACTAATAAACAATTTAACAACTTACTGAACTTATATTTTATGTAATTTTTTAAAGATATTGATGAAAATCTCCTAGTGTGATTAAAAGTGTTTTGTTTTAGTAGGTTTTTCAAAATTTACTAAAATTATATATAAGTTTGGCAAGTTGTTAATCAGTTTAGTGTAATACATTATTATTACTGAACTTATTTAAGAAAAAAATATATTGTAATTTTAATATTTAAATATATAATTACTAGATACTCTAAGCAAAAAAAAAAAAAAAAAAAAAACATTACACACTCACAGTTGACTATAAGGAAAATAGGTTATTTTTTGGTGTAGAAGTGTTTAGAAAAACCTTAGGTTTACCTTAAGTTTGGGAGCAGGCCAACCATCAGTTCCTATAAATGTCATAAGTAACACATGTGAACGTAGAAGTATTGGTTCAGGAACAGGGAGACCAGCAGTATGCATTCTCACTAAATTTCGCATCTCCTTTTCTGCCCAAGTTCGCACCATCTTGCGTGGGTTACGTCTACAGTAGCCATGCCTGAATCTACACAATGGAAAATGTTAGATTTATATTACAATAAAATTGATACCTATTTCTTTATAAACTTTTTTAAAACTTCTTACAAATTTTATATAACATAATAATTATTTAAATATTTGTATAAGGTACAAAATATTGTAGTCTACTGATTTTATTAAAATACACAACAAATATTTGGTTAGTTTTGTGGTCATAATCAAGAACAGAAGTAAAACATTTTTTGGGTATATAAAACCTAAATATTCATTCATTTTAGAACAAATTTGATTCCAAAATAAAAAAAGAACAAATTTCTACAGCAATATTAAATATAAATAAATAAATATACAGAAAACTATAATGAATGGGATAAGTGTGTGTTAGTGGTTTCTAAACCTTCCACCCTTAGGGCTGTATTGATTACTCCAGTTAGTTTCAAGGGTCATATTTCTACCATTATCTATAATTTTTAGATTTGATACCGAGAATGCTCACTTAGCGAACATATTCTTACCAAATTTGACATTATTATTTGTTCAATTGTTATTGTATATTGTTACAACTGTGACACTTGATGATATCTGTGGTAAAAAGAGAAAATAGGACTCTCCATCACTAACAAATACTGCGAATAGTACTTTTGAAACTATTCATGAAAAGCCTCTTTGGTTCAAAAAATTTCTTGTGCATTGCACTCACTCCAAGATGGCAATAATTAAAGTATAAAAAGACTAACGGTGCGACAGTGAGTCACTCTGCCTGCGAAGGAGGCAAAACTGTACATTGTAAAATAAAGTAGCTCCTAACCCTATCTGAAAGACATCTTCAAACTCACCAATGCCCATACATATCAGTATTTTGATTTGACTTGTTTTTGTCTGATTTACCAGTATGGGAAATAAGCAAGCAGAGCATTAAAAGAATGGAAGTATCAATATTATTTGATTGAGCCCAGTTATATGGTGCTATGTTAGTGCTGCAAAACACTACAGCGATTTTAAAAGTAACATTAAAAGTAATTAAGAAACGATAAATTTTCAAAATTAATTAAAATAACCAGAAAGTTTGCAGACAGATAATTTTGAAGCTCTGAAGTGCTCATTGCAATTGGAGCTACCTTTGTTAAAGGAAATCAACATTGAACAAAGCTTTGTGCAGTACTTAGAATCTCAAAACATGGAAAAACATTCAAAGATGGAAAAAAGATGAAAGAATACATAATTGCAGTAGCTGAAGAAATGTTACCCAAAATAGTACATTTATTTAAAACCATCAATTTGTCAGCAAACACCAGATTCTTCCTACTATATATACTAATTTCAAATAATTCCTTCAGAAAATAATACTGTTTCAAACAGAATTATAAAAAAAAATCTCACATATTTTAAAACATGTAAAATATTCAATCACACTACTGAGTCTGAGTTTCCTATCAATTTTACAATTGAAAGTTTGAGTGCTATGAAAATAAATGTTGATACTATTTTCTTCATTGCAAATGAAATTAAGATTACTCTAAATCATTTTGATACTGTTATTGAAACCCTAACTCTGAGACTTCAAATAGAAATTATTTATTTACATTGCAGTGATATAATTTAGAACAAATACCAAAATTCATCTTTGATGCAATTTTAGAAGTCTCTCACTGGTAGAATTTGATAAATTGGATAAATTTCCTCATGGGTTGTTTTTGGTGAGAAAACATTCTCCAAAATGGCGTACACAAAGAATGGTTACAGATCTAAGTTAACCAATGAGCACCATCTCTTAATAATTGGCATGAGTATTATACATATCAATAAACCTTTACCTAACAATTAAATGAAACAGAATTATTATCATTCTATTTTTTCAACTAATTACAGCAACAATAACAACAATAAGTCAGAAAACTGTATTGATCACATGGATAGGCCAGAATTGGCATATAGGCTGAATCATGGGAACCTCTGTTATAAGCCATACTGTACATTTTTTTATAATTAAGAGCTAAACTCTAACTGTATATACTGACTTTTGAAAATAATTTGTATTATAAATAATAGTAATAAGCTAGGCAAGAGAGTCTGATAAAATCTTCTTGCTGTTCCTACCCACTCCAGATTTTGCCAACACTATTGAGTGCTTTTAGCTTATCCACTGCTTCACTAAAGAGCTGGGTAGTAAACATGGAGAACTATTTTCTAAGGTTCTTTAACCATGAGAAGCTCCATGGTCACTTCCCACACTTCTTGGATCTTTCTTCGCACACTTTTTTGTCTCAAATGCTTTCTCCTGTAATATCATCTGCAGAAGTTTTCATTTTATATCATTATACATATGTCAAATGTGTTGACGATTTCATGATTTCACCATTGTTATAACTTCTTGGTTTTCCCCCATCTGATGAAGAATCACTTCTTTGAGACATATTTGTCAACAGCATCCTCAATATTCTGCATCTGAGGCATACCTCAAAGGCCCTCAACTTTCTGTATATAGTTTTCATCATAGTCCAAGATTTCACTACATAAAACTAAACATAGAAAACACAGCAGCACAGAAGTCTTATCTTGGTGACCAGTGACATAAAACTTAAAAAATTCCCTAATTCAAATAAACACAACTCTCTGGATTTTTTAAAATCCGAATTCCTATTTTCTGTGAATGAAAAAAGTTGAGAGTTTTTAATGTTGCCAGTAAATATTGTAACATGGATGTTAATTATTCATTTTCTATTCACTAAAACTCCTGATGTCGGCATGAAAAAAAATCTCTGAATTTATGTTCAGAATATATATTAAAAATTAATGGGGACAATAAACAGTGTCATAAACAGTGTCCTTCAGAATTCTCAAATCATCAGAGCTTTGCTGTTAAAGTTTTACAGAGATATGCAGTTATTCTGATATCTTTATAATCTATCCCCGTTTCTTTAAAACCTCTTCACTCTGTGATATTGAACATTATCAAAAGCTTTTTGATAATGTATGAATGAAGCATACACATCATAATTTATATCTCTGAAGTAACACCAAACAACCAATGACACTAAATGAACAATGCTAAACACAAGGCCTCCTATGTACTAATTAAAATAAAAATTATATTGTCTTGGTAATATTTGTTTTTCTTGTAGCCTGTTTGTTATTTACTGTGTCACTTTCAAGAATACCATGTATATGAATTTTCAAAGTTATAAGGTCCTTTTTTGACTCACCTTGTAAAAAGAGAATGGTGAATGTACAAATGTGGTAAAGGTATAAGACAAAAAAACATGTTGGCTTGCAGCCCGGATATTATTAGCTAAATGGTCCATGATACGTAACATTACGGTACCGAATACAAAAATAATTTAAAAAACCAATGGTCAAAATACAACAACAAAAACAGTTGAGCTATCACTTTTTACAAATGGCCAATATACACACACCACACACAGACACACACAATCTTGGCTTTCAAAACAGACTAAAACCACCTTAATAGAGAAGTTCTAAAAAAACCCAAATAAAGTTTTCTAGTAACACTTAAAGACGATTTTATAACAAGTACAATTGTAATTTTCATAATGTACAATGTCCAATACAATCACTCTTTCATATAATTGACAAACATCTGTTAAAAAGTAAATCTATTAAGTAATTTTGAGATAGTCTCATTAAATGACTAAATCTATTCTACTAGTTGTAGAGTTTGTAACATTAGCATATTCAAAATAATTCCAAATATAACAGATTTACTCATTCTATTTAAAAACAAATTTCATTTTTAAAATGTGAACATTTTGTTATTCTTACCTGAATTCTCCAGATACATATTTATCACGATCTTTAAATACAAGGATTGAGGTTTTATATATTTTAATAGCAAAATCAGATTGACTTCCCACCGCATGATATACATTGGCTTCTTTCCCTGTTGAAATACAACCGTTAATTTCTTGTATGTGCCCTCTGTTGAGTAACTTGAATAGTATCATCCTTGTTCGAGGATCCATCACTTGCTCAGCTGTTGCACGATCATGTTTGTCTTTAGTCCTCATCCTGTCATGACCAAACATAATATTTACGTTTACTGCTACCTTTTTATTAAAAATTCACCAGTTAAAAATTCAATATGATTGTTAACAACAAACATTTTTGTCTGTGTGTTTTTAAAGCGATTAAGTATTATGACTATTACTGCTTTTGAACAATAGAAAAAAGGATTGATATAGGTTGGATTAAGATGTATAGATCCATTTATTAGAGAATTCAAAGGCTTATAAAGGAGTGATACAGATGCAGGATCATGTACCTAAAGTAGACTTTTTCTCTTTATTGGGGTCATAAACAGGTGTATATTACAAAAATTAAAGTAATTGTATTATTCATAAACAGGTTTTAAAATTTATGCAGCTTCTGATGGCTTTTAATGTTTAAGAATATATTTACAATTAATATTACTCGATTTCATTTCCACATGAGCTACTAGATTTATACTAAAACGCAAACATATATTGATATGTTACAGTTTCTCATAGTAGCACTTACTTTTTTTATTATTACCTCAATAATCAAAAAAGTAGGTGCTACATAGGCAAGTGTAATGTATCAATATTTATTAAAGTGTTTTTATAATATTTACTATGACTAAGGTGTACTGATTAAACATGTAATGGACACAAAACATTTTTAGTCCAATTTAATGTAATGTTTGATCATTGCAATTTATTAAAATTAAAAATGTTTGACCATTGAAATTGAGTAAAATTGAAAATGTTAGATAAAAATTCAACCTATATATTGCCACAAGTAAGCAGGTTAAAAAAGTTTAAAAGCAGTCATTCATGAAAACATAATGTATTGTAAAATTTACATACTTTATTATATTTTTTATATAGGAAGATCACAATTTTTCTTTTTTAAACACTCGACGTTTCGAATTCCTTCCCGAAAATTCCTTTTCAAACATAATGAAATTAAAAAAAACTACAAAACTCTTAATAGATATCCATTGACAGGTCAAAATTTTTTTATCACAAAAATTTTGATTGTGATAGAAAAATTTTTGACTTGTAAATGGATATTTATTAGGTGTTTTGTATTTTTTTGTTTTTTATTATGTTTTATATAATGTTATGTATTTTATAAATCGTAAGTTATTTTGTATAATTGTTTAAAACTGAGCTCTTGAAAAGGAATTTCGGAAACAAATTCGAAACGTTGAGTGTTTAAAAAAATTTAATTATCTGTGATCTGTCATTAGCCTATATAAAAAATTAATAGTTATTAACAGACATTGAATAAAAATATTACTTTATTATAATTATTTTTATAGAACAAACCTATGTAAGTGTTTTGTAAAAATAAATAAAATATGAATTTTTAATGTTCAAAATTGAATACAATATTTTAAGTTTAAATCTGGGAACCAACTTACTTATTTGAGGTAAAAGTACTTACAGTAAACAAATGAATAATGAAAGAGGAATTGCATTTTAGCTATGAAGATAGTTTCATTAATTAAAAAAACAAAATATGAACAGAACAGGTTTGGAATGCCATTAAAAACCCTTTTATCCTAAAACTTGAGCTAAGCTTGTAAGCAATTTTAGTAATTAAATACTAACACACACTAATTGACAATCAATAATTTATATTCTCATATGAGTTTCAATCAAAGGTAATCACCAGAGTGTATAAATACTCACATTGTACCCTATGATTATTAGAATTTCTATTTATTATAATTTTATACTTATAATTTTGAATTTGTAAAATTATACCTAATTATGAAGACTTTATTATTGAATGAGGAAATAAATTATTGATAGTAGGTTGATGATAATTATTACTGAATTAAACACTTTTGTTTTAAACCTAGTATTAATAAGACTTTAGAACCTAAAAATAACATACATTTATAAAAAACTTACTCAGACACAAGAATTTCAGATGCTCTAGCCAACCATCATTAGAGTCTAAGTTTTCTCCCAGAATATGTTGTGGAGCTGGATAGCAACAGTTTTCAAGACAGGTGGTCAATAATTTAGTCAAATAGTATATATGATTTTTATTAGATTTGTTACTTTATGTTTTTATTTTGTGTTCTGGTATAACTAGCAAATTTCATATTGCTTTAGGATTTTTTTACCCATTTCATACATTATGCTCTTTTTTTTGTTAGTATGAAGAATTTTTGGGTTGCTTAGTTTCTATTATGTGGTTAGCAAAATATGAGTTAGTGTAATTTTTAATTAAGTGGATTATCTTCTTTGAATATTTGCTGTACCATGATGCCGGCTGATCCTAATATAGAATTTGTTATAGTCTGTACAATTTACATAGTTTGTTTATACATGGTGTTTAAGTTTATTTTTTTTTATTTGTGTTGTGTTGCATATTGTAATGTAGTTATTTTCTTGTAATAAAACTACTTTGTACCATATACAGTACATTTATACTCATAGATAGCATCTCATCTACCACATGTGCCAACATAAATAGTGCTGATACAGTTGTAAGATTTTATTTTATTTACATAGTTTTTGTTAAAGTATTTAGCACCATGTCAGCAAAAACTAATCTCAAATGAAATACGTCAACATATATATGGCAACAATCAAAATTCGGCCCAACTTATCAAGAAGGCAACTACAGCTGATTCAGTGACAGTACTATTTGTTTTGCCTAAAAATTAGTTCAGGTATGAGCATGAACAGTTTTATAATTATCAAGGTTTTCACTTATTCATTGTCATCTGAATTTTTTTAAAGCTCTTTGCTGTAAAAAAAGAATTTTGATGCAATTATTATGGTGTCTAATATTAAAGAGATGATATCACTGGAACGAAATTTTCTGATACATCCAATACATGTGTGGTAAACTCATGAAAACGTTTATCAACAGACACCAAATCTATATCTATTGATACTAGGTTATTATTTAAACTTTCCCAGTTAGTATTCTCTAAGATCTAAGGAGAATTTTAAACTTTAAAAAATTAGAAGTTTTAAAATATCTTTTTAACAATGTTGTCAATCTGTAGATCAGGCAGCTATGTTTTAACTTAAAAGAGTTATAAATCCAATAAGTTTTTTATGATTTGGCATAATTTGGTGCTACTTTTTAGTATAGTCATTGTTTCATTAGTTTCAACTTTCTTCAATGATGTTAAAGTTTTAAGATCAGTCTGTTACAGGTTTAAGTTTATATGCAGAAAGCAGTTTCTTTTCTGCTTTAATAGTAGGCTATGTTAGTGACTTATTCTCCATGGTAATATCTTCAGTTGAGTGTCTAGGCTGAAGAGGTAAGTCACAGGTAAATCACTAGGCTGAACTGTATGCAGCAAGCAGTCTCTTTTCTGCTTTAATAGTAGGCTATGTTAGTGACTTACTCTCCATGGTAATATCTTCAGTTGAATGTCTAGGCTGAAGAGGTAAGTCGCAGGTGAATCACTAGGCTGAACTGTATGCGGCAAGCAGTTTCTTTTCTGCTTTAATAGTAGGCTATGTTAGTGACTTACTCTCCATGGTAATATCTTCAGTTGAATGTCTAGGCTGAAGAGGTAAGTCACAGGTGAATCACTAGGCTGAACTGTATGCGGCAAGCAGTTTCTTTTCTGCTTTAATAGTAGGCTATGTTAGTGACTTACTCTCCATGGTAATATCTTCAGTTGAATGTCTAGGCTGAAGAGGTAAGTCACAAGATGAATCACTAGGCTGAACTGTATGCAGCAAGCAGTTTCTTTTCTGCTTTAATAGTAGGCTATGTTAGTGACTTACTCTCCATGGTAATATCTTCAGTTGAATGTCTAGACTGAAGAGATAAGTCACAGGTGAATCACTAGGCTGAACTGTATGAAGCAATGCAATTTATGAATATTGTTAGCTACTGAGCAACTTCCCCCTTAAGAACATAAATCTTTTAAACAGGATACAACCAAATTTATAGAAGTATAATAACTGTAAATTAAAGTATATGAATTTTTAATAAAAATTATGTTTAATAATTTTATAAAAATAATATATTTTTTTTTAATATCTTATATATGCTTAAGTACATTCAGTATTTTTATATGTTTCATGTTAGGTTGAAATATTTTTTTAAATTAAATATGTAATATCTTGAACAAGTAAGTTTGGTGCAGTCAAATTTATTGTTGTCCTAGCAGATGATTTAATCCTTTTTGAACAGGTAAAACACTAGGTAGAACTGTATGAAGCAATGCAGTTTCTTTTCTGCTTTAATAGTGGGCTATGTTAGTGACTTACTCTCCATGGTAATATCTTCAGTTGAGTGTCTAGGCTGAAGAGGTAAGTCACAGGTAAATCACTAGGCTGAACTGTATGCAGCAAGCAGTCTCTTTTCTGCTTTAATAGTAGGCTATGTTAGTGACTTACTCTCCATGGTAATATCTTCAGTTGAATGTCTAGGCTGAAGAGGTAAGTCGCAGGTGAATCACTAGGCTGAACTGTATGCGGCAAGCAGTTTCTTTTCTGCTTTAATAGTGGGCTATGTTAGTGACTTACTCTCCATGGTAATATCTTCAGTTGAATGTCTAGGCTGAAGAGGTAAGTCACAGATGAATCACTAGGCTGAACTGTATGCAGCAAGCAGTTTCTTTTCTGCTTTAATAGTAGGCTATGTTAGTGACTTACTCTCCATGGTAATATCTTCAGTTGAATGTCTAGACTGAAGAGGTAAGTCACAGGTGAATCACTAGGCTGAACTGTATGAAGCAATGCATTTTATGAATATTGTTAGCTACTGAGCAACTTCCACCTTAAGAACATAAATCTTGTAAACAGGATACAACCAAATTTATAGAAGTATAATAACTGTAAATTAAAGTATATGAATTTTTAATAAAAATTATGTTTAATAATTTTATAAAAATAATATATATTTTTTTAATATCTTATATATGCTTAAGTACATTCAGTATTGTTATATGTTTCATGTTAGGTTGAAATATTTTTTTAAATTAAATATGTAATATCTTGAACAAGTAAGTTTGGTGCAGTCAAATTTATTGTTGTCCTAGAAGATGATTTAATCCTTTTTGAACAGGTAAATCACTAGGCTGAACTGTATGAAGCAATGCAGTTTCTTTTCTGCTTTAATAGTAGGCTATGTTAGTGACTTACTCTCCATGGTAATATCTTCAGTTGAATGTCTAGGCTGAAGAGGTAAGTCACAGGTGAATCACTAGGCTGAACTGTATGCAGCAAGCAGTTTCTTTTCTGCTTTAATAGTAGGCTATGTTAGTGACTTACTCTCCATGGTAATATCTTCAGTTGAATGTCTAGGCTGAAGAGGTAAGTCATAGGTGAATCACTAGGCTGAACTGTATGAAGCAATGCAGTTTCTTTTCTGCTTTAATAGTAGGCTATGTTAGTGACTTACTCTCCATGAAAATATCTTCAGTTGAATGTTTAGGCTGAAGAGGTAAGTCACAGGTGAATCACTAGGCTGAACTGTATGATGCAATGCAGTTTATTTTCTGCTTTAATAGTAGGCTATGTTAGTGACTTACTCTCCATGGTAATATCTTCAGTTGAATGTCTAGGCTGAAGAGGTAAGTCACAGGTGAATCACTAGACTGAACTGTATGCAGCAAGCAGTTTCTTTTCTGCTTTAATAGTAGGCTATGTTAGTGACTTACTCTCCATGGTAATATCATCAGTTGAATGTCTAGGCTGAAGAGGTAAGTCGCAGGTGAATCACTAGGCTGAACTGTATGCGGCAAGCAATTTCTTTTCTGCTTTAATAGTAGGCTATGTTAGTGACTTACTCTCCATGGTAATATCTTCAGTTGAATGTCTAGGCTGAAGAGGTAAGTCGCAGGTGAATCACTAGGCTGAACTGTATGCGGCAAGCAGTTTCTTTTCTGCTTTAATAGTAGGCTATGTTAGTGACTTACTCTCCATGGTAATATCTTCAGTTGAATGTCTAGGCTGAAGAGGTAAGTCGCAGGTGAATCACTAGGCTGAACTGTATGCGGCAAGCAGTTTCTTTTCTGCTTTAATAGTAGGCTATGTTAGTGACTTACTCTCCATGGTAATATCTTCAGTTGAATGTCTAGGCTGAAGAGGTAAGTCACAGGTGAATCACTAGGCTGAACTGTATGCGGCAAGCAGTTTCTTTTCTGCTTTAATAGTAGGCTATGTTAGTGACTTACTCTCCATGGTAATATCTTCAGTTGAATGTCTAGGCTGAAGAGGTAAGTCACAGGTGAATCACTAGGCTGAACTGTATGAAGCAATGCAGTTTATTTTCTGCTTTAATAGTAGGCTATGTTAGTGACTTACTCTCCATGGTAATATCTTCAGTTGAATGTCTAGGCTGAAGAGGTAAGTCACAGGTGAATCACTAGGCTGAACTGTATGAAGCAATGCAGTTTATTTTCTGCTTTAATAGTAGGCTATGTTAGTGACTTACTCTTCATGGTAATATCTTCAGTTGAATGTCTAGGCTGAAGAGGTAAGTCGCAGGTGAATCACTAGACTGAACTGTATGCAGCAAGCAGTTTCTTTTCTGTTTAAATAGTAGGCTATGTTAGTGACTTACTCTACATGGTAATATCTTTAGTTGAATGTTTAGGCTGAAGAGGTAAGTCGCAGGTGAATCACTAGGCTGAACTGTATGAAGCAATGCAGTTTCTTTTCTGCTTTAATAGTAGGCTATGTTAGTGACTTACTCTCCATGGTAATATCTTCAGTTGAATGTCTAGGCTGAAGAGGTAAGTCACAGGTGAATCACTAGGTTGAACTGTATGAAGCAATGCAGTTTATTTTCTGCTTTAATAGTAGGCTATGTTAGTGACTTACTCTCCATGGTAATATCTTCAGTTGAATGTCTAGGCTGAAGAGGTAAGTCACAGGTGAATCACTAGGCTGAACTGTATGAAGCAATGCAGTTTATTTTCTGCTTTAATAGTATTCTATGTTAGTGACTTACTCTCCATGGTAATATCTTCAGTTGAATGTCTAGGCTGAAGAGGTAAGTCGCAGGTGAATCACTAGGCTGAACTGTATGCGGCAAGCAGTTTCTTTTCTGCTTTAATAGTAGGCTATGTTAGTGACTTACTCTCCATGGTAATATCTTCAGTTGAATGTCTAGGCTGAAGAGGTAAGTCACAGATGAATCACTAGGCTGAACTGTATGCAGCAAGCAGTTTCTTTTCTGCTTTAATAGTAGGCTATATTAGTGACTCACTCTCCATGGTAATATCTTCAGTTGAATGTCTAGACTGAAGAGGTAAGTCACAGGTGAATCACTAGGCTGAACTGTATGAAGCAATGCATTTTATGAATATTGTTAGCTACTGAGCAACTTCCCCCTTAAGAACATAAATCTTGTAAACAGGATACAACCAAATTTATAGAAGTATAATAACTGTAAATTAAAGTATATGAATTTTTAATAAAAATTATGTTTAATAATTTTATAAAAATAATATATTTTTTTTTAATATCTTATATATGCTTAAGTACATTCAGTATTGTTATATGTTTCATGTTAGGTTGAAATATTTTTTTTAATTAAATATGTAATATCTTGAACAAGTATGTTTGGTGCAGTCAAATTTATTGTTGTCCTAGAAGATGATTTAATCCTTTTTGAACAGGTAAATCACTAGGCTGAACTGTATGAAGCAATGCAGTTTCTTTTCTGCTTTAATAGTAGGCTATGTTAGTGACTTACTCTCCATGGTAATATCTTCAGTTGAATGTCTAGGCTGAAGAGGTAAGTCACAGGTGAATCACTAGGCTGAACTGTATGCAGCAAGCAGTTTCTTTTCTGCTTTAATAGTAGGCTATGTTAGTGACTTACTCTCCATGGTAATATCTTCAGTTGAATGTCTAGGCTGAAGAGGTAAGTCATAGGTGAATCACTAGGCTGAACTGTATGAAGCAATGCAGTTTCTTTTCTGCTTTAATAGTAGGCTATGTTAGTGACTTACTCTCCATGATAATATCTTCAGTTGAATGTTTAGGCTGAAGAGGTAAGTCAAAGGTGAATCACTAGGCTGAACTGTATGAAGCAATGCGGTTTATTTTCTGCTTTAATAGTAGGCTATGTTAGTGACTTACTCTCCATGGTAATATCTTCAGTTGAATGTCTAGGCTGAAGAGGTAAGTCACAGGTGAATCACTAGACTGAACTGTATGCAGCAAGCAGTTTCTTTTCTGCTTTAATAGTAGGCTATGTTAGTGACTTACTCTCCATGGTAATATCATCAGTTGAATGTCTAGGCTGAAGAGGTAAGTCGCAGGTGAATCACTAGGCTGAACTGTATGCGGCAAGCAATTTCTTTTCTGCTTTAATAGTAGGCTATGTTAGTGACTTACTCTCCATGGTAATATCTTCAGTTGAATGTCTAGGCTGAAGAGGTAAGTCGCAGGTGAATCACTAGGCTGAACTGTATGCGGCAAGCAGTTTCTTTTCTGCTTTAATAGTAGGCTATGTTAGTGACTTACTCTCCATGGTAATATCTTCAGTTGAATGTCTAGGCTGAAGAGGTAAGTCGCAGGTGAATCACTAGGCTGAACTGTATGCGGCAAGCAGTTTCTTTTCTGCTTTAATAGTAGGCTATGTTAGTGACTTACTCTCCATGGTAATATCTTCAGTTGAATGTCTAGGCTGAAGAGGTAAGTCACAGGTGAATCACTAGGCTGAACTGTATGAAGCAATGCAGTTTATTTTCTGCTTTAATAGTAGGCTATGTTAGTGACTTACTCTCCATGGTAATATCTTCAGTTGAATGTCTAGGCTGAAGAGGTAAGTCACAGGTGAATCACTAGGCTGAACTGTATGAAGTCATGCAGTTTCTTTTCTGCTTTAATAGTAGGCTATGTTAGTGACTTACTCTCCATGGTAATATCTTCAGTTGAATGTCTAGGCTGAAGAGGTAAGTCACAGGTGAATCACTAGGCTGAACTGTATGAAGCAATGCAGTTTATTTTCTGCTTTAATAGTAGGCTATGTTAGTGACTTACTCTCCATGGTAATATCTTCAGTTGAATGTCTAGGCTGAAGAGGTAAGTCACAGGTGAATCACTAGGCTGAACTGTATGAAGCAATGCAGTTTATTTTCTGCTTTAATAGTAGGCTATGTTAGTGACTTACTCTCCATGGTAATATCTTCAGTTGAATGTCTAGGCTGAAGAGGTAAGTCACAGGTGAATCACTAGGCTGAACTGTATGAAGCAATGCAGTTTATTTTCTGCTTTAATAGTAGGCTATGTTAGTGACTTACTCTCCATGGTAATATCTTCAGTTGAATGTCTAGGCTGAAGAGGTAAGTCACAGGTGAATCACTAGGCTGAACTGTATGCAGCAAGCAGTTTCTTTTCTGCTTTAATAGTAGGCTATGTTAGTGACTTACTCTCCATGGTAATATCTTCAGTTGAATGTCTAGGCTGAAGAGGTAAGTCACAGGTGAATCACTAGACTGAACTGTATGCAGCAAGCAGTTTCTTTTCTGTTTAAATAGTAGGCTATGTTAGTGACTTACTCTCCATGGTAATATCTTCAGTTGAATGTTTAGGCTGAAGAGGTAAGTCGCAGGTGAATCACTAGGCTGAACTGTATGCGGCAAGCAGTTTCTTTTCTGCTTTAATAGTAGGCTATATTAGTGACTTACTCTCCATGGTAATATCTTCAGTTGAATGTCTAGGCTGAAGAGGTAAGTCACAGATGAATCACTAGGCTGAACTGTACGCAGCAAGCAGTTTCTTTTCTGCTTTAATAGTAGGCTATGTTAGTGACTTACTCTCCATGGTAATATCTTTAGTTGAATGTCTAGACTGAAGAGGTAAGTCACAGGTGAATCACTAGGCTGAACTGTATGAAGCAATGCATTTTATGAATATTGTTAGCTACTGAGCAACTTCCCCCTTAAGAATATAAATCTTGTAAACAGGATACAACCAAATTTATAGAAGTATAATAACTGTAAATTAAAGTATATGAATTTTTAATAAAAATTATGTTTAATAATTTTATAAAAATAATATATTTTTTTTTAATATCTTATATATGCTTAAGTACATTCAGTATTGTTATATGTTTCATGTTAGGTTGAAATGTTTTTTTAAATTAAATATGTAATATCTTGAACAAGTAAGTTTGGTGCAGTCAAATTTATTGTTGTCCTAGCAGATGATTTAATCCTTTTTGAACTGTCCTGATGATAGACAATGTCAAATTTAATGAACAGTTAATGTCAAATTAATAAAATGCTCGCCTGATTCTATCCATCTTAGAAGTTGTAATTTCATATTAAAACTGATACTCTTCTTCAGTTTCAACGTTGCAACTTTATGAAATTGACATTAAAAATAATTTCTTCAAAAGAAGTACACTTGAACAAGAGTGAGACTGAATTACATATACATGGTTACAGTTGATGGAGTAACATAAAGACCATTTAATATGCAGCCTATACAGTTGTCAAGATAAAAATCACAGATGTGATGTTTATTTAAACAGGATAGTAATTGAAAGTGTAGTAAAATCCTGACTACTCTTTTCCTATCCTCTATGAAGCGATAAAACATCTGTTCTCTAGTTTTTGCCAACAATTGTAAGAAAATTATTAAAATTACTAGTGACCTTGAAGGCCGAAAATGATATAACAAATCAATAGTAAACAGGGAAATGCTAGGCAAAGTATTGTTAAATACTAGAAAACCACTGTAGCTATAAACAAACTCATATTATTATTTAGGCCTGATTATTCCACATCAAATGGTATTAGTGTATTAAAAATACAGGTTAAAAAATAATTAAGTAAAAAGCAAAATGGGATAAGCTCTTAGCAGATAAGGAATAGTTATGAAAGGGCCTATACATATCCTCTTTGCAATTTGTCAATAACATCGACTGAGCCTATATAAAGGCCCTTGACAGCTTTATAACATTACCTTTTGAACCTATACATAGGCTCTTGGCAGTAAAAGTGTTAATTAATATCTACTTCAGACTATATTACCTCAGACTATTGAGCATTTTCTTAAAACCTAAACTATGTCTTGTTCTAAACAAAAAAGGTTTTTTTTGTTATTATTTTTTAAAAAAATGATTGCTCAATTCACTACATTATGATTTTGCACACCTGTCAGCATCCACTTTTTTCTGTGTCTGTTGTACCAAGTTTGCCACATGATTTGGTAATTGCGGTCCTTCATACATTTCCACATTTATCTTATTGTTATACTTCTTAAACAGTTTATCTGCAGGTTGAAAATTTGTTATTTTATTACTTTTAACCTGACTGTTGATTCCACTGTGTCTGAATGTGTTTTCATTATTCTTATGATGTTCTAAACCTTTAAACAATAAAAAAATACATTGTTTTTTAAGATAAATGAAAACTTACAAGATAGAATATTTTTTTTTAATTTATGTTGAATAAATACAGTTTCTAACATATAAGTGATGTTGACTATTACTAAATTTTTTTTTCTCTATTTTGTACATTAGCACAGCATAAATCAATCCATATTACAAACAGTTTGATGGCAAGTAGTGAGACTGTAAGTCACATTTCTTCTTTACAAGACTTATTTGTTCTTGTATTCCGTTTAATAAACTTGTTGTGGTGTTTTAAAGTCATTGTTATAATATTAAATACATTAAAACTTTGATTTAACAGACTAATTTAAGCAAAGGGCTGTTAAATTTAAAGCAAAAATATCTTGTAAACTAGTTAAAATTCAAATAAAACAGAGAAAGAATTGTAAAATGTTAATAGATAAATAATTTGATTTAAAACATGTGTAAGTTTTATTTATATATGCTAAATCTAGTATAACATAAAATTCAGCAACATTACCTAAACAGAATTCTAGAATGTTTAAAATTATCAGGCTGTTTTTAAAGGCAAAGAATCTCCAAACACAACCAAAATAAACACAACTAATACAGTATGCACAGCTTGACAATTAGACAAGTAGGCATCTTATTGCTATTTTTTTTGATAAACCCTAGTTAAATAACAAGAAATGAAATCCTATCCAATATATAAATAACTTTAGAAAACATCTACCAAACAATATAGCGAACGTAAAATGTAGCAAAAATACTAAAACCAAATATTTAATATACACAGCATATTAGATGTAATAAAATTAACAGAATATCTAAAGCAAATCACAATAAAAATATGATAAAATTAATAAAATACATCATAACAAAAATCTTCACAAATAACCCAAAAAGAAAAACACTAGAAATACAAAAAAAATCCGATTGGAAACAATTTAAAAATCAAGTCAAGAAATAACACGTACCCTAACATAATCTAAAACCAAAATAAATTCTAATAATCATACAAATAAGAAAAGGGCTATGCACGGCATACCTCCCTTATATAGGGCTTAATCCCTCTTACACACACACACACAATAATATCTTGTTTTACTGTTTTCTGCTAGCGAATGATTTGTATCAACTCATTGTTGAAGTCTCTAAAACACTGGAGAATAGATGTGCTTATCACTTTCCAAGTAACTAGAACATGATATTCAACATTTTACAGTCTCGTATAAATAACTATCCTGTATATTATTTTTATTATGACACTTACAATATGAAGACTACAAACTCTACAGTGCTTATGTTAGTATATTCCCAGTTGACAAGTCTTTAACAATGACAAGTTATATGTTGTCCAATCATGTTAACAAGTCATTCGGTCTCAGTCTTGTTGAGGGATCGATTGTGAGAATATCAACTGTCTATTTCATTCAAGTTTACTAAATGTCAGTTTCAAAAGTTTCAATGTTGAAATTAAGAAACCCAATAAATAATAAATCTCAATTACAAAAAAATAAAAAAGAATATATTACAGTACTATCGAACGCACGTAATCACTTGTTAATATTATTCAAAATAATTTATATTGCTTGGAGGCAAATACCTAGACATCTTATTTATTTGCTACTAAACATTATTAATAAGTATTTAAATAAATATTACTATTAAAATACCTAAATCGAGTTGCCTTGTGGTTCTAGGGTAGTTGAAAGGAAGGGGAGTGGGGAATTACTGAAAGGAGTCAGCTCCTTTTAGTGAGTAAGCGATCCTGATCCGATCCCACTGTTGTTACTTTACCCATTTCTACGTACAATGCTGTACGACCACAAACATATCTCCAGCACTCAATAGTATACTACTGTGGATGTGTGTATGTCTGTGTAAATACTTGTGTTATAATTAATGTAGAAATAAATTTAGGTAATTAATTAAAATTAGAGACAAACCCCTTAAATAAATATGATTTTAAATAAAAAAAACGGTTTTATAAATGATGGAAAAATTTACTTCAATCAAGTTTTACTTGTAGAATTAAATTGTTTTAAAACACTTGCGCACACACACACACACACACATACCAATTTTTATATATTTATTTCTTCTGTCCGTCTGTATGTCACTCTACTCATAAACGGCTAGACCGATTTTTATGAATTTTTGTGTGCGTTATCAAATGTTTTCGAGGATGGGACAGATTCACAATTTGATTTGGTAGGCAACGCTGTGATTGCGTTTTAGAATTTAGAAAATGCTACTACTTTTCTGCCCCAGCACTCAAACACTTATATTGAAACCTAAGAATCATTAATAAACTATGCAATAATGGTACAACAATTTTTATATACATGATTAGGTTAGTTTTCATCATACCTATTACAGTGCCGGCAAAAAGTTTAGGGACACCTCTACATTTATATGTTTTTGCTATTGTCCTAAAACTTTCTGCCAATCATATATTGGTAACTTATCAATGAATTAAGCATGAAAAGTTACGATTTTCCTGAAATTTTCATTCATTTATAAGTAAGGGTTGGCAAATTATACATTTTTTCCCCATTTTAAAATTTTTGAGGAAACCCCTGTTTTTTCTAATTAAAAATGTATAATAAAAAAAAAACACATCTGACTAAAATGATACTTTGTACAAATGTTTAGCATAACATTTAGAATGTAAATATGCATTATTTATTATTTACAAAAAATCACCTCTTATTTGGTACCAGGTTAACTTTGCTTTAGATTTTCAGATTTTTCAGCATAAAATTCTCACATTTCAATAGCGAATATCTAGTGAACGGAGCCACTTGGAGCGGAACTGACTGTACCGTTGTGTTCCTCGCATCATGTCGATGCTATTAATTTTAAAACACAACTGTCACTGCCTGGCAATGAAATATCATTTAATTCGATTAACACTGTTGTCAATTTTGAGGAAATTGTGAACTATCCTGTTGAACTCTTGAATGTAGTAGATATAAATATACCTGGATTGCCACCACATAATTTGCGATTGAAAACTGGTTTACCAATCATTTTACTTTGAAATTTGAATACACTAAAGCTACGTAACGGCTTGCGATTGGTCATTAAAAAAATCATGGCAGTGTTATTGAAGCTACCATTTTAAACAAGTTTCAAGGTGAAGTTGTTCATACACCATGGATTCCATTCATTCCTTCTGACTCTTAATAAGTCACAAAGCCAAATAATGTCAATTTGTGGGTTGAATTTACAAAATTCGTGCTTTTCACATGGAAAATTATATGATGCTTGTTCAAGGATTGGCAAACTATCAGATTTGTTCATTTATACCCCTCAGGAATTAGGTAGGAATATTGTTCAATCAAATCGAATATTGTTTAAATCAAATCGAATTAAAAATTTTTTAAATAATTTATGTATTATCGCAAATTGCGATAAAAAAATATGGTGAAATAGTTTTTATAGCGACAACTGCTGACACTACTTTCATATGATGTAATTTACCTAGAAGTGTCATCTGTTGAGACGGGCAGCAAAAAGTTTCAATACACAGGAGGTCGTGTTTAACGTGTCTGTTGCGCACCATAGATTTCATATAACTCAATACATTAAGTTTTGTTTAAAGTTGCAAAAGAATGCCAAAGAAGTTCACGAAATTTAAAATCTGTCTATGGTGATAATGTGGTAACTCTGAAGACTGTGCAAGTGATATGACCAATTTGAAATGAGTCGGTTGAAGACGAGCAGAATTTGAGAAGTCCATTAACCCAAAAAACAGGTGACAATGTGCAAAAAGTAGAAACAATGGTTCATTCAAACAGGTGAATGACTATTCAAGAGCTATCGGAAAATCTTAACATCTCGTATGTTATTATTTAAAGCATTTTAACACATAATTTGCAAATGAGACGAGTGAGTGCAAAATTTGTTCCTAAATTTTTGAGTGATGAACAGAAGGAAAATCGTCCGTCATTCTGCACAGGCTTGAAGGATCGTCTTCAAGCAATCCGGACTTCATGACTAAAATTGTAACTGGAGATGAAAGTTGGGTCTATGGATATAAACCTGAAACCAAAATGCAGAGTTCCCAATGGAAAACCAGTCCATCACCTCACCCTAAAAAAGGATATCAGTCATCTAACATCAAGGTCATATTCTTTGTTTTTTTCGATAGTAAAGGCTAGTGCGATCAAAGTTCCCTCCAAGTGGAACAACTGTCAACTCTAAATTTTATAAAGGCGTACTGCAACGTTTGTGAAACAACATAAGAGAAAGAGACCAGAAAATGGGCAAATGGCTCTCTTTTTAATCACGGCAATGCACCGCCTCACACTTTGCTTCTCATTCGCAAGTTTTTGGCCGAAAAAAGTGTTCCTGTCTGTCCACATCCGACATACTCATCTGATTTAGCACCATTCGACTTCTGGCTCTTCCCAAAAATTAAAACTGTGCTTAAAGGAAAACTTTTAAACACTATTCCAGTTAAACGATCTTCAGAAAAAAACCTTCCAGAAATGTTTCCCATTATGTATTCAATGTTGGGATACATGCATTGCCAGCCAAGGACAGTACTTTGAAGGAGATTAAACCGAATGTAACTTAAGTTAATTACATTTTTAAATAAAAAATTATTCACTGTATTTTTTTTCCTTGCTAATACTTAGAACAGTTTTAGTTTATATTCAAAACCTTGGAGTTTATATGAGTAGAGCTAAACTCACAGGCAATTCATAGGACAAGTTGTAATAACAAAACATGTGGTGGCTTGAGATGATATAAAATTTTTTTCATCAAAATGGTCAAACAATTTATAGTTTATTTAAAGATTTTTATAACGTTTGGATTTACAACGTTTAAACAGGATGTCTGTCGGGTATGCTAGTCAATATATATATTTATATATCTTATACTTTGGATTACTAAAAAACAACTATAGCTACTGCCCATTGTTTGTGAAATCATTCAATATGAATCATAGATTTCTCATTTAATAAGTATTTCTAGAACTGAATCATAAAAATAATAAACTTCTTCGTATTTTTCTTAAAAGAAAATAATTTAGCCAAAATCTATATTTATTACATTCTAATAATAGGTTAACACAGAAAATGTAAATTTCACTTTTTTATACTAAATTCATTTAGTAGGATTATTTTATTCATTATTATATTTATTAACTTATAAATCAGGAATATTTTCAATTCAATAGCATTTTAAATTAATAATCTACAGTATATAAATTAAAATAACATTCCTTTTTAAACAGCTGTTATGCAAACTAACCTAGCATGCCCCTGAGCGGCCCCCATGTTATGATTCAATAGTACTTGGAATGAGTCATTAATGCATATAATAAGATCTTTTTTTAAATGTTTATTTTAAAGAACTTCAGAGTATATTATATTTTTCGTTTTAAACTATCCAGTTTTGTTTGTTCGATTTTTCGATTTACCTGTTCGATAAGAAGACTAATGATTGGGCTGGATCTAAAAGTACCAGTAGCAAGTCTACGACCAGAGTGATGTACTGCATTGAAAGTTTTCAGAGCTGTACGTTTTGCAGATGAATAGGTTAGACAGTCATAATCTATACCCGATCTAAGAACGCACAATGGAAGCATAGCATAGTAGCTCTGTCTACTCCCCAATTCGTACCACTAAGGACTCTAAACATATCTAATATCTTGTTGCATCGAATCTTTAAATCATACATCCATGAAAGTATTTTATGAAATAAAAGACCCAAATTCGAACATTATCCATGATTTCAAGCCGAATTCTTTTAAGATAAAGGACAGGCTCCTGGTGTTGCTTACGACTATTAAATGCTACACAACGGATCTTCGAAACAGAGAATTTGAAACTGGTAGTTTTTTTACCATTCTTGTAATCTGTTTATTATTATTTACAAGTATCTTTCCAAGCAGAATATGGCATTTGTAGTTGTCATATTACAAGCAGAGAAGTGTACCAAAGACTGTACAATAGGTATGATATTGTTAATGGCAACAGCAAAGAGCCTGGCGCTCAGCATTCTTCCCTGTGAGATACTATTCTCCAGTCCATAACGGTTTGAATATGTATTGTATTTCCTATACGAATGCGGAAAGACCTATTATATAGAAAATTAGATATGAATACTAATATGATCCCATGATTATAAAGTATTCAAAATTACTCTTTTCGATGTCATTTCTTATGCCTTCTCAAGGTTGAAGAAAACAGCAACTATTGTTTGACGCAAGAGAAAGGTATTTTTGAATAGCAGAGTTTAACAAAACCAATTGGTCAAAAAATAAACATCCTTGCCTGAATCCACACTGCTCATCGCTAAGATGCTCATTGATTTCTAGGTAACAGACAAAACAGCTGTTGACCATTTTCTTCAGTAATTTGCCCAAAGCGCTTGTAAGAAAGATGAGTCTGTAACTACTGGGATCGGTTTTGTCTTTACCTGGCTTTAAAACGGGAATTATTGTTACTTACCCTATGCATTGGGAACACAGTGTTCCTTTAATAAATGGCTGTATATTTGAAGGACTAGTTTGGCCGATGATGATCGATGTTTAGTTGTGGAGTATATAATGGAATAAGACCTGGTGGAGAATCTTTAGACAATAGAGCTAACTCATTAGATAAAACTTTATTAGAGAACTCAACTATAGAGAATTGAGAATTTAAAGGAGAATCTCCAGATAACCTAACAGTAAATGGTATTGCTTCTACAGATATTTGGTATCTACAGATATTTTTGTAATGGTCTTTTTATTGGCATTCAAAATGGATTTTATAAAATTGTTAACAATTTCATCAATGTGTGTCAAGTGATACATAATAATTCAAAAAGGAGTCCCAGTTGGCTTTCCTTAAGATCCAACAGGGATTTTGAGTATAAGGTAGAGGAGTTGCATAAATTGATTCTAATAGGTATATGGTCACTTCCATACAAATCGTTGTGTATCGATTACATGTATCTAGTAGCCAAAAGAGAAATGAAAAAAACAATAGATTAACAGCTATTCAGTCACTACTAGATGACGCTAAATGGGTGAACATTGGGTGAATGGATGAATATTTAGCAAACATATATCCAGTTCCATTCTTATACTCTTCAAAAGTTGACTTCGAGAGTTGCAAGTTGGAGAATCTCAAGAGAAATCGTGACCATTAAAATCACTTAACAATAAGCGTTGTTATTGTCCTAACCCGTTGGTTAGGTAACTAGTATATTGAATCAACTAAGTTTGTCATGCAGTGGCAAGTAGACACAACCCATAGTGAAAAAAAACATAATAAAACACATCTGTCAAGTGATAAAAAATATTTTGAAAAGGCATTCCCGTTGGCTTATCCCAAAATCCAATGGGGATGTCGAACATAACAAGGAGATTAGTCACATAAATTGATACTAATGGGCAAATGGTCGCTTCCATATATGTTGTTAAGCACTGACCATGTGCATCTAGTAGCCAGAAGAAGGCTGTAGATCAAAAGGTCAATAGCTGTCCATCCACCAGTAGATGCTGCTAAATGAGTAGGGGAACCGTCATTTAGCAGACATAATTCCAGTTCTGTTCTTACACTCTCCACAAGTTGACCTCGAGAGTTGCCAGTCTGAGATCCCCATGACAAATTGTGGACATTAAAATCTCTTATCAATAAGAACAGAGTAGGTGGCTAGCTTATCAATTCAACTAAATGGCTGTGTTGAATATTATAACTTGGTAGTACGTAGATACAACACACAGTGATTCTATACGGGACAGCTGTTTGAACGGCTACTGCTTGTAAAGGAGTTATTAAGTTTAGAGAAACAGCATCGATACAGACTCGGGCTAGAATGGCTGCACCACCTCTAGCTCGATCTTTTGTAACAAAGTCAGATCTAAACACTGAATACTCCCTTACATGGAGATTATATGATTCGTGGAGATGTGTCTCTTATAGACATACAAACATTAGACACACATCTCGCACAAGTACTTTAAGATCTTCTATATGATTCCTAACTCTGTTGACATTTCATCTTATCACTAACTTGCTAATTGTAGACATATCAATTTACCAATATGTTTCTCTGAGACTCATTTGAGCTTTCTCTTTTCTTACCGTAGGATGTCCTAGGTATTACCTAGGAGTCTACCTTCTCGGGAATGGAATATGAGGAAGTTTTTGATTTAGAAGGGGTGGTTTTTCCATGCCCTCCTTTGATGACAATTTTTTTAGCACCCGATCCTGTCGGTGTTACTACACTTGTGATTCCACAAAATGGTTTATTGCCGTGGAAGCAAAAGGCTTATTACCTGTTACTAATTTCTTCTGTGCAGACACAAGGCTCACTTGAAGATTTATTTCATCCCCCAAGCCCACCCAGGAAAGTGCTTGGTGGAAGAGACAGACCACGTAGCACTGTTGTTTGATGCAACAAATTTAAAGTGGGACTATTAGTTACTAGAGACTAAAGGCGAGTAACTTGTTCTGTTAGAACTTCAATCTTTCTTGTCAGTTCGGCACAGTTTGTGCAAGATGCTTTGGTAGCGGTCAAACTAACAGCATATGTTTTACTGTCAACCTTTGGTTGAGCGGATCTATAAATTTTCCCTGCCTCGGATGACGCTATTTTCTACTTTGACATGATGGCTAGGTTAGCCATCTTCTCCTTGAAGATAGGACAGTTAAATGATCGAGCTGGGTGATCACCACCACAGTTCACGCACTTGAGAGCATTGCTGCAATCCTTTTCATCATGGCTTTCACTGCTACATTGGCCGCATACTCCCTGCTTGGAACAGGAACAACTCATGTACCCAAATCGCTGACATTTGAAACATCGCCTAGGGTTTCCAACATAAGGTCTCACCGAGAGTCTCTGGTACCCTGCATGTATGAATTCAGGGATCTCCAAATTGTCAAAAATAAGAATAAAAGAGGCAGTCACAACTTTCTCGCCTTTTTCCGTCCGCATAATGGGAACAACATCAGATACTGACTGATGTGATAGTTCGGACTTGATTTTGTCTATAGTGACATGCATCAAGTCTCTACATGTAATGAACCACCCTGAAGAGTTCAAGGATCTGTGGGGAGCCATAGACACCATAACCTGATCATGAAAGGAGGTCATATTCAGAGTGATAATGTTTGCTTCTCATTACAAGTCGCAACAAGTAATGTCCCATTTCTTATTTTCTTTATTGATGCGACAGGTCCTCCAGCACAAGCAGTAATGGCCTTATCAATAAGGAAAGAGGAAACTTTAGACAGATCTTTCCCCTCCTCAGAACTAGACAATATTAAATACCTTAGTGATAACAATTCCGGAGACGTTGTTACCATCAACTTTTTACTCAAATCTTCAACACCAGCTTCACCAGGGCCGAAGGGGCTGCAGACCAGTAACCGCGCTTACCACGGCAGAGCAAGCTCACATAAGCATCCCAGACCAGAGTTTATCAAGCCTTAGCCTTTTCAGCACTCCTAATGCGCAACAGTTCTGAGAAGTCAAAAATCTCTAGGAGAAGGTGTAGGTTTTAGTATGTAAAGATTGTGTTGTTATTGAAATGTGTGTGGAAAGTGAAATAGTGTGTAATGTTAGTGTGTGTTGTCAGTTTGATAGACTGGGGTATAGCAAGGGATGCCAAATCTTCTCAGTAGGTGTGAGAAATAAATATGGCTCAACCATTGAATACATTTTTAGGCGTTTATTTAATCAAATACTTCTTTAATGCTTAAATAGGAGCATTCAATTTGGTCACCATTGCAGCCCAATTCTATTTAAGCTTACTGCTTACAGTATTCATTAGTCAAGTTACATAGAGATTATAACTTAATGTTATATTACATAAATAATAAATTAGATGTAAGAAAATTAATTTGTCATGATGTTAAATATTTAATACAAAATAAATTACTATTAGACTTTGGTTAATATGTTACCGGTATATGTAAATCCAAATTAACTACTTTCATTCTTAACATAACTTTTGGATTGTATACAGAAGTGGTTCCCAACGTTCTGACAACTGTGTACCACCTGAAGGGTTTTGAATATTTTGGAATACCTTCTTCACCAGAGGGTGTAGGGGTGAAATTGGAAGATAGCCCCTGAGTTTCTATATTTTTTAGAAACACATTTTCTATCAGAAATATGTAAATTATTTACTTTATAAAGTAATAAAACTTTATATTTAATTATTCATTCACTTATCCATTAGTATTCACATTACAATAAAAGAAAAATAAACATTATGCACAATTAAGTTGTATTTATTACTGCTGTTTGTAAATGAGAGTCAATTACAGGAATAGCTTAATTTTATCCTTAAGTCCTCTTCAACACTTGTTAATTTTATGATTATTTTTCATATAAAACAGTACAGAAAACCCACTTACACAAGTACCAGTGACAAATGGCATCAAAAACAGCTTTTGGAAGAACGTTGGATACTAGGATTTGCACCTGATCCAGAAGTTTATTAATGATTTCTCTTTAAAAACATCTATCATGGAACTGTCTTCTGTTAAATCAATAAATTTTTCAAACAGTTCAAACTCCTTTGGTGAGCTTCCTGAAAAAGGATTTCTGATCCAGTTAAGTTTGGAATAATCTTCAAAGAAACATTTTTTTAAATTATTTTGAAGATACATCTCGGTTTGGAGACATAGTATAGCAAATGCTGAGATATTCTTCTCCTGCATTTGCAAACATGAAAGGACCGACTATTTCTGAAAGAGTTTATTTTGTCATTGGCTGTAAAGAGTGTTATTTTTGCTCCCTGAAGACTCATGTTCAGTGTATTGAGTCTATAAAAAATGTCAGCTAGATATGCCCATCTTGACAACCGTTTTTCATCACAGAACAAGTTTTTCATGTCACTATTTTTTTTTTTTTTTGATTTAAAAGCATAAAACTTTTTACCTCAGTTCGAAGAGACCGGTGATAATTTTCCCACAAGATAACCAAATTTGAACTTGGCACCCATACCTTCACACACCAAGAAGAATCTGGAATTAAGAGCCCTAGCTTTTACGAAGTTAATATTTTTCACAGCATCTGATAAAGCAGAAGTAAGATTTTCCAGCATGAATTTAGCAACTAATGCATCCTGGTAGATTACACAATGTGTACTTCAGCATTCAGGAAAAACTTTCTTTATTTTTACTGCTGGTCTGCCAATTTTTCTGGCATAGCTTTTGCTCTATCTGTGCATAAACCAATACACTTTGACCAAGGAACTCCTGTTTTGGCACATAGTGAACAATCATATTGAAAATGAATTCTTCTGTAGTGTTTAATTCAAGTGGTTTGCAAAACAGAAACTATTCTATAACTTCTTCATGATAATCAAATCATACAAATACAACTAGCTGTGCCATAATTGTTATATCAGTGCTTTCATCTACTTGAAGTCCAAAATATGTGGATTCTTGAATTTTTACACACACACGTCCTTCAATATTAGAAGTATCATGACGGCAATTCGCCTTTTGGCTGTGTAGTTTGACAATGGTATTTTTTTAATTTCTCGGGCTGCCTTTTCTTAGACCATATCCACAGTGGTCGGTAATAGAAGGTTCTCACCTACAGTGTGAGGCTTTCCATCTCTTGTAGTCCTATGATTTGCAAGGTTTGAGGTTAGCAAGGCTATAACTAGCCTTTATTAAGTTAGTATGAGTATTTACAAAGCTTATCATACATTTATTTACCTTCTTGAAAGAAGTAGATTTTCCTTTAAAAAATTCAATCGGCTTATCAACTAAATCAGAATTTTTTGTTTTGGTGACGCATCAGCATTTGGTCCATGTTTTGGTTTGAAAGCGTTTTGAAACAAACAACTCATTGAGGAATGGGATTGTCACTGGTTACTGTGCCGGACTTTACAATAAAACTAAACTATAAGAAGCTTTTGTCGTATTTACGACTGGCCTGCGGTTTAGGTTTTTTTAACACTATCCTTTGAAGTCCGAGGGTTCACCAGAAACCTCTTCATAGTATCTTATAGAAGCACAACAAAATCACACACAACAGTTAGGGATGCTAAACACAACATGGAAAGGCTATACCTAACTGCCTAATCACCACTGTTCTCTATGTTCACATTGATATAAATACTACTGGATTCAAATTGACAATCACAGAGCGAGTGGAGTGGAACAAAAGGTGAAGCATGAAAGAGGAGGAGATAGTAGGCGCCCGGATGGGTAAATAAGGCCACGTGAGGCACACCACCTGAAATCATCTCTTGTACCACCATACCACAGGTTGGGAACCCCTGGCCTACAGTATTGAAAAAAATGGAATGTGATTTGTTTAGTTACTATTTCTATTAACTATTTGTCATTAATATGTGAATAAGATTTGTACATTTACATTTTTTTTCAATACAATACTAGGTGATCTATCCAATCTTGTATCAAGGATTAGGTCTTTTCTAAAAAAATTAATAAATTTTTTTTAGAATAAATTAAAAAAATGTGTAAGCTTGACAATTACTTGAAAGAAGACAAATATAAAAGCAAAATTTAATTAAATTCTATAACATGTTTAGAATATATTTCTTTCACAAAATTTCCTGCACTATCTTGTAAGGTCCTTCAAATTTGATTGTACAAGTGAAATGAAATGCAATTTTTATATAAAAATCAAAGTAAAATACAATTCTTTATTAAAAAATAATAATAATATTTCATACCTTCATCATAAACCTCACTGAAATATTCATCCTCAAATCTATCATCATATTCAGATTCTTCTGATGTGCCACAGTCTAAAACTTTTAATTTGCCAAACTTGTCAGCAAGTTCAAATTTTACTTTTTTCCTCACTTTACTCTCTGATCCACTATAATATAAATAAATTTTAAAAAATTATATAAAATATAATTATAATGTTATTACTAAGTAATAATATTTTACAAATCATTTCTATTTACATGGAACATTCCATTTTGATCATGTGTGTGGGAGAATTATATAGGCAGATATTAAATATTAGTTAATAAAAACAACCAAAATTTAAAACTCAAAAAATGTTAATGGTGATAAATCAATATGTAATCATTTGTATAGTGTTCAAGATAGTTTACAGTTCAAAGATTAAAAAAATAATTATTCACAGTCCTTCTCACTTATATACAGTAGAGAGTCGATTATCCAAACATCAATTCCAAAAAGTCAATGAAGCTCCCTCACCAAATTCAGTTGATGACAATTTGATAAAACAGTTGAAACCCTGACACAGGAAACTTTTTGGATTGCAACTAGGATGATTTGAATGAATGAATTTGTGACCCAGAGAAATTGGCAATGACCCAGGATAAAATCGTGACCGCCTTATGACAAAAAGAACAAAGTGCTTCTGTTGAAGAGGAGGATGAAAAAGAATACAGTGACAATCAAGTTAGTCACGAAAATGCAATGAAGGCTTTGGACTTAGTAATGTCCTGGTTTCAAGCAAGAGGAGAGTGATTCTGTGCAGCTATTGTTAATAATCGAATGCTCAATCTGGCTGCCAAGAAAAGGTCAAATTTAAAACATAAATGGCTATTTTCCCTCGGTTTAAAACAAGGCATTACAGCCATTATTTTAGGACAACTGAATAGTATGTTTAAACATTTTAAATTCCGAAATTACTTTAATCCGTTTACTTTTTTATTAGCAAAGATACTGTAGTTGAATTAAATTTGCACTCAATATTTTTTCCATCCTTTCATACAATACTTCATTTCATAAATATTGGTTGATAACAACTTTTAACTACCCAAACACCCTCTGACCTCAATTAGTTTGGATAATCGATTGTCTGCTGTAGTTAGCTTAAGATTAAGAGTCTGACCATTGAGTTTGTTCCAAGTGTCTCTAATATGGGTTTCTTGTATATTTTATAAACAAATGATTTTTTTTATTTACACTTTTACATGTTTTAAACTTGCCTATAGTAGCAATTACTTAAATTTTTTTTTATTTATGAATTCTTACATGAATACAGAGTCCAGAAATAAAACTTTAATTTTATATCTTTATTATAACTCCAAAGACAGCCATTTTTGTTTTAAGAAAGATGCTGACTTTTGTATTTTGTATTTGCATTAACATACATTACTCAGATCTGGTAAACCCTAGATGAAGAAACAGAAACGATTTTATTTGGGAAAAACAGGCTATTTATTATGTCTACTACATGTTTTACAAAAATTATATCTAAATAGTAAAACATCCACCTAAACTTCAAATTGATAAATTTTAATTCTTCGAAGGCATAAATAATACTCTAAAAACTATATAGGCTACATTTTTCTGTATAAATATCTAAATACAGTAGAACCTCTGTATACGAAGTCGATTATCCACAGAAAAAATTTGTTGTAGAGAGGTATTCGTTATTGAGAGGTTGTTTTGTAAAGAATGCTCCCACCCCATCTTACGCATATCGCACTACCTGCGGTAATAAAAGGGATACAGTATAATATCGCGAGCGTAGTTAGTGTAATAGGCCAATTTTAATATAGGATAATGTTTTATAAAGTCTCAATTTATTTGAAATTCAAGTTGTTAAAAATGTTTTATTGATATTTCTTCATTGTATTAGATATCCACATTCAATATTTTTCATAGGGTCTACTCTGTATAGGCTATTATGATAAGTTATCAATGCTTATAAAAACTTACTGGTAAATAAGTACACTCACCAATTCATTTTCAGGAAGCATGACTTGAACGTAGTGGAATTTAATCGAAGCAAACTCAGTAGGCCGTAATTTAGTAACTGTATTATTTATTAACCGTATTACATTTTTTAACACTTTCAACACGGCGGCGATATTGGTGATCTCATCAAACTACTGCCTTCTTTTCCTTAACTTCCAGCTCTGACGGCAGTGAAACGCTATGCGGGTTGCATAGCCTGTCGTAGCATCTAATTTTCGACCCCGTTGTTTTCATCTCAATAATTTTATTTCTAACATATACATTTTTATTGGTTACATCAGAACAGTGTATTAGACTCTAAAATATTGTTTTATTTATCGGGTCACAATTTAAAAAAAGAAATAATACAAATGATAAATTACTGTATGACAAATAAGAAAACACAATAAAAAAGACAGAGAAAAAGAAAATTTATAAACAAAACTAAAGACCCTACTACTAAAATATATTACATACTAAAATAAGCACTCAACGTTTCACTCAGAATGTTTTGTTTCTTTTTGTGCCAAGTATTTCGGAGATCGTAATGTAAAAGGAGACAAAGATAATACATATGTCACGTCTGAGACTATTTATAGCCAAGATAAGCTGAAATTGGTTTACTACAATCTTATGTTGACACAATAGGTTTTCGGGCATCCAAGCATTTTGTCAATGACTCATATTTACAATAGTCTGTTCCCACCTCCAGTTGGTTTATTAACTCTAACAAGACAGTTATCGTTTATTCTTGCGTTAGTTCAGAAAACTTGGTTAATTTTTATGATCGTTGTTTTTACCGGATATTCTGCCGTGTTAAATGGTTCAAACTAAAAAAAAACATTAAAATATAAAAGTTAAACCAAATTAAATCTGTTCATAAAACTTCCTTAATCATTGTTTCAGTTGAAGCATCAAAAGTTAACTTGGGATGGTCGGATTTAAAAACAACTCAGGCACAATGTTCTCCATACTCTTTTAAAGCACTGGCGTAAAAATCAAACCTTTATATAGATATCGACACTAGAGAAGTTTCAATTAGTCGGAGTAAGCGAGCCGGTTTGCTAGCCGTATCTAAGGAAATAAGTTGGGAGCGCATCTGTAAGGAAACCCAGAGCGTGCCGTAACGCTAGCCATGCTGAACGTGTTAACTGAACCGAACTATAACATACAGTCAATTGCCGACATGTGTTTCGCCTATCATTCTTGGTTTTGTTGACCCTCCTGCTGAAAATAAACAATTTCCTAGAAATGCCATTGTGAGCTGCCTATACAACACTACATTTCTTCGGTTGAAGTGAAGAAAAAATTTGTTATTGAGAGGTCCGAAATTCGTTACATAGAGGTAAATAAGCAGTATAACTTCTAAAATGTCATGGGACAAGATAAAAATTCGTTATATAGAGGATATCGTTATCTGGAGGTTCGACTGTATTTACTGAATTTACACAGAATACAGCACTAAGAAATACCTCCTTTAAACGTTACAATATTTTATAGAAATTAAAACTTAAAAAATCAAAATTTTGATGTCTTACACTTCTGTTGAATCATAGCTAAAAATTTTCACAAATATTTACAGGATAAGCTTCTATTAAGTGCATACTGCTGCACAAAATTTTTGTTGAGATTTTGGTAAAAGTTTACTATTAGTCCACTAAATTTAATTTTTTTCTATTCTCCTAAGTTACTTAAAAATACATTCTAAACAAGGAAAAAAACTATCCAAAACCAAGAAAACCATAAATAGTCCTTAGAAGATTTTTAAAATATTGGAACATAATATATCCTCACTTAACAAACATACTTCTGCATGAATAAATTATTGAAAAATTATTGAATGCAGCTACAAATTAATTATAGTTACCAAAATAGATTTCGTTTTTTTAAAAAATAAGAAATTAACTTGAGTAACATTAGGAAAATGATCGTAACATTAGGAAAATGATGTTGATGTAAAAAAAAAGTTGTAGTTGTTTAACATGTATTTTTAGGTAACATTTGTGGGCAAAAAAAATGCTGGTGGGCTAACAGAAGTGCATTGGTTTGACTATGTAATGTTCTTTTCAATTATTAATATTTTATACTAGATTTTTATTCATAAGATAAGCCAATAAGTAGAGTAAGTTTGAATTGGCTTATTCAACATAAAGTTAGGAGTTTCATTAAAAAAGTTGTAATAACAAATTTAGAAAAAAATTGGAGTTATAAGACAAAAATATTTATATTTTACTAACCATTGATGAAAAGTTACTTCTAATTTGTTCAATATGAAAATATGATTATGTACAGTGGAACTCCAATTACCCGAACTTCAACTATCTGAAATGCTTGCAGATTTTCAGAAAAACAATCGAAATGGACGGGTACTACGATTTCCAAAATAAATGTGGTATTGGGGTTTTCTCTGTGAAGCTAGTGTAGGCACAGCACAGACATTATTTGGATGCTGAGTAACCGTCTCAGTGCATTCTAATAGTTGGCTGTCATGTGTCGCCAGGTGCCCAGCCTGGCCTAATTGTCACTATTCATTTTGGTTAGTCAGTCAGTGAGTCTTTGAACTGCTACTTTTATGTTACAGTACTCTTTTGCTTCGATTCATTGTTTGTGAGTGTTTCAATGTTCACCATGGTATCTAAAAGAAAACAAGTTGTCTTATCATAAGAAGATAAACTAAAAATTATAGATCAAACAGTTAAAGAAGTTATAGGTAAACAGTTGGCTGAGATACATGGTGTTGGACAATCAACGATTTCAGACATTAAAAGGAGCAAACTTACATTTTTAAATTTCACCTCAATGATTGAGTACAATAAGACAGCAACAAACAAAAAATTAGACGCCACCGCTTTTAAGTGGTATTTGTAACAACATTTATAGGAAACCCAATCTCAGAGGTCTAACTCTATGAAAAAGCTAACATCTTAGTTGTTCATCCTTTAAAGAAAGTAATGGCTGGTTAAGAAATTTTGAGTTCAGGCACAGTATCTGTAGATTAGATTTAAGTGGTGAGAATTTATTAGCAGTTATCAAAGATACAGAAGATTTTACTAAAAATTTAAAGCTGTAGCAGACTCTTACAATCCTGAGTTTTTGTACAACGTCGATGAAACCGGTCTTGTTTGGAAAGCTCTTCGTAAAAGCACTTTAGCTTCTGAAATGGAATGTAGTGATGTAGGACATAAAGTTAGTAGAGAACGTTTATGGTGCTCAACTCTGCCAACTCTTTGGGGAGCCATAAAATTCCCTTTCTGAAGATAGGAAAGTCAAATAGACTAAGACCATTTATAAATGTGCAAAAGCTTCCCCTCTTTTATAAAAATGAACCTAGGCTCGGATGACGCAAGCACTATTTTCAATATGGTGCAACAAAAGTTTGATTCCTGAAGTAAAAAGCACCAAAAATCTCTTGGAAAAGAAAGCAATAAAGTTCTTTTCATTTTCTATATTGCACGAAAAAACTGTTGGAAAGAGGGATTAGACAGTTTAAAAATATCTTTTTAGTGCTAAATGTCACAAGATTGATGCAACCAATGGACCGGTTATTGAAACCATGAAACACTATTACAGAAGGCAACTTTCAACGAAACTTTTAATAGAGGGTGAAGACGAAGGTCTGTTTACTAATCACAGAAAAAATAAATTTGAAGGACTGCGCTTACATGGAACTTAGTTAAAGCAGTCACATTTAGACGTTGTAGAACAAGTTGAAAGGCATATCAACTGAAGAAGATAAGGATGGCATGTCATTTGAGGAATCCAAAAAATTTTTTTTTTAATTCCTGGATGTTCAGAAGTTAGTGCTGAAGTTATAGTAATTCATCAGACACTGAGTTTCACATTCCAAATGATTAACTGATCGAAACTGTGAGAGAGGAAAGTGTCGAGGAAGAAGATGACCATTATTCTGCAGAAGCAAAGAGACTGCAGTAAAGTGGAGGGAACATTAGCTCGAGTGTGACCACATACAACTTCTCATTGCGAAGCAAATGACTTGGTTGCCCAAAAAGGATGAAAATAGTCAAGCAGCTTACTTTGATCGAGATGTTCACCAAACAATGGCTTTTATTTACAGTATAGTACATAAATACTGTAAGTATGCTTAAAATGTCAAAGTGTTTTCTTTTCATTTAGTTAAGTAATAACTTTTTTCCCTAAAATATAGTTTGTTTTCCATTTGTAACATACATAGAGTAGTTAAGTGAAATTGTCTTATTTTTTTCAAAAAAATCCCATTATCCAAATCTTTGTTTATCCAAATGGGGTTTCATTACCCAAATGATTCAGATAATTGAAGTTCTACTGTGATTTTTTTTAAATATGTGAAGTATCTGGTAAATAAATGAAAATAGACATGTTCAGCCATCTTTCTAATTCATTGAGTAAAAAGAAGGCTTGTATAGAGTTTAATATTTCTGAGAGTTTAATTAGATTAGCTAAATAAGTTTAAAATTTGATTGGTCTGACTATATAATAATACATAATATAAAGTTACTTTATACTGATGATGAGTACAACCAACTGATCCCTGGAAAAAAGATCACCTAACTTTTAGAAAGAAAAAAGATAATGTAACCTTAATGAGCTATTTTTGAATTAAAAATAAACATAATGCTCTTTGAAATAAGGCTTCAATAGTATGATTTAGCATGTGTATCTGGAAAACATTCATTATGTCTACCTGGAATACAAAATTAATGATTTAAGATACACTATTTATGATTGACTATAAAGCTCTCTGGAAATAGTAATTATGGAGCACAGTAGTAGAAATTATAATTTAACAATTTTTTTCATTTTAGCATGTTACTCAAGAATATATCCTAAACAAGAAACAGTTGAATTTTAGCTGCAATAAAATATAAAAAAGGAATTATAATTTGCATACTGTGAAACGTAACTTCAACTGTAAGAACAAACAAAAATCAATAGTAAGAAAATGTTAGTTTTTAATAGTACATTAATATAATTAAAAATATCATTTAAAGAAAATATCATTTCATTAAAATATCATTTAAAGAAAATACAGTTGATCCAAGTTGAGGAAAATCATAAAAACCTATTTCAAATTTGCTAATCGTGATAGAAAAACTTATATGTAGGTACATAAAAACGACGTTAGAAACTTAAATGTTAACTTTACAATATACAGTAATACCCCGTACTTACGTGATAGGTGGAACCGGACTAAATAAACTAATGATTTAGAAGGAAAATGTGTATGTATTAAAATCTTAAATACATAATACAATAAAAAATTATATTTTATACATAAATATTGTAAAGAAGTAAGTAATTTATTTAAGGAATTTTGTCAAGTTTCTAACCGTCATTTCATTCTACATCAGCTGGGTCTAAAGAATCTCCATTTATAAGGTCTTGCTCTTGTACACTAAGCTCTTCTATGAGCTTATCAAGTAATTGTCAGCTCCCGGTTGTGTAAATCCAGCAGTTCTTGAATGTCATCATTAACCACTTCAAAATTCAGTTGTCTAGCAAAACTAACAACTTCTTTAATCACATCAGTAATTTCATCAGACTCTGGTACTGATTCCGCTTGAGTTTCAGAGGCAAAAAAATAGACACTTGTTCCATTCAACGTCATTCAAAGTTTTTTGTGAAATTTCATTCCAAGATTGTCCAATGATTCTCAAAGCATCTAAAACATTGAATTGTTTCCAAATATCTTCAACAGAGAGCTCGTTATGTCTCATAGCTTCATGCAGATGCACAAATGATCTTGTTTAATAAGCTTTAAATGTTTTAATGACCCCCCCTGATTCATCGGTTGATGCAAACTAGTTATGTTTGGTGGCAAAAATATCACTTTTATGCATGTGTCGAAATTAGTTAAAGTAGTAGGGGGATGGCCAGGTGCATTGTCCATTAATAGGTATTACTTTAAAAGGAATATGTTTAGACCAGCAATAACGTTCGACTTGAGGTATAAAATTATGACCAAACCAGTCCTCAAAAAAGGAAGCTGTCACCCAAGCCTTCCGATTCGACTTCCAAACCACAGGCAAGCTAGCTTTAGAAATATTTTTTAATGCGCTTGGATTTTCTGAGCGATAAACTATGAGAGGTTGCAACTTATAGTCACCAGCTGTATTTTCACCAACCATCACTGTCAATCGGTCTGCCTTAAAATCTGGAAATATTTCCTCTTCATCCGCTATAAAAGTTCTTTTAGGGATTTTCTTCCAGAAAAGGCTAGTTTCTGCATAACTCGGACAGAATGATTTAAAACCAAATAACTTAGGAATGGCAAAGACGGGGTAGCGTAGGTCAAGGTATTACTGTATAGAAAATGTATTAGGTTAAGATAGATTTGGCTACAAACAAAATATTGACTCAGCTAATGGTAACTAACCGAAGTTGAGAAATGGTTAACAACACATTAATCTGTAAACATTTACATTCAATAATGCTTAAAATGTGTATTTAGGCTAAGGCATGAATATTCTAAATGACAAAGTGAGGAATGTTTATTGATGTTCATGTGGTAATAGAATCATCGTTCATAGTACAAAAATCCAAATGCAATCCATGGACAAATGCAATTCTGTTTACAAATGCTCTAGTTTATGATTTACTTTTCTATAACTAATCTATCCTACTTATAGTCTTTGTAGACATATTTTATGTTAGGTTTATGTAATGTTGCATAAAATAATATAGATGAGCATTCATAATTATTTTATACATGATTATGTTTGTAAAATTATGTTATCTTTCAAACCCTATAATTTAAATTTGTAAATCCTGTTGTTTCTGGCCATTGGCAGAGTGTGTGTATAGGAGACATCGAGCCATCGAGGCCAACCTTGGAAGCTCGTAATAAGAAGTAAGAAGTAAGTAAATTTGTAAATCCTGATGTCAATTTAAATTTGTAAGCAATACCTAAAGAAAAATCAGTTTTCTTGTTTAGAACATATTCTTGAGTAAATTATGTGAAAAGGAGAAAAATTTAAGTTGACCCTCATACTACCTAAGTAACAATATTTCCTTTCTACACCTAGTTTTTAATTAATTTTCCCAACAAATAATTTTATCTGGCAATGCAGGAAGTCTTCAGGAACGTAGCATAAATTATAAAACTTGGAGACAACTAATAAACTATAATTAAATAACACTTAACTAAATAAATACATAAGGGCTTACTTGCTGACGAATTTCAAAACAATTGTTCCTTTTACAAAGTAAACCTCATTATGTAATTATAGTTTAATCAGTGAATTCAAGATGATTACAACAAGCAAATAATAAACTTTAAGAAAAAGGCCAAAACAACTTCATAGTACACACACAACATTTTTAATCATGTTTCCTTATAAAAAAGAACACTGCGATATATTAGATACATTTTTCTATGATACAAGGAATCTAATTAAGATAAATTTGTTCTAAAACAAAATAATGTTTACTGATTTACAAGATAAACAATTAAAAGCAATCAACATGATAACCTTGTTGCATGCAGAAACTTCTTGTGTTTGATTTGTAAACAAGTTGGCTTCTAAGCGGACTTTATTTTTTGACATTAGTTTTTGTCCCTGAGGTCTATTTAAGGCCAAATACTCTGAAGAGGAACATGTTAATCATTTTCTACTTACCGTTACGGTAACTGCGAGAATTGGAACCACCTGAGATTAAAATAGAAAATTGTTCTAAAACACGTCCTAGGTGACATGTGCAAGAATTTTTTTTAATTTTACAAGGAAAGTTATTTATTTCCAAGTTATTGTGCTATGTCCGCAGAGTGATACAGTGACATCACGCTATCTCCATTCATAACTTACGTGTGTAAATATTTCAGAATGTTTTGGCTTAATTTTTATGGTTTCTACATATGAATTTAAATATATTTATAAAGTCTCCAGTTAGGATAGAATTGGTTGTAATTGTATACATTACTATATACCTATATTAAAATATACCTATAAAGTGTCCAGTCAGGATAGATTTGGTTGTAATTTTATAACTAAATGTATAAAATTACAACCAAATCCTGACTGGATACTTCATAGGTATATTTCAATATAGATAGGCTAAATATAGATAGGCTAGGTCAAAATTAACCTTCCCTGCCAATAATAAAAATATTAGTTATCAATGTAGCAAGTTGTCAATCTGCATATTTTCCAAAGTTTAGATTCCTACAACATCAACTACAGTTATGAGGTCACTGTATCACTCCGCAAAGGATGCACAACTTACTCCTCCACACTTAATTTTTTATCCAACTTTAAATTGATAAAAAATTAACTTTCCATGTAAAATTTTATCGTCCTAGGATGTGTTTTAGAACAATTTTCTATTTTAATCTCAGGTGGTCCAAAAATTCTTCCGTTATTGCAACGGTAAGTTGAAAATGATGAACGAGTTCTTCTTCAGAGTATTTGGCCTTATACAGGGTGTCTAGTAAAATAGCTTGAAGAAATTCCCTGAGTTTTCCCTGACTTTTCTAAATTGTATTTACACTATATTTATAACACTTAGAATATAAACAAATTTATACAACTGTCTTGTCTTAGCTTTTTTGCTTTAGTTTTTCAATCTCTTCAGATATAAGTTCTATTTCTTTTGTAGCAACTGACATCACTTTTGCTTTTTTAGCTTCCAGTTCCTTCAGCTGAATATTATTTTTCCTCTTCTCAGCTGCTCTTCTATCTTTCTCGGTCATTTTCTGTCTATAGAAAGCCCAGTTTACATTGGGCCCATCCATTGATATCTGAAGGATTTTGGATAAATCCAGACTTTGAACACCTTTTAAGAACTAATTGAGTAACTCTTTTGCTTTTGTGTCTGTAAGGAACACAGAACCAAAATATCGAGCTTTCATTTCTTCTGTCTCTGCATCCCAATACCTAACACTCAAATCCATTTGGGCTCTTTGTGATACTTTGTTTAAACTTTCATCAAAGCCAATTACATAGTTAGAATTTGAATTTAAAATAATTTGATAAACCGAATACAACACTATAGGAAATTTTATCTTTCCGCAATCTTATGTTCTGTGCAATGGTGCTATCAGGGAACATCCTTGGAAAGAGGCACACACTACCTTCTGCATTGCGTAAAGAAGTGTTGCATTACTAAATTCACGCACCATATAATCTCTGCTTCTGTCACTTCATCTTTCAGTTTATATTTATCCTAAGGAAGGAGGGGAGGTAATGACGACATCTGCATGACGTGATTGCCCACCATGTGATTTATTTCCATGTTGAAATAAACAGTGTAAACATAATCATCGTCAAATAAAACACATACTATCACGAGTCTAGACAAATAGCTGGCTACGAATGTTTACACAGCGTTCTGTGTGGTCAGAAACAGACTGAGTTATCTGTTATCCCCACCTGTCCATATGATAACAGAACCACTGCGCACCCCAAGGCCACGGTCCAGGCTAAAACTTCCCAGCTGTACCAACTCGACACGTTTAATATTTATTGACATAAGTCCTGAGGTCACAGCAACGGGCTTATCAAATAAATAATGGGCATCTAAATAAAGAAGTGTTATTTCCTGACTGCCCTGCCCCTAAACCAGCCTGCTGGCTTACAATACCAAATATTCGAGAGCAATGGCCACTAGTTTTGTTTCTAATCAAAATAAATATTTCCCCGATTTTTAAAATTTTCCCTGACTTTTCCCTGAATTTTCCAGAATCTTAAAATTCCCTGACTTTTCCAGGTTTTCCCGGTTTTCCCTGTCACTAGACACCCTGTTATATAGACCTCAGAGACAAAAACTAAAGTCAAATTCGTGTTCAGGACGTAAAGGCACATAAAAAAAGGAAAACAATTCACAAAAATAGTGGTAGTTGCACGTCTATATAGTTACCTATTAATTATATATACTTATATTGAAATAAACCAATAAAGTAACCAGTCAGGAAAGATTTTGTTATAAATTTATACACTTAACCAAACTAATGTACACAGATAAGGCAAGAATAGAGATCCTGTGAAATCACCTGGCAAAAGGTATTGCTCTGCGGAACCTGACGTCTAATTAGGTAATATTGTATAAAATTACAAACAAATTTATCCTAACCGGACACTTTATAGGTATATAGTAAACATATACATAGTATGGTGTGCCAAAAATCAATCCCTACAAAAATAAATTTTTTGGAGCAAAAAAAAAAATATATATTCATGATGTTTTAGGGAAGAATAGAAATTGTTCACATACACATGGAGGAAATCATGCAATCTTTATAATAACTGTATATTTCACTTACACTTTAAAAAAATGTTTTAACTTGCCTATAGTAGCACTTACTTTGCTTGTTGAGGACGGCCGTTTCGGGAGATGTGTCCCTTTGTCAACTCCCGAAACGGCCGTCCTCAACAAGCAAAGTAAGTGCTACTATAGGCAAGTTAAAACATTTTTTTTAAAGTGTAAGTGATTACTAGTAGCGGTTGAAATTTATTACGGCGGCCCCACTCCATATTTTGGATTATTGTTCAATAGCACGAAAAGGTACGATATCCACAAAAAAAAAATTTTTTTCCTTTGAGCAAAGTTACTTTTTCGACTTTAAAGTAGGGCAAATTTTTTTTGGCGGAAGCACAAGTTGTGAATAGGCGCTAGGACGTGTTTATCAGTGATTTTATACACAATCGGGAAATCGTGTAATCTGGATTTTTATTCTTTTTCAAGAGAAATTATTAAATTTCTGGTGTGTCACCATAAGGCTTTTATCATTTTTTTGTGTTCATCAAAACTTTTTCTCTGCTTCACCAAGAACAATTTTTTTTCTATTTGCTGTAAAAAGAAAATAATTGCCTTAATTTGCAGTGTTTTGTTACCTGATGATAATCCTTTTGACACATTGAAGACACTATGTGATTATACATCAAAAAGAATAAAAAGGAAAGTAAGTTTCATTCAGAGTAAATTGAAGCTATTTTTTTCAAAATTTTCATACTAATAACAGTACAACATTTTATTATTTTTCCGTGTTCCTGAGGGCTTTCTACATTACCAGGTACTTTTTATTTCTGCAATGTCGACGATGACATCGTTGTTATTATTGCAATGTGATACCAGAAAAAAAATTAACATTTGTTTAAGAATAGTACACAGCGTATATATTAATTTATTGTAGTAGGTAATATAACTATTTTCAGCAAATATATTTCATATGTTTTATATATATGTATTCTAACTTCGGAATTACTAAGTTGAAAATATATTACCAATAAGCATTCTGTAATATTTATTCTAACCTATAACAATTACTTTAGCTAACAATAAATTACCTCTCTTCTGCATCACTAAATTGTCCATCGACAATATCATTCATTTTTAATGATATTAGTAATATAAAACTATTTACTACAGTAATCTTGCTTAAGAAATCTTCACTTTTAAAAACTCTATCCACATGCAAAATTTAAACGTATTAAAAATTTACCTTACTCCACGAACTACACATTGTATTAAGGTAGAGGGGTGAATAAGGCTAGAACAGATTAACTATGGCACTGTTCCTGCACAGCAGCACTTTCTCAAAATTGTTACATGCAAAATGTAATAGATTTTGCGACAGAGACGTTGAAGATACGTTCAAAGTGTGACAAAAACTTATTCCTCTATATGTATTTTAAAATATTTTAAGTAATAATATTTTTAAATGCTCCTTTTATATTAAAACCTTTTCAAAAAATGTAACTTCCATATACCAAGTATTATGATTAATAAGTATCAAAGCAATTTTTAATGCCAACTTTGTTTGCCCTAAATATAAAATGAAAATTTTAACAGGTTACAGATTCATTTAATTTCCTTTGCGCCTTGCTGTTGGTCGTATTTGGGTTGGGAAACAAATTTTTCTCAATAAAACCTAACCTAACTTGATATATGGCAACCAAATTGTATTATAACAATATCGTATGTAGTATAATAGTGTGCTCTAAAGACACCTTCATTGTTAAAAATATGTTTGTGTACGTGAGTTTGTATTGGTTTCTGTGAGCACGCAGACAATAATAAAAAATCACATAATATTATAGATGGTTCGAAGCTGCATCTAAGCAAGATAATAGATAGGTTCTTGGTCTTGCCTTAGTAGAATTTAATGCTATAAACTGGGTTAGCGAAGAGGTCATATATATATATATATATATATATGAAAGTCAAAGGAAACAGCAACGAGAGTTTGGTGCAAAAGAAAGACATTTTGGATACCGAAATCTAACAAAATCGATTGGTAAACGGATGAACGTCCTTCTTTAAAAGTAAATTGTTTATTGCTAAGAAGCCAGTTAGTGATTAAATTCCACACAAACACTGGTTGAACATTTTCTCGAGTAATGTGCATACAAGAGAGGTTGATCTATAATTACTATAATTTTTTGTTAAATAAAAACTCGGTTGATACGTGAGTCAACAAATCTGGATTTATTAAAGATTTGGCTACGTTTCGACGACTAAATTGTCGTCTTCATTTAAGCCTACAAGTATAATAGACAAAATAAATAGCTTATGATAATAAACAATCTTAATTAAAATGTGTCAAAAAAATCCCCAAACGTATATCAGCAATATAACCTGTACAAATAAATCATTACTAGTTATCTGGTGCATCAAAAACTAGAAAAGAATTTTTTTAGGTTAGTAAAAACTAGAACCCTAAAACGTTTTTAAGCTGTATAGGGATTATTATAGATTATACATACTGGGAAATTCATTAGTGTCTTCCATAACATTAATAGAATTTTGTGCATCTTTATATGAAGCATTTCAGACAAAATTCGTCTCCTCCAATTACTTTTCGTGTTCAAAATCATAGGATTTTGGAAACTAAACGAATGATTATGTTGATTGATGTGGCCGTTAAACACCGAGGGGATAAGATTTTATTTTTTTTATTTTTTTTGTGTTCTAAAAGACGAACATGAAAATCACGTTTAGTTTCCCCAACATAGAAAGCATCACAATCATTACAATAACCCTATATGCAACATTACTCCTATTCAACATATGTGTTATCCTTACCTCTTCTAACAAAACCTTTCACATAAGGAAGCCTAACATAGCCGTTAACCTCATCTACTTCACCTCTGGCACTGCCAAAAGACGAAAAAAAATTAAGTTTTAAAAATATTCTTTTATTAATATGAAATTTAATAAATTGATATGGATAACTACTAATCAATAATTATTCTTGTACAAGTTTTAAATTTCTATAATGAAAGGAAGGATGTGATAAGTCAAGGACTTTATCAAAATAAGAGTATACCATTCCACGTTTCTGTGAAATCAGATATTTCTTTCTAAGAAATATGGCCAAAAAATAGCTTTATGATACCAGTCGGTGATGAGTAAACCATCACGTTTAATAATCCACAGTTTCCAAAAGTTAGTTTATTTTCTCTTTCAATTTCATAAGTAAACTGAAGCCTTTCATCGTAGTTACTAAATTCATCAAGTAGGTCCTGTAGTTTAGTACTAGGAACAATAGTGTGTACATGGTCTACATAACACCCAAAATAAATTGGTTTAAAACATAAATGAAATAAACAAACCTGCTCAAGATTCCCTAGAACAATATGAGGAAATTTGGGGTATCATGGACTTCCTATGGGGGAGCAAGAAAGTTGCTTATAAAATTTATTTAATGCATGTGTTTAATACTTATTAACTATTAATTTTTTATATAGGCTAATAGCAAAACACAGACAATTTTGGTTTTTTAAACACTCAACGTTTCGAATTGCTTTCCGAAATTCCTTTACAAAATTTCCGAAAGTTTATTATCAAATTGAAAAGAATTTTCAATTAGAAATTCCACTGCTAAGAAAGATGAGTATCATATTTACGTCTAATATAGGTATATATTTTCTCAGTAGCTTCAACAGTAATACTATTAATCACTTGAACAATAGTTTATGACTATCCGAACTTTATATTTAGTAAATTTGTTAAAACTTACTGCGACAGAACGTTTTCGATCGCTATGTGCTTCTAAGCAGAAGACACTGATGAAGATCGGCACATAGCGATCGAAAACGTTCTGTCTCAGTAAGTTTTAACAAATTTATTAAATATAAAGTTCGGATAGTCATAACCTATTGTTTAAGTGATTAATAAGATTCACCGAACGTAATGGACTACAAAATTCAAGAAGTAATACTATCTTATTACTAACGTTAGTAAAAAGTGAAACAACATCAATGGTAATTATTATGTGATCATCTGGAGCTACTAGGTCTTTAATTTTTCTAGGCACATCTAAATTATATCTTATATGTGTCTTAGATTTAGGAACACTATCTTCAAGAATGTTACATATAGTTTTTGCAAGAAAATACGTAGGAGGATTAACATAAGAAACAATAGGTCTAAGAGGAACCCCAGATTTATGATCTTACAAGAGATACAAGAGATATAGCATGGCCGACACCACTAGTTTCATTCTAACATAGATAAGGAAGTATAACAGCTATTCTATCCTCAATTCACTTCACTTAAAATTTAGTGTTTATAAAGTAATGTTACCTAAGATATAAGTTTTAAAAAATTAGATACAGTTTAAAAATTATTAATTTTTTCAACTTGTGAACTGTAAAATATTCTATTTTGCTATTCTTTTCACACACGTTGAATGGCGGTATTTTTTGTAAAACACAATATGCTTTTACTTACAAATGTTCTAAATCACTCAAAAGTATTTAGGCTACAGACAATATTTTTAAACAAATCTTGTAGGCCTTTCTACTCAAATAGAAATAAAGTTTTATTTAAAAACAATACAGGTATGGGTCATGAAAAAAAAATTAAATCGACTTTATATTATGTAAGTGCTATTGGTGTTTTGGCAGTAGGTTTGAGTTACGCTGCTGTACCTTTATATCGAATATTTTGTCAGGTAAGAAAATAATGAATTGATAATTTCTCTCTACTTTCCTAATACTGAATCTATAGTAGAAATATATTGTAAGATTTCTTTATATTCATGTACCAAATTAATCACGAAATTGTTTTGAGACAACTTGAGAAGGAAATGTTCTTTTTGAGCAATTGAACAAATACCCCAAACTATTGTAATGTACTGTATAGCTACTTAATAGCTATATTATAACATGAGGGTATTGTTTATAAAAATAATGTTGAAATTTAGATTAGGAAACTATCTAGATATGAAAATGAAAACTTTCCTAAACATTTCCTAAAGCTATTTTTATTTTTGTGTCGGAAAGTTATTTTTTATCAAATTTTATTTAGGGATTGGTTTGAGTGTGCAGTTGTAAGAAGTACTATGTCTGTCTGCTTCCGCTGACCGTACTATGTATACAACATTATTATATACCTATAAAGTATCAAGTCAGGATAGATTTAGTTTTAATTTTATACAACATTAACTAATCAAATCTACACATGTAAAGTAAGAATAGAGATCATGTGATGTCACCTTGCAAAAGGTATCACCTGGCAAAACCAGATAATAAGTCTAAATAATTACCAAAAATAAACCTTGATTTTATAAAATCTTACGTGTTGAAAGTGAGGTTAAATGTGTTCCTACATTTTCTGGTGTTAGCATAGTTTAATTTTTTTCAGTTAATGTGCACATTGGGCACCACCTGAGATTAAAGTATAAATTTGTTCTAAAACATGTCTTAGGATGATATCCATTAGAATATTTTAAAATTTTATGCGGAAAGTTATTTTTTTATAAAATTAAAGTTGCCAAAAAAATCAGTGCTGAGTGGTAAGCTTTGCAATGTCCGCTGAGTGATAGTGATGTCACGCTATCTCTATGCATACATTTACTTGTGTAGAAATTTGAGAAACGTTATAGCTTAACTTTTATGGTTTTTGCACACATATATTTAAATATACCTATAAAGTCACCACTTAGGATAGATTGAGTTGTAATCTTATACATTACTATGTAGCTGTATTAAAATATATCTATAAATTGTCCAGTCAGGATAGATTTGGTTGTAATTTTATACATGAACTTAAATGTACAAAATTACAACCAAATCTATCCTGACTGAATACTTCATAGGTATATCTCAATATAAATATATAAAACTAACCTTCCTTGGCAATAACAAAAAAAATAGTTATCAATATAGCTTTAGGACATGTTTTTGATTCATTTTATATGCATTCTATTGGTGGTGGGCAATTTGGGTATTTACCAAAGTTTAGATTCATAAAACATTAACTACAGCTGTGATGTCACTGTTTCACTTCGCAGATGATGCACAACTTACTACCCCGCATTGAATTTTTAACCAGATGACAAGTTGTAATTTTTAGAAATACTGAAATTATATACACTTATGATTACTAACATTGGTACCACTTGGGAAAAAATGACTATTTACGTGTCTGCTGAAAAATATCAGTAAGGAGTGGTTTTTGCCAAGTGATGCCATAATTACAGTAATTTTAATAAAAAACCTCAAGATGTACAACACAAAAACTGCAAGTAAATTTATGACTTTTCAATTATATATTGCTTACAAGCTTCCATTGCTTTATGTCAATGAGGCTCTCTAGTATCTGTAAAAGATATAATTATTGATTTTTAATCCCATAAACTATTTTCGTGGTAATAAGCCAGTTACGTTTAAATATTGAAAAACGTTTTTTCTTTATGTTAACCCTCTGCAAAGGCTATGTGTATCTCTGTGGGTTCGGGACCACCATTGGGACATTCTATGTCTAACTTTGACTTATTTGGAGTTGAAACAAAACTGCTATGCATAATATAAACCAGAATTCTTAGGGTACAAAAATAAATAAATAGAGCAAAGGTTACAACTAGTTTTCCCTTTTTTATTCTAGTTTCTGTTTCCATGTTCTATAGGATTAGTTGAGCAATAATTTTGTCTACTAAATATTTTTTAACAAATGATGTGATTAAAGTGCGAAATGAAACAGAGTTGTCTTTTCCAGTGTTTTTAATTATTAGTGTTTTATAATTGTACTTTATTTTCACGTGGTTAATAAATCTTTTTCTATTGTCATCTGTGTTTCGCACGGACGCCACCTTCCACAGTGTTACATAATAACATACGCGTTAAATACAAATTTAAGAATTACAACAAGAATTTGTTTGATTCGCACACACACACACAAAACCTCAAAACTGCAGAGATTGTCCGTACTTGCCAAATGTACGATGTTTGGAGGTATCTGCTAGTTGGAGAGGTCAAAAAATATGAAGATATTCTACGAAGTTACAATCATTCATTGAAATTGAAAGACATTTATAATGAAGTAAAAAAACATGGAAAAATTATCAATTCAAAATTGATAAGCTCAACTATTTATCTAAATTATGAGTTTTGAAATACAGTAAAACCTCTCATATCCAGATCAATGTGGTGACAGCTCGATCCATATAACAAAAAAATCCCGTTAGAGGAGGGGCTATGTAATGATGTAACGTTTATACTACATAATCACAACCATTCAAATTGAAAGTAGATGTAAATTGATTGTTTTAAGTAAATAAGTTACATTTATTGAAGATTGTAATTATATTTTAATAGTAGTATAGAACTCTACATACAATTTAGTTACATGAATGAGTACAATTTCTTAATACTGTAGTGAACATATGTATGTACATTAATTATCAGTTTTGATAAAAAAAAGATGTGTATGGTGGTTTTCTTGTTCCGTTGAATACATTTCTTTGATGTAATATTTCTCCATCTTCAAAAGAGTAGACGATCAGGCTGCTGTTTCGTCTTGTTCGAATGACTCATTCAGTTGGTCAAATACCTGGAAAGCTACGCTATGTGCCATGGTTTTGTTTTCTTTCGTCATCTTTGGCAGGAGCTGGCTATGTAGTTACCAAGTCTATAATATCCAACCAACTTTCACTAGCATTAAAATCACTTTCATTTCCCTTGAAATTCATTTTTTAAATGAAATTTAAGAACTTTTCTTTTAATAAAAGTCCTGTTAAGGCCAGTCCCTCAGAGATACACCATGTGAACCACAAGAAGAGTGCTTCGTTCACTTTATCATATACCAGTGTCTTTATCACTTTGCAATTTTTTTGCCTAAATAAAAAGCAGACGGCTGGTGTCAGAAAATTGGCTCAGCTCACCGACGGCCTTATGGAATAAAGATGCTTACTTTATTTCCATTTTATGTCCAGATATCGGAGGTTCCGGATATGAGAGGTTTTACTGTAGTCTGTTATTTGGCTTTGATATTTTCTTTTAGTGTTGCAAGCTTATATTTGCAACTGTATAAGCATATAACATGCTATTATGAATCCTATTTTGTCTTTATTTCATGAAAGAAATTCTTTCACCTCACTGATTCTTTTAATTGTGTCACTGAAATTAATTTGTTCATGGGCAGGTTTGTAACTGATGTCGTTGGATTCACCATCTCCATCGATTGTTAAAATGTTATAATGTCATCTTCCTTACTTAGATTTTTATCTACGTTTGTAAAATCTTCAACAGATACTTCACTAGAATTATCATTTAATAGTCTCGTTATTTCTTCCTCGGTATTGTTGTCTATAACTGTGATTATATTTCCTTTTAAAAAATTCAATTTCTGGAAGCAGTTAATTAAGGTGGGTTTCTTGATATTTTTTTTACAGAAGATACAATCCATGAAACAGCGTCTAACACATTTATAGATGTAGAAAAGGCTGATGGGATTCAGCCAATTTTCCATAGTAGATAAAATATGAAGAAGTGTGATTTTTATATATTGGCATTTAAAATTCTGGATTATACCCTAATCCAGTGGTTGGCAATAAGAAGTAGTATTTAGAGGTAAAAACAATATTTGTATATTGCTTAATCTAATTTGATCACATTCAATAGGATCACATTTCATTATGCCCAAAATGCCCATTAGCTATTTTGTCATTATTTCACACGTTATACATGACTGCGCTAGCTTTCTAAATCATATCTAAATTGTTCATATTTATATTTTTGAAACATATGGGTTGATACACTTTATAGAAAAATAAACCAGTCTTATCAATATTATAAATGATTGATTCATTGTAATCCTTCATTATTGTCCCCAGTTTATTATTCGATTCTCAAACCTCCTTTAGATCAACAGATTTACTCTCACAACTAATTGATTTAAATCTAATGTCATGATGAAATTTAAATTTTTTCAAAGCCCTAAAGCTGTCTAAATTTAATTCTTTGTCAATTTTTTAAAGCTTGCTCTTGGATCTGAGATCCACTTATTGCCAAGTTTTTGAACCTAGCCACACAAAACTAATAAAAAACAAGTTTGTCCATTGCACTTGAATCTGTTTTTTCTGAACCTAAAGTTTTTCATGTTTCCATTCCCATTGTGGAACCACAATTTCCTTATTCGATTTTCACTTTTCAAAATGTCATTGATCTGTGTTTTTCCAATCTTAAACTTTTTTGCCAGTAGCTGCATACCTAAACTTTCCTTTTTTTTATTCTCCATAACTACTATCCTTTCTTTTATTTATAGATACAGTGAATTCTTTATATTCTCAAGATAAAGTTTTGCATTTTTTTTTTTTTTTTACAACTTGGGAGCGGGTTTAAACTACCCGAAGCACTGCTACCTTAAGGTATATTGTACTTACCTCCCTGATCTAGTCAAATAGCCCCTTCCCTCTTACCAGGTTTAGGAGTTTCCTGACTAGTGTTTTACCTTCAGCATCCACCAGAGCCGTTCCATCACCAAAGAGGTTGAAGCGCCTCTCAGCAAGTACTTCACATCTGTAAATAATGTGTGTGGCAGTCTCCAGTTCCTGCCCGCATAATCTGCACACTGGTTCATCTTTGTAGATACCCATTTTATGCAGATGTTTCCTTAGTCCACCGTGTCCCGTGAGTAGACCTGTGGCTATCCTCAATTCCTGCCTAGACAGATAGATGAGACTCTTCTGCAGCCCCAAGGAAGGTTTCCTAAGGGTTAGCTTACTGTGTCTCATCCCTTCAGCCCTAATCCAGTGCTCACAGTGTCTTTCAGCCATCCACCTTCGCACTGCCATCTTGACCATGGATTTGAAAATACCTACCACAGGCTCCGGTCCAATCAGGGGAGTCGAAGACCCCTCTCTGGCCAGCGCATCTGCGGCTTCATTTCCAAGTATTCCCCTACGCCCTGGCACCCAACCTATCTTGAATTGATTGTGCCTTGCCAGGGCTTGTAGGTTATTTAGGCACTCCCTGACTATGACCACGGTGACCACATGTCCGTTTAGTGCCTTAATTGCTGCCTGACTGTAGGAGAAAATAGCAATCCGGGTCCCGTGTGTTCCCCTTCTCACTATCTCTCCCAGACAGGCATTTATAGCATATATTTCGGCCTGAAAGACAGAGGTATGCCTCCCCAAGGAAAAAACTAGTTTTAATTTTGGGTTTTTACAATACACCCCCGCTCCAGTGCCGAAGTCCATCTTGGAGCCATCTGTGTACCAGATCTGAGCTCCCGATGTTAATGTCCCTGACCATTCCATCATAGTTTGGTGGACCTGGTCAGGTGCAAACGTTCGAGTAATGTGGTCGCTGCCCATTTCCAAGACGGGTTCTTTGACCACGCACTCGATACTCATATGTCCCAAAACATCTGGGAGGTTAGCCCAGCTGTTCGAGTTGCGCAATCTCCATGCCGCCAGCCTTGCCTCTCCCCTAAGGACAAGCTCGAGGGGAGGGAGGTTAAGCATTACTTCCATTGCTGCACCAGTTGTAGTTGACATTGCTCCCAGTGTGCACAGACAGGCCAATCTCTGGATAGAGCTCAGTTTAGCTCTTGTCTGTGCTTGGTTGGCCTTTGTCCACCATACCAGAGCTCCATAGGTAATCATAGGTCTTATGCACATCCAGTGCATCATTGATGGATTCAGTCCCCATTTCTTACCCACCATTCTTCTTACAGCCATCAGTGCCCTTTTGGCCCTGTTAACCGTCCTCTCAAGATGTGGGTTCCAGGTGAGTTTCCTGTCCAGAGTAACTCCCAGGTACTTCACCTCCCCCACAAACTCAAGGTATTCACCAAACAAGCGAGGCATCCTGGTCGTCAGATCTTTTCGCTGTCTGGTGAAGTTAATAAGAGCAGTCTTTTTCGGATTTACCCTAAGGTTCTCCTTATTACACCACTCTTCAATCAGTCATAGAGGATTTCTGATTACCTCAAGGACTGTATCAGGGAATCTGCCGAGGATCAGAACCACTATGTCGTCCACTATCCTAGACAGAAGTACCCCTGGAGTTCATTCAGGAGTTCAATAAGGTTGTCAACCACTAGGCACCACAACAGAGGAGAGAGAACCCCCCCCCCCCTCGTGCACAGCCCAGACTTGTCTCCGCCCTTCTGTCCTCCCCTGCCACCTCTACAGAAATGCTTCTGTTTGTTAACATGGAACTTATCCAACCACAAGTGGTCGCATCCACTCCATGACGTCTTGCACCACTTACCATCGTCTCCACTGAGGGTTTATTGAAAGCCCCTTCAATATCGAGGAAGGCACATATGGCACAACCTTTTTTAGTGATCATTTGCTCAGTCCTACCAACCACTTGATGGAGAGCTCCCTCGCAGGATTTTCCCGGTTGATAAGCATACTGGTTCCAGTGCAGTGGTTTTATGGCCAAAGCACACCCCCCCCCTAATATGCCTATCAACCAGTTTTTCAAGTCCCTTAAGAACAAAGGACATGAGTGTAATAGGTCTGTATCCTTTCCCTTCCGATTGGTTACCGGTGGGCTTAGGTATAAAGACCACCTTACTAGATTTCCAGGCTGCTGGCACATGCCCTAGAGCAATGCTTAGCCTGTATAATTTAGTAAGCACCAGCATATCCACTCCCTGCTGCAGCAGCACAGGATAGATCCCATCTGGACCTGGAGATTTGTAGGGTTTAAATGTGCCAATAGCCCATCTTACCCTTTGTGGAGTTACTATCCTCCTTGCCACTTCCCAGTCCTCCCTCTTATCACGTCTTGTGGAGAGTTTGGCAACTGGTTCAGTGTCAATTTCTTGACAAAACTCCTTCCAGGACTTCCTGCGTGCTTCTCTAATTGCCCTGTTGTATTCGGTTAGTGTTTTCCTATACTGGTCCCACTCCCCGTTCTTTTTTGCTCTATTAAAGAGTCTCCTGGTGGTCTTCCGAAGTTTGGCTAGCTTCTTGTTCCACCATGACGGATCCCCTACTTTTCTCCCCTCACTGAGAGGGCAGTTATCAGTAAAGGATTCTACTATAGCCTCACCAACGAATGTGTCCGAGTCTTCTAGCTCTCTCCTCCCGCCATACTCCAATCCAGCCTCCTCAATCCGAACGCCCAGGTCCCTCCTGTAGGAGTCCCAGTCTGTTCTTCTTGGATCCCTGGTTGTCCGAAGCATGGCTGGATTTAGGGAGATATCATACCTAATATGTCTGTGGTCAGAAGAAGATGGTTCATCCGACACATACCAATTTAGTACATACCTAGCCATCTGGTTCGATGCCACCGTAATGTCCAGGACCTCCTGTCTGGCCCTAGTGACAAACGTCGGCTCTTCCCCCTGATTTAAGACTAGTAAATTCTTAGAGCTAAGATAAGCTAAAAGTTCCTCACCTCTAGTGTTGGTACCTGTACTTCCCCACGAAGTGTGATGGGAGTTAGCATCCATTCCCACCAGCAGCTCCTCATCCACAGCTCTACCAGCCTCCTCAGCTCATGTGTTGGTAGAGCCCCCGCGTAGACAAAGGGAACCTTGCCGTGGCCAGGTTCAGCCTCTTCATCCTCCCCTCCGCCCGCAGCTCCACCATCACTGCTATCAAGTCCCTGCAGCAGAAGTCCGTTAGTACAAAAGCACTCAACCCCCTCCTAACCAGGATACATGCCCTGGGAACACCGGAGTCCTTATCATATAACAACTTACCTCCAGATGTCGCCAGCCCGCATATTCTTCCTCCAGAAATCCATGGCTCCTGGATAAGAACCAAGTCCACCTCTCCCCTGTCCAGCATCCTACACACGACAGCACTAGCCGCCCTGCTATGCTGTAGGTTCACTTGGAGGATCTTGATCATTTTTCTGCTTACTTCGCAGTTGCCTGGGTCCGCAGAGCAGCCCCAGGACTAGAGAGCACCTTGAACGTGGCTTTTCTCAGCCCCATGTTCACCCTCAGGTTGTTGTTCTGCAGTGCCCTGAGGGAGCCCTCTCCTATATACAGGATCAGGGTAAGACCTGCATCCTCCCTTTTCCTAACAATCACTTTCTAAGTATCCTGAACTATCCCAGGGTTCTGGGTTTTCACCACCTTCAGGATCTCTTCCGGCTCCTTGTCATTGTAGGGTTTGGGCACCCACATTGAAACCTTTGCAATGCAAAAGATCTCCCTGGGGGCCCCTGCCATCAACTTTACCCCCTCACTCAGGGTGAAGCTTGGCAGGACCCGAAGGACCCACTCCAGGCTCTCCCGTGAGGAGCATACGACATTTAGAGCCCCCCTCTCTAAGTATGCTGTCCTGAATCCTCTATCCCCACTCTCCGCCTCAGTGGACAGCAGTTCCGAGAAGAACAGCCCCTCCAGCTCTAACGCCATCTCTTCCGAGAGTTGTCTCTCTGGGTAACTAACTGTGACAATTGCTAGCTTTTGCCGAAGGGTATCGCCGTATGTGCACGAAGACACTGCAGCACCCCCCCTTGTCCCAGCTTCACTTTCTTCTTTCCTCCCTCTCGCACTCCTAGGCCTTTTGGACGTGCTGGGGTTTGGTGCTCTTGGTTGATTGCTTCCCTTTTGCACCTCCCTCCTCACAACATCCAAGCCCTGGACTTTGACAGGCTCGGCTCGGTTTTGGCCTCCCCTTCGTTTTTTCAGGATTATTAGCCCTCCCGCTGCTCTCGCCTGTTCTCTTCGAAGCCGCCTATTGGCCGCTCCACTCATACGCTTTCTCCGTAAAGACAGCGTGCTCAACTCTACAGCCACTTCACTGGTTTCTGCAGTCGGCAGCTTGACAGCCGCCCCCGCACCCCCAGTGATGGTTGCCGTTGACACCTCTGCTGCAGACTCACGGTTTGCCGTCTCATTGGCTCCCGCTGTCTGTGCCGTCTCAAAATCAATTGTTTTATTTTTATGGTCCATTAACGTCCCACGAGTATGGGGGAAATAACGGTCGATCAGAGCAGAGCCCCCACTGCCCTGGCAAGACAACATACAATGAGGTTTTGTCTGTTTCCTCAAGGGGATCGTGTGCGACTGCATTTTATACCCTGCAGCCATTCATCCTTCAGCACGATGCCTTCCACCTTGGATTGGGTATTCAGTCACTGACCTTGAAGCACACCCCAAGTTCAGGACATTATTAACTGTTGCTCATGGAGCGAACAGCCTGCTTTACTCTCTTTTTTACAACTGTGTCGTTAGGGTAGTTTCCCGCCCATACTTCACTGTCGCATTGCCCTTGGTTCACCTGGGAGGTGAGAGTAGTATTGTGAGGACTTAATTCCCAACTACCCCAGTCTCCCCAGTCAGAGCAGTTATTTCTACCACACCCAACCAGTTGACTGACGAGGAGGGATAATCCTCACCTTTGAACCATTGCCTTGGTCCAGGCCTGCTTATTCAGAAACCTTCCGGGATCCTTATTCACAGGTAACCTACATATCTGTAGGCCGTCCCACTATCCGCCACCTGTGGACCCGCCCGGTTGCTCAGGCCAGCTAGCCGGGAAGTTTTGCATACTCAGAAAACACAAATTATATTAATTTTATAGTGCTATAGAATAGCAAATTTGTGTGTGTGTTTATATATATATATATATATATATATTGTAAACACTGATGGACCTTACAGACATTTTTGCTAATTGTAGTTTTTTATTCTTTTAGGTAAAATTTTACTTCTGTTTCTCTTAACACTATTTGAAGTGATAAATTTTACTTTAGGTATAACATAGTAGAATTTAATTGACTTTAAAGCAAAAATTTGATTAAGTAGTTTTTCATAAAGTATAAAATTATTTTCTTATGATTTGAATTATTCCATTTTGTATGTGTTGCAATAGAGACAGATTCTCACATGCACCTTCTCCATAGCAAATAATACTATGAAATAAAGCATATTATAAAATCATTGAAGTGTCTACAAATAATATATATATATTTTTTTTAATCTAAAGATAAAAATTAATTTTACATTTTATTTAAAATATACTCTTAATGCTACTCCCATATCATTCTAATCAATCAAAGTATGTTCATAGTACTTACAACTAAAACGTGACAACAATTTTTTTGTTACAGCTTCTAGAACATTTTAACGATAGGTATGTACGATGAATGTCCGGGCTAGATATCATGGCCTATAGCTAATTTATTGTTGACATGTAAATATTTTAGTCATTTAATAACTTGACTAATAATAACACCAAATTTTGGAAATGATCAACAACAAAATAAATGGTGGATGTTTTTTGTTCAATCACACTCAAAATACTGTTATCTTGATACTATCATTTCTATAACTGAAGGTTTATTCAAGTTAAGTCATGCCTATTTTAAACCATAAACATGTCATTTAAAGTTTGGAAAAGAAATCTTAGTGAAGTGAGGAACATTTATAGATGTGCAAGTCACAAATGTTTTATAGTAAATGAATGCAGTTGAGATATGGTTTACAAGTGCTAGCTTACATGGAGGTTTACACTTTATTTTATTTATAACCAAATCTATCCTAACTAGATTTGTTGTACATATATTTGAATATAGGTATATGTAATGTTGTTTAACAGATTGAAATTATATGTACAGAAATATTTCTTACAGGATTATATGCTATGTAAGTTGAGGTTAAGCGTACAATACCATTATTTATGCCAACTTTTAAGTAGTATTTTTATGTGTTGACCTAACTAATTAACTGTCTCTTGTTTAAAATATATTCTTGAGTAACATTTGTGAAATTGAAAAAAAAAAATTTAAGTTGATCTTTATTTGGTCAAGTACTGTATTACCAAATATATTAAGTAACTTATGTAAAAGCTAGCCTTTGTCATCTTTTTGCAAAATAATTTCACTTAACACAGAGCATGATGCAATACATTGGCATTCTAGCGCCATGAACATTTGTTTAGCTCCCAGTGTATAGTGCATTGCCAAACCAAATCTTCGGTATGACCTCAGCTCCTGACGGGTTTTGTGTTTATTGTAAGTGCTTAGGGCTAGATTTCCACATTACTTGAGTGTTTATTGTTTTTTTGAAAATTCTATTAGCACTTTTATCTTTGTATATATTTTAATAGTGTTCTTTTTTTATTACTTTGTTTTTTATGGGTATAATATATTACAGTTTTTTTTTTAATAATTAAATAACGGCCAGAAGACACAACAAATGATGTTTTAATAAATGATAAAGACATTGAAAAGCTATTTGAAAGTGGATTTCCTGATGATACTTGTGAGATTTTGGAAGGAGGAGCCGTGAGTGGGAATCAACATTTAGTCTTTGTAAAATATTAGCTGCAAAGCCTAAAAGAAACTAGCCGAAAAAAACACCAAATTCCTGAGTGAAGGGAAAACTAGCAGATTGATTGAGTTATGCTTATTTTAAATGATGATATATTGCATTCTTTTTACAAGATATTCTACAACTTGAAACAGTTGAGCTTTCAATTTTCTCTGTAAACCTTATACATCACAAAAATTACATACAGTACAGTCTCGCTAATCCGGTCTCCGATGATCCGGACATCCGGCTAATCCGGACGGCCCAAAATTTTTGTTTAGTTATGGTATTTTACAGTGCACAATCAGTCTCGCTCATAAAAATATTTATTTTTATACGTCTTTATTTGTTATTTTTCAAAGGGGTTTTTCTACTCTAATAGATAAATGATATAATTTATTCATTAAAATATGAATTTACCATATTATTTGTTTCTTCTGCCTATTAAAGTAGGAAAAACTTCTTTGAAAACATATATTCACATTAGATCTCCCAACACTACAACGCACGTGACATCAGAGACATCTTGCGATAAAAGAGAGATAAAGGGCCGCTGACTAAACGGATAGACAGTCTATCCGTCTGGCGTCAGGTCAGTTGTGTTGTCGGACGGATGCCACCTTTACTGCTTCTTGCAAGATTTCTGCTCAGTTGTCATTTAATTCTAGTGCGATATTGATCTGTGTTTTTTATTTACATCTTGTTCAGTGTTCAGTGAAAATGGCGACTAAAAGTAAGTCAGTGACAGTGACAATGGAATAAAAACTCCAAGCTTTATTTCGTATTGATGGAGGTGAATCGCTTACTAAAGTTGCAAAAGAGTTAGGCCTGGGAAAACAAACTGTTTCCGATTGGAGAAAAAGCGACAGGAAATTGAAGGTTTCTTTGCAAAAATGGTTAGTAAAGGCAGTTTAGGCGGCAGAAGCACTTTAAAAAAACCAAAAAATGAAACCTTAGATGATGCTTTGTATGTTTGGTTTTGCCAACAACGGGAACAGGGTGTTCCATTATCGGGTGTAAATTTGCAAAAGAAACTGAATGAAAAGTAAAAAGGAGGCCCTAATTTTACTGCAAGTGTGGGTTGGCTGAATTTGTTCAGATTTTTAACAATTTGAGGGTTGGGCCGAGTTGAAAGACACTGATATTTCCGAGTGGATTATTAGTGATAATGACATTGGTTATCAAGTGCTCAATCGTCGCGGTGTGCACTGCAAACGCAGAAAATGACAGCTCGGAAGAGGAAACTACACAGACGAACCGGTCAGCCCAACTCATGATGGGATGGCTGCAATGCTGCAGGGGTTGTGACCTACTTTGAGAAACAAACTGATACGTCAACTGCGGAGCTACTGACCTTGAAACGCCTACGAGATCGTACTGTGTCATTCATAGTTAAAACAAAAGAACATTACGGACTTTTTTCACTAAGTTTTTTAAAGTTTATTTTTGTTTCAGTTTCATTTTTGTTTGAGTTTTTTGTGCGCTTATACAGTATAGTGTAAATAACTTTATGTGAATACATTTATTCAAGGAGAAAGATGCTTTGATATTTATTCATGTCATACCTTTTCTGTTACAATTACAGGATTTTTTGCTAAATAAGCTATGAAATACTGTACTGTATAGCTATATTTAGGCCTCAATTTCACTAAAATTACAATTTCAATATGTTTCCCCGCCCAAAACACATATTGTATGCATTTGTTTGGCTTTTTCCGTCTAATCCGGACTTTCGTTGATCCGGACAGGGCCCGGTCCCATCAAGTCCGGATTAGTGAGACTGTACTGTATTGCGCTTTACAAAGTTTTGACTATAGATGAATTAAAAATGCTTTTATCTCTTCCTTAAAGACTAGAATAGTTACAGTGGCTACATACAAAACTATTAGAAAACCGACAAATTATTAAACTTTCATTTTTTCAAGAGCACATGAGTTTTTTTTGCTCAAATTGTGTCTGTTGGATATCATCAAGCCGTGTCACCTATACAAAATAAACAGAGTTAATGTTTTTAACAAAAAAAAGTGAACTTCTATTTATCTAACATTGAAAAGGTAGTTTCATAAAGTTGTATGATGTGTTTGTATAGTGGAGTTAACTTTGTATTTTGAATATTTTTCAAGTGTTATAGTTTGATTTAAAACAGAATAGGATTCTGTGTAGAAGAATATACATATATATATATATATATATATATATATATATATATATATATAATGTGTATTTTTGTGTGTAAATGAATTAAATTTGTTTACTAGTGTGAAAGTGAAACACTTGTAATCGTATTACTGTCAAACTAAATTTTTCTTTGCACAATCACTTCAAAGTTCCAACCTATATGCACGAAGAACATTTTATTACATAAGATCGTAATTAAAGAATTGTTACATGTAGTATATTATTAATTACTTACTTTTTTAAATTTCCGAATTAACTCTGGTTAATAATTAAGTGGTGTTTATGAGAGATATTACACGCCTTATTATACAAAAAGCAATTTTTCAATAATGAAGCAGTTAATAAAAAGGATGATTAGAAATTCTAATTAGAAATTCAGAATAAAAAATATGATTTTTTGGGAAAAATGTGAAAAAAATTTAAGTTAATGAATGATTTTACCAACTAGGTACTCTTGACGGTATTAGCCGCTGGCAGTGGCTATCAATGCGTTCAAACTGACAATACCGCATCCCTGATATCAAAAACAAAAGTTTCCAGAAAACTAAAATTAATTTTATTTTAAAACATGCCAAAAATACTTTCTAAACATAAGCTTCTTGTGTTTTTATGTTACTGTGTTACTTTATTATACAAACCCTCAACATGTATATTTTTTGTTGAACAAACTTGTTTATGATCAGGTTTTTGCTGAGTTTTAAAACCTAATTTTATTATATGAAATAGAAACCTTTGTTAAAACAATTAATATTATTCCAAAATATCTGATGTACTGTAAATCTATGCAGGCAGTCTACAGTTATATTGGCTTATTTTTTTTTACAGAACAGTACTGTACTTTGTTTTTATTTATGTACTGATAGTGTTTATCTAAGTGCATTAAAAAATAGTCTTTCTGACTAAAAAGGTCCTAATTATGTTCTGGTGTCTTATCCTTGTTATTAACAACATTTGCCAGCTCCAATTGTTAAGATGTATTCAACCAGCAGTAGTTTTAGGTTTCAAAAGAATTCATAGATGTTTAACCTAGGTGCAGAAAATGTAATTTCACTCTACTACCATTTTATAAAGTACACTTTTCCTATTAATTTGAATTAAAAGTTTTGGCAAACAAACATGTGTTGTTATTATGACTATTTCTGGAGTACACAATCATAGATTCTAAGTAATTTATACAACCACTGTAATTTCCAATTATATTGTTATTTAAAAATTTTAAAATATTAAAAATAAATTAGTTGAAGGTTATACTTTTATAAATTATTGTAAATGTGTCCAAAAATTCTAAAGATTTTGAGGAAAAGAAGTGTATTAAGTGTGTAAATAAAGTACAAAAATGTTTCGGGCTTAAAAGAGGAATTTTGCAGGCTAAGTTTACTTCTTTATTATTCTTATGCCTAATGAAAAACATTTCACTGTTGTCTATAGAACCAATTAATCTTTTCCCTATACAGACAAACGTATGGTAAAATTTACTTCATATGCTATACAAACTTCATACTGTATTAACTTCTTTTAGAACGGATTACACTCAGATACTGAGGTCGTATTGTATTTTCATCATACACAGTAACACAGTAGTAAATAATAAAATATCAAAATCTTGTTGCTGTTCATAACGGGCTGGTTGTTAATTCCTATTACACTTTTGCTATTACTTGCGACCAGACTTTTTGCTAACTAGTATTTGTTATTGATGCTGTATTTGAGTATTTTTAGCTCACAAAAATGGATATGACAATTATTTAATAGATAAACTACACAGAAAAATACTCAACAAGAACAGTAACAACAACAAAAACACGAACATAAAAAAATTCATCACCCTCACATACATAAACAAAATCACAAATAAAATAGCACACCAATTCAAAAAAGTAGGATACAATGTAGCTTACAGAACAACAAATAAAAGCCAAACGGGTATCATACACTGCATTAATAACAATACCAACACATACAATAACCCAGGAGTATACAAACTAAAATGTAAAAACTGCAATAAGTTCTATATTGGACAAACAGGCAGGTTTTTTGCCGAAAGATATAAAGAGCACAAAAGCGCACTGCACACTACTGTTGAATTTACCTTCACAAATCACCTCATGGACACTAAACACTCATGCAAAAGTATGGAAAATAACATAAGCACATGCAACAAAGGCCATGAATTAAACACACTAGAACAGTATGAAATATATAGACATAGCAACACACATAAAAATGACATCTTAAATGAACAAACACGGCACAGATCACACATACTCTTCGATCACATCACTTCTAACTTTCAAAATAATGGTACCGAGGAAGCGCAACTGCAGCATTCCTAGCGGCAAAAATACGAAGTTGAAGAAGTCGTAAGACGAAAACGTTTCCTCCAAGTGTAAGTTAACAATTTAACAACTTTTAGTTAACAAAAAGTCTGGTAACAAGTAGTAATAAAAGTGTAATAAGAAATAATAAAACACGACAGCAACACAGAAAACAAAAAAATATAAAGATTTCATAACTTTAATAAGTACCTTCCTTGTATGTTGTGATGATATTTTGGCACTAGAGCAGTAGTTTGGTTAAACATCTTCACATAGAAGCCAAACAGAGAACTTTATTTTATAATACAATTTACTATCAAATCTTTCAAAAAGTATTTTAATATTTTTAGTCAGATTAGGTAACTTGATAATTCACCTTCCCATTGGTTTATTATAAGCCAGTGATTTGTAAAGTAAATTGGTTGTATAAGCATGGGTTGGGTAGTTGTTTGTCTAAGCTCTGCTTCAACTAGATATACTGCTTCAAAAATTTAAAGTATGTTGTATCACGCAACATACAGAGTAATTGTACATTGTAATGTTGAAAAACTTAACTGTTATATTAATCCTCATTTTATAATTTGGATTAATTTGTAGCACCTTTTTAGATGAGGATGCAGTCTGTAACTCTTAGATTGATTAACAGGCTTACAGTTATGGAGGAACCATAGGAGCAGATAATCCAAGGGATCTTGTAAAAATGGAAAAGATTAAACATAGAGAAATTACAGTAAGGTTCAATGCTGATACAAGTTCAAGTATGAGATGGAATTTTAAACCTCAGCAGTCTGAGTTGAAGGTAAGCAATAAAAATTAGTAGACAGAAGTTTAAGTAATTCTTGAAAAAACTAGCAACAATCATTACAGTTATAATTGACTTTGGTAGTAGCTACTCTTTTAACAAATTTGATTTCTTCAAGTTTCTTTTATTTTGAAGCTCTTTTTTACACTTTAAAATATATAAACATGCATAACATAGAACTTTTTTAAAAATTATAATGGGATGGCTATTTTGGAATCACTTTGTTATTTCAGGACTGTAATTACAGCTGAAAAAAAGAGTTTATACTATATGAAACATCGTAAATAAGTAAGTGCTTCTTTAGACAAGTTTATATATATATATTAAAATCAAGATCTAATAAAATAATAAGTATCTTTATCCACAATGGTTACTTTTATTTTGTCTAACAGGTTATACCTGGAGAGACAGCATTAGCATTTTATACTGCTTGCAATCCAAGTGACAAGGCTATTACAGGAATTAGTACTTATAATATTGTACCTTTTGAAGCTGGGCAGTATTTTAACAAGATACAATGCTTTTGTTTTGAAGAGCAGATGCTTAACCCTAATGAACAGGTAATTTTCTTTTATGCAATTTTTAACGGTTGTAAAACTCTGTTAGTCTTTATTAACTGGAACCAAACTCTGTTGGAATAGCAAAACTTTAGATGGTTGAGATCAATTTATAAAGTTATTAAACCCTTACAGTAACTAAATTGTAAGACCCATACATATATGAAGTCGACAGAATTGTACCTACTTTTTGTAACATGCAGTGATATTTTTGTGATATAAAATGATAATTGAGGGAATGCTTGTAGAGGTAATTTACAGGATTTCAAAAAGACTTTTTGACTAATGAGTATTTCTGTAACTGAAAATATTTCACCTTTGTATATCTTGCTGAAATCAGGTTTAACAATCCATGATTTATCTTTGTTTTAATTTCAGTTTAACACATTCACTGCGGCTGTCTCCGATCAGAGACTGGTCAGTCGCCAGTTGGATGTGGCCATCTTCGATAGGAGACAGTTAGCATTTTATTCGGTTATGTTGTTATCCTGCGTTGCACAAGAAACTTAGCATCAAGGTGGCATATGTCGGATGTTTGTTTTAGTTTGGTGAAGATTACTCGCCATTTTTTTGTTTGTAGTGTTAGTGAGAGTTTACTGCATGACCATGGCCTGTGTGTTTCCGATATTGAAGATGTGTCTGAATCTTGTAAGGACTGTTTATTTAATACCAAAAATGCAGTAGAATGTACTAGATGCAGTAGAGTAAAGGGACCCTACAAATGAGACTTTGGGAGTATGCGGAGTGTGAGGCAAGCGGCGATGACCGCCATGTCAGTGACCTGGATCCAGCTGAAGAGGATGCCGATTACGATAGCGAAGAACTATTTGATTCCGATTTGGAACTTTGCAACTTTCTGTTTACAAAGGAAAATAAATTTATCGTTCTATTTCCGGGAGATAATCAACCATATTACTGGTTCAGACTACTTTCTGATGACATATTTTTGGTGAATATTGTAAAAGCTACTAATAGTTACGCATGGGATTTGTATTGAAAACCAAATCTCACGCCATTGTCAAGAATAAATAACTGGAAAGAGTTGTCAGTGTCTGAACTGAAAACATTCATAGTCCTACTGATTCATACGGGATAGTATTAAAAAATGTATATACAATTTTTATTAAATATTTTAAAAGCTAATTTGTAGATTTTATTTTACAAAATAATGTCTATTTATAATTTCAGTGATTATTATTTATTATAGTTACAAATGTGAATTACATGTGTAACGTGATTAATTTTTTATGATATAAATTCTTAATGAATTTAGGTGTTAAATATTGCAGTAATTCGTTACACAATTAGTTATATGACCTGCAATGTCAAGAATTTAATTGAATTCAAGAATGGTGCATTCAATAAATAATTTAACCAACAAATATTAAATTAAAATAAATCAAGTTTTACTGCACAAAATATATAAAATACAAAAACAAAGTTACATCTGAAGCGTTTACACTACTTTATTTTTGGTATTAAATTGTTTTACATATATGATTTTATAAGAACTTTACATTGTTTAAAAAAAAAACCATGGCATGGCACATGATATCCACATGAGATTGCTTTTACATAATTTAAAATACATTTAAGTTTAGCTATTCAACATAAAAAAAAAATTTGTTATTACATCATACAAATTAATTAACACTTCTCGCATTTCAAAAAATAGAAACTTGTACAGTGAAACCTGTCTTAGACGGACCCTGTGTTAGGCGGAATCCCGCCTATCGCGGAAAACTTTAAAAGTCCTGACTGCCGCCTATTTAATTTACCTGGTTAATAACCTTCATAAGCCGAAACTGTCTAACGCGGAAGGGGAATAAGCAAAAGGAGAGTGATACGTATTTACTACGTCTTAGTTCTGCATAAGCCGGAAAATCTGATCATATACATGCTGTAAAATATAAAGTTACAATGACTTCGGTTTAGATAAAATACAGTTTATAATATATTTTTTTACATAACAAAATTCACAGATAGGTCTACTAAATTGTAACGGATCGTATTTATTTCTGAGAACTCTGTAACAACGTTAAGGATTGCTGATATGCACAAGATAATGCAATGGTATACAAACATCTATAATTTACGATAGGCTATGTGTCAGCACTCGTTTCCTTCAAGATAACGCAATGAGTGGTTTACAAACATCCACGGCCAGCCATATTGATGGACATATTAAAAAGCGAGAGACCGCTTCATTCTAAAAGGCAAAAAACATGCGCAAATGGAAGAAAAAGAAGAAATTGAAGACGGACCAGTCATAGAAAACAAAATAAAAACATTTGGCGAGGCTTTAATGAAAATTTGTGAGTTAGAAGATTTCGCAGTATGTATTAACAGCCTGGAAATGTGTCAGCATTTGTTACAACTAAAAACAATAACTGAAACACAAGCAAGTAAAACTAACCTTTTAAAACAAAAGTCAATGCTAGATTTTTTCAAGCCTAATTGATTTTCTTTTATTTTTACATAAGCCTACTATGTACAGTATTTAGCCTAAATACAGTAAGAGGAAAAATATAGTTTTTAATAAATTGCATCATTAATTCATAAATTTTGTTGACAAGTGTATAAGTGTTTTAGTTTTATAGTTTTCTATTAAAAATATTTTGTGGAGAAGGATAAAACGATGCTGCATTAAAAGGTAAGATTTTTATTATGTAATGTAGGTTTTAACATTTTCTGTAGTGTGCATAACCAACATCACCTAGAAAACAAGGTTTGCGAGTTGTGACGTCACAGGGCACAGGCTACGGGCTGTCATTAGGCAATCAAGATAACCGATATTACTGTTGAATGACGTTTATTTAGACGTTAAAATGTGATAGTTTTCTTGTGATTTAAATACACTTGCTTTATATGTTGAAGTGTTATCTCTGTAGGAAATAAACAGTCAGTACTTAATCGGAAATAAATAATTAAATTAAATACTGTATGTGAACAAATGTAGACACGATGACAATTAATTGTCCGTTATCTATGTGGTGTTGGTACAGCGATGTACAGCTGATCAGTAGAAATAATAGTCTTATAGCTAAGAATCCCCACGGCCTACCTTCACCCCAACGCTAAAAATAGACTCGGCAAACGTTTAGTGATGGTATTACCATCATACAGTACACACTACTGTATAAGCCGGAAACCTGTCTTAGACGGAAAAAATGCCGGTCCCAATGGATTCCGGCTTAAACAGGTTTCACTGTATTATTATTCCATGACCAGTTAAAGTTTGAAAGTTAAATTTAGATTTTCCATCACTTCATGTCTAAAATTATAACTTATCTGAACTGTAATATGTGTGAAGCAACATTTCTTTGAACAAAATAAAATGATAATGATACTTTTACATAATTGAAATCTTAAAATAAGAATATCCCTTTTTGCTTGTTTCATCTTGAGATGTCTGTATCGGTCTACATTTCGTCAAGGCGAGAGAGATTTTTACAGCAACAACACTAGCGTTTCAACTTCTGCGCAATGTAACTGCGAATCTTACGATATCAGGTTTTGTGAATATCTATCAGCAGTACATTTCATTTTATAATTTACAATTTTTTAAATTTTATATTTAAAAATTAATATCTTGTTTTGTTTTCTGAATCTGCTTTAATATGTAACGTTACTTAAAATAACGTTACACATGCATAAAATGAAAAATAAAATACTGATCATAGGAAGCTCGCAAATTGCTGTCATCTCCGATCAGAGACAAAATGGTATTTTTTCCATCTTCAAGGCTCAAAATTAATTGTTATTGTCATATTCTTTAATTTCTAAAGCAAAACCATCAGAATAAATTTTAAAAAAATCAGCACCTTATGAATCTTATGCTAGAGGCCTTTCGCAGCAAACATGTTAACTGCATATACCAATCACAAAATGCAGGGAATTTTTTCAGAATAGCGGCTTTATTTTGCTTGTTTTTTTCTATTGAAGAGGTTTTTATTATTACTGTTTAAGATTAAATAAAAAAATTAGTTCCTGAAAACTCTGTTCTGTTTATTGAAAAACAAACCTGATGTTTAAAAGGCAAATGGCCAAAAAAAATTAGTAGCTTATTTGGGTATAGAAAAAGCAACGATAATAATTGGAAAAGAGGTCAAATCCAAATGAATAATTTTATGAAATTGTGGCTGTAAAAAAGCCAACAGCTCTCATAGAGATAAATTTGAAGAGTAAGCCAAATTGATGAAACTATTATATGGTGCTTATATAATTCTAATGGATAATGTAAGATTCTGTTTTATTTAGTTTTTTACTGTTAGATTTGATGCTGTAAATCTGGTGGTCTGTATCCTTAAATAAAGTTTATTGTTTTTTTTTCATTTGATGTTTATAAATATAATACATGGGACTCTAACATTTTCTTTTATAACAACCTGGTTTCAATTACAGTTCAGACTAGTGATTTTAGATTATCTGGGTTCCACTGTTTTTACACATGAAATATAAAATTAGACAGCGTAATAGCATAATTGTGACACACTTGTAATAATAAATTTAAGAAAAATGTTATTAGAACTTTTAACAAGAGTTGTTAAATGTAAAATATGTAAAAAATGTATTTTGAATTTTATTTGGTTACGTGGGAAAAAGTCATGTAGGAAAAATTTAGTTTAAATATTTTACTGAACCTTTATCTACATTTCTATAGTAAAAAATTATATGGCCTTCTAAAAGTAATAATTTACTTTCATTATCAAATGAAAAGTAGAAGTTATTTATGGACTAATATATATAAACTTTTGGATCATCTAAAACAGGGGTCGGCGGCAACCTTTGAAGCTTGAAGGACCACACAAGATTTTAATGAGAGTTTGAGGGTCGCATAGTCAGGGGTGAATCTAGAATCCTATTTTGGAGGGTGGGAGTCATAGTTTGGTATGGATATTGCCTACCTATAGACACCTAATGAGTGGGCATCCATATTTTAGCACAAAAAATAAGAAATAAACTACACGGTTTTTTGTAGACAAACGTTTACAACGTTCGAGTAAAACAATATATTTTTAAAATGAGAACATGCCAATTTTAATTAGTAAAATGTCAATATGTGTGTCTTGATTCTATGTAGCATGATCTATGTGTAAATTTTTGTTTTGACACAACATACTTTTTTTAACGTACTTTATTAGTAAAAATATGCCCTCAGTATAACTATTATAACTATTTTACAAATTTTGTGAGAAATTATGGTGAATAAAATAACAGATAATAGATTTTAAATACATATTTATTATTCATCCAAAGTAATTTTACATTTTACCAGGGCAAAGAACAGCATTATAAAAATTAAGTAAAAATGAAATCGTAGTTCAAAGATATGTATACGAGGGTAATTCATAAAATAAGGTTCCCATGATTTTTAAAAATAGACAACTTTATTTTTGTTCTTAATGTAATAGATCATTTTAAAGCTTAAATCTTACGTTATTTTTCCACATAATCACCTTTTCCGTTCAAACACTTTTGAAAACAATGCTCCAACTTTTCTATCTTCATGATATAGAATTCTGCAACCAAACCTTTGAGGAATCGGGTAACCTCTCCCTTGACTTCATCATCGGTATTGAAGCATAAGGCACTCAAAATTTCCTTTAATTTTAAGAATAAATTATAATCACTTGGGGATAGGTTTGGACTGTAGGGGGGAGGGCACAACAGTCCAGGCAAAATCTGTCAGCAGTTCTTGAGTTTGATGTGAGATATGAGGTCGAGCGTTGTCATAGATAAGCCTCACGCTACTAAACAATTTTCTTCTACGGCAGTTTTGGATCGCACATCTCAGTTCTCTTAATGTGTCACAATATCTGTCGGAGTTGACTGTTGTTCTATGAGGCAGAAAGTCGATTAAAAGCAGGCTCTTCCTGTCCCAAAAGGCGGTTGCTTTCCCAGCAGACTGCGTTTCTTTAAACTTCTTCGGCTTCGGCGAAGAACCATTCACGTGATTGCTGCTTGGTTTCAGGGGTAAAGTGAAACTCCCATGTTTCATCACCTGTAACAATGGAATCCAAGAATTCTTCTTCGTTGTCTTTACATAGTTTCAAAAACTAATGGGCACACTTGACAAAGTACTTTTGTGGTTTTATGATTCACAGTATCCACCATACATATACTTTGTGACAGCCTAATATTTTGGTTAAAATGTTATGAATTGTGGTGTTGGAAGTCTCAGGAGTGGTGATCCTCCGATCTTCAAGCAATATTCTTTCAACTTTATCAACAGTTTAGTCTGAAACTGAAGCCCTTTCATTCTTTGTCATACATTTTTGTGCAGCCTTCATTGAATTCTTTACAGCATTTGCGAACATGTTGAACAGATATACACTTTTCCCCAAAAACTTCAATTAACTGACGTTAAATGTCAACAGGTGAAATAAGTTTTGCATTTAAAAAACGTATCACAGCACAAATCTCGCAACTGGCACTAACAGCGATAGGGAGCTCCATCTTCGAAGGCTGCTAGCTTGGTACTGAGGAGTATAGCGATGTGGGAGTGGTGGGAACAAAGAGAAGGGGAGTAAGGCAGTGTTACCAGATTTCTCCTAGCATGTTGTATTCTTTCTTAGCAGAACCTTATTTTATGAATATATAAAATCATTGTGAATATCATTATGATTTTATATATATATATATATATATATATATATATATATATATATATATATATATATATAAAGATCATTGTATCATTGAAATATTTCAATAGTGTGATATATTTTTATGTGTATCTATTATTATTTCCAAGAGATTGCAGTTTGGGATTATTGGCACTAGGTATGTCTGCCAGTCTCCTATCTAGACCAAAAATTCCTATAGATATATAAGAGACTGATAGACTTACCTAGTGGCAATAGTCCAAAACTGTAATCTCTTATAAATAAATAAATAGACACACATAAAAACATATCTCACTATTGAAATATTTCGATCATACAACGATCTTTCTCAATCACAAAAAAAGACTCGCACACACATCTTTTTGATGAGTTTGTCAATCCAGATATTGACAGAGTTTGATATTCGAAGTTGACACTTTCAGGGAGTTTTGAAGATGGTTATCTGTTAACCCTTCGGAATTTGTTTTTCACAAAGTTCAATTTGGAAAACAACTGCTCACAGAGATGGTTACTTTCAAAAAAACTCAAAATTGTTAAAGAGTGCATTCTTGTTTAGGGAAATTGTCCTTGTCAATATACTTTTTACAAAATTCCATTAGGCCCAAATTATACTTTCCTTTAACTCGTAGTTGCACTGCAAGTCAGTAAGTCATTTGCATATTTCCTGGTGCATCATAGACATTGAAATAATATTCAAAGACATTCTTGCTCACATAAAATATAACTTGATATTTATATAAATAAATGGATAGATGAATCGTCCTTGCACATAAAATAATATTAGGCTGCACAAACACTAAAAAAAAAAAATATTATTCTGAAATAAAGTGTAGACGTTTGTGACGGACTGCAAAAAAAATCATCGGCGGGCCTTATGTTACGAACATCTAATCTCAAATATAACTAGAATAAGTTTGGAAATTAAAAATGTAGCCTACTTGGTATGACCACCTTGTTTTTTATATATTACTTTAAATGTTTTCTTCAGTAAAATAGAACCTATTTTATACATTGAAAACTAATTAATTTAAACTATAAGTATAGGTAAATAATAGAGGATAATTCTGTTTGCAGGTTGACATGCCAGTATTTTTCTACATTGATCCAGAGTTTGCTGAAGATCCTAAGATGGAGTTAGTAGAGACTATTACTCTATCATATACCTTCTTTGAAGCAAAACCAGGTATCCAGCTGCCAGTGCCATCATTTTTTAAATCTCATGCATAACAAATTGGTTTTAGTAAAATGTTTATATTGTAATAATAAGACGTTTTGTTGGGTTTCAACAGATTAAAATATGTTTTATGTGTACTATTATTTAAGAACAATTTCAGAATGTAGTAGTAAGAAATAAATATCTGTAATTTAATAAAAAAATTCCTGTAATAAAATGGGTAAGATAATTTAAAGGCGTGACAGCTCATAGGAACAGTCATGTAGATTTCCACAATGAAATAAGTATTATAATATTTTATCATGTAATTTGAAGACTGCAAATATGCAATTTGGAAGCAGTAAAAGAAAGTAGGAAAAGGAAGTAGAAAATAATAGACCGAAGTTGGTATAAACTAAATAACTCAGTCAAAATATATAAATTGATATATTCAGTCAAAATTCATCAATTACAATAACATGTTGAAAATATAATATTATATGGACATGAAAATTGCCATATAAATAAACTAAATGGAAATATTTTTTTTTTTTTTTTTTTTTTTTTGCTTTACTTGAAATATTAGAAGATATCTCATACCTTGAATCCTAAGATGCAACAGTTACTATTTCATGGATAGAATCAGGAGTCTATTTTTATTTAAGAGGAAAGTTTTACCTTGGCCCTGATTAAAAAATTGACTTTTGGCACTTTAGTATAGTCACCAATTTACTTCTCTTAACATTTTAAGTAAACTAAATTCTAAATTTGGTTGAATATTTCTGTGGTTTTATTTGAAGAAAGCGATTTATGTTGCTTGATGTTGTAGGTCTCTGTCAGGAATTTACTCATTGTACCAAACCTTCTAATGGAAGTGTTAGCACATAGGTTAATCACGAAGCATGTTACCAGGTTGACTGTAAGTTAGTATAGGTCCATTTACGGTAAGCGAAAGTAGCTAAGTTTCTTGGTCATTCGAGCTACTGTTAAAGTATATTCCGGTTTCAATGAATTCAGCACAGTTGGTACAGGATGACTTGGTAGAGGCTACACAGCATGATAAGTTTTTCTGTCAATTTGAGGTAGAGTACCTTCAGAAAACAATATTCTGCCTTCAGCCGTGATGCACAGAATAGCCTATCTTCCTTGAATTTCAGACAATTAAATATGTGTGCTTATTGTTGAAAATTCTCTCATTATGTCCTTCAACACTACATTGAGAGAATATCTCCTGCTTTACATTAGGAATAACTCCTAATACAAGTTAAAATGTTAATATAATTTAAAAGAACGCCAGAATAATCCATATATGTCATTACAGAGAGCCTTTGGTGAATCCACGTATAAATTTTCACAAGACAGTTTCACAAATCTAAGTATGAACAAGTCTGATTGAATGATCTGACCCTATTCTATTTTATTCATGGATACTATGTCAGTAAGTGATTGAAACACAAGCTTGGACTTTGGGTATGCAATAAGTCTGTATATTTGATGACTTTCTTTGAGAAATTCAAAGATTTGAAGGGAGCAACAAATCTCTTGATCCCATCAGAGAAAGCAGACATTTTTTTAAGAAAGCCAATTTTAGCAATAAATTATTTATATATCCTTCTTATTGCATGCTACTATAGTAGAGCAGTGTTCCACTTTACAGTTCTCCAAAAACAAGAAACGAAACTGACTTCCAGCATAAACAGTAATTGCCTTGTTAATAAAAAAGAAAAGTGCTTTAAACACATCTTAATCATTTTCTATGCAAGTAAAAACTAGAAAGTTTATGAAAGCTGATAACAAGATGTAGGTGTTGCTGCCACTATCAACTTCCTACAAATATATTTAACAACCAGCTTACTCGGTAAATTCTGAATTCAGTACCAAATTTACCATTGTGGTATTTTATGTAAATTTATTTAGAGCCAACCATTGTATCAAGTGTTATGAGTAGGACTACAGTAACAGGTACACTCTTGAATCACATTTGACCATATCCAAACTCTTTTTTATGGGTCTTATAATTTTCCTTTTTAGTTCAACTGAATGGATATCAAATGAGTATTTGAAATTTTGATCAAAGGCACTGTCATTTTTTTTTAATGTGTACTGTATGCAGTAGACATTATCTAACTCAGGGTCCGATGTGGCTAGCAGCTCATAGCAATAGTCCAGATGTTTGTCAAGCTCCAACCTTTTCAGCACTCCGAAGATGCAGCACCCCTGTTCAGTCTAAGATCCCTAAGTATAGATAAAAGTGTACATGTGGGAGTGTTGCCAGTATGTTTCAATGTTTCCATTAGTGTATACTGGAAAAGAAGTTTTTGTTTTATAAAATATGTGAAAAGTAAGAGTTGTTAAAAGTATTAAGTTTGAATAACATATCGTGAGAGGTGCTTAACTTATCTTAGTAGGGTGCCCTATTTTATAGATAGATAGACTTATGTGCCTATGGTATTCAAAGTTCAGATTGTAAAAACATTTTTACAAATTTTGAAGTTTTTTGTTTAGGTTTAACTAAATCAAAATCTTTAGGTCTAACATTTTTAACTAGAAAATTGTATGAAAAATAGAAAAAAAAATTATTACATAAAACATTACAACCCAATTTTTATTTTGTTACATGAAAAGTTTTGCATTCATATTCAAACCATTGAATAATAAAACAAATAAATTATACGTATTTGGTTTTAATCATAATTTCTTCAAATTACAGCCTTGCAGTGTTATGATTTTCTTTAAACCATGCAACTGTTTCTTGGATAGCTTGTTTGAAGGGAGTAAATTTAAAGTCAGGTAACAGTGAACGGAGTTTTTTGTTGGTTGCAGTTTTCTTATACTGACCATCAGGAAATGAAGAATCTAGTATAATTTTCCCATCAAATTCAAATGCATCTGCAATTATTTTAGCAATCTCTCCAATTGGAAGTTCATCTTTTTCATCAACTGAGAACAGAATATGAAAAGAAATATAAATTATTTTTTTTCAAAAACCATTACTTAGACATACCAATATGCATTGTAATAATTTCTTTTTTTATATATCTATATTTTGTAACACAACACAACTCAGGCATTAATAATTTAAATTCTTTATTACAACAATTTTTTTAATTCACACAATAAACAGAACAAAAAAAATAAAACTTACCAAGTTTTAACACAATAGGCTAAACTCAATTCCTTCAATTTTAGTTACAAAATTTTATACCCTAGGCTATTTTCTAAGATCTCTTAATATCTCGGGGTTTATATGCATGGGCTATATCTTTTAACTCTTTGGTTAAATTAAATAAATTTTGATAAACCAGATTAAATTTAGAAAATAGTTTTAATAAATAGCTTCCTAATGAAAAAACTTAAATTTGGAATAAGCAAAAAGGTCCCTAAACTATTTGAACTGGATTATGTTTCTTATTACTAACTATTTATTAATTACAAGATATTCTAATAATGTACAATTTTAAACTTCCTTATAATCTTAAAAGTCCACTAAAGTTTATTTTTATATATCGCTAGGTACTTAACTTATCAACTTATCGAAGTTCCGCTGGTCGCTCAATTCAGTTCTCTTTAAATTTTATATTTAACACACTTAAATTCCTTTTAGTTACTTCAAATTATATTTATACTGTATTATAGCTTTAAATTCACTTATCCTTGTTAATTTTGGCCAAGTTTCTTAACAAATCTGTATAATTTTGACGAAATTCTTCAAATGGAATTTTGACTTCTCAGAGCAGGTCTGTTACCTTGGCGTCCCCACGCTATACTGACGCTTCGTTTTACTTTTAAAATATTTAAAACATGGCGACCTTTCCACCTCCAACCTTTTCTTGCATGTAATTTAGTTCGATTTTTTCCCACTAGAGTCGACTGTCACACTGACCTATTTCCTTGGCTTTTAAATCTAATGCACCAACGAAATTGTTAATTTGGTTAACATACTGTTTCAACTTTCCTATCCTTAACAAACCTTCCAGTGTTTATTTAAATACTATTATTTTTGTGTGTGCAGTGTTTTTCGTTTTACTTTTGTAATAATTCTGAAATGTGTGTGTTTTGAGCTGGATTTTTACAAACATAACCTTTCAATTCATTATTTACAACCGTTTTTTCACCTTCTATCTCTCAAGTAATTACTTATGCCCTATGTTACTAAGTTTACAATTTTGTTTACATATAATTATTATTATTAGATTATCTTGTTTTAATTTTATTTTTTTAGGTTATTTGATATAACAAATTTCCTAATGCAACAGTTCAAATATCTTGTTTACATTTTCCAACCTTTTCTAGGCTTTTACCTAAAATTAGTTTCAATTTTAATCTAGCCAATTTCTCATTTGCTATTTTCAAAATGTTACAGCATATACAAAATTTGCAATAGTTTTCTTACAGTTTATAGAATTGAAATGCCACGAATTGAATATGTTATTCCTTCATAAACCTTAAAGTTTCTATTTAATTAGTTTTGTTTGACAGAATCAGTAATTCATATTAGAATTGGTATCAAAACTTCATTTCCAACAAGTTATAAAACGTTTGGGTTAAAATCCTATCAATAATTCTTTTAAATAATCTAATTGATTTAAAGTTTGTCATAGATAACTTGGCTAACTATTGTTTATTGTGAACTTTCCATCACTGGAAGTTATGCAATAACTACACAGTAACCTTCATTTTATGGATATGATAATTTTTATAACAATTCTTAAAACCTTTCTTAAAAATATATATAGAAAAATATACAAACCTGTTAAAAGAAGGGGCTCCACAGAATCATAGTTACGCACAGCCCAGACAAACAGTTTGCCTAAATCCAACGAATATATAAACTGTCTCAATGGCTTTCCTGAACCTAGTACAGTAAATGTTTTCCCTCCTGAAATATGCAAAAACATGTAAAAACATGAAATTTAAGAATTGTATTAAAATATTCATCTAATAATTATAAAAATGAATGTCAAACCCAGATATCCTTTCCCTGGAAGATATACAATTCTGGGGGAGGGGGTCTGTAAACCAATTTATTGCCCTAAGGAAAAATGTCAAAATTAACGCAATTCTTAAGCTCATAAATGGACACAAGTTAGCAAAATGACTGAATTAAATTTCTTTTAAATTTAAATACCTTATACAAATAAATTTTATTCAATAACACATTACATTTAAATACATGAATAAAATAGTATTTATTTATATCAGTGAAAGATTTGGAAAAAAACAAATCTTAAAAGTAACCTTAAGATTTTTATTTTTACAAACTACATTTCTGCAAAGACATATTAAGTCTACAAGACTTTTTTAAAAGCTCCTTAAAATCTTCGCCCTATGTTACATTAATAATCTCATTGATATCAGTCATAGCTAGTTCATTTAAGGATTACTTAAGATTCTGAAATAGACTGATATTGCTAAACAAGTTAAATACATTGAAGTCTTCTAGAGAATATGTAATTCTCTTTATTAACGCTTTTCAAGTATTGGCAACTCATTTTATATGAAAATTATCTAAAAGTTCTTATTTTTTAATTTTGTTCCCAACAAAAAACTAACTTTGGTTATGATCTTGATTGTTGACAAAGTTAGTTTTTAAAACAAAAAATTAGATAAAATCATTAAAATAAATGACAATTAATATATAAGTAATTAAATGTATAATGTATAAAGTAGTATATATAATAAATGTATATTTTTATATATAACATATAAAATAGACTTTAAAAAATAAATAAATATAAAAAAATAAAATTAATAAAAAAAGAAAATTATTGAAACCAAAATGTAATATAAGAATAAACTTTTAAAAGTTTGTAGGTCTAAAAATTAAATTAATTAAAGAAATAATGATAAAAAAGTGATTGTTTTTGTAACTAAATAAATAAAACCCAATAACCACAATACAAAAATGTTTATTTGACATAAAATTACTTTAAGTACATTTTGATTACATGATAATCACCTTCAGAATTTTTTTTTATACATGAAGATTTTTGTATTGTGGTTAGTGGGCTTTATTTAGTCCGCAGTGATCAAAAATTTACTAAATTAATTGTATAAAAAAAAGTTGAACTAGTATTAAAGACTAAAGTAACTAACTAAAATTTATAAATATAGAAATCTTATTGCTGTTCATGACGAGCTGGTTGTTAATTACTTATTACACCTATTACTTGTGACCATACTTTTTGTTAACTAAAAGTTGTTAAATTGTTAACTTACACTTGGAGGAAACGTTTTCGTCTTATGACTTCTTCAGCCTCATATTTTTGCCGCTGGGAATGCTGTAGTTGTGCTTCCACGGTACCATTTTTTTGAATGTTAGAAGTGATGCGATCGAAGAGTACCTATGTGTGATCTGTGCCGTGTTTGTTCATTCAAGATTTTTATGTGTGTTGCTATGTCTATATATTTCATACAGTTCTAGTGTGTTTAATTTATGGCCTTTGTTGCATGTGTGGAGGATGCTCATGTAATTTTGCATACTTTTGAATGAGTGTTTAGTGTCCATGAGGTGATTTGCGAAGGTGGATTCAATAGTAGCAGTGCGCTTTTGTGCTCTTTATATCTTTCGGCAAAAAATCTGCCTGTTTGTCCAATATAGAACTTATTGCAGTTTTTAAATTTTAGTTTGTATACTCCTGGGTTGTTGTATGTGTTGGTATTGTTATTAATGCAGTGTATGATAGCCATTCGGCTTATATTTGTTGTTCTGTAAGCTACATTGTATCCTGCTTTTTTGAATTGGTGCGCTATTTTATTTGTGATTTTGTTTATGTATGTGAGGATGATGAATTTGTTTGTGTTTGTATTTTTGTTGTTGTTACTGTTCTTGTTGAGTATTTTTCTGTGTAGTTTATCTATTAAATACTTGTCATATCCATTTTTGTGGGCTAAATATTTGATTGTGTTTAGTTCCTCTGAGTAGTTAGTTGTAGACATAGGTATTTTATTTAGTCTGTGTAGTAAATGTTTAAATGCTGCGTGTTTATGTTGTATTGGGTATCAGTGTGGCTGTCATGGTTGGCTTGCGGTATATGTTGAATTTATGTTTGTTTTGATTTTTTGTTATGGTGATGTCTAAGAAATTCAATGTTTAGTTGTTTTCAAACTCTGCAGTGAACTGGATATTTTTGTGTATTTTGTTTATATGTTTTTGGAGTTGTTGGCATTGTCTTATGTTTCCTCGGTATAGTATTATAATGTCATCTGCATATCTGTTCCAATATAATATCTTATCTGCGTGTTTGTTGTTATTTATGATTTTATTCTGTTCTGTGTTGCTGAATACTTCTGCGAGAATGCTTCAAATCGGTGAACCCATTGGTAAGCCTTGTTTCTGTGTGTAATATTTGTTGTTGTGAGTGAAGTAGTTCTGTTGTGTAATGGTGTTCAAAATGTGTATGATTTATTTTGTGAATTTTTCTGGAGTGTTGTTAAATCTTACATTGTCGTGTAATATGTTTAGTGTTTCTGTGACTGGGATATTGGTTTATAGGTTTGTGATGTCAAACGATGCCAGGGTTGAGTTATGAGGGTATTCAATGTTCTTTATTTTGTTTATTAGATGTATTGTGTTCTTTATAATTGTGTGTGTGTCTAGAGACAGACCAACCGCTCAACACGCTGCTAGTCACAACATCATATCTTTCAATGATTACCACCAAAATAATTAAAGCCCTCCTCCCTGGTTGCAATCCTTCAGAATTGAGAAGATTGGAGCTATACCAGTGGTACACCAAATCTAGAGAGCCTCCTATCCTCAACATCAGATAAAACTCTTTTACATTCCTCCAAACATATCATTTTTAACAACTCCATTTACCTTCCTTCTGACAGACTATTAATATATAGTTTCAAATAATTAATATTTATACAAATAACATATAGTACTATATCATAAACTATAAATCTGTGACATTTGGATATTTATACACGTCTGTGGTTCACTTCAGTCTCTTTTTTTTATTGATAAAGATCATTATCTATTTATTTATTTCCGCAGTTTTGGACTATTGCCACTAGGTAAGTCTATCAGTCTCCTATCTAGTCCAAAAATTCCTAAATAAGCTTTAAGCTCTACCAGAACTAACCTAATATATATATATATATATTTTTTTTTTTAAATATATATATATATATATATATATATATATATATATATATATATATATATATATATATATATTACGTTATCCATTGTTTTTCCGTTGCACTGACTTTATGAAGTTAATATATTACTATTGTAAGTAATTTTATCCACCATTAAGTGCAATAATTTTACCTTGAGTGATGAAACACCTTTCGGTCACTTGACCATTGTCGAATCACTCTGTGAGTGATTCGACAATGGTCAAGTGACCGAAAGGTGCCTCATCACTCAAGGTAAAATTATTGCACTTAATGGTGGATAAAATTACTTACAATAGTAATATATTAACTTCATATATATATATATATATATATATATATATATATATATATATATATATATAGAGAGAGAGAGAGAGAGAGATTTTTTGGACTAGGAGACTGACAGACTTACCTTGGTAAGAGTCCACACTGTAGTCTTGAAATAGAAACACATAAAAGCACTTAAACAATGATATATTTCAACCACACAGTGGTCTTTGTCAATCGAAGAGAAAACACAAAAAAAATATATATATATATATATATATATATATATATTCTTGATATTTTACGTTATCCGTTGTTTTTCCGTTGCACTGACTTTATGAAGTTAACATATTACTATTGTAAGTAATTTTATCCACCATTAAGTGCAATGATTTTACCTTGTGTGATGAGGCGCCTTTCGGAACATCCACACCAGAAAAATTCTTTATACATCCACACCAGAAAATTATTCTTTGGACATCCACACTTTGAAAAATTCTTTGAACATCCACACCAGAAGAATTTTTCTGGTGTGGATGTTCCGAAAGGCGCCTCATCACACAAGGTAAAATCATTGCAGTTAATGGTGGATAAAATTACTTACAATAGTAATATGTTAACTTCATATATATATATATATATATATATATATATATATATATATATATATATATATATATATATATTTAAGATTAAATAATATACACTAATTACAGGAATAATTTATTGAATAAATTCCGGTATTGATTTTTTATTTGGTATTCAATAAATTATTCCTGTAATTAGTGTATATTATTTAATCTTAAAAATAATTCTAACAGGAAAACATATTTGATATTCTACATATATATAAAGAACATAAGTCAAAATACAAATACAGGAATTATAATTGTAGGAATTATAGTGAAAATAACATATAGCACTATATTATAAACTATAAATCTGTGAATCTGTGACATTTGTATATTTATACACATCTGTGGTTCACTTCAGTCTTTTCTTTTTCTCTTATTTGATTGATGAATATCATTTTTGATCAAAATATTTCAATAGTGTGTTAAGTTTTTATATGTGTCTATTTATTTATTTCCAAGAGATTCCAGTTTTGGACTATTGGCATTAGGTAATTCTGTCAGTGTAGTTAGTTTCTAGTTAGTTCTAGTAGAGCTTAGAGCTTATTTAGGAATATTTGGACTAGATATGGAACTGACAGACTTATCTAGTGACAATAGTCCAAAACTGCAATCTCTTGAAAATAAATAAATAGATACATATAAAAACATATCACACTATTGAAATATTTCGATCACACAAAGATCTTTATCAATCAAAAAAGAAATAGAGACCCTATAGTTTTTTTTTCATTTTTTGATTGATAAAGATCATTGTGTGATAAATTTTTCAATAGTGTGATATGTTTTTATATGTATCTATTTATTTATTTCCAAGAGATTGCAGACCTTTATTCTTAGTCTTTCAAAATACAATTTTTCTGGTCATGAAATTCTTTCAATGTTTAAACGAAATTAACATGTTTTTTTTCAATTTATTTGTTGTTTCCTATACTTTTTATTATTTTGATTAAACATGCATTGACAAAATTCAAATTACTTTACTAAAATATAAATTAATTTAACCTGGATAAACATATAAATATCAAGAGACATCATCAACTTATACAAACAAATAACAAATATATTAAATACCCATACCTAATTAAGTTCCCACATAAAATGCCAAATGATACTATAAGTATTCATTGTTTTATTAGTTTTTAAATAATAATTCATAATGTAATTATACTCTTAGTACTGTTTTTATTAAATATTTTAAACAATAAATAAATATTTGAAACAAGATTATTTTATATTTGTTTCTAAAACAATTCCCTTTTTTAAAATTATAATATTATTTAAATTTAATTACAATAATATTTAGAATAATAAATTTGCTAATTTCCATGAATTTTTATTAAATTTCATTAAAAATATTGGTGAAAGGCATTTTTAAAGTATCATTAAGGTTAATGGGGTTAGTAGATAACGCTAAAAAAATCTCTAACCACAAACATTTTTATTCTAGTCTTATGTACATTTTGGTTACCAAGTATATAACCTCCTACAGTATGTATTTTCATGTATCTGAGGATGGTTACTTGGTAACCGAAATGTACATACGACTAGAATAAAAATATTTGTGGAAGAGGTTTTTGTTTGTATTACTTATTAATAATAAACAACTATATTATTTCAAGTAATTAGTGATGAATGGGACTAGTTTTATGAATTTTGAAACAAAAGATTAATTTATTTAACACTTTTTGAAGTAAAAATAAAGAAATAAATAAAATCTGTTTAAAAGCAAAAACCCTATTTTATTATCTTGTGACTACTTGCCAGAATTATGAGTATTTTTACCGAACAAAGTTCCTTTCTCTTGCGTAGATAGAATTAGAATTTGTTTTTGGTTTGCAATATTTTTTCAATGACTTTGGGTTGCTAAAATAAGGATAATCAAGGACTTTGACTTTGATTTTTCTGAGATAAGGATAGTCACTGCTCTAAGAATTCAAATGTTTTTTTTTTTTTCAGTGATACTACCTTATTTATTGTGACAAAGTGAATTTGCTTAACTTTGCTGTAGCTGAATATTTGTGACAGTTATCCTTTAGATGCTTCCTGCATACTTCTGGGCCTTATGCTGTTTTTCATTTACAGCCTTTTCATCGATGAAGTTTTTCATTTAAAATTTGGTATTTCCTTTCTAAAATGGCCCTCTTACAATTTAAGATATATTATTAAAAAAATATACAGATTTTTCAGGCAAATTCCACTTGCAGTTTATATACTTTTATTTAAATACATTTATTGATTTATTATTACTTGTCATTTTAAATAAGTTGTCCTTCTATCTTTTATCTTTTTTAATTGTTTTATTTTTATGTTAATGTAAAACATTTTCATGCATTTGACACCCAATCTGTATTATAGACCTGTCTAATCAAATTTAAATTATTTACACAGTTTGAATAAATAGGTAGTTGACTGAAAAATGATACAACTGTATACAGTTATACTCAACTCTTGTAAAAACTTTTATGAAAAAAAGTTTTTGCCCAAAAATGTATTTTATTTCACAACAGCAGTCTGTTGTAATAAATCAAGCCCCTACATATGGTGAGCCCCTTGAAAATTTTAATGATCTGTGGGAAGAATATTTTACAATCTGAGGCTAACAATATCAATTTACCTTCTTGTATAACGTCATATACTTTACGAATGAGTGCAGGCAGACAATGACTGCTTTCCAGGTTAAAGTTGTCATGAGCTCCAAATACATTACAAAGTATAACCGATGTGTAAGTTCTATTTTGCTCAGCATAGCCTCTGTTTGAAAAGTCCAACAACCGCTTAGCATAACTGTAGCCGAAATTAGATGGATGCGGATGACCATTATGCAACTGCAATAAATATTTTCTTTTAACTTAATTTTAAGTCATACAGTTTAAAAGTAATATTCAACCCAAAATTATTTCAAAATTTAGTAAAAGTACAACTTACTGAGCTTTTAATTGAAATAAACTAATAAAAACTTACTGAAATATATAACATTTTTGACCACACTACGTGTTAATCATCAGGGTCGAGGTTAGCCATTAGAAAGTGCTGTTAAATTTTTTTGTTGTTGAGGAGAATTTCTAGCTTATGGATAATCTCTCTCTAAGTGAGAAACTGATCCAATTATTTAATAGAGAAAATACGAGTCAGTGCGGTATTGTACGAAAATGACATTGTGTTCTTGGAATCTTTGTTGAAGGCAGAGACCAGTGTGGAGCAATAATTATTATGTTCTAATTGATATTACTTGGCAAAAAAAACCCCTACTACTCACAGCATTCAGTTTTCAACAATGCAGTTTTAATGAGAAATGTGTTTGCTGAAAAATATCAGTAGTAGAGGTTTTTTGATAGTGATATCAATAAGAACATTTAAAAAAAACCCCAAGATGTTCCAACTCAAAAACTGGAAGTATTCATTATAAGATTTATTTGTAAGCCAGAGTACAGGCATTTTGAAAATTGTAGCAGAAAATATGAAAATTTAGGGAATGAAATAAGTGTAACGAATAATATATTCAAACTTGATGAAGCTTAATAGAGAAATTAATTTAATAATTAAAATTAAGGAATCTATGAGATAGTCATTTTCAATGAAGTAAAGCTTATGCATATCAATAATTTTATGTCAATAGAGATTGTAAACTTTTAGTACCTGATTTAGACAAAAGGATTTTATGGATTTATTCTGCTAGTCCATAAGGACTAGAAATTAAAGATATAGAACATTTAAAAGTTAATAAAGGAGTGCATAGAAAATAACTAACTTGTTATATTTTAACATTCTTAATAAAATCATATAAGTAAAGATTGAAAATAAAATCAAAATTAAGAAATCTAACATACAAGACTTGTAGTTAATACTTACCATATTTTCGTCAATAGGGTAAGTAATTTTATCAGGATAGATACATGTAGATAAGCAAGAAATCACTTTAACAACTCCACTCTCATAACTTGTTTGTAACACATTATCGTTGATTTTTATGTTTTGCCTCTACAACAAAAACATATATATATAATTACTTTTACTCCTAATAAAAAACAATATTTTTTTAAGGATGTCTACCACTTTAGTGAAATTTGTGATAATTTTCAAACTCATAGTAACTGTGTTTTATGATAAAACTAGTCAGAAATAGAAAAAATTACAGTATGCATTAACTAATTGAAAAGAATTAAAATAAAATACTTACAAACATTTCCAAATTGTGAGCCATGTTGTGGAACATACCTCCGACCTGAGCTGCCAAATGGATCACAAATGTAGGTTTATATTTCTCAAAAAGACGTTTTGTTTCTTCTAAATTACTGTTAACAAGTTTTTCTAGCATCAGTATATTTTTGCTTATCTAAATACAATTTGTTTGACCTTATTTGCCTTAGATACTGACCTTTATTTTTCTACTATCACTTAAAGCAATTCAAATGACAACCTTATTTCATTTATTTGTGCATTGTAAGTAAATATTATAATCTATAATATTATACTTAAAAATTGTATGTATATGACATTTAAAAATGGTAAAGAAAACTGTAAATAGTGGACTTGTGATAGTATACTTGTATATAGTTTAGAATTATTACTAATGATTATAATCCTAACTGATCAAGTGTTTATAAATGATTTGCGGAACATAAACCTGTCAATATCAATACTCTAAAAGGTTTTTGGTGTGAAACATTATGCACATTTTTTAACTCTGCATCTGGCAGTCACAAACTACATTGGCAGACCATTTTTACTGTATTTCCCCATTTACTATATACGAGTAGATGGTATTCTAATAATGGAAAGTCTATACTATTAAATATTTTCTTAGGATATTCCAAAAAACATCCTTGTGACACAAATTAAAAAATAAGTTTTAAAAGTGGAGCGGATGGAAAAATACAAATTTATTCAAAATCCAAGATATACAAAAGTTGGAAACATAGTTTTTCTTAAAAATTTAAAATTACATGTTTTTATTTGTATTTTTATTATTTTTGTTTAAAGTTCAAATTTAAACAACAAGCTGTAAAAATATTTTAAGCTTATATCAGTTTTATTTTGCAAAATAATCATATTAAATTGAAGTGCATAAAACATCAGTAAGAAAAACTAAACTTAATATAATTTTATTACATATTGGATAATGAAATTATCTAATAAAAAATGATTTTAAACTAGCAAATTTTTATATATAATTTTCAGTTACAGACATAATTTTCATTATAATACCTATGTAACACTTTGAGAAAAAACTACTTTTATGTAAAAACAATAATAAATCTCTGAAATTAAACGTTTCACAACTATAACATCAGTGAACAGCAAGACGTAGACGATAATGAGTCTCCAAATCAACACGGCCAGACAGCTAACAATATTTTACATATAATATCAAGACAAAAGGATTATATAAGTGGTACAATATATTAAAACAGGTCGGTCTATTTTGTAATATCAGTTATTGATTATTTTTGTGTTATTGGGGTTGTTTCCAATATTTTTATTATATATATGAAGTTATATATTACTATTGTAAGTAATTTTATCCACCATTAGCTGCAATGATTTTACCTTGTGTGATGAGGCGCCTTTCGGTCACTTGACCATTGTCGAATCACTGATTACTTTTTCTCAATTTTTCTGGTGTGGATGTTTGGTCCGTCGTGTTGCTACTTGTTGACGTCATACACGTTTCCTCTTGAGTCTTGTGTATAATGTTTTTGAATAGTATGTCTTCTGTATATGTTGTTTGTAGATTCATTAAATTGTTATGTATGTTTTTATAAATGTGGTATTTATCTAGTGAGTTTAGATCTATTGGGTTATTATTTATTTCAAGTATGGTTAGGTTATTTTCGTAATTTGTTATTTCATGTTTATGTAATATTAGGTGTGCTGCAACATTTGATACTTTTGAATTTTTGTTTTTGAATGCTCTATAATGTTCTACAAATTTTATTTTAAATGTCTGGTTGTTTTCCCTATGTAAAATGCATTACAGTTGTTACATGTATTTTTGTAAATTCCTGATAGGTTATGTTTTTCTGAATTTGTTTTGTGGTTTGTGTTATTAAGATATTTTATTATTTTGTTGTTTGGTTTGTATGTTGGAGTGTAGTATTCTTTGTTGTATATATTTGTTATTTTTTCTATTTTGTTATTGGTGTATTTATATTTTAGGTAGATTTTTTTATTTTTATTAATTTTGTGTTCCGGTTGTAGTGTTGTGTTGAGGTTAGGTTTTTTTGTGAATTTATTGTATATGTTTTTTATAAGGTGTTTGTTGTATTCATTTTCTATTGCTATTTTTGTAATGTTATCTAATTCTTTATTTAATTTTTGTTTTTTATCCTGTGTGTATTTTATTGCTTTATTTATCATGTTACTGTAAGTGTTAATTTTGTGTGTCCAGGGGTGGTTAGATTTGTAGTGTATTGTGGTGTTGTTGGAAGTAGGTTTCCTGTATACTGTAGTTTCTATTTTATTATCATTTATATTTAATGTGATGTCGAGATAATTGATTGTTTTATTTGTTTCTGTTTCGACGGTGAATTGTATATTTTCGTTGTATGTATTTAGTTTGTTTAGTATTATGATGTGTTCGTTGTGAATGGTAGGTTGGTATATTACAAGTATATCGTCTACATACCTTGTCCATAGTGAAATATTGTGTGTGTTTAGTATAGGTTTAATTATTATTTGTTCAAGTGTTGTAAATATATTTCTGACATGACTGATGATATGGGTCATCCCATGGGGAGTCCAGTTGTTTGTTTATAGTATTTATTGTTAAATTGGAAGTAATTTTGGTTACATATGTGTTTGGTTAGCGTAATGATACTATCTATTGTGTTTCTTTTTTCGTTATTGTGTATTAGTTTGTTTTTTATTATTTCTATGGTTTCTTCTATTGGGATGCTAGGGTACATGTTAGTTATGTCATAACTTATTATTTTTGTGTTGCTGTTTGTTTTTATGTTTTTTATTTTATTAATTAATTTGTATCCATTTTTTATTTTGTATGTGTTGTTGATATGTATTTTAGATCTTATTATTTTGTCTAGTATTTTTGCGATTATGTTCATAAGCCAGTGCAACGGAAAAACAATGGATAACGTAAAATATCAAGAATATATATATATATATATATATATATATATATATATATATATATATATATATATATATAATTAATAATTCTTTGTAAATTATTCTAGTTATTTTTCTCATATAAGGAACTTGCTAGCTATACTGCTTGACTTTCTCAAGCCATCAATGAGTTTAGTTTGTTATTGACAGATAATCTTTTATATTTAATTTTTTTTTATTATTCATAAATAAATATTAACAGCTCTTTTCAATTATTTTGTTTCAAGTTCCAGTTTTGTAAATAAGTAATGCATATTTATGTTGGATATTAGTGTCTGTTCCTGGTGATAAACTGATTGAGTTGCTTGTTTATGTTGTTTGACAGAGATATTTATGGAATTTATTTGCTACAATATATATTCCTATACAGCTTATTACAATGGGCGAATTATCAGAATTTGAATGAATATTTACTTAACTTTCAGTGCCTCAAATCCTATAAAATTATATTAATAAATAGCACCTTGTTAAAAACCTTATTATTATTATTATCTTCCCCTGGTCTGAACACTAAAACTGGCTCAACCCTCAACAAGCATGGTCTAGAGAGTTGTCTCCGTCTCACATATGCTTGTACTCTTACTGGACGTGAAGGAACGGGATAAATTACCCCATTTACCAAGCTTTATGTTGAAAATCAGGGAATAGTGAAATGAAATGGTGAGGTAAGTGTTCTTGTCAAGGGTGAAATGAAAAAACCTAGCTTGAAAGAAAATTGTCAAGATGAAATTTGTGATAGATCAAACAGGAACCCTGGGGACTAAAGGATAAGGGGAGGTACTAACTTACAAATACTTTGCTAATGAGACAATGAAGGAAATGACATGCACTTCTTCTGCTGCCTATTCAAAACTGAAATGGGTATGTAAAGCAAAATGAGTATTTCCGCTAGGGCTAAGCTGCGTCTCTCAGGTTGTGCCTCTGCATCACATGAGATAGCCGATCAGATAGGGACAGAGGCTGTCTGTGTTTCTCATAGGTGGGGTTGTACCAACCCAGTAAGGAAATAAGTGTGGATGTCTTATGTTCATGAGCTTATTTGTAGAACTTTGTTAAGTCTCGGAGGTGTTGTTTGATGAAAGGCACTTTCAAGTTAGTGTGATGTGTTGATAATATTGTGCAACCTAGGTGCCTTTGTGTTTATTCGAAAAACCTTGTTTTGAAATAACTGGAGTCTGAATGAACGTGACATGCATGGTCCGTCCCAGATGGGTGAAGAGTACATAGGTTTGCTGAGCAACATTACCACAAATCATGGTGGATGCCCCTGGTGAAATCAGGCTCGTTCTATTAAGATACACTTGTGTCAATCTAATTGTTGCTTTCTTTAAGGTTTTGGCAATATGATTGGGTCAAGTTGTCGAGTATGACTTCAAACTATTTGGCCTGATTCCCCCACTGATTGTCTTCGCCTAAGAGTTTGAGTGGTGTATCAAATTTGTGTGTTCTATATTTGGAAAGAGTCCATATGCCACATTAACCTTAACAACCCAACAATATATCGTTCTGTAGAACTTTACGGCAAAGTGCTGTACAAAAAGATATGTTATTCTATAAAAATTTTCAGCAAAATCACAAAAAATGATAAAACTATTCCATACCACTTAAAGGGTTCAAACAATTTCAAAACACTTTCAACATCAATTTAAAGACTTCGTAACTAAAAATAAATAATATTTTTAGCATTGTAACTGAACTTTAAATTGCAGCAGCCACAATGAATGTGTTATCACAGAAAGAAAAAAAAAGTTTCATCAGGTTATTACTTTTTTGGTAACCTTATACAGTTTTTTCTCTAGTTTATTAGCATTTTACCAATTTACAGAAACTTTGTGTTTTATAACCGACAACCTCTGGCCCCAGTCTGTTATAATGATTTTTAAGTCTGTACACTTTAAAATAATGCTTATAATAATTTATTTTTTGCAGAACTTACATTAAATTACAATCTTTAGAGTTAACAAAGATCCATTTCTCATCCTCCCGCTGCTCCTCTGTTTCAACAATTTTTTTTATACCTTGTCCAACCAAACCTGTTCCTCCAGTTACTAAGATAACTTTTTTATTCTTTTCAGACATTTTAGAACCTAAAAATTAGTAACTATACACATACAAAAATTAACTCATTTATTTTTATGACATTTTTATGTCTAGACGTAATTAACTACTTCCTTAACATATTTAAGTAAATTTATAACAAACTGGGATACAATATTTTTTATATCACTAACGGATCTTTATCAATGTTTAACCCTCCGCCGGTCGCGTGGCGGCGCTGTTGCCGCGTTTTCACCTATTCGTTATCAGTTCTTACAATCTTGAAAGGAGGCACTTGCCATTCCTAGTATTTGTTATTGGCTATATGGATAATAGAATGAATCATCTATTTTGATTAATTTTATCTCAATTCAGTTCCCAACATGCTTTGATAATGGACACATCCTCGTTGTAGCACAGAATACTCCACGCGACGAGTCATGTAAGCATATTATTATTATATTTCACAATTATTTTTTATAATTTTGTTTTAAAACAAATAAATTTATATGACAGTAATAAATCTATATTACACCTAAAACTTTGAAATATATAGTGGGAAACAAAAAGTTGGGCCATTTTCAAGTCAAATTCTCCATTTGATATTTTAGATAGGCTTGTTGAACCTATAAAACGCTCAAATCGGAATGTTACAACCGACAACTTTTATACCAGCATTCCATTGGCAGAACATCTTTTTAAAAATGGTCCAACCATTCTTGGGACTCTAAAAAAAAAATAAACGGGAAATCCCACTTTATTCACGCTGGTAAATCAAGAGAAATAGGTAGTTCCATCTTCGGATTTCAGGATGAGTTAGTGCTTATTTCATATCATCAAAAAAAATATATTGTTTTATTACTTTCGTCTATGCACGACGTCGCAGCCATAAATGAAATTACGGGAAAACTAGAAGCCATAAATCTATTATAACTCGACAAAGGGCAGAGTCGATACAGTTGACCAGCTATCCTTCCTGTACTCAACCTCTCGAATAACAAGACGGTGGCCAATGACACTTTTTTTAGACACTTGGATATCGCGGAAATAAATTCTTTTGTAATTTACAAATTTAACAACCTGGAAAGTAATAACAGGAGAGAAAAATTAGTGAAATACCTTTCTCATGCACTCGTGGAAGATCACCCGAAACAAAAGGCACAAATTAAACAACTGCCCAGACATAGCGCTGTCCCTTAGTCCATACAGAGACGTGGTACCAAATATTCTTGTCGCTACTGAATCTGGAAGATGTGCTTGCTGTTCAAGAAAACGAAATACAAAAACCACAGTGCGTTGTTCAGAATGCACCAGATTTATTTGTAAAAGCCATTCTAAAAAAATAATCAAGTGTGATGACTGTTCAAATCAAGAAAGTGAAACTGAAGAAATGTAAAAGTTTTTATCCTTTTTTAACAAAATAAAATAAGTTATTGTAAAAAGTTGTTCTTCTTGTATATTAAAACAGGTTTCTTTTAAAAAAGTTGTAAAATTTAATCACTTACTATCAAATACCCACTTGAAATAGGCGAAAAATGATGGGCGGCACTCCATGCTCCACTCAACCAGTAATATAAAAGTGTAAGACGCGACCGGCGGATGGCTAAGTTGTCAGTGAAAAGACAGTGTTGAGCTAGGCAGCAGTGGTTTTAAAGCTAGGCGAGAAAGCCATACACTCTACTAAATACTCATCTTTTGCTAATTACATAATAGAAATAGGCCACACTTACACAGACATCAAATAAACTTATAAGTTCTTCATACAAAAAAATTACACTAAAGCAATATGACATTTATTAGCATATCAAAACACAAATTATAAATATGTTAAATGAACAAACACTATATAAAGTCACATACACCTTTGGACCACATTATACATCAACCTGTTTTTAAAACTGCAACTGCCTAGCACAAAAATTATTCCCAAGGAGACAAACTAAACATTAAAAAAAAACTTACAATGTCGTGTCACAGTAAGTTTTACTTAAATTATATGTTCGGGAATTGGTTAATTTATTAAATTCAAATACATAAAAATAATTTAATTCATGCTTTAAATAAATCAATATAATATAAGCAAACATGTTTGTATGCAATAAGTGACATTTCATACCCCCTTATAAAATTATAGAGTTTAAACAACTTTTATGTGAATAAATAGTATCTTTAAAATATGGATGTAGTTTAGGACTTTTTTTATATATCTTTTATTCTCATTGACTATTTTTTTTTATATCCTGCATTGCTGTAAAAATGACACAAACAATAAATTGAGAATGGTTAGTTTACACAAGTATAATTATACAAATTATGTATAAGTCTAATAATTAGTTCAATGTGTTGCACTATATTAAATTACTTTACAGGCGCGTATCCAGCGACTTGCTTTGGGGGGGGAATCGATGCATTATATATATATATAATATGTGTGTGTGTGTGCGAGCTCGTGCGTGTATGTAAAAACATAGAACAGAAAAAGTTCTTTCTACGCTTGCGTTAGAAATCGGTAACGTGATAAAGATTCGTATGAAATTAGACGTTTTAATAAATAATTATTCCCATTTCGATAACACTTATGGCTAGAGAATATTATTAATTTCATAATAAGCTATTATTATAAAAATGGTTTATTAATTAATATAAGTAGTTATTCTTCCAACACGAACAATTCCGGCGTCAACTGCGAATATTACGCTTGCAAAATTACGTATTGAAAATCATATGTTCGAGACCAAGCGTCACTAGCGCTATCTGTTGTTAAAACGTTTAGACGTTTACAAGGGTATGCCGAGAGAACGCGTCACATTTTCAAATTAAAATTTTATTTTTTATTTACAATAAAAGACGAATTAACTTGAGTAAAAGTCTAATTTAATAGAAAGTCCTAATTTAATAATATATATTGTCGATTTTTAACCCAAAGTTCTTGAGGGTTAGGGGGGGCGATCGCCCCATCGCCCCCCCCCCCTTAGATACTCGCCTGCTTTAACATTGATAAATACAATCTAAAATAAAATTTAGAACTCTAATTTAGAAAAAAATGGATACAATAATTTCTTGACTTCAAAAATGTGACAAAGGTTTCTTGCTAATATCTGTATTTTATTAATAAATTTTTACTAATGAGCGTTTATAGATAATTTGTTTGGATACATATAGCTGGGTATGATACAAAACAGAGTTAATATAACTTTACTGAGAAGGACTTTATTTAAACTTTATCTTGTCTTATAATAATAATAAAAGCATTAACTTACCAGCTTTGATTGATTTTGTTATATGTGTGTATAATTTGTTTTAATATCATATAGGTTTTATATCAGATATAAATAACTTTTTTCAGTATCATAAATCTTCAGCAAGCAAGATTTGAAATATATTAAAATTTTTTGTACTAAATTTACCAAAAACAGATTTCATAAAACTAATTTTACAAATTAGTATACATGAAAAATAGTCTTCATTCGATGTTTAGTCAAATGATAAACCTCTTCTCTTTTACAATTAACTATGCCTAATCTATTGTTGAAAAAATGGCTAAAAGATACCCCTTATGTTAATACAATATTTAACTAATTACACTTGTGCAAACATGATCCTCCTGTTGGCTAAGTATTGATAATGGTATTTATTTTCTCGATAAAAGTGTTTAATCAAATTAAGATACTGTTTATAAAGCCAGATATTCATGTTTGTAAAACTAGAAAACAGCTCTACCATATCCAGAATCAGTAATAAAATGTAAATTAATAATAACTTCTTTCAATCCGTTCTATTAGTTTACACTCTCCTTATATATATCTTGTTCAAATTTTCTGTCGTTAATCAAATACTTTTAATTCGTACACTCAAGTTCAAATAAATTTTTTCATACTTGTAGTGGGGTAACAATTGATGGTAGAAGAGTTTTTCAAATATTAATTCATTAATTAAATTTAATGAATTGATTTTACTTATGTATAAAAGATAAACTTAAGGTATGCGATATTTTGTCTCATTTGGGTTAAAGTAAGTGATAATATATGATTTCATTTAACAGCTGTTTTAAGTTGTAGGTTATGTTACATTATTTATAATAATTGTAATTATTTAATAAAAAGTAACTAAAATAAAATTTTTCTTTGTTGACCTAAGTAGGAATTGACTTTAAAATTTTTTGTATTCTCATTAATTTTCTTAAGACTATAACTGACTTTGACAATAGTTTTATCACAGATTGTAGAATAATTAAATTCCTAAACTGACAAGACTTATTAAATATCTTCTTTATTAGATATTTTTAGGTATAGTTCTAACTTCACAGAATTTGTAATGGATTTGCTGACAGATCTTTCTATGGTAACATCTCTTATCGACTCCCACATATCATTTACATTAAGCCAGTCTTCAAAATAATTAACTGTGCAATTTAGTCATTTTCTCATATGGCTAAAAATAAGACACAACGTAACAAAATAGTGAATTGAAACTATCAGTTTTTACATCAATTTTGATCTACTGATATTTTACTTACCAGATTCTTAAAGTACAAAGGTAATATTTACTATTTGTACTGAGTGATTGTTGGTGATTTTCTAGTCAGGATATATACTTTGGCAGGCTATTTACTTTAATTAAAAGCATGAGCTGTTTATTATAAATTATTTACTTGTAAACCTACATTAGTCAAGAGGTTAGAATCACATTAAAACTAGAATATACAGTCCCTTGCTAAATTATGTGGGTTGTCTCAAAAATAAGTTAGACTATCCTTTTTTTTTTTTAAATACAATTCTTTTATTTAATCCAATATTTTGAAAAGTACATTAAAAAACATTTCCTACATAATCATATTTTTAATTGAAAAAAATTTTTTTTCCAAGGGCATGATACAAATTGCCTGCTTGCGGTGCCCCCAGCGTAATCTAAAATATCTTATGTAAGGTATCGCCTATAAACACGCTGACTTAAGATGGTGAACAACCTTACAAAAACAGCTATTTCAGGGCTATGAAATGCTGAAGGCCTTAATGATGTAAAATCCCTACAACCAGACCAACAAAACATTAACTTCAACACAGATTTATTTTTAATCACTAAAACAGGGGTTGTAACTGAGAACCCAGATTTTTACCAGATTGACGGCTAAAGTACTACTGGACTGAAATGTTCAAGACAAGTGGCTTCTGGTATCCTCATTGGCTGTAAAGACTCAGTCCTGGCAAAACCTCGGATTTTGCGTGAAATGGAGGTAGGTGATAAGCTGGAGGCGGTCGCAATTGACATTTGGAAGAACCAGCAACATTTCAGTATCATTGGTTTATACAATCTACCAGGAAACTTGCCTGGCAATGAAACCATTGAAGGAGTCATACAACCAAACACGATCCTTGTAGGAGACTTTAATAGTCCATCTCCACAATTGTGCTACCCAAGACTAACAGCAGTTGGAAGGTGCCTTGAAGAAATGATTGACAACAACCTCCTGGAAGTTATAAGCACTACCTTAGAAGTTTGCTACCGTTTTATCTTTTGCTGGTTGATTATCTAGACCCGACTTTGTGCTGTTGCACCATCATATCTCAAACAAGAAAAAGTAAATTTAATAGAAGATGCTGGAGGCTGTGGCCACAAAGAACTACTACTTAAGGCAACAACCTTCAAAGCAGGATATAGAAATTCACACGTTCCAATGGAACATCAAAAAAGCAAATTGGCCCAGGTTCAGGGTACTCACGAACAAAATGTTGAAACCAGCTCTAATTACTGACTCACCAGAGTCAATCGTGGCAACTTTAACTCTGCTCTCCTGAAATGCGCTCAGATATCAATACCTCGAGGCCAAGTCAGGCAATATAAACCATTTTGGAAGATGATTCTGACGTATCTTAAAAAGAACTCCGTGAAAGCTAGGTATGAAGCAGAAAAGTCTAATTCAACAAAAGATCTTATTTTACTAAAAAAGAATCAGGTAAAACTAAACCAAAAAATAGAAAGCTCAAAACAAACTCCCTTTAGAAACTTTATAAGTGAGCTGGACTTTAGGAAATATGGCAGTAAGACCCACAGGTATATTTCCACCATTTAATAACGATTGCGCCCAAAACCAACTCCAGCCCCTCATCTGTGGTAATAAAACTCTCAATGTTTCAAATGCACTTTGTAAACACTTCGCCAGTACCAGCCCCACACTGTAATAGAAGAAATGCAAAACCCCTTAAAAACATCCAAGTCTTGATGAATATTGTCACAGGCTCTTTGCACTCGACATTGCAATTGATGAACTCGACTTAGCCCTTTTAGACAAAAAGGGAAGCAGCAGGAATGGATGGAATTCTCCCAGAGTTCCTAGTGCAAAACTTATCTTGCTTGTTGTCGTCAATCTCACTCGGAGAATGCATGTTCCACAACAATGGAGAAAGACTTAAAAAATTCCCATCCTTAAACTTAAACAAGTGTAGCTGATAGCTACAGACTGGTATCTCTCACCAGTGCTTGCAGCAAAATTGCTGAGGGAGTGATGAATAACTGAATTGCCCAGTATATAGAGTCGTGCAGGATAATCGATAATGCCCAAGAGGACTTTAGAAAGTATAGAGGCACCATAAACCTCATCACTATGAGTTTTGAATTTCACTCATCATGTAAAAGACGGCTTCCATAAGAATATGTCGATACTAGGAGTCTTGGTAGACCTTGTGGCCACTTATGATATATGCTCATGCACAAATTAATAGACTAGGAGATACCTGGCAACCTCTTGAACTGGATTAAGTCCTTCCTGTCCCACAGAGAAATCTGAGTCAAGTTTTCCAATAGTCCATCAAAATTTCGTAACCAGAGGCAAGGCCTACCTCAAGCGGAGATAATTTAATGTACACTTTTCAATCTTATGATAAATGACGTCATAGACACCATGCATGTCATACCTGGTATCCAGCCCCTATTGTATGGTAACGATCTTCTCCTATGGGTCAGCAGCAGTATCATCATTGCTCTACAGAAGTGTATGAATGATGCTTTGCTGACACTTGAAAAATGGCCAGAGGATAATGCCATGACAGTAAACACCTCAAAAACAACGTTCCAACTTTTCTCACTCTACACTAAAATTCCAAAGGTGAGCTTAACATATAAGAACTCGATGATGTTTAGCAGCGATATTTCAAGATACTTGGGAGTTGCATTGGATTATGTCATGGAAACCACACATTCCTCAGTGTGCGGAAAAAGCTGTAAAAAGCTCAAGAGACTAACAGCTACTACTTGGGGAGCTAGCCAAGGTGTTCTAAAAACTGCCTACAAGTCATATATAAGACTGATTTTAGAATATGGTAGTGAGGTGACAGTCACACCCAGTAAGTGCATCACAAATTTATTTGATGTTGGTCAAAACAATGCCCTAAGAGTGATAACTGGTGCTGCTAAGTCTGCTATTGCTGCAATGGAGGCTCAAACTGAGGTTAAACTGCTACAAATACGCAGGGAGATGTCAACCCTATGTTTCTAGAGTGATTTAAGCGAACAACCAAATCTTGGGATGAGTATTTTAAACCTACAGATAGACTATAAACCCATCGAACAGTCTTTGTCTCTCCTTACCAGGTTCTTTATAAAAAGTATGGAGTTACTCCAAGAGAATCAGCTTCGCATACTACTTTTCAGGACTGCTTCCTGGAGCTCCCCGAGGCAAAGCTTCTCCTGACAGACCATCACTTGCCAAAGCATGCATCTTCGGATCAGGAGCTTAGAAGTTCAGCCCTCCGAACTATCAATGGAAAATATCCTGCACCAGAATGGCTCCAAATTTACACTGATGGATCAGGCGAAACAGGTGCTGCATACTACTGGATATATTTTGAGGAATTTTCTGCTGTCGGGGCCCACCTTAGCAACTACAACAGTGAGGTAGCTTCCATATATGATGCAGCAATTGAACTTGAGAACCTGACTGCTCTGGCTAAGGCGTTTTCCTTGTTGACTCTTAAGACCACCATCTTGAACCTCTCTGGGAACTTACAGACTGACTGTTGTAGAACCATAGACTGTAAAAAAAAATTAATGCTCTCATAAATGTTGGGTGGGTACTTAATTTCCAGTGGATTGCAAGCCATGCAAACATCACTGGTATTGAAAAGGCTGATCAACTAGCCAAGCAGGGAACAAGCCTCCTCGAAGGCGAGCATCTGAGTTCACTACAGTCCTCCAGGTTCCTAATAAAGATGTCAAAAAAAAATGGAATCACATTCAATTGAGGGAACTCTCAGCAGGAAAACTGTGGGAAAGTCTTGTGACAGGAGACCAATTGACCATAACTTGCCCTGAACTGTTAGCGTTGCAGCTTTCAGATTGAAGACCGGTCAAGATTACCTTTTTGTAAACCTCCTTCGCATCCATGTGCTACCAACCCTGGAGTGTCTGCTATGTGGTAATGAACTCATGAATGCCGAACACCTTAATGATTGCACTGCTGGGCCAATGATTACAACAGTCCCATCTTCATGGAAACCCATTTCTACTGGTCAGAGCATCACCAAATGGCTAAACTGCCAAGAGTGGGTGTTGGCTAGTAAGTAAGTAGTACACTTTTTTTTCAACAAAATATTCGTACCATGATAAACGGTTTTTTAAAAATCTAGCATCATATCATTCTGCCACAATACTGTTCAGCCGTCTTTTAACATCTTGCTTCAAATCACCCTCATTTGTGAAGTGGCTTCCTCCAAGATTTTGCTTCAGCTGCAGAAAGAAGTAGAAATCACTTAGTGGTAAGTCAGGAGAGTAAGGTGGATGTCCTAGAACATCCCATCAAAATTCCTCAAGGAAGTATTGAGTTTGACGAGGAGTGTGTGGGCAAGCATTGTCGTAGATTAAAAAAACATTTTTTTCAGTTTTGATAGACGATAGCTAAAATTTTTTGGTTTATATTCAGATTTGAAGACAGTTGAGAATGGATTTCATCAAGCTTTATGTTCCGATCGATGTCAATGGATAGTTAGACATCTTCGATAACAGTCGGAGCATGGGAAGTGGAGGGGAGGCTTTTTTTGTTATTCGTGTACTGTTCCTTCAATGAACGACTGTCGCTTGAAAGAACAAGTGTAAAATCTATAATGGGTAGAGCCTGACTACCTGCTCGATTGATGCATGAATTAGACAGTGCTGCTACTACACCAAGATGCAAATTACTAAAGACTCTCAGTCGTTTTCTGCCTACCACATAAGTTTAAAAAAATAATGTAATTAACTTATGAGATATCCCTAGTATTAGACCACCCAAGAAAAATAATAGACAAGTAACTGAATTTTGCATAAATATTATGTCTTCATCAATAGGAAAACATTTATTTAATTGGGGAATACCTTTTCTTGAAAGAACTGTGTTACACTAGTATTGTTAAATTTTCCTTCAACAACATAAAGGCATCCAATTTCTTTGAAGCTGATGACCTTATCAAATTAAAGGCGCATGTTTGACGGTTCTTACTATACACTCTTTATTAAAATTTTCTCCAATTTTTCTCTTACAATACTGGCTTTTGTCCGTAGCATCATGAAATATAGACGCCTCACTGATACACCATATCAAAAATGGACAGAACATTAATCCTGACTTACCTTTTCTGTATACAACTGTATAACAAACATGACATAAACTCATATTATTCCATTCTTCAGGTAAGATATTCTCTACTCTCTAACTCAAACTAATCTTTTCTGCTTCATAGCTGCTGTCAACTTGAATGTACTGACTGATTGTTGACTTTTGACTCCTAATGTGTAAAGACTAAGACAAACTGTTTTTTTAAATGCTACTACAGATGGATTTAATTTTTTTGTGATACTTGCATTAGTAGTAGCCTTATTTTCTTTGGCTATTTGTATTAACTTCCTTTCAATTCTAGGTCTAATAATTTATTTACAGCCTCATGCTCATTTCCATTAATTGTAGAGAGAAACATTGTCATTTAAATTGTCTTTTAATCACCTCACTGATTGCCTGGAAATGTTGCACATTATTTAAAAATTTCAATAATATTGCAGTTTTCTACTTCTATTAAGAGTCTAACCATAGCTTTTTATTTGTCAATAATAACTTTCAATATATTCTTACAAAATAGAAATTTCATACAACTTAAATTCTGTAATTGGATTACAATAATAAATAGAGTAGAACTCCAATTATCCGAATCAATTAAAACCGGACAAAATTGTGATGATTGGATGTTTAAGATAAGGACCAATTTCAATCAAATTACTCAATGTAAGAAAACTCAAATCAAGAAAACTCAATCAATTACTCAAATGGGAGAAAACCCCATATTTTATTATAGTTTATTTTTTTCTAAGCTTCTGAGGTGAGACCTTAGCTCAAAAAATCAGATAAAATTAGATTTCCAATAGAATGTTGCATCTTCTGATTTTTTGTTTTTTGCTGCTTTCATTGATTTTCTTGAAGAACTTTCACTTCATTTTCAAGCACTGACAAGAAGTTTAAAAGTATTGATTAGGTTTGCTCTTTTAATGTCTGAAATTGTTGATTGTCTAACATGGAATATCTTTGCTAACCGTTTACCCACAGCTCCTTTATCCGATTGATCTATAGCCTACCTGTAATTAGTTTATTCAGTTACGATAAGACAACTTGTTTTCTTTTACAAGCCATGATGAGTGACAAAACGCATTCACAAACAAAAAAACTGACTATTGTGAATCAAAGACACACTGACTGACTAATTTTGATCAGTCAAAGTTTTTTTGAGAAATAGTGACAGTTGGGCCAAGTAGGCAACTCAGATAGTCAGACGCAGGCCAGCTATATAGAACTCCAGAGATGGTAACGTAGCATCCATATAATGTTTGCGCTGTGCCTATATTAGCAGAGCAAAGACCAAAAGCACATGTAGAGTGAATAATTTTTTTGGAAATCAAAGTATCTTTTGGTCTTGTTTTCTCAAAATCTGAAGGCGATTTAGATAATCAGCAATTTTGAAAGTCGGAGTTCGAATAATTGCAGTTCTAGTGTAAGATTAAAAACCTTATAAAGTAGACAAAAATTCAGTTAGCATAAACAGATAAAACAACTACACAATTGATTCTCTGAAACAATAAGCTAGCTGATATGTTAAAATACTAGTTTGCAGTGTTGCCAACATATATAAGCACAAGAAATGACTTTTTCTAATAGCAATTGATATTAAAAAATAAGACTACGAGAAATAAATTATGCTTCAGTGAAAATATACCAATCCTAATACAAAAAATGCAAATTTCTAATAATTGTTAATGCCTGGTCTAATAATTTGGTTTTAATAAAGTTGAAGAGAGAGACCTTCAACTGTTGTTGGGTTCACCTTGTCAATGCTAGATGAGATTCTAGCGAAACATCGGAACTACGATTTTATAAACTGCAGAATGAACGGATATATTCCAGATAATAACTACTCATCATATATGTATATATATATATATATATATATATATATATATATATATATATATATATATATTCTTGATATTTTACGTTATCCATTGTTTTTCCGTTGCACTGACTTTATGAAGTTAATATAATACTATTGTAAGTAATTTTATCCACTATTAAGTGCAATAATTTTACCTTGAGTGATGAGGCACTTTTCGGTCACTTGACCATTGTCAAATAACTGATATTTTTCTGGTGTAGATGTTCGGTCCGTGATATTGGTATTTGTTGACGTTACACGCACTTTCTCTTGATCTGTGTGTATGATGTTTTTATATAGTATGTCTTCTGTATATGTTGTTTGTAGATTCATTAAATTGTTGTGTATGTTTTTATAAATGTGGTATTTTTCTAGTGAGTTTAGTTCTATTGGGTTATTATTTATTTCAAGTATGGTTAGGTTATTTTCGTAATTTGTTATTTCATGTTTATGTGATATTAGGTGTGCTGCAACATTTGATACTTTTGAATTTTTTATTTTGAATGCTCTATAATGTTCTTCAATTCTTATTTTAAATGATCTGGTTGTTTTTCCTATGTAAAAAGCGTTACAGTTGTTGCATGTAATTTTGTAAATTCCTGATAGGTTATGTTTTTCTGAATTTGTTTTGTGGTTTGTGTTATTAAGATATTTTATTATTTTGTTGTTTGGTTTGTATGTTGGAGTGTAGTATTCTTTGTTGTATATATTTGTTATTTTTTCTATTTTGTTATTGGTGTATTTATATTTTAGGTAGATTTTTTTTATTTTCATTATTTTTGTGTTCCGGTTGTAGTGTTGTGTTGAGGTTAGATTTTTTTGTGAATTTATTGTATATATTTTTTATAATGTGTTTGTTGTAACCATTTTCTATTGTTATTTTTGTAATGTTATCTAATTCTTCATTTAATTTTTGTTTGTTATCCTGTGTGTATTTTATTGCTTTATTTATCATGTTACTGTAAGTGTTAATTTTGTGTGTCCAGGGGTGTTTGTTGACGTTACACGCACTTTCTCTTGATCTGTGTGTATGATGTTTTTATATAGTATGTCTTCTGTATATGTTGTTTGCAGATTCATTAAATTGTTGTGTATGTTTTTATAAATGTGGTATTTTTCTAGTGAGTTTAGTTCTATTGGGTTATTATTTATTTCAAGTATGGTTAGGTTATACCCCTGGACACACAAAATTAACACTTACAGTAACATGATAAATAAAGCAATAAAATACACACAGGATAACAAACAAAAATTAAATGAAGAATTAGATAACATTACAAAAATAAATAAAAATACTACACTCCAACATACAAACCAAACAACAAAATAATAAAATATCTTAATAACACAAACCACAAAACAAATTCAGAAAAACATAACGTATCAGGAATTTACAAAATTACATGCAACAACTGTAACGCTTTTTACATAGGAAAAACAACCAGATCATTTAAAATAAGATTTGAAGAACATTATAGAGCATTCAAAATAAAAAATTCAAAAGTATCAAATGTTGCAGCACACCTAATATCACATAAACATGAAATAACAAATTACGAAAATAACCTAACCATACTTGAAATAAATAATAACCCAATAGAACTAAACTCACTAGAAAAATACCACATTTATAAAAACATACACAACAATTTAATGAATCTACAAACAACATATACAGAAGACATACTATATAAAAACATCATACACACAGATCAAGAGAAAGTGCGTGTAATGTCAACAAATACCAATATCACGGACCGAACATCTACACCAGAAAAATATCAGTGATTTGACAATGGTCAAGTGACTGAAAGGGGCCTCATCACTCAAGTTAAAATCATTGCACTTAATGGTGGATAAAATTACTTACAATAGTAATATATTAACTTCATAAAGTCAGTGCAACGGAAAAACAATGGATAACGTAAAATATCAATAATATATATATATATATATATATAACAATCTACTTTTATTTACCAATTAGTTTTCACACAACAAAAACACAGTATTACTATTTTTTTGTTTACTTTGATTTAACATTTCCTATATATAATTATTCCTTTTGTTATTGTCAGCAATTAATAGCATAATATAAATTATTATATTTTATATCTGTTTTGAAATACATGTTATCTATAAAATAAAGTTGTACTCTACATAAAAAAGTTTAATCCGTATAAAATATTATTAATTCAGTAACAAATAAATAGTAAATCATTGAAACCATAAAAACATGAGTGTTGTGCTCACCAATGGCATCTGATCTGGCAGCTCTACCAATTTATGGTTATCGGCCACTTAAATCTTCAAGGAACCTAACATTTTGATACAGTTTTAAGTTAATTTCAAACAAGAACTAAGAATTATATTCAGTATAGAGCAACAAATATTACACTACTAGTCCAAGAGCTGAATTAAATTTAACATTAAAGATAATTAAATATTAAGCATAATTAAACATTAAAGATAATTAAACATTAAACATAATCAAACATTAAAGATAATTAAATATTGGACATAGGAAAATAGATTTTATTATCACAAGCTAATAGTATGATCCTACTTTAACTTAATAATAATAATAATAATAGAAGAGCATATAGAAAAAGTGATTTTTAAAAGAAACAAGAAATTGCATTTGGGATCAATGCCTTCATACATAGACTGTTGGAAGCACAAGTCCTGTCTAGCCTAAGTGGATGCTAAATAGTTTAATGAAGTAGTTTTTGTCAAGATACAAACTTTTTTCCTGGTGTTAGGCTTAGGCCTGAGTAGCAAAGCTTACTGCGAGGGGTTCGGTGTACACTATAAACATGTATTTTGAGGTGACCGCTGCATCTACCAAATGCTCGATTTCAGCATGCACTCAGGCCCTAGCCTTACCTACTAAAACTGTTGTGAAAGTCCCCTGTAGGGCCCACTATGTTCACTTTGACCTCAGCTTCCACACAGCGAAGTATGTTTGTATAAATTTTCACAAGCTGACAAATAATGCTTTAAGCAAAAAAAACACCAACCTGCTCCTTGTAAATAAATTTAAAAAATTTTTTCTAAGGATAATTACATCCTAAAATAGAAGTTAATACTTACTACTCAAAATTCATAATACTAGGTTTTTTGTAAAGGTTTAGAAAACCAATATAGTAAGACCTTGACTCAAATGTAACATGGTGTTAAAATAAAAAAAAAATAAAAAATAATAATGAAAAAAAAATAATAAAAATAATTTTAAAAAAATGTATTTGTGAGACATAAACCAAATTTGGCAGTAATTACCAAATGTAACAATGTTATTGACATTTAAGTCAATATTTGTACTAATTCCCTAAATTCTGAACCCCATTGAATGAGTTTTAGGTATATAATTTCAAAATGAAATGTAATAAATATTAAATGGTAAACTTAAAATAGGTTTTTGACACTTAAAAATGTTTTATAAAGCTTATATTTATTTTAATGAAAATAAAAATAAATATACACAACTTCTAATTATAAAACTTTTAATTATTTTCATATAAATTAAAGTTATATGTTTATAGTAGCATCACTGAAGTTGATGATGATGATATGTCATCAAAACGTATATGAAGTTATAATTTATAATGGTGTGTTGTGTAAAATTGTGTTGGGGTTTTATAATTGGCAGTTGTGAATATTTGTTTTATTTATAATCTTAACTCACACTTCCCTTGAAGTTTGTAAGTTAGAGTTTGTAGTAGTAACACTCACTGATGATGATGACTTTGTCATTGAAACACATATGAGTAAATAAGTGATTAATTTGTAAATTTTGTGTTTGTTTTTAATATAGTTACCAATCTTGTGGAAACTTTTACTTGTATACACCATTAGTAAAAAGGAAGTTCAAACTGTTAAGAACTTATAAAAATAATGTTTTCTCTTCAGGCTTAATCAAAACAAATTTTCAAGTCTAATACTTTTAACTAGAAATTTGTATGAAGATATTATTATAGTTCTTCTTTCTCTGCTTTCACAAAATATTATTAATTTAATCATTACAAAATATAACTATTAATGATTTAGTTCACAAATTAATGATTATGAGTTAATGATTAATAATATAATGATTCAGTTCATTAAAGAAATGAAGATTAAAACAAATAATTTTTAGATATTTGGTTTTTATTACACTTTATTGAAATTACAGCCTTGCATTATCATGATTTTCTTTAAACCATGCAACTGTTTCTTGGATAGCCTGTTTAAAAGGAGTAAATTTAAAGTTAGGTGGTAGGAGTGAACGGAGTTTTTTATTGGTGGCTGTTTTCCTATACTGACCATCAGGAAATGAAGAATCTAGTACAAATTCTCCTTTAAACTGAAATGCATCTGCAATAGTTTTAGCTATTTCTCCAATTGGAATTTCATCGTTTTCATCCACTGAGAACAAAACATAAAAGAATATAAATTATTACAGAAAATTATTATTTAGACATTCCTATATGTATGTACAAAGTTTGCAAATGTGTTACTGTGATTTATTCAAATTAAATGAGACATGATGAGGTGCCACTCACAAAATTTTGTTAAATAAAAACTCTGTTGATGCTTGAATCAAAGAAACCTGATTTAATAAAAATTTGGCAACGTTTTGATGACTAAATTGCCGTCTTCATTCAGACCTGATCTTCTCCTTTGTACTATTTTCAAACCTACTAGAAACACAAGACAACTTCCCTTGTATATTTTTCATTAGTTCAAACACAGAATGTCTGTCTAACTGTATATTGAAATTTAAATTATACTGTTTAAGTTAAACTGACTTAAACTGTCAGTGTCTAAGAATCTTAGTCTTCATCTTTTATTAACCTGGAATTTTCTAAAGTAATTTTTTATTAGACAGAGCCAGTGGTTTACATTGACCTTAGTATCAAAACCTTATTTCTAACATGTTGATATAAAGTTTTAATTAAAATTATATTAATAATATTCTAATTGATTATGAGTCTATTACAGTAATATTTTTGATAACTATTAATTATTGTGAGCATGTACAAACCTCTATTCACATGTTAACGATGAGTATTTGAAATAGTTATTAGCCTTATTACTTTTCATAAAAAAAATTAATAACCCAATAATTAGAGAATTAAAATAATTCATTATGTTTTAGAATTTAAGGACTGTAACATATTAACAAAGGAAATTTCATACATCTCAGTTACTCTCATACAACTTCATTCTCATTACATCACTTAGTTGTAGGACTACACTGAGTAGTAGGCCTTTAGCTATTTCTTCACTATATTTTTAATATCTTGTTCATAACCTCTTTGGCAAATATCATGCACCAAGGCAACTAACAGATTTGCCTTTTAAATTTTTCAGTGCAGTTTTCTGGGAAAATTAATTAAATTTTTTTTTTTTACCCAAGGACTAAACTCTACAATAGAACTTATTCCATGAAGAATATCAAGCGATGACTTTAATTGAATACTTAGTTTTAAGCAGCTTGAATTGGCAAAGGCTAGTATTAGGAATTAAGTTAGTTGTTTTTTTTATATATGTATTTGTATCATAAAATCTTTCTGCCAAGGCTCTGGATAAATTTCAATATTCATTTGAAAACTTTGCATATTGTGATTTTACTAATTGTGGACCTGAAAAAGAGACTCTATAAGCTCCCATAATAGCTAAGCCCTTGAGTTTATCAGAAAAGACAATAAAAGTGAATTATATTTCCGGAGGACCAAACAGATAAAATTTAAGGCAAATCTGTGAGTTACCTTGTTACCTTGAGTTTATAATTTAATAAGGAATTTATAAACAAAGTTTAAATAATGAAAAATTGCTAAAAAAACACTAATTTAAAATTAATGTATTTTAAAGATGTAGATGATGGCCTAGGGTGTGCACACCATTAGAACTGTTCACTAAACACTTTTAATTAAGTAATTTGAAAATGTTCATTAAAAGAATAACACAAAAGTTTCACTAGCTAGTTTCTCATGTGCTATCACTTGTTAAATAATCTTCAATGAGAAAATATGTAAATGTGACTTTTATAATTAGGTAAATTTGATAACAGTAAATATTTTTTAAATTTTAGATAGATCATAACAATTATTTAAGAATGAGTTGAAGATTCAAACAGATGAAACAAAGTGAGAAAATAAATGAAAATGGTGAAGAAAGATAAAAGGACGATAAGAGACAAATTACTACTTTCAGGAGTTGAGAAACACTGCCGGAAAATGGCAAGAGCCTTGTGGAGAAAAGCTTGCATCATAGATCGCGCACAATAGATTGTGCGCATTTGTTTAACAGAAAACCAAGCTATAAGGATTTTAAAACATTTACCAAAAAGCTAAGCTGTGTGGAAATTTGTAGCTGTTATTAATTCTGTATAATGTATAAAATTTAATCAAATTAATAATTGTTAAATATAACAACTACTAATCATCATTCAGTTAGTAAGCAAATTAAAACTTATATAATGTGCTAAAAGTCAACTCTACCCAGCTTGACCAAAACTTACTAATAGTCAATAATAAATATAATCTAATTTAATTAACAATAAAATAGTACAAAACCAATTCAAATATAAAAATAATAAATGAAATTACAACAATCCGCCACTAGAAGTTGCACAATAACTATATATAACTTTTAATATATATATATATATATATATATATATATATATATATATATATATATATATATATATATATATATATAAAACAATTATTACCTTTTTTAGAAATATCAATTGAAAAATATACAAACCTGATAAAATAAGGGGTTCTACAGAATCATAGTTACGGAGAGTCCAAATGAACAGTCTGCCTAAATCCAATGAATATATATATTGTCTTAAGGGCTTTCCTGAACCTAGGACAGTAAACATTTTCCCTCCTGAAATATAAAAGAATATAGTAAAAATGAAGTAAATTTTTTAATCTTAAGACTTAATTATGTTAATAACTTTAACTGTTAGTTATAATAATATTTGTAGTGCTATACCAATTTTTGTACTTAGTACTATAACAATTTATTATATCATGCTAGTAATCCATTTTGGAAAAATATTTACATTCCAGGGCAGTTGGGACCTAATTTACCCCTCACGGCAATTTTAAATGCTATTTAATGCCATTTTAAAGCTTATAATTGAATTAAATTGTAAAAAATGAATGAGCCAATTAATTCATAATTATTTGTTCAATAAATTTAAAGAATATTCAATAACCATTGAAATTAAGTATGTGAACACTAGATCTTCCCGAGTGCAGGATCTTCAACAACGCGCATGCGCGTGACGTCACAGATGGAGGGTTAACTGCAGCAGAGGGGGAAGTAGTATACTTCGTAGGTATACTTTAATAAAGGTAAATATTAATGTTGAATAAAATTATTACCAAATCTATCCTGACTGGATACTTCGTACGTATACTTTAATAAATGTAAATATTAATGTCGAATAAAACTATTAGTAAATCTATCCTGACTGGATACTTCGTACGTATATTTTAATAAAAATAGATATTAATGTTGAATAAAATTATTACTAAATCTATCCTGACTGGATACTTGGTACGTATAAATTAAGGTAGGTATAAAAGGAAGAAAACTCACTATGTAAAAATTAAATTTAACTTTGCTATTTTTATTCAAAAGACATTTATAAATTTTTTATAATACCTAACCTAACCTAACCTAACCTATCACAACAAATAAGATTCATTAAGACTAGAATGTTTCAAGAAAAAAATTAAAATGTAAATTCGGGATTTGAACCCGTAACTTACGATTACTATGCCTGTACCTTAACCATTAGGCCACGGGTTTCTAATGTTAATCTTGATACAGTTTCTCTTATTACATTGTGGCTCATAGCTTCCCCTACATTCTCTCCCCTCTCAAGGAACAGAGTTGAAGGTTGCGCATGCGCATTGTTGAAGATCCTGCACCGGTTAAAGTCTACTGTATGTGAACAGGATGGTATACATTCAGAATATCAGTGTATAGCTTGTAAGAAACAACAAAACCCTAAAAGTAACTTTTAAATTTTGCAAATTACAATTCTACAAAGAGATATTGAGTTTATTATGACTTCTTTGAAACTTTGTTAAAATTTTCATCTTGTGTTACGATGATATTCTCATGGATAATAACTATATCTAGAGGTTTAAAGTTTCTCTTTAGAGGTTATTTCTCTGAACTACCAATGTCCCTATCCAAATTACACACATTGAGGTATTTTACAAACAATGTGTACCCATATTTATTAAAAATTCTCAGTTTAAAGTTAACTCAATTTATATAACAACTACCTGGAAGTTATAATATTTGAATTTTCTAATGAGAGTTTAAAATCAATATTAATAAAATTTGTTACAAAGCTGGTCAATTTACAAATAATGTTTTAGCTTTTAAAAATTAAAAAACTTCAACATTTTTTAAGGGAGGGGATTAAACCAATAGTTACATCCCCCCCCCCCCCGTGTAAAACCATTGACCTCTAAAATATATAATAAAAATTTTTCAACACACTATTGTCTTTAATGGAGTCTGTATAAATGATACTTTCATTTCATTTGTTTTAATTAAGCGATTTATTTAGTCTATTCATTTATCATTCATCCTACTTGTTTCTATTTGAAATTGAGGTCAATCCTTCAGTTTTGTATAAATATTTTTATAATATTTATATTTTAATAAAATAGTATATTTATTTTATAATATTTTTATGCAATAATGTAATGTAATATTCGATATTCAATAAAATCATTTCATTCTAAATTTCCCTTTAGAAATATATTACAAATTTCTTTTTGTAACTTTATTTAAATTAAATTTCATTTCATATAAATGATTTTCTCTTTATTCTCTTATTGACGAAAGATTTTACCTTATTTGAAATAAGCAAAGTATAACTATTCATAATGAAATAATTATTTAGCTTGTATTAAATTATGTAATGAATTTATGTATTATGAGTTTGTTCATTTATATTAAAATTATTTACATGAGTAAATACTGGATGGATATTTACAACCTGAATTATAAATTCAGTTCTGTAAATTGAATTTTACAATATTGAATTTACAATGAATATTTTATAAACTGTGCCTAACAATATCAATATACCTTCTTGCATAACATTATACACTTTATGAATGAATGCAGGCAGACAATGACCGCTTTTTAGGTTAAAGTTGTCATGAGATCCAAAAACATTACAAGGTATAACAGATGTGTAGGTCCTGTTTTTCTCAGCATAGCCCCTGTTTGAAAAGTCCAACAACCGCTTAGCATAAGTGTAGCCGAAATTAGATGGATGCGGATGACCATTATGCAACTGCAATAAATTTTTATTTAAAACTTAATTTTGCTGTAAAGTTTAAAAGCAATATTCAACTCAAAATTAGTTTCATGCTTAGTAAAGTTACAACTTACCATACTTATTATAATTTTAGTAAACTAAAGCAACTTTTTTGTTGATGTGGAGAATTTCTAGAAAGTATTTTTTTAAAATACAGTACAGCATTGAAAATACCGATCAGTTGGGACCAGGACCCATCCGGACTACTGATTAAGCCGGATTTTCAAATGATCGAAAAACAAATTATATGACAAATTAGTTTAAGATTAAGTTAAATAATAAATTTTATTATTTTTCTGATTGGTTACAATAAATGTTATTAATCAGCATGCAGAACATACAAAAATCTTAAAAAATTTAAATCATGATTAAATATACTGTATGTTGTGTTTTAAATTTAGTTATGACTCAACTTTTGGAATGGTTTAATCGTCCTTGCATTTATAATTAAAGTTAACACTTAGTTTAGATATGTATTGTAGTGCAAAGCACTCTTCGCGATCTGGATTTGCAACACTCCAGATTTTTCACATCCGGGACTACTGACACTCTACTGTAATTATATTATGAATAGTTTTACATGGTCAAAGCTCAATAGTTAGTCTATCTTATCTCTCTACAATAGGAGGATCATACAATTCCCTTACAGTAGCTTCACTTTTGTAATGTAGATTTTTCCCCGAATGTTGGAATTCAGATACTAAACTACCATACATATTAAACGAATCTACAGATATCAGTCATTCTTTTTTACAATTTATTTTCTAAGTATATAAAGTGGTAGAGTACTTTAATTCCTACCAGAAAATAAAGGTTGCATATCCCTCATGTAAATCAATTTATTAGAATATGTTTCTTAAGTTATTTATGAATAAAATTGTTATCAAATTAACTTGCTCCTTCATATGCTTTTCTAAATTATATATTTTTTACATAAAATATTTCTAACTAGATTAGATAGATTATTATTTTGTTAATAGTTTTAACTCAGTTCAGGTCTAGGACTAGAGACAGTCTTGAATTGATAGCCCACCAGAGGTTTAACTAACATTGATGTTTAATGTAATAATTAAAACTGTGTCAATGAGATCAAGTCATTTTGAAATGAAGTGACATTTTTTCATGGTGAAAAACAAAATTTGGTTATCATTGCCAAAAAAGATTATTTTACAAAGCAAAACATTAAAAAAAATCTCTAAAATAAATAAATATAGGCCTATAACAATAAATATGCAAATATTACTCAATTTTAATAAATTAATAACAATATATATACATATATTAACACTGAAAAAACAATAAATAAATGAATAATAAATTTATGATTTTTATATAGATATATAATAAGTTAAAAATATAAATATATAAATAAAAAAAATGGAATAAAACTAAAGCTTAAAATTAAAATACAGTTTAAAAGACAGAAAGATTAAGAACTTAATTAATTTTAAAATAGTAAGAATGAAAAAAAGTAATTGCTAGAAATGAAACAAAATTAAAAGTAGGATTAAACATTCAAGTAACTAATTGAAACTTATAAGATAAAAACAAAAATAAAATTACATTAAATATATGTAAGTGATGCAAGGTATGGTACAGTCAATAGCCACAGCATCAACCCTCAACATCAAATTTAAACTCCCTCGAAGATCGAAATGATCACAAACATCGGTTAAACCATCACATTAAACCAGTATATATGATTGATTGTGACAGTTATTTCACAGAAGTGACTAAGTGACAGATCCTCAAGATTTATCAAATACCCTTGAGTTAAAAAGGAATGGTTGATGCAAAACCACTACTCTTCTCTTTACTCCAAACAAACAGAAGACCCCTGTAGACAGATGATATCCTTAATTTCCCTAATCTTACTGTTATTATTTTGCTTTTATATTATCGAGTGATCCATAGTGATCAGGTACCCAGGAAACCCTTAAATTAATGATTGTGTATTGCACACAAAATTTTAGTCTCCAAGTAAAAGGTTCAGAGATAATAGATCCTAAAGAGGCTGAAAGACTTTTGGAACCTCAACACTCAAGGTAGTAGGTGGATCTAGATATAAATACAGTTACTCGTATTACTTTAATAATAGCAAAGAATTCAGCTGTAAAGACACTACAAGTTGAGCTTTCTGTAAGCCGTCCTGATGCATAATGCACACTCAGCTCCATTGTCCAGTCTTGAACCATGATTTTTACTATTTTGATGGAATCCATAAAGTTCCAAAAACTCCAGGTGGTAAACAACATTAGGTGTATTGTATTTTGTGTACCTGGGCAAGGGGAAATCGAAGTGTGGTATATTTACTATCCATGGAGGAAGATGACACATTATTTCTTTGAACATAGAAAGCTGTGGCAATTTCTAGGTTTTTCAGGTTGTGCAAGCTTTGTATAGTGAATGGTTCAGTCAAATATTGGCATGATTGTAGTAATCTTTGAGGAAGCTATTGAAAACTATTTTGAATGCCAGGACTGTTTAGGTTAGCTTGGAAGACCAGGAATGAATGATTTTTACTATTTTGATGGAATCCATAAAGTTCCAAAAACTCCAGGTGGTAAACAACATTAGGTGTATTGTATTTTGTGTACCTGGGCAAGGGGAAATCGAAGTGTGGTATATTTACTATCCATGGAGGAAGATGACACATTATTTCTTTGAACATAGAAAGCTGTGGCAATTTCTAGGTTTTTCAGGTTGTGCAAGCTTTGTATAGTGAATGGTTCAGTCAAATATTGGCATGATTGTAGTAATCTTTGAGGAAGCTATTGAAAACTATTTTGAATGCCAGGACTGTTTAGGTTAGCTTGGAAGACCAGGAATGAATGGTAAGGCATTTGACTATGTCTGAAAGACCTGAAGTAGAATTCGTCATAGACAAGAGAACTGACTCCAGTTTGTCACATAAAGAAATCTTAACAGGTACGTTGTCATTACAATGCAAATCATGAAAAATTGGAAATCAATAGGTCACCAGAGCTATACTGTCTTACCAGTGCTAAATAAGGATAGCCATTATTTATATTTTAAATAATTTTACATTTTTTAAATTTATACCACCTTTGTACATTAATGTTATTTTAATAATAAAATTATAATGAAGAGTAATCAAGAACAAATATTACACAGCTAAATGAGACTGAAAATTACAAGGTAAAAGATAGGTTTCTGAAGGTGTATACCCATTTATGATAGTGATATTGAAGAAGACTTAGATTTAAAACTCTTCCTCTGAACTACGATATAAATACATTTATCATAGAAACGGATACAAACACACCATGATCAGCAACATAATATGCAAAAAACATCATGACCCACAGTAAACAACAATAATATACAAAAAATACCTAACCTTAACATATCGTGACAACACATCATACAAAATAGTTTAATTTTTCTGAGAACTCAAATACAAAATTGCCTTCAAAACATTGAACACAGCCCAAAAAACACCTTCAAAACATAAACACAATACTCCAGAATAAACGCGACAGAGCAGTGGTATTCAAGATCACATGTAACAAATGCCCATACTTCTACTTAATACAAGCAGAAGAAACTTCACCAAACCATACAAAGACATAAAAAACCCAACCAAAATCCAATTTTCTCATAAATATACATACATACATACATACATACATACAACATTGACAAAAATTTTGAAATTCTCACTTTATTAAAAAGTAATAAATAAACTAAACACAACAGAAAATTTTGAAATATACAAACACTACGAAAATCAACCAAAACCCATACTAAAGAATAAAACACAATAAAACAGTATTTTTGAACACATGACTAAAATCCACTGTATGAACAATACATCACAGTTTACCAAGACATCACAGATTTCAATGAAACAAATTTATAATTTCAACATTCTTAATAAAATTATAAATTAAAAGTGAAGTTTGAAAATTAAAATGAAAAGTAAAATGAAAATTTAACATAACATTACAACACTTGTAATTGATAATTACCATATTTTCATCCATAGGGTAAGTAATTTCATCAGGATAAATGCATGTAGATAAGCAAGAAATCACTTTAACAACTCCAGTCTCATAACTTGTTTGCAACACGTTGTCATTGATTATTATGTTTTCCCTCTACAACAAAAACAGTTGTATAGATTTATTTTTAACCATTAAATGTTTCTAATATTTTCATGGAGTTTGCATAATACCTTTCATACTACAGTAATTGTATTTTGAAATGACAAACCTAATTAATAATGTTGTAAATAGATACTATCTTTTAAAAAAATAAATGAAATACTTATTAATATTTTTTGATTCCATCTTTACGTGAGCTACTAGTTATCACTAAACACTTGTAAATGTTTATAAACTTGAGTTACGTATGTTACCAACTCGAGTTACGGTCTGAGTTAACAATGGGACACATCTCTTGAAACGGCTGTCTTCAACAAATATAAGTAAGTGCTACTATAGGCAAGTTTATAAACATTTACAAGTGTTTAGTGAAATACTTACAAACATTTCCAACGGGTGAGCCATGTTGTAGAACATACCTCCGACCTTTGCTGCCAAATGGATCACATGTGTGGGTTTGTATTTCTCGAAGAGCCGTTTTGTTTCTTCTAAGTCACTGTTAACAATTAATTTTAGTATGATGTATTGTTGTTATCTAAACATTCATATTTTGTTTTTGTGAGGTATCTTGAATAGTACCTCATTTAAGAGAGCAACAGTTAAGGGTATTGTGTACTTATAAAAATTATACACATTTTACTTATGTTTCATTGATATGCACCATAAATACTACCGTGCATAGATAGAGTGCTTGTCCATGGATACAAGAAGCCGTACACCACAGTTTTCATCTCCTCAATGTATAGCTCTTGTTTTGTCTGTTCAAACAAATAATAGTGACTAGGAATGAGATTAAGAGGGTAATATACATAACAGGACAGTAACACAGTCTTTGCTTCATATACTTCCACAACATCAATTATCTTTGAGGATTGAAAATGTCTGATTGATGATAGTCTGTTATATGTCTTTAAATATTGTGTTTACCCAAATATCATATATTTCATTATTTACATCAGCACTTTTACTATAAAATTTTTAAAGTCTATTCCATGTCTGTGTCTAAATTTGTTTAGCTATCCTCAACTGGTGTTGAAACCTTTGCAGTTGAACTGTGTGCAAAATATTCTGACTTTACTCAAGATTGGTCAAGTGATGTAAACATTTTGATCACAAGTGTTTTTAAACCATTGCAAAACACTATGGTAAATGTGGATAAGTGACAGACTTTAATCTCTTTATGGTATGCAAATTAAAAGCATTGCTGTACTGTAAAATCTTATAACAATTCTTATAAATTGTGATAAGTGTGTAAATTAATTGTTATATCTATTTTTCCTTCATCCATTTCTTTTATTAATTTTCTTTTTTAATTTACTTTAATTTGTAACAGCACTATACACCCCAAAAAACTAGCTACACAACAGAACTAAAGAAAATTTTGGTTATACACTGTACAAAAAAATGAATGGAAAGGTACACGTTGACCTGTATAAAATTTTGTGTGATAATCTTTAAAATGATATCTTTAAATTAACATTGTTGGCCTTAAATCTTTAATTTGTATTATATTTTAAAATGTAAAAAACTGTTTAGTTCATACTGTATAACCCAAAATATATTTTTGTCTTGTTTCACACTTTGTACAAATTTGTATTTATCAATAGATATATTTTATGAATGAAAGATTATACTAATATTTGGACTGTTTAGTTTAAAGATTTTAACAATACAAAACATTTAAAAACTTCAAATCCACTAATTTAATTATGTAATAATGATGGTGGTGGGAGTAAAGAAAAGACAATTATTTAACACTATTAAAAAAAAACTTCACTAAAAAGGTTCAAGAATACAATTTTATGTTAACTTATAAAGTATTAAATTCAAGTTCCAAGTATAAAAAAACTTGCAAATTGGTAAATAGTGTATTTAAAATCTTCGAGCAGTAGAAAAATTCAACTGACAGAAATTCTGTGATCCAAGTTATAGGAATTCAACTTTATTTATTTGCTAGTGTAAAACTGCTACTCTTTTATTCTTTCACACTTTAATGAAATTCTAATTAAATTTATATTTTCAAACGTTTTGTTACTCCAGGAAAAGATACTTGTACTATACAACAATGTTATCTCGAATGGCGTAAGCCAAGTGAGAGCCAAACCAACAGTTGCAAAAAATACGTCTAAATTATATCTTGTAATGACTGTAATGATATTAACTTGTTAAAGATTCAAGCATTTTTTGAACTTTTATATGATATAAGCTTCTGATGTGTAAACGACATTTTCATACTTCGGAGGAAGCCATAAAGTTTGATGATAATACTGCACTTCTGTATTTCTGCATATGAATTGCACTCTGCTAGTGTATTCATACGATACTACACTATTCAAAACTTGAACTAACTTATAGGATATTCAAATTTTGTGTTCTCAAAATTTCACTGCATAATTTTTGATATTTAAAGTTTGGATGGTTAGAACTTTTTAGTTCTAACTCTCTTTGAAGATCAATACAAGATATCTTAATTGTGTTATTAGTAATAATGTAGGATAACTTTAGTTAAGCTTAGTTTAAAAAAAAACTGTTTTAATATAATTTTTGCACAGCTTACATTAAATTAGCATCTTTGGAGTTAACGAAGATCCATTTCTCATCCTCCCGTTGCTCTTCGGTTTCCACAACTTTTTTAATACCTTGTCCAACCAAACCTGTTCCTCCAGTAACTAAGATAACTTTCTTTTTCTCTCCAGGCATTTTGAAATCTAAACAATTTGAAATTATACAAATAGAAAAATGACTTTTGAATTTTCTTATTAATGACAATGGCGAAACGTTTATGTTTGAATTTCATAAATACTAACTTAAATTTAGCCTCCTAAATTTTAAACTTAAGAAAATTTATGAAAAACCTACTGAGACAAAGTGTTTTAGATTACATTATCCAAACTTTATCCATGACTTAGTTGGCCACTGGGAAGCATTGTTGAGTTAGGCAGCAGTTTTAATTCAGGTGTGTTATAATGTGGGTAGGAGGTATATGTGATTTGTATTAGGTTTGTCTATTTAACATGTTTTTATTTTCTAATTTTGTATGCCTGTAAATTTCATATGACTTAAGTGACTTGAGATGTGTTTTTTGTGTGTTATTGTGTAGAATTTCTAAGTTATAGTTGACATCTGTGTAAGCATGACCTGATCCTATTAAGTGGTTAGCAGAAGATAGGTCTCAATCATATTTAATAGAGTATATGTATTCTTAAAACCTTTTCTCACCTGGCTTCAAAACTAATGCTGTCTAATCAAAAAGGTTTTTTGTAGAAATTACACTTTTTTGTATTAACTTGGCAAAAAAACCACTACTTACTGATTTATTCAGCAGACACGTTTCACACTAGGTCAGTGCATTAATTAATGCTGTGAATTACTGAGCAACCGGGAGCAACAGACTTGCCATTAATTCACAGCATTGATTAATGCACTCACCTAGCATAAAACTCACCTGCTGAATAAATCAGTAAGTAGTGGGTTTTTTGCCAAGTTAATACAAAAAAGTGTAATTAATAAATTACTAAAATTATGATTTAAGAAACTTTATACAAAACTTATTGGGATATAAATTTGTAGATCACACTTAGGGATCTTCATTAGTATCTAATGTATGTTGTCACTTAGAAGTTTTGTTAACTTTGTTTTAAAAGAAGGTGAGAAAATATTTGAAAAACACAAACACTATTAATAATTATACTGACTCATCTTTTGCTAACAACATGATAAAAACAGGTTACACTTAAACAGTCATTGGTTTGTAGAAAATAAAAACATGTTCAATGAACAATCACAATAGAAATCATTGACCTTTTTTTGACCATATTATTTTCCTACCTACTTTGAAAACCTTTGGTGCCTAACTCAACAAAGGCATAATATAGTTATGGTTGATTAGATATAAAATTATATAAGAGCTATATTAATATAGTTCTTATTACAACACGGACCTATATTATAAAATATTACTATAAACCTATATTAAAAAGTAGCTAAAATGTATCTAGTTTTGATAGGTTTAGTTTTAAAAATAATAATAAAATGTCAATTTTAAAAATGTTAGGCCAACTATTTGTCAAGGAAAACAATTTGACCTCAAATGACTGGTACATATTTATATAAATTTTAACTTTATAAATTGTTCTTTAGTATACTGAGCAAAGCTCAGTTTTTGTCATTGAATTTTTTGACATAAAAGATGACAACATGGGCAGAGTTAAGGGGAGCTAGGAGGGGCATTGCCCTCCAACTTTCTGGACAGGTGTGTTATTTTTTATAATCAACAGCTTACAATGAACTCATTAAATTACTACAAATATAATAATAGTGTATGACAAGAAATATACTCCGCAGCATCAGTTGTTATTTTGATTGAATGCAAGTTATTTTCTAAATATGACTGTAAGTTCAAATAAAATCATGAATTTTAGTATAAATTATTTTCAAAGTTATTTTTTTACATATTTAAATATGTAATAAATCTTCATCAAGCAAAGTTTAAATTACATTTAGATTTTTTTGCAATAAATTTAATACAAATAAATTTTATAAAACTAATTTTACAAATTCTAATACCTGTGAAATGAATCTCATTCAACGCTGGTCAGATGGTAGATCTCTTCTTTTAAAACCTTAATTTCTGTTTTATTTATTATATAAAAGATATCGTTTATGACAGAAATTAATTACACTTGTGCAAACATAATTCTTCTGTTGGCTGTTAATGGTATTTACTTTCTTGATAAGAGAAGTTGGTGCAATTGGGGTGTTTATTAAGTTTTATTCATAGCTTACTACAAATGGTAATAATTGCTATAATGTCATTGATTAAGAGTAAGTATGGAAAGTTTTAAACTTGTATTTTTTAACTGAAAAGGAGTAAAAAAGATAATTTTTAAAAACCTTTGATTTACAGAATAACTAAAATATGAACTTAAAATACAGGAGTATGTAAATTAATATAAACATTATTAATTTCCATTGTAAATTAATTATATTTTTAAAAATAATAAAATCAGGTAAAAATGTATAATGTTTATTATTGTATTTGTTAGTATTTAATATCTATTTATGTTAAATACTTACAGGTAAGTTATTTAAACATTTCTTTAATTAATGATGGCAACCAACTCTTTTAATCTTGGGATTTCTTGCTAGGGTATCTGCTCCAGTCCCATGATTTATTAAAAATGTAGTGCTTTGGAAAAATTTACACCAAATTTTTATTTATTAATGGATTTTCATAATAATTTTAAAAAATTTACTTCTCTAAGACTCTAATATAACATACACTTACCTAACATTATAAGAAAAATCCAACAACAAAAATTATGAGAAAAATGTTACTTATCAAAAAACATTTTTCGAAACTTTTCTGTTTTCATTTTATATAGAGTATATAAAATTAATAATCAGTTTCTGAATAAAAGAATCTCGTCTTTATACACATAAAAATGAGTTTGTTCCAAATTTTCACTTAGTTATATCCCAAATAAACGGAGATAGGTTTGTAAGTAAAAAGTGTACTTTTAGTTCCACAGCACAACATTGCATAAAACACATAAAAATGTATAAAAATAAGAATAAAAAATCAAGTCACTAGTAAAATTACAAAATAAACACCAATAACTTTATTTTAGCTTCAATCGAATGTTTTTATGTTGTCTTATTGTCTCAAAAACAGGTTTTTATGTTATATACACTAACTCTTATATACACTAACATAAACTGCTACAAACAATAATAAACTTGTAAACAACAATGTAAAAACTAAACTTCAAATCAAAAAGATCAACAAAATTACTGCGCAACAAAATTGTGAGTAACAAACAGACAGCTTACTCACTACACACAATGATAGCTGACACTGCACTTGGCGCCGAGCAGCTACAGTCATCAAGTTTGAACTATAACAGAGTTGCTGCATCAAATTAGAAGTGCCTTTAAGTACTATAACTTTGTAAAAGAGTTCATTACTAATGCTTTAATATATACAAGAATTATTTTACAGATTACATTATATTTTAAGAAAATATTATATGAACGTCCCAAAATTTGTACGTTGGGATCGAATGAGATTCTTAAACATGTCTGAAAATTCAGACGTTGGGATCAAAAGGGTTAGTAAGAGCATAAATCAACTTTTCTTTGTTAATGCAGTAAATATTATTAATAATGGTTATTCAATATACAACACACAGAGTTTGTTTCATAATGGAGTTTAAAAATCAATTAAATAAAAAAATGCACTCATAATTTTTTTAAGCCATGTGAATCTTTTCTGTAGTTTAAAATTTAGTAATTTATATTAAAAAATTAAAGATTTTAAATACAAAAAATATAATTTTAAAAAAATGCAAAATAAAGTTAATACCACATGAGAAAGCAAAATTATTGTGTATTCATTTTAATGTACTTATTTTTTTGCAGACTTATAAATGTATTTTCAAAAAACATACTAAATACCATTTGTTTATGCAAAATATGAAAAATAATAACAAAATAAAGTTTTTTATTTTGGTTCGAACAAAATGTAATATATTTTGAATATTCAACTATAAAAGTCTTTCTAAAATGTAATTTATGAAAGTTCCAGGATATACATTTTGTAGGCCTATAACTCCAGATTCATAAAATATATGGTTTTACATGAGATGTATATATAAAATAGCTTTTATAGGTACAACTTAGCCAAAAGACCACTACTTACTTATATTTTTCAGTAGACAAGTTTCACACTAGATCAGTGCATTGTTTAATGCTGTGAATCACAGACAAGACTATTCCAGCATTAAACACTGCACTGATCTAGTGCGAAGCGCATCTGCTGAAAAATATCAGTAAGTAGTGTTTTTTTTTCTAAGTGATACCAATAGTAGTAATTTAAAAAACCTCAAGATATACAACACAAAAACTACAAAAAGAAAAAAATACTAAAAGCAACTCATTCAATAAGAATTAGGTAAAATATCCCCAATCTAATTTCAGTAACAAAAAAATCAGAGTAAGAATAAGCTGCACAGAGCCGGCTTAACTTGCTTAAAAGCCTGACTGGAACTAAATGGGGAAGCACACAACATGTCCTGATCACTGTCTATAAAACTTATGTTCACCCAACCATGGATTATGCTAGTGTAGTAACCTCCTTTTCAAGTAATCCAAATCTCAAAAAGTTTGACAAAGTCCAGAACAATGCTCTAAGGATTTTAACTGGAGGGGCAGTATCCACACCAATCAGTTTTATGGAAATTCAAACAAGAATAGATCCACTACAAGCACAAAGAGACAAACTCGCTCTGAAATACTGGCAAAGATCTAGGCGAATTGATCACAGCCATTGGGAAAACTTTACAGATCAGCCATGGCTAGATTAAAAACTCAAGTTACCCTTACCCAGAAGGTTAAACATTTAAAATCCAAATATAACATTAACACAGGCACTCCTGAGATACTCCAACTCTACTGAACGTTTTTACTGTAACACCTGCCAAACATCTGTCTCTTCTGAAACAAAGATTACCTAAATATATGGTAAACACAGAGGAGTTGAGAAAATGCGCCTTGAAAACCATCCAAACACTATGCCCAAAAGAAAAATGGCTGCATGTTTATACAAATGACTCCAGAATCCCAAACTCCAGAGTTGGTGCAGGTGCTTTTTGCAGTTTGTTTGAAGGGTAGAGAGGAGTGGGAGCCATTTGTAGTAATTATGATGGTGAGAACCCAGGGCTTACTTCGGCTACTGTGCAGGTCTACAGGTGGTGGATAGTGGTCTACAGATATGAGATAGAGTGGTCTACAGATATGTAGGTTAGCTGCAAATAATTATTCCAAATAAGGAATCCTGAACTAGAGATGGCAACATCAACATGGGTGGACGTTCAATCATTGACACGATCGTACATATTAAATACCACATAACCCGTTAACGATGTTGTGGCATGGCCAGTAAGTGCCGCCATCAAATAAGTACTGCTTTGTGCTGTCTTGCACGGTTTTGGAGGGGACCTCAAAGACTAGGAGAGTGAACCTGAAAATAAAAACAAGGGTAGCTTGGGCTCTTAGCTGCAGAGAAAGCAACCAAGCTAGGGGATGGAAACCCTGATAAAAAATGACCTGACCCATCATAAAAACTCTTGTTACAAAACCAAACAATGTAATAATAAAGGATGGATTAAAAGACAAAAAGAAAACGGAACTGGACCTGGTTTTAGCAACATGGGTTCGGACAATGTTAAAGCAAGGAAAAGTGGCTGAACAGCTATTTAAATTTAACATTCATGCAGTGGCCCTGCAGGAGATTAGATGGGGAGGACTTGATGAGAAAGAATATAACACACTGTACATTAGATCAGCAAAAACTGGACAAAGAGGAACAGGATTCGTGCTTACAAAGAGAGTAGTTTATTGCTATTCTAACCCATTAATGATACAATATGCAAGATGCGGTTGAGGGGAAAATTTAGAAATACAACTTGATCTCTGCCTATTCACCAGCTGAAGACAGTGATGAAGATGAAAAAATACTTTTCTACCAACAATTAGAAAGGGCTCTTCTATGTAGTCCCAAATATGACACAACGATTATACTTGATCTAAATGCCCAAATGGGGGAGGAGAATTTTACAAAAACTGTTGTTGTAACCTACTCACTTCATAATATAACGAATGACGATGGTAAACTTTATTTTAATTAAAATTTTTGGCTTTATTTATTTTGTATAAATGTATTATATATCATATTATACGTTGTATACTCATACAATTTTAAAAATATTTCCCAAGAGGATCATTAGTACTGAACTAAACAAATAAACAAATTAAGCAAACCGTTCAAATATAACAGTGAATGGTGAATATCTTGGAAGATATTGGACATAATGATAAAATTAGAGGTTCAAACATATAAATTTGTACAAAAAGTCTCAAAGGTAGTAATGACTCAGAAATGAAAACTTGGTTGATGGATGAAATAATAGATAAATATTGAAATGTGAAGTAAAACATAAAAAATCCAAATCATAATATGATGTAAAATTCAACAAGCAAAAATAATACTCCACTAATCAGTGCAAAGCAATTGAATGACTTGCTCCAAAATAATATAATATATAAACAAATACAAATAAAATTAAAAAATGATAGAGTATTGAGCCTTATAGACAAAATTATCCCTAAAGCAGACCAAAACTAACCAACAGAGCAGTGAAAACGAAAATAGAACAGTACCATTATACCTATTGACAATGGAATTCCCACACACCTGCCAACTACAGGAAGCCATCAGTCCCAATATAAGATTGAAAATGAGAGCACTTAATTAATAGTTCTTAAAAGTCCCCTCGCAAATATACCAAGTAAGATTCTTGTTTAAGAACATTAAACTATAAGTGATAAGTGAATACAAGATAACAGTCTTGCTAAGTTACATATATATACATATACAGTAGAACCCCTCAAATCCGAAACCCCGCAGAATCCTAACATGATTTGATGAAAACCAAATGTATCTAAAATTTAATGAAGTATGTACTGAAAGTTTGCTACTTAAGTAAAACAGGACTGAGATGTGTAATATATTGGAATAGGTACTGTAAAATCATGATATAATACAAAGCCATACTGTACTACTGTATGACTTCATTAACATAGAATTAATTTTTAGTAAAATAAAAATAAAAAAGACAAAACCAAACTATATGTTTCACTTAAAAAGAAAAGACACTAATATTTAGCTATATTTTTCACTTACTTACTTAAAATTAGTAATCTATATCTGGTGAAGAGATGTAAACCTAACTGAGGATGCGATGTTGCACCACATGGGTGTAACATAACATCATTGGGTGTTGCAGCTGCATGTTGTTCTATGGAACACAACACAATACATAGAGCGCCGAAAGCATTGGCACGAGTAACAGGATTCGTAGAGGTATTTTTTCCTTGCTATTGATATCTGCTACACTGTCATCGGGTTGATCCTATACCATAGACACCATGTCATGCTAATCATTCAGTCATTGTTATCTAGTGTTGTCCACTCTTCCAGGCAACTTTCATCAGCATCTTCACATCCTGGTACCCTTTGAATGGGCTAAAGGAACTCAGTTTCATCATCCCGTGTTCTAACTGGTATTTCCACGAATTCGAGGCTAGGCCAGAGCTTCTTCCAAGATTTCTGCAGTAAAGAGTTACTGATATTATTCCAGGATTTAGGTACCCAGTAAATTATATCCTTTATTGTAATCATCTCAAGTTTTTCTGGAATAGAAAGATAACAATCTTCTTCAATTAATGTTTGCAGAAGCTTATTTCTGTGGCTCAGTTTTATGTTCTGCAGCACATCTTGATCAATAGGCTGAAGGAATGATGTCACGTTAGGTGGGAGAAATATTGCTTCTATCTCTTTATATACTAACTGCATGTGTAAAGGATGTGAAGGAGCATTGTCTACCAAAAGTAGAGCTCTTGGTGGTAGACCATTTTTTCCATTAAATTTTGTTACTGAAGAAACAAATTCATATTTGAACTACTCCTTGAAAATATTACCCGTTATCCACACCTTACACTGATTTCTGTAATGAGCAAGAGAGCATTAAAGTTCATTTTTTTAAGGTCTCATGGCTTAGCGGATTTTCCAATCACCTTTAATGGTAGCTTATTTGTTACTGCAAGCAAAAATTGTGACGCCGTTTGCTTGTTTTAAAGCCTGGCGCAGAAGATTCCTCTTTAGAAGCAAGACTTTTGTGGGAAGGGCTTTAAAATTCAATTCCGTCTCATCCGCATCGTACACTAGCCGGGGTGAGTAATTTTCAGATGAAATGAAACCTGTGATTCATTTAAATATTTTTTTGCTCCAAGATTATCAGCAAACAACTTCTCCCCGTTTACTATTAGTTGTCTAATTTCGTGCCTTCTCTTCCATCTATCCAACGATCCAATGCTAGCAGTAAATTCCAAATCACCGTTCATTAATTTGTTTAACTATAATGCTTTTTCTTGTATTACTGGCCCACTAATAGCAAATCCTTTCTGCCTCTCTTGTGAAAACCATAAAAATACAATTTTTTAATTCACAGAAACTTTCGCATGATGATGTTGTTTCAAAGACTTTTCCCTTAAAGCACTGCAAAACTGTTCAATTTTTGCAAGATTGTTTTTCCAGTCACTTATTGTATGTAGCCTTACCAACCCTCAATTCAAGAACCAACTTTGTCAAACTTTCCTCTTTGTCTAGTCACATTAACACTTCAAATTTGGAAAAAAGTATTGAAAATAAGTCTACAGTACAGAATTGATACAGAAATATGTAATTAATGCTGCAATATTGTTCGTTAATAAAAAAAAAACGCACTTCTGTTAAATGCAAAATACACAGCAAATCTGAAATACGAACTTTTTTTGGCAAATCAGAACAAGCTAGTTCGGATTTGAGGGGTTTCACATACACACACACACACACACACACATATATATATATATATATATATAATATGATGTATAATACATTTATACAAAATAAATAAAGCAAAAAATTTTAATTAAAATAAAGTCTACCAGACTAAAAACTAAATTAATTAAAAAAATAATAAAAAAGTCACGATTGTTAGAAATAAAACCAAATTAAAGTAATATTAAAAATTGGAAAAACCTACTAAGACTTTCATAAGACTATAAAATTAAAGCAAAGGATCAAATTTTATTAAATATATTTATATGGCCCAAAAAAGCAACGGCATAGTCAATGGTATAATAAGGAAACAGAAAATCGACAATAACTTTGTACATAATAAGAGAGAAAATATTTGGACAACTTTTACATTCACTGGTAACGAAATAAACAAAATTACAAGATTATTTAAAGAAACAAATTACATACAAAACTGATAATAAAATTAAAAATTTAATAAACAACAACAATAACCAAAATAATATGCACGAAAGAAATGGTGTTTATAATATTAAATGTCAAGCTTGTAATAAATTATATGTAGGACAAACAAAAAGAAATTAAAAAAAAGATACAAAGAACATTTAAATGCCTATATCAAACCAAACATATAAAAATCAAATTTACCTACTCATTGTATTAATAATGGACACGAATTTCTTGAAATAGAAAATAGGAAAATAATAAAAGAATTAAATAAAGGATTAAAAATGAATATATGTGAAACATTGGAAGTTTATAAGCATAAATATTAAAGACAAATTAATTGATGAACAAATTCAAGTGAGATCAAGGCACCAAACTATTTATAAGTTTATTGATGTTATAGAAAAAATTACATAAGTGCAATACTTATAAACATATGGTTATTTGTAGTACACGATTTAATTTTTGTACAAATATTTTGTTAGATAATTATTTTCCTGAAGATGCTGGTACTGTTTTATCAGCGAAAAGCTTTGAATAATATATGTATTAAAAGTATTCTTGTTTTTGAAATATTTTAAATTTATTAACTATATTAGAAGAAAACATATCACCATATTTATTATAATATATTATTATATATATATATATAGGTGGAAAATTTTGTTGTGCTTAAAAATTATATTATTTTGGGAAAATTGAGAAACTGTAATCGGTCCCATTTTATGAATTTTCAATGACGTATAACTAAAAAATTAAATGGTTTTCAAATAATCAAAAACATTTTAAGTTATTATTGGCCAAATTACATAGAAATAACAATTACATGTTAACAAATTGTTTACTGTTACGAATTAACGCATACATACTTAAGCATTAGGAAAGCTTACATATTTTAAGTGTATAAGGGTTACATATGAATTTAACAAATAACGTCATTGTTGATGTTATTTATTATCTTAAACAGTGAAATAATATGTAATTATCACATCCCATATCCATAATAAGAAAGGAATAATATATCAGTACTTATTCTACATTTCAATCAAATGTAATGGAAATCTGATTTATTGTTAGTAAATTAATTTCATGTTGTAGATTTCGGGTTGTTTGTGGTTAATTAATTTTTAACATTATTTTGAACTTGAGAATTTAACAATTTTTTATTTAATCTGAGAAGTTTCTCTGATGATCACTGACAACAGAATCCACATGTATGACTATATTAATAAAGTATCTATAGTTCAAGTTCGAGATGGAACCAAACATGAAAAATATATTTCATATTTTTTATTTTATTTTATTTAAAAACCTCATTTATTTATTATAACCCAACAATTGCAAGTTTTAATATTTTTTGTCAGTTGATGGCCAAAATCAAGTCACTTTGAATTTTGGAAACATAAATTTTCAAATAATTCAATTTTTGTCTGCTAATTGGTTTATAATTTCTGATAATAAGAGGTCACGTTGCAGATTTTATTCACTAATTTGAATATACAGACAGTGTTAGTAGAAAAACATATTTTTGTCTTTTGTCAAATTTTATTTAAAGATGTATGCTACAGGCTTTGTTTGCTAGCTGAGTATATTTGCATATACCATTTTAGATTAGGGATATTTAAATAGGTCCAATATAATTGTTTGCTATAAAGTTTACACTATGAGATTTTGTCAAAAAATTTTATTACTATTTGTTCTGATTACAGCTGGCATTAACCCATTTGTGAAATAAACATTGATACTAAAAAAAGTGCAGGTTTTACATTAATGCTCTTTCTACAAAAGAATATAAAAAATAAATAGATATTACCTACACTGAACTGTATAGGTATTGTATACATCTAATTGGTTTACATTGTATTGATGTATTGATTTAAAATCATGTTTCTAATATTATGTATTATATTTGTATCTATTCAGTTTTAATTTAATTTTAAACAGTAACTTTGTATTTTAAACATGTATGTCAAACATTTACAATTATGACATAATGGGTGTTTGGTGAAACTCCTTAGATAATTTGTACAGATGAATTCGGTTTACAAGTAAAATGGTTTGGTGTAGTTAAGGTAATAAAGTATGACTTGAGTGGGTAGGTCTTTAATTTTTTTTTGAATACTAGAGTTCAGTCCAAACAAACTTGGTGGTTTTTTAAAAGTCAATTTTATAAAGGGTTTGATGGGAGTAGATTCATAATAAAAGTTAACTAGCCCTGTAAGTCCTTTAAAGGGTTTTCTACTTTTCGGAACCAGAAAATTTTCTATGGCTTCAATTTTACATGGATCAGGTTCAAAACCATTGATTGTTAATATATTGCTTAAAAGGGTACTTTCTCTGTAAAGAATAAAGATTTATTCAATTTAACAATCATATTCCTCTCTTTTATTCTTGAAAATAGATATTCTAAATGTAATAAATGGTCTACAAATGTCTTGCAAAATATTAGTACATCTTTATGTATAAAAACAAAAACTTGTTAGTTTATATCTTGAAAACTCTCTGAGAACTAATACTCGGAAGTTATCAAATATGCTGAGTTAAAAATTAATATTAGTTTTTAATAATATATAAAATGAAAACAAATATATAAAAGATACACAATTTACAACTGAAAGTTGGCTCGGTAGCGATTCACACGACAATACTCAAAAGAAATTTTAAAGGTGAAGAAGTTCTCAAACCGAGGATTTCGATCATTTTCTAATTCGCCTTGCATTCACAATGGCGATTAACAAATCACAAGGTCAATCATTGAGTGTTTGTGTTCATAATTTAGGTAATGTATGTTTTTCCCATGGTCAATTGTATGTTGCATGTTCACGTGTCCGTAAACCATCCACCTTATTTATTCTCGTGCATGATAATAAAACAAAAAAATGTAGTATGTTACAAGGTGCTTCAATGCAAACAGAGAGAGAGAGAGAGAGAGAGAGAGAGAGAGAGAGAGAGAGCCAAACAGAATTTTTATTTTCATTAAATATTTTGTCATTTAATATCATTAACATCATATACAATTTAATAAAATATTTGTATTATATTTACTACATTAATAAAATCAAAACGGTTTTTGAAAATTTGTGTATTAGTTTTACTATGGTCAAAAAAAATCATAACTTTAGGCGAAGTTTGCCGGGTCAGCTAGCTAACTATATATAAGATTAAAAAATGGTTTATATTCTCCTTCCAATACAATGTATACCGCTTTCAACAAATTCGCTTGGAAAATCCTTACTGCAATAGGAACTCCCTATACTATACTACTCAACAATTTTCCAAAATTATATTGTGATCAGATCACAGGATTTAGTAATGCATAAGGCTCATTCATACAAACATTCATATATATATATATATATATATATATATATATATATATATATATATATATATATATATATATATATAGTAGATTAGGAGGACTAAATTTTCCCAGCTCGATTACAGTCTAATTCTCTCTTACATTCTTTAGCTACCGTAGCAACAAATTAGTAACTCGAAATTTCATTGTATAAACTTAGTATCCAGTACCTGTTGAGTTACATAGAGTTTTTAATTTAATTTTACAATAGATAAATAATAAATGAGATGCATGAAATTAAAATAATTTGTCATTATGTTAATTATTTATTACAAAATAAATTACTATCAGACTTTTGTTCATATGTTACAGTTATTAGATTGTAAACCAGAATTAATTACTATAATTCTTTTACATGATTTATTGGATTTATTATTTATTATTATTTTTAAGGAAAGTAAAATGGTTAGTTACTGTGTTAATTAATTATTCATCATTAACATGTGAATAGAGGATTTTCATTTACAAGATACAGATAGAAATGATAATTTTACTATGCATATTTTTTAAACAAGAACCATTTTAGGTAAACAATAATCATGTACAAAATTAGGAAAGGAATATTTTAAGGACAGTTTCAGTTGAATTTAAAAATTCAACTACATCATCCTAAGTCATATACCAACATCTAAATGAGCTGTAGATAACGTCAAGAAATAGCGCAGTAAAGTGTCAGTGAGGGTACTTTTGCTCGTATTTTTAATTAACTTCTTTGTTGAAAACATATTTCCATATCTGTAGGTGTCATTTTCAGAATGAAATTTCGTAAATAAAGAAATTTGCCTTAAGGTATTGATTTGAAAAAACCTGGTGCTTTTCTTTTCTAGTCTAAAAGAAATGTGGCTCATGGATCACAATGTTCAAGTTGAAAATAGGGATCTTGCTTTGCAGTTTTAACAACAGCAATACAATGGTTTCAAATCTTCAATTTCATTAAATCTACTCTTGAATGTTTACCCCTATTTCATTTCCAGATCTTAGAAAATTCCATATGTTCACCTTCCATTGAAGTGTTGTAATATTTGTTGACAGCTAGGGAAATATGTTAATTAATTTCTTTTGAAATCAGCGCCTAGAAATGGTTAGCTTCTTATGAAATCTATTAACCATGCTGTAAATGTCTGATATTAACCTGAAGATGATATTCCCTTCTCTACTTTGAAGTTATTGATAGGACTTGTCACATCTGAAAGGTTAGCTAACTGCCTTAAAAATTCTTTTTTTAAGTGCATATAAGTCTTTACATATGTACAGTATGTAAGAATGTAGAAGGCATGAAGCCCATGGGAGCTGAGTTGGACAGCTCTACTCTCAATTATCAAATTGTGGAATCATCTGGTATAATTTATTATCTTGCTTGCGAATATTGTAATGTGTTTGATGTATATATTTTGTATGATCTTCACAACTTATTTTTATTATTCATTTAAACTCCCTAGTACTTTAAACAATTGCTGTTAATAGCTACAAAAGTCTTTGAACTTACCACACCAACAACTTCCCTGATATTCTAATAAGAAGTGGAAAGTATCCAGCACTCTTAAGATGTTCAGCTCCTAATAAACTGATAATTATGTATCCTAAAGAGAAATGAGAATAATAGTTAAGAAATAGATCTGAATTTAAAGTAACCAGTGCAGGAATCTAACTGTAAAACCTATGTTCCTATTTGCAACACTGAAGAAAGTAAATGGTTTTAGAAAAGAAATTAAAATATTTCACACAACATCCAACATGATCTTTTTCCAAAATTATAAAAATCAAAGTTTTTCTTGGTTACAACTAGCTGTAATAAATAAATGATATCTTGAAGTGAATAATCACAGATAACTGGGAAATGATTGACTGGCTTTGTTTGATGAATTTTACATCATACTGTGATTTGGATTCCTTATATTTTGTAGTTCACTTTTCGATAGTTATCCATTATTTTATCTATCAACAAAATTTTCATTTTTGAGTCATTACAACCTTTGAGATTTCCTTTATAAATACCGGCAGGAAGTTAGAGTTAGCGCTGGACCGGCAGGAAGTTAGCGTTAACGCTGGCTGCTGCTGGCTGCTGCTGGCACCACGAACATTCTCGGGCGACAAACAAGCCTCTGTTTACTCACTTCTAAATATTAAATAATGGTATTTCTTATACACACGTGATTTAAAATATATTTAGGATTACCTACAAACTTGTTACAACACTTCAAACATTTTATTTAATTAGTTATGTTCGTATATTCACTGACGGAACAACAGGCTCCCCAAACGTACATTCGTTAGGCGGTTTTAGGGATAGAAAATGAGAATCCTGCCAACATATTTTTTGCAAGCGTGTTACGTACATATTTAGCTACAGAACTAACTATACCACAATATTTAAATAAAGCCAATAAATTAGCTACAGTCATGGTATCAAGAACGGGCGAAAACCGTACTTACCTATCATTAAACTGTTCTAAAAGTTACAAAAATAATTCCAAACACATTCTTTCTTTGCAGGCGTGTTACAAACAAATGTAACACTATAAATAACTCTGTTACAGTATTAGGATCTCAAAATTAAATTAGCTACAAGCCATGATACCCACTAGCCTCGACGCTGGCCATGTCTACCTATCGAGCAGTTTTAGGGATAGAAAATAAATTTTTAGAAAAAGCCAATAAATTAGCTACAGATCATGATATCAAGCCCGGACGAAAACCGTACCTAGCAATCGTTAAACTGTTCTAAAAGTTATTAAAAAATCCAATATCATTTTTCTTTGCAGGCTTGTTACAAACAAATGAAACATTATAATTAACACTGACACAATATTTGGATGTCAATATTATATTAGCTACAAGCCATGATAGCTAGTCCGGGCGCTCACCGTATCTACCTCTCGTTTATGGGTTCCCGAATTTTGAAAATGATAACCCCGACCGCATAATTCTATGCATTCGTGTTACGCATACCTGTAACTTTGGAACTAACACTGCTGCAATATTTGGATGTCAATATTAAACTAGCTGCAAGGTTAGAGAACATTATTGTAATGGAATAATTATTTAGGCGTGTTATGCATACAAGTAACGTTATAAAAAAAACATTGCTAAAATATTTGGATGTCAATAACAAATTACCCTGGCGAAAACCGTACCTACCAATACTATCAATTGTATTATCTTAGAAGCTACAACGAGTTATAGGCGTGCTATCAATAGAAGTAACTTAACGTCACTACACTATTTGGAAGTCGATATAAAACTAGTTACAAGCCATGATAACTAACCCAGACGATAACTGTACCTTTCCATCGTTGTATTATCTTAGAAGCTACAACGAGTTATAGGCGTGCTATCAATAGAAGTAACTTAACGTCACTACACTATTTGGAAGTCAATATAAAACTAGTTACAAGCCATGATAACTAACCCAGACGATAACTGTACCTTTCCATCGTAGTATTACCTTAGAAGCTACAACGAGTTATAGGCGTGCTATCAATAGAAGTAACTTAACGTCACTACACTATTTGGAAGTCACTATAAAACTAGTTACAAGCCATGATAACTAACCCAGACGATAACTGTACCTTTCCATCGTTGTATTACCTTAGAAGCTACAACGAGTTATGGGCGTGCTATCAATAGAAGTAACTTAACGTCACTACACTATTTGGAAGTCAATATAAAACTAGTTAAAAGCCATGATAACTAACCCAGACGATAACTGTACCTTTCCATCGTTGTATTATCTTAGAAGCTACGAGTTATAGGCGTGCTATCAATAGAAGTAACTTAACGTCACTACAGTATTTGGAAGTCAATATAAAACTAGTTACAAGCCATGATAACTAACCCAGACGATAACTGTACCTTTCTATCGTTGTATTATCTTAGAAGCTACAGCGAGTTATAGGCGTGCTATCAATAGAAGTAACTTAACGTCACTACACTATTTGGAAGTCAATATAAAACTAGTTACAAGCCATGATAACTAACCCAGACGATAACTGTACCTTTCCATCGTAGTATTACCTTAGAAGCTACAACGAGTTATGGGCGTGCTATCAATAGAAGTAACTTAACGTCACTACACTATTTGGAAGTCAATATAAAACTAGTTACAAGCCATGATAACTAACCCAGACGATAACTGTACCTTTCCATCGTTGTATTATCTTAGAAGCTACAACGAGTTGTGTTAATGTTCAGTGCAATACTTTCTGTTTTGATATTTTATGACTAAAATCAATATTGTGATAGGTTTAACATTTTGCGATAGGTTTAACTGTTTTCAGACCAGTTACAAATGAAGGATGTGCACATGTTCTATGCAATATTTCTTGTTTTGTGCGTGGAATTGTGTGTGTATGAGTGATTTCTCAAGTTCTATTGGTAAATGTTTACAAGCGAGGACACCTACGATATTTTGGATAATGTCGTACTTCATACTGTTAAAATAAGTAAATTTATTAAATCCACGATGTAATTAATGCACAATAGCAGCTGATTGCAAGTATAGTAATACAGTGGTCAACATAAAAATTGACATTCCCTAACGCTAGCATCACTTCAATAACTGAAATAACTGAAATTGAAAATAGCCTTTTTACATGTTTCGGAATGTTTCCTGCAAATAAAGGCCTGGTTTAGGAACGTAAACAATTGAATTATATTGTGCACTAAGTTTAATGGTTTTTAGGCCAGTTACAAATGAAGGATGTGCAAATGTTAAATGCAATATTTCTTGTGTTGTGTGAGGAATTTTGTGCTTAGTGTTCTCTAAAGTGATTTTTTAAGTTCTATTATTAAGTAAGGCTTGTGTGATAAGGCTTGCATGATTAATATGTGGTGCTTATAATTAAGTGCTGTTTTTCTGTTACATATTAATTATCTATACAGTTACAATAATTCTTTATTTGAGATCATGAATTCCAGAATGCAGACCATGAAAAACATTCTGATTTGTATAACAGACACATTATATATATATATATATATATATATATATATATATATATATATATATAATTGTTTTATGTCTATATATATATATATATATATATATATATATAGACATAAAACAATTTAAAAATACAAGAATAATTTATTGAATTTACAATTCAAAGCTCTTCGTTCGCAAACAGTACCAACATCCTCAGAAATACTTAAAATTTCTAGTATTCCTGAGGATGTTTGTAATGTTTGCCAACGAACAAGCTTTGAATTGTAAAGTCAATAAATTATTCTTGTATTTGTAAATTGTTTTATTTCTTTATTAATACACAAGAATACATATTATAGGGTGAATATCTCTCTCTGTCTGTCTGTCTCTCTCTCTCTCTCTCTCTCTCTCTCTCTCTCTATATATATATATATATATATATATATATATATATATATATATATATATATATATGAAGTTGTTATATAACTATTATAAAGGCATGAGTGATACTTACGTATCACAGTGCTGCGCATAAGGTTGTACGCATCGACCGCGGTACGTCACTCAACCTTACGTGTGTAGATATTTGAGAAACAACTTCTCCAGTTAGGATGGGTTTGGTTTTAAATTTATACAATACAATTATTACATACAATTTATAAATACATTATTACAAAACAGTAGAATCAGCCGATTGCTGGGTACTGTTCAACAGCCTAGTGACCTCTTCGTCTTAAGTATAAATAACATTTATGATTTAAGAGAATTATTGTTTAACCTGTCATGCATACGTTGAAGAGTTTATATGATTATTTACAAAACAGTAGAATCAGCCGATTGCTGGGTACTGCTCAACAGCCTAGTGACCTCTTCGTCTTAAGAATAAATATCATTTATGATTTAAGAGAATTATTGTTTTAACCTGTCATGCATACGTTGAAGAGTTTACATGATTATTTACAAAACAGTAGAATCAGCCGATTACTGGGTACTGCTCAACAGCCTAGTGACCTCTTCGTCTTAAGTATAAATATCATTTTAAGAGAATTATTGCTTTAACCTGTCATGCATACGTTGAATAGTTTACATGATTATTTACAAAACAGTAGAATCAGCCGATTGCTGGGTACTGTTCAACAGCCTAGTGACCTCTTCGTCTTAAGCATAAATATCATTTTAAGAGAATTATTGCTTTAACCTGTCATGCATACGTTGAATAGTTTACATGATTCTTTACAAAACAGTAGAATCAGCCGATTGCTGGGTACTGTTCAACAGCCTAGTGACCTCTTCGTCTTAAGTATAAATATCATTTATGATTTAAGAGAATTATTGTTTAACCTGTCATGCATACGTTGAAGAGTTTACATGATTATTTACAAAACAGTAGAATCAGCCGATTGCTGGGTACTGTTCAACAGCCTAGTGACCTCCTCGTCTTAAGTATAAATATCATTTATGATTTAAGAGAATTATTGTTTAACCTGTCATGCATACGTTGAAGAGTTTATATGATTATTTACAAAACAGTAGAATCAGCCGATTGCTGGGTACTGTTCAACAGCCTAGTGACCTCTTCGTCTTAAGTATAAATATCATTTATGATTTAAGAGAATTATTGTTTAACCTGTCATGCATACGTTGAAGAGTTTACATGATTATTTACAAAACAGTAGAATCAGCCGATTGCTGGGTACTGCTCAACAGCCTAGTGACCTCTTCGTCTTAAGTATAAATATCATTTTAAGAGAATTATTGCTTTAACCTGTCATGCATACGTTGAATAGTTTACATGATTATTTACAAAACAGTAGAATCAGCCGATTGCTGGGTACTGTTCAACAGCCTAGTGACCTCTTCGTCTTAAGTTTAAATATCATTTTAAGAGAATTATTGCTTTAACCTGTCATGCATACGTTGAATAGTTTACATGATTCTTTACAAAACAGTAGAATCAGCCGATTGCTGGGTACTGTTCAACAGCCTAGTGACCTCTTCGTCATAAGTATAAATATCATTTATGATTTAAGAGAATTATTGTTTAACCTGTCATGCATACGTTGAAGAGTTTACATGATTATTTACAAAACAGTAGAATCAGCCGATTGCTGGGTACTGTTCAACAGCCTAGTGACCTCCTCGTCTTAAGTATAAATATCATTTATGATTTAAGAGAATTATTGTTTAACCTGTCATGCATACGTTGAAGAGTTTATATGATTATTTACAAAACAGTAGAATCAGCCGATTGCTGGGTACTGTTCAACAGCCTAGTGACCTCTTCGTCTTAAGTATAAATATCATTTATGATTTAAGAGAATTATTGTTTAACCTGTCATGCATACGTTGAAGAGTTTACATGATTATTTACAAAACAGTAGAATCAGCCGATTGCTGGGTACTGCTCAACAGCCTAGTGACCTCTTCGTCTTAAGTATAAATATCATTTATGATTTAAGAGAATTATTGTTTAACCTGTCATGCATACGTTGAAGAGTTTACATGATTATTTACAAAACAGTAGAATCAGCCGATTGCGGGGTACTGTTCAACATACTAGTTCGACAGACGGTTTGATTTTCCATAATGGTAACTTAACAAGGAAATGTTCATATTTGTTGATTTCATCTTCACGTTAGCTACTAGTTTTCACTAAGCAATTGTAAATATTTACAAGTGCTGAAGGGAATCTTGAATTTTGTTGTACATTACGTACGGTGAATAGTATTAATCACTTGAACAATAGTTTATGACTGTTGATATTTTATAAACTGTTGTTCAAGTTTCAAGGAAATATTGTACAGGTATGTATCTTTCTTTTTAAATATTAAAAGTATTTACTCACATCATATAAAAAACACAATTTTTGAAAATTTTATAAAAATAAAAGTTTTGAGTCCTGTGTTTTGAGAACTGCATTATTATTGCAGTATTGAAAATTTTTGCATAATCCAACTATATTGACTAAATTAAATTAAAATATTATTCGTGCATAATAAAAATTAGCAGAAAATGCTTGTAATTTAATGTATGTTTGGTTATTATTTACAACACAATATTTCGACAGTATAATTTACCTACAAATTAAAGTAATAACGACAATAAATATTTCATTGAGTTATAGTTGAATTTTGTGTAATATCTTGCAGAGCTTTACCTTAGAAATGCTAGAGTCCTTGTTGATCTTCCTCTTTATCATAGTATGCCTTGTAGATGCGCAGATTCGATAGTCCTGTTTGAAATGAGAACCACATGAATAACGTCAGAACATGATCATAGGCACTGGTATGTAACTGGCCTAAGTCTTACTGTATATCCTTGACCCTGATTTAACTTGTAGATGGATAGAGATGATACTCCATCTAGGGGCAAGAAATGAATTTTATTGAAAATTTGTTGTAACGAGAAACTCATGACTAGCGTCAGAACATGATCATAGGTACAAGTATGTGAATGCCCTAAGGCTCTGCCCTGCAGATGGGTTAATGTTATAGCAAATATAGGTGGCAAGCAACAGTTAATCCTATACAGATGACCGTCCGTCATTTTGTTAGACGCCATCTTGACCAACATTTCGTTTGACGTCATTTGCTGCGGTTATGTTGATATATCCAGAGTACGCTATCGCGGTCGTAACAGTATTAATGTATAGGTTTTAAACACGCATTTATTTGTCGGGCTCTGTCTGTGTGAACTTTTCTACACCTGTAATGAAACTTATAATAATAACAACATTGCATATTGACTTATTGGCCTATGTACCGTATCATGCATATTGGGTTAATACAGAATGTGTGTAGATTTACAGTTATATTGACTTAGCACAATATGTAGGCCTATGGAGGTTAACACCCATATATACTTAATACAGGTTCACGTGCATATTGGCTAAACACAATCTGTAGGCTAATGTAGGGTAACATAGATATTGGATTAATACAGAGAGAATGTAGGTGTCCATGCTTATTAGCTTAACACAGTATGTCGGGTAACATACATAATGGCTTAATACAGGATGTATACCATTGTGTTAGGTTATTGATTGGTAGCTGTTTTACCACTCCAAGCTAGCTTTACCTAAGGCATGGCTTCGGGTTGGCTTTACCCGAGGCCTGGCCTCGAGCACGACTTTACCTAAGGCCCTACTACAGGCTGGTTTTACCAGGGGCATACCTCAAAGGTAGCTTTTACCTAGGGCCTACCTGAAAGGTAGCTTTACCTAAGGTTCGATTCCAGAGTGGCTTTACCTGAGACCTGCCCTCAGGCATGTTTTTTACCTAGGGCCTACCTCTCGGATACTACGAGATAAACCTTAGTCAATCTACTCATCGGATACTGTTTGTTAAACCCTAGTCAGGCCATGCATTTTATATTATGTGTTAACTTGTATTTAAACTTCTCATCGGATAAGATGTGTTTACCTCTACATATGGTATCACCCGCCGTGCTGTAATCAACAGTCGTAGTTATGACGTAATTATGGATCAGTCCAACACGCATGGACTCGTCCACTCCCCTCTCAAATGGACTCTTCCACAGCTGTGTATAATACATTATATACAGGTGGAGATTTAGTGTTTTTGCATAGTCTGTGTTTAGAGTGATCTGTGTGTGTGTCAGTAAGTAGCAAAAATGTCATCATCAGTGTCGGCAAAGTTTTCAACTTTAAATTCTGTAGATTCTATGCCTATACGAGGGCTAAAGATAGGCAAAGCCTATAAAATTGTAAATGCGCGTTTTGTCGAAGCAAAGTATGGTAACGCCGTACTTGTAGACTTACAGGTCCTAAGTCTGAAGACAGACGCGCTGTCTTTCTTCCTAAGCGATACGCTACGGCGTTGACTGCGGAAGATTTGAGCTCTATTATAGGCAAATTTTTAACTGTTATCAAACATGTCGGCCAAACTGTGAATTTGGCCATAACAGATTAATATTATTCTTTAAAACGTTTCAGCATGTTTATTTTTTTTTAAATTTTACAGTGCCTCTAACTTTGTTTAATCTATGCGCTATTGAGGCCTGCGCATGCGTACAGAACAGAAATGATATAGACAGTTCGGACTTACCTGTATCTGTAAAGCAAACATTGATAAAATCTTTTAAAGACTATGTACTGATGAAGCCTTGTGATAGCTCTGATTTTGATTTTTCATCTATAGATTTCAATAATTTAAATTTTTCAGACTTTTTAATGTTGATGAACCACCCTGACGAGGTGCCTGTATTTGTCGATGAGAGGACAATTTTCAACTTTATTAAATTTCACTACACCGGTCTGCGTAATAATATTTGCCGAGAGTGTTTGAGTAACTTGGTGCTCCGTCAGGCAGAGTTTCGACATCACAAGAGCCGGTTACACATACTCTATAGCCGAAGTGGACGGCTTCGAATTTTTACACCATATCTGGGACTCTGATAACTGGTGCGATATCTGTTTAAGCCCGTTATTTAAATTATTTAGTTTTGAAGACTTTCTGCAATCAACCCCGGAAGAGAGCTATACTTTGATCAACTATTGTGATCCGTTAATCTGCAGGTCATACATTCACGAGAGATGGCGTCTACGTCACATGAACCTATAAACACTAGCATTGTAAGTAACTAGTCTTTTTTCAAATTATGTTAAGCCTAGATGACACAATAGGTGTTTACTTATAGGAGAGCATATTTTCAGACTTCATTTTTCAATTTTTGTAATGCCTAGATCACAGACTATATTGAATGAGGAGTGGTGTATTTTCAATAGCGTTTAATATATATTTTGGACACGAGATAATATATGTTAATGTCGATTTTTTTCAAATTGTGTAAAGCCTTAGATCACACAGTATATTGAATGAGTGGTAGTCTATTTTCAATAGCGCTTAATATATATTTTTAAATTGAAGCTTGTTTTGGACATGAGGTAGCGTCATTTCTTTTTCAAATTATCTGAAGCCTAGATCATAGAATATATTGAATGAATGGTAGTTTATTTTCATTAGCGTTTAATATATATTTTAAATTGAAGCTTATTTTTGATACGAGATATTATATGTTAATGTCAGGCCTTTTTCAAATTATGTAAAGCCTTAGATCACACAGTATATTGAATGAGTGGTAGTCTATTTTCAATAGCGTTTAATATATATTTTTTTAATTGTAGCATATTTTAGATATGAGGTAGCGTCATTTATTTGTTCAAATTATCTGAAGCCTAGATCACGGAGTATATCGAGTGTTGGTTTATTTAGATTCTTTTTTTCATTTTTATAGGCGTACACTGCGCTTTCAGATTCTTCACTAACCTATTCGTCATCCTATTCGCCTCTACTACTACCTATGGGCTCGTCTCCAGGAGATTTACCTTCCCGACCGCCTGGCGTTGATACGGACAGCGATGAGGAAGACGAGGATCATAGACCCTGCTATAGTTGGGATGATTCGTTTTCGTTTCGCCTACACGATTTCCTAATGGCTTCTCATCCACCGAGGGACCCGCCTTCACCCCACACATGCATACAGACGCTGGATTACACTTTAATGGAGCTCCAACTGGTGATTAGGGATTTGCGGACGGCTGCTTCAAAAGCGTACTACAGGACGAGTTGGACCTTTGCGTATAACGTTTGGGGCATGACGAGACGGTTCCTACAGGATATTGTGGTGGCGGGAGACTACACTGTCCAGCGTACCAATAATGTAGGTAGATTTTCATATTATTTCGATTGACTTTTCTTTCAGGATATCTGGACCTATTTACTAATAATATTGATTCTTACAGGATTTGTATATGCATATACAGTTGTTACTAATTGACTTTATTTGCCTTCAGAATAAGCCACGACCGGCGGAGATTAGCTTATGCAATATATGTTGTGAGAACCCTCGTAACGCTGCTGCCACGCCATGCGGACATGTCTTTTGCTTAACCTGTCTCTCAAGATGTAATCGCTGCCCAAATTGCAGATCTCGGATCATCGACACATTTAATATATATATATGTAATATTGAGAACAATTTATATCTATGCACTGTAAAATTATTTTTATATGTTAGTTTAATAAATCATCATGCTGAATACCCTTATTGTATATATTATTTCATATACCTGCCCTTTTCCATAACGGATCCTTATATCATGCGCTTTATCCAATATTATATGTTTATACCGATCTTATATTGCTAAAACACTCTGTTGAATAGATAGTTAGGTTCGTTTTATAGCATATATTTATTCATGTTATGTGATAGACCTCGTTATTAGTGTTTCTCCATAGACCTTTATATCTAAACCTATTTACAATTATAGAATATACCCATAAAAGCTATCTGTTTACTTAAACTATAACAGCCTACATTTATGTATACCTAATACGATTATATTTAAACACAATCCTGGCTGTAGAGTGTATACATAGCTGATTTTTTATTGTATATGTATGCCTTGGTGTGCCGGCAGTACATAATAAATCGATACAGTAATCAAAACAAAAACTGTCACCTTGATTCACAACGACACAGCTGTGCGTGTTTTTATGCCTGCTATAGCGGTCACCGGCTGCCGTTGCGGTTTTAAGATAATGCGTTATCGCTGCAAGTCTGCACATGTCTAACACACGGTCACCAGCTATGTAGGCCAAACGTATTCCCTCACACGATAAGGCTTTGTTGCTTTGTTTATTATTTTGTAGCATAGATAATCATAACCCCTTGCCCTGCATCAGCCAATTTATTTAGGGATAGAACACTCTAGTTAGGGTGAGCCTACTACTTGCCTAGAGTCGCTCGGGCCTCGATAAGAGATACGTCATCAGATATATTAAATTAGAGCCTGACTCTAGTGTGATTTTGCTCAGGCCTTTCTCCAGGGTGGCTCTAGCTAGGGCCAGGCTTCGAGGTGGTTTTAACCTAAGCCTATACTCTGTGGGGGCTGTACCTAAGGCCTAGCTCCTGGGGGGCTTTACCCATTGGACGACTCCTGGTGTGACTTAAACCCGACTCCGGGTTGGCTTTACCCAAGACTTGGTGGAGGTAATTGTCTTGGTCGAGAGGCTGTAATTGATATAGCATCCATCCTGGACCTAGGGCTGACTCCAAAGAGGCTTTACCTAGGCCCCGACTCCGTGGTAGCTTTACCTAAGGCCTGGTTCCAGGGGTTACTTTACCTAGGGCAAGGCTTCGGGATGGCTTTTACCCGAGGCTTTGCTCCATGTTAGCTTTACCTAAGGCCTGGCTGCTGGGTGGCCTTACCTCAGGCACGACTCCAGGGTGACTTTACCCAAGGCCAGGTTCCTAGGGCAAGGCTTCGGATTGACTTTAACCGAGACCGTGCTCCATATTGGCTCTACCTGCTCCTTGGCGACTTTAACTAATGCCTGGTTCCCGGGTGGATTTTACCTAGGACCCCGATTATTTTTGACAATCTGAAATCGGCCCTCAGGTGAACCCGCCCCCACAACGGTCCATAATGGACTTTATACATACCACATACAGTTCATTTGATCCAACCGATCGATTTTTGGCAATTTCATATTTTATTTAAAAACTACCATTAGGTGAAACCACCCCCGCAGCAGCCCATACTGGACTCTAGACATATCCCGTACGGTCATTTGATCCAACCGATCGATTTTTGGCAATTTCATATTTTATTTAAAAACTACCCCTAGGTGAAACCACCCCCAAGCGTAGCGATAATACACTCTAAACTCACCCTATCGTCAAGACACATTTTTCCAAAATTTTTTCGAAAACCACCCCCCACCCCGAATCTACCCCCGGAGCTACCCCCGGGGAAGGTCCTGAACGTAGCTGAGGACACCGCTGCACCTGGGGGTAGGTTAGGTTGGATGCACTTTGGCTAGCTTAGGTTAGTGGGTTAGAATTTATTTTTTTCGAGAAACTACCCCCACCCCTCTAAACGTGGTCGAACCCACCCCCAAGGCTACGGTCAAGGCCGCGTCGACCTGGTGCATCATCCGAAACTACCCCTATAGTCCTAGGTTACGTACAGGCCCAGTTAGGGGTAGTTTTGCCCAAGTGGGGTCACATCTACTGATTGAAAGTCGTGCACCTTGATTAGTTGGTCATCGCGCACATTGTTCATTTGAGCGTTGCGTATGTACGTTGTACCTTGGTTAGTTAACACATTGGTCATTTGAAGCAGCCCCGTGAAACCGAGCAAACGTAGAATATTTTCGGGCAACAAATAAGCCTCTGTTTACTCTTTTCAGAATATTAAAAAATTGTATTTCTTGTACACATGTGATTTAAATATATTTAGAATTACATAAAAACTTGTTACAACACTTCAAACATTTTATTTAATTAGTTATGCTCGTATATTCACTGACGGGACAACAGGCTCGCCAAACGTACCTTCGTTAGGCTGCTGTAGGAATAGAAAATAAAAATCCTGCTATATATTACTTTGCAAGTGTACTTCGTACATATTAATCTACAGAACTAACTATACCACAGTATTTAAATTTGATAAATAAATTAGCTACAGACCATGATATCAAGTCCGGACGAAAACCGTACCCAGCAATCGTTAAACTGTTCTAAAAGTTATAAAAAAAATCCAATCACATTCTTTCTTTGCAGGCGTGTTACAAACAAATGGAACATTATAACTAATACTGATGCAATATTTGGATATCAATATTACATTAGCTACAAACCTTGATAGCTAGCCCGGGCGCACATCGCATCTACCTCTCGTTTAGCGGTTCCAGAAGTTTGAAAATGATAATCTCGATCACATATTTCTTTGCATTCGTGTTACGCATTCATTTAACTTTGGAACTAACACTGCTGCAATATTTGGATGTCAATAATAAATTAGCCTCAAGCCTTGATGCTAGCTCGGGCTAGACATTTGTCTTTGCAGGCGAGTTATGAATACATCTAACGTTATAACTACTGTACCATTAATACACTAATCGGAAATCAGTAATAAAATACCTGGGCGAATACCGTACCTACCCATCGTTAAGTGCTTTAGCTTTCGTTAGTTCGGTATTGAGTTGTAGCAGATTAGCAATATATATCAAAAGAAAGAGGCAAAGATATTTGGCATGCTGGTAATAATTAAACGCGTCCCAAACATCCTTAAGAATTGAATAATATATTTAATTTAGGTGTAGTAGACCTTTGATGTTTCAGAATATATTTAACATCTACATAAAACGATGAAAATACGTTACACGTTTTTTGTGTTTTTACACATTTTGGAATTAATTGGGTACGGTAGGTACGGTTTTCACCCGTTCTTGATACCATGGCTGCAGCTAATTTATTCTTTTTATTTAAATATTGTAGTATACAGTAGTTAGTTCTGTAGCTAAATGTGTACGTAACACGCTTGCAAAGTAATATATGGCAGGATTTTCATTTTCTATCCCTACAGCCGCCTAACCCTTACGTAGGCACGGTCAGTGTCGGGGCTAGTAGGTATCATGGCTTGTAGCTAATTTAATTTTGAGATCCTAATACTGTAACAGTGTTATTTATAATGTTACATTTGTTTGTAACACGCCTGCAAAGAAAATTGTGATTGGATTCTTTTGTTATAACTATTAGAACATTTAACGACAGGTAGGTACGGTTTTCGCCCGTTCTTGATACCCATGGCTGTACCTAATTTATTTCTTTTTATTTAAATATTGTGGTATAGTTAGTTCTGTAGCTAAATGTGTACGTAACACGCTTGCAAAGTAATATATGGCAGGATTTTCATTTTCTATTCCTACAGCCGCCTAACGAAGGTATCTACAGTGCTGACAACTTCAATTTTTATTAAAAATTAACATACTGCTATCGATACTCATATATGCATTCAAATACAATATTGTATCATTATATTGTAGTATGAACTGTATCAATTCCTTTTTTTTGGTTTTGCTTTATTCACATGTCGATACTTACTTTTTTATTAGTCCGACTTTATGAATTGAGTTAATTGCAACTACAGGCGCTTCTTTGGCAACACAAGTTTGAAGTGACAAATCACTTGGACGGAATATTAGTACAGAAGGGCATTTTGTTGGTATTTAAAAGGAGTGATAGATAATAAATCGCATTAACTTATAACAAACATATTTATAAACAAAGCTTTACTGTTTACTGCTCCTCTCAAGTTCGGCCTAGAAATAATATTTGATGGGGTGATATAAGAACCCAACCATAGCTTCAGTACTATAACAACTAACAGTACTACAATGTTTATATTACATTTTGCATTTTGTAGTCTATTACGTTCAGTTAAACTCAATTAATCACTTTAACTTTCATAAATCTAAAGTTTGGATAGTAATAAACTAGATTAAACTAGTAATAAACTTTAAGTGATTAATTTATATTACATTAATAAATTAGTTACAGGCTACGATATCTAATTCAGACGATAACAGTCCGTATTATTATTTTATTAGCAATGTCACCTAGCCCCGACGCTTATTTACAAACCCTCAGTAATGGGTGTCTAAATTACAACCGTTTTAGAGCTACATAGTAGAAAAACAAATTCTAGACTACAAGATTTTTTCAACAAATTTAAATGAAATTTTATCGCATATAGTTTTATTGCAATAAATGAACTTCATGTTATTATAATTTTTTTTACCAGTTACATATGTATAACTACATATTTATTTAAAAATATTTGCTTCGTTTCATATAGTTTGAATTTTATAAAGATGATAAACATTGAAATGAATCAGATGGTTAAATTTTCTTTTGTTGAAAAGGCAAATCGATAACTGGCAAGGATGTTTGTTCTATCTTTGTATGTCTCATTGTTGTAAATAATTGTTTACAAATAAAAGTACTGCCAAAAAAGCCAAAGACATCGATAAAGCATGATTGGGAAAATAAGGATACTTATTTTGGGGTAGGTAATCTGTATAAATTTCCAGTACAGAAACATTTCCAAATTTTTAATTCATTTCAATTTCACTTTGCAATTCAGTGAATTACATTTGAAGATATCAAGGTAATTTATTTATTTAGATAGCGAACGGGCTATGAAAATGTTTTAATAAACTCTTCAATTATTTCCTAAATCTTGAAATCTACTATTAAACTTTTTAATTAAATCTAAATAAAATGCAGCATATTTTGAGCAAATCTCTTTTATGTGTAGCCAAAGTATTGAAATTTGTCCAATCTCTTTATTGTATTTGATTGTTCCAAAATTCAATTTTTTTTTCAAACACTGTTATTATTTAGGCCTATAACCTATTATGAATTTTAATATTGTGCAGATAATGCAATACCTTGTACTTTAATTCAGTTCCTTTTAAAAAGTTTATATCTGACCATTTTTATGAATCATTGTTAAATAATTTCAAAACCTTTACGTAAATTCAGCCTAAACCTTTATTGGTGTGTTATACAGTATATGCATTTATATTAGTCACATATGGCTACCAAATTATATTCAAGGTCCTATAAAACAAATGTTCATAAGTAATAGTAGCTATAAAGTAATTAATTACACTAAAGCCTTTTCTTAGCTTATTATTTTACCATATTATTTTTGGTAGAATATGAAAAACCCATTTTCCGTAACTAAAAAGCTCGCATACAGTCAACTGCTGATTGAGCGATTCTTCCTATTAACAAACATATTACACAAACAACAAATTACATTTGCTCATCAACTTCGATGGAAAATGGGACGTAATTATTTGAGTAATTATTTTTTGAAATTCCCTTGACGAATATTCCCAAAGTCCTACATATTATATCTTATCTTGCAATTATTCTTTTTCATTTTATAATCAAGTAAACCCAGTACACAATATCAGTCCAATATAAATTAATGCTTATTTTAATATTTACTAATAGGAAAAAACATTTTGTACAAACAAAATATGAATAAGAAAACGAAGTGAAAATTTATTGTAAAGTTATAATTCGCGGATTTATCTCTATTTAGTGAAGTTATGAAGTTATCATCTGGGACTTATTATAGGTTATATGTTGATTATTACTTATTGCGCTTTGCGACCTGACCTGTTAACTAAAGGTTGTTATATTGTTAACTTACACTTGGAGGAAACGATTTCGTATAAATCGTTCCTCCAAGTGTAAGTTAACAATTTAACAAGTATAATAAGTAATTAACAACCAGCTCGTCATGAACAACAACAACACTTAGGCAGGGTGCACACTGGAGAAACCCGTTTCAGGAAACTTGTTTCATGAAAGTGGTTTCAAGGAAACTATTTCTTTAAAAAATGCACACAGAAGAAACGGGTTTCCATCAGTGGAAATGGATTCGGTTGATGATGATGTGATTATTTTGTGGTGGTGGCTAAAGAAAAAGAAAAGAAGGAAGTATTGGGTTCACCCGTTGATCAGGGATCGTCAACACAGTACTTATGTTGTTGCTCGTCACTTGTGCAGTGATCCTGTCAAATTTCAGGATTTTTTTAGAATGTCGAAGCCTCATTTTGACCGTTTGGTGGAATTACTTAGCCCACTAATAACAAAGAAGGACACCAACTGGAGGTTAGCTCTGAGTGCTGAGGAAAAAATAACAATAACACTGAGGTAAGTCAAAACCGTTTTATTGTTATTGCCAAATGTTCCATTAAACATAAAACAAAAAAAGTAAATTATTTTAAGGTTTTATTAAGAAAAGGCGCCAGTTTAGTATACAGTCGATCATTTTCTTCCTCAATTAGAGGATGTAGAAGCTGATTGGATGATGATTGTGAAGACTCCCCCGACCATGACTGCGTTGAGATTGGACTGGTCGCTGGTTGCTGATATGTCCATGCTGGTTCATCAATGTGATCTATCAAATGAAGAACACCCATTCGAAATTTCTTGAATTGTGGTACTGTCATGTCTTCCACATCTGGAAGTAAACTCAATAAAAACTGTTTTCTCGGATTATCACTAACGACTTTTTTTTTGGAATTTATGTAATCCAATACTACTGCATCAGCATTCACTGGCTTGACTGTCTTTTTTGGGGGGTGGGGATGAGGGGTGATTGTAATTTTTCCAACTGTACAAGAACTTTTTGTCTCAGTTGGTTTGTTGGTTTCTTCTACACCTTCCTCAGCAGGTTCCTCTAGTAAAGGTAGAACATCGTCAACACATTCTTCCTCGGTGTTATCGGCTGCTGATGAGTCTGCACCCGTGCATACTAAAAACAGCACGTCGTGGTAAGCACTTTAAAAACTTTATTTAATTTTACATCGTAGTAAAACCACTAGAAATGTGAAACTGAAGCCTAGATGAAATCTGTTTTTTGGATTTCATATAACCCAGTTGCAAGAAACCAATGAAATTACGATTTCATGCAACGCAGTGTGCACAGCCCTGTGTTAAACTAATCTATCTGTTGCAAGCAACTAAAGTTTCTCGTTTCATGAAACCAGTTTCCTGAAACGGGTTTCTCCAGTGTGCATCCTGCCTTATTGATTATGGTAAATGAACTAATTCGTATTTACAGTATAATAGTTTTGTAACTAACTAAAACCTTTTGGTTCGGTCATTAGTTTAAACTTATATCACGGAGAGGAAATGCGTTGTGGCGCCACTGTTTCAAGGTTATCTTGAAGTGTTAATTCATCTGTTCTTTTCCTTGTGGCCTAAAAATTTACTAAGAAGCTACTTGTTGCACAATACGAGTCAAGTACAGTTTTCCGACATACGTGCTATATAAATATGAAATAAGTACATTTATGTAGTTATAAATGTTTGCTTATATTTCATTTATTATACCTACATTATAATGTATTATAGGTTGTCATTTTACAGAAGCAATTATGTGGTGGTATGAATTATGTGGCCTAAAAAAAATTCACATGTGGTTTTGGTTATGATTTTTTAAAACCTTGCAAGTACAAGACCGTTAATGTTTCTAACAGTTTATTGAATGTTATGTTCATTTGTGTTTAACCACTGATTTTTGTAAGTTATGTTGCGAGGGTGTTACATATAAATTTAATTTCAAAAATCAAACTGTAAAAATATTGAAATATTAATATATTTTAATTATTAATAATATAATATAATTTATATTATTTAATAATATTATAATCAAACAAATTATAAATATTTAATAACAATATATATAATATTGATTTAATTATAATTGATACATTACAATTACAATTAGGGATGGGCCGATTCCTAAAATTTTCGATTCCGATTCCGATTCCGATTCTAAAATTTTCCTTTCGATTCTCGATTCTTTAGTCGACTCTCGATTCTTTCATGTTATATTAGCTTACATGCTAGGTCTCTAATAATTAATTTAGTTAACATCTTGGTCATACGGCAAAACCCTTTAAAAGTTCTGTTTCAATGTAATATGCTACTTAAAACCTTCGACTTCGATTTATCAATAGGAATTTTTAAAACATATCAGATAACACGTGATATAGTTGATAGTTCAACTACATGAACTATTTTGCCTGTAAGTTTATATTACTGTACATTATTTTGCTACATTTGTAGCTACTGTACGGATCTTTTTTTATCATGTAATAAATAGTTTCATTTGCTATTATAATCGTGTTTATTTTCTTTTCGCTCTGAAATATATTACATTACCGTGAGAGTAATATCTGTCTATAATGTAATTGATTGAGGTTACGTTTTGGAGGAATAATACAGTGTTTCTGTTATCCGTCTATTCGCTCAACCGTCATGACCACGGTCCCGACGGTGACGGTTAATTGAGTTTTTACTGTACTTTTTGTGTGTTTTGTTTGACATCTATGAATCTGTGGCAGTAAGACACGTGGGGGGGGGAGAGTGTTGTATCGAAGAGAGAGAGAGAGAGAGACGAGCGATGTCAAACGACCAGAAATGGTTACGATCTTGATTGTTGTTGCTTCATAAATAATAATATTTTCGTTTAATTTAATTATTTAATTCATCCAAATCAACTAATACAAAAATAAGATATAGTTGGTAATTAATTATTTTTCCAATAAATTACTCCACACACATATTTTAATAGGTAACAAAATAGGAATCGGAATCGATACTTTTATGAATGAAGAATCGAGTATCGACGATTCCTCGATACCACTAGAATCGACGATTCCTGGAATCGAGAATCGGAATCGGCCCATCCCTAATTACAATATCAATTTAATATAAGCAAATTTATTTCTTTTACAATAACACAGTAGGCTATATTAAAGTATACATCCAAAATGAAGTTGCCCTCTTGTCTTTTTTTTACATTTTGTCTTATTTTTGTTTTTTTTTCAAAATCTGTGATTAGATAGTGAGAGTACAGGAGTGAGTGCTAAAAACCAATGTGATATGAACATGAATTGGATGTTGTGCTTGAATTTCACAATGTGTCAGCTTATGTAATGCTTGGGATTGTTCAAGGATTTATTGAAGCACTAGATGTTCAAAGTAAGATCATCTATATATAAATATATCATCATCATATAATAATATATTTCTAACCTACCAGTTAAGAGTTATTCATGTTCGTGATATTCATGTGATGCTTTAAATTTTTTATTTTTATAAACTGAAGTAAGGGTATTAACTAACATTGAGTAGTTTTTTATTCGTAATGAGTTTACATTACCATAAAAAGAAAGATAAATAAGCAAACGATTTTGTATATGAGATAAATGTAATTTTGTTATATTAAATTATTTGCAGATGAACATTAAATAATAGATGAACTTGTGTGTAACAAACATAACTTTAGCCTACATTTGAAAATGTATGTAGATAAAGTGAAATTGTGATGAACATGATAGTTTTTAGCATTATATAACTTGTTCAATGTTTCAGCGTAATTGTTTAAGGGAGTATGCCTCGGAAAGTAAATTAACTTGCCATTTACAAACAAAAAAAAATTGAATTTGCTATTGTTATTTCAATTGGTGTGTGTGTGTTGGGTTAAGTAATTACTAGAAACAGTAATAAGTTACTATGCTACAAAAATTCATTCTCACATTTTCTCTTGCAAGGGTGTTTTGTATATATTGTATTTATTTTCCTGTTCTATTCTATAGTTTTGTAATTCTATAAGGTGTGTGCAGGATGAAACATGGTGCCGTGGTTGCTAATAGTGCTTTCTTAAAGTTAAATTTTGAATAAAATTTTTAATTTTTGGGAGACAATAGCAAATGAATTATATTTACAAGCACTTTGCTAGCTTTTACTTAGGAAGTTATTGCTTGACTAATTTGTAATACAGTACTGCAAATAAAATATTAGAATTTTATTTTATTTGTTAAAAAATGTATGTATTATATATTTAAGTATACCATTATTTTTTGTTTCAGAAATATTGCTGTTTATATTGAGGCATAAAGGATTATTGTTACTCTGGTTTTAAAAGATCTTTTACAGATGAGTTTATTTGTAATTTTTTTTTACAGCTACATTTTTGTTACAAACATTATACAAATATATTTCGGATAACTTATGAACTTGCTGTAACACCTCAAATATTTTATGTGATTAGTTTTAATCAGAGTGATTGCCAAGTTACACTTAAATTTAATTTTGATAATGGATTTCTTAAGTTAAGAATCTTAAAAAATGTTTTGCAATTAGGAGATAAGACGATGGTAATTATTGATTAACAAGATGGCAATTGGTCATCTTTTAAAAGAATATGCATTTATATATGACTACATATTTCTGCATCTTCTAATATTACAATGTTTTCCATTTCCAATACTGAATTAGTACTTCTTAATAGACAGTATTATTCAACTTCTTTAAGTGGAGTAAGTTCGAAACGTGTATACAAAGAAAAATATAATTTTAGGAAAGGTAGAAACATTTATTGAAATATATACAAATATTCCTAACGTAAGTGAAGATGACTATACAGTAGAACAAGGATAATTGGAACATATTTAATTCTAATTTGTAACAGTGGTGTGCCTCAGATTGTGCTTCAAAAGTGATTGTTGGGTGGTTGCTATATCTAAATAAACGTTGTGTTCTGTGGTGGCATAACCATTTCGTGAAAAACCATCTGTTATTTATAAGGGAAAAGACCCTCTCTCGAATCTAGAGTATGGGATAGCACCCAATAGTGTCTACATTTTTGAAAAGTAATGACAAAGTTTTTTGAGTGGAAATGAACATTCAACAACAATTATTATGACCCCATTCTTCAAAATAAGGCAAAAGTCTTGAATGTTGATGAGTTTTATATAAGAGTGATTAAAGTGTGGCCAAAAGTGGTTTCAAATCCAGTTCTGGTTAGTTTGATGGTTTCAGGGAAAGAAACATTATTACCTTTTAGTTTGTTTGCAGTGAAAGGGCAAAAGTACATCAAGAAGGTGAAAAAGTGGTTTAATATCCAGTTCCGGTTGGTTTCATGCTCTAAATGAAATATCAATATTACCTTTCAGTTTGTTTACAGTGAAAGTGGAAGTGTACATTAAGAAGTTGTAAATGTTTGGAAATACGATATTTTTAAATAAAAATCATTTAAGATTTGAAGAAACCCCCAACGAAAGACATTTTTTTCTGCCGATAAAATGTTTTTTTTTTTTTAAATATACTTATGAGAAAATGTTAACTATCAAATGTGATCGCTGTTCACTGCTGTGAAGGAAAATAAGGATGAAAAGATTGACTAAATTGGTTGGGGCCAACAAGGATGTCACAGAAAAGTTGTATTTACTAATAAAGATAATCTTCTAATCCTAGAGGTTTTATATTCATAAATTCCAAACCACTCAAATGCAAAGCAAGTGATAAATTGTCGAATTTCAAAATAGATCAAGTTAAAGTGTCCCTCATCCTTACGTCATCAGAGCATCTTCTTCAATTATGTGAGTTTTGGTTCTATTTCGAAGGACAAACCTATGTTAGTGACAGTGTTTTCCGCTTCTTATATGAACTTGAGGATTTTTCAAATTACGAAACAGTTGTGAGACGGACAATACAAAATGTTTTGACACTTTTTTTACTGTACATAACTTGATGTGTGCGTATTGTACTCATGTAATTTCTTGCAACTATTCACTACAATAACTTTAAACTGCTGATTATAACAAATCCACAAATTTATAACAAATTTTATTGCTTATTCAAATTATAGTATTTAGTTCATCAATGTTTTATTTTGAAAATATAATTTGTGAAACAATCACAATAACTAATTTTGTAAAAATATAATTTATTGCTTCTAAAATAACTCGTATATTATATTACGTAGTGCACTAAAGGGGTGCAGTTTTGGACTGTTCTCATTTAACCTATGAAACAGACTGATTCATCTGTGTTTGTAAGAATACAGTATATACTATTTTGAATATGTTTAATCAATATGTTGTTATATGTAAGTATAATTTGTGATACAATAACGATAAGTAATTTTGTAAATATAAAATTTATTGCTTATAAAATAACTCGTATATTATATTACGTAGTGTATTCAATGGGGTGCAGTTTTGGACTGTCCTCATTTGACCTGTGAATACAGACTGATCCATTTGTGTTTGTAGGAATCCAGTAAATACTATTTTGAATATGTTGTTATTTGCAAGTTTAATTTGTGAAACAATCACGATAACTAATTTTGTAAAAATATAATTAATTGCTTATAAAACAATTCATATATTATATTACGTTGTGTATTCAAGGGGGTGCAGTTTTGGACTGTCCTCATTTGACCTTGAATAGTATCACTTGTATATTATATTGCGTGAATCACTTCTGCAATAGTTTATGACTATCCGAACTTTAAATTTTGTAAATTTGTTAAAACTTTCAGGGACAAGACATTATCAATCGCTATATAGCAATCTCCATCAGTGTCTTCTGCTTGGAGATGTCAGGTCAAGCGGTGTCAGTTTTAAAGGCAGGTTTTCGATAGTATCAGAGTATGTGTGATTTGTATTGTGTTTGTTCATTAAATGTTTGTACTTTTGTGTTTGTGTGTGTGAAAATTTCATATTGTTCTAGTGTGTTGAAATGTGGTCCTTTTTTGTTGATGTGTTGGTTTAGGTTATGGTAAATGTCTGTGTATTTGTGTCTTGTTTCTTTTATCTGATTGTAAGTTGCTGAGTTAGTGTTCTGTTTTGTGTTCCTCGACTCTTTGTTTAAAGCTGTTACCTGTTTGTCCAATATAGAATTTGTTACATTTGTTGCAGTTTAGTTTGTATACGCCTGGTGCTTGTAGTTTATCGTTGTTGTTGGTGTTGTGTTGTATTTCGTATTGTAACTGGTTATACCATACAAAAACATTTTTTTGTAACAAAATCAAAAGTACAAACAATAAACAAACAAACACAATAGAAATCATATACTGTTTGATACTAACGCAAACCTGCCCTTAAAACCGTCACCGTTTGACCCGACATCTTCAAGCAGTAGATACTAATAAAGCTCGATACATAGCAATCGAAAACGATCTGATTAAACAAAATTTAAAGTTCGGATAGTCATAAATTTTTTAAAGTGAGGTTAATGTAGAGGTCAGAATCGGACTTTTCCGGATGATCTCGTCTAATAGATGCGACAAAACAGACTGATCAACTGTTTTTGTAGGATTCCACTAGAATAATATCACTAGTATATTATATTTCGTATTGTATTTATTTGTATTTAATTTAGAGGTCAGAATCGGACTATTCCGAATGATCTCGTCTAACAGATGTGACAAAACAGACTGATCAACTGTTTTTGTAGGATTCCACTAGAATAATATCACTAGTATATTATATTGCGTATTGTATTTATTTGTATTTAATTTAGAGGTCAGAATCGGACTATTCCGAATGATCTCGTCTAACAGATGCGACAAAACAGACTGATCAATGTTTTTGTAAGATTCCACTAGAATAGTATCACTAGTATTATAATATTGCGTATTGTATTTACTTGTATTTAATTTTGCGTTCAGAATCGGACTTTTCCGGATGATCATATTGCGTATTGTATATCATTGTATTTATTTGTGTTTTATTTAGAGGTAATTTTTTTAGAAAAATCCACCAAAGTATGATTACCTGTACTTTCAATACTTATTATGGAGGTTTATACATGTATACCAAAGGGTCCTGACGAAATGTCAATTACCAATTACAGATACAGATGTCTTTTTTCATACATTAACAATCCGTTCTAGGTATCTAAATTATTTCCTAAGCTATACCAGTATATCACAAGAGCATATTTCTTATACAGTTAGACCACTGATACGTATATTATTTTTACTTCATTACAACTCTATAATATTATAGCTGTTTGTCAATAAGGTAGTTAATTAATCAAGGTGGTTTGGGAAACGCAAATACATATTACCGAAGTACTTTCTGGTGAATTCAATAGGCAAACATTTTAATTAATTTCATAAGTTTTTTCATAACTTGTGTTTACGTGGTTTATCTGCAAATTATAATCAAACAAAAAAGGAGCCGATCCTTTAGAACCCTTACCCTCACGGAGCCTCGTCTGTGTCATTGCCCTTTGCAGAGAACAAGTTAAGCCCAAAAATGGTCAGTGTCATAAAACCGTTTTCTAAACAAGTGAAGATGACGACCTACTAATAAAATTCTACAACCGAGCCTTAAGGACAATATAACCGAGTCTTAAGAACAATATAATTGACCTATGGAAAGTAATACCGGGCCCTATTGTTTATATAGAAAAGGTTTTCTTTAAATAAACGCAAATATATTTTGTAATGTTGCTTTGAAACAAGTTATTAAACAATAATAAGTACACAATCTATTTAGAAAATGTTGCGAAACTATATTTTGATTTGTACAAATATTTTTAAATTTAAGTTTTTATAATTACCCCCTTACCATATTATTCTATACATTTTATTTTGATTGGGTCAACGGAACATTACTAGCATGTTATACGCAATTGTAGCTTCATATCTACATAAATTAAATTTTAAAATGAGAAAATTATTTAATTTGAACACGTTTTATACCCACAACAGAGCTCTAGTTTGGCCTTGGAAATAAAAGGACACACACACACACACACACACACTCACACACACACACACACACACACACACACACACACACACACACACACACACACACACACACACACACACACACACACACACACACACACAAGTGGGGAGAAATGCAGTTTGAAGCTAATATGAGTCAAAATTAAATATATACAACACAGCACACAACTACCTTCAACCGCTCAATAAATATCAACGCTCCACTAAGAACAACGCCGCATCATATATTACCTCTACACGCCTTATAAATATCTAAGCTCCGCTATGAAGAACTCCGCATCATGTTTTACCTCTACACGCCTTATAAATATCTACGCTCCGCTATGAAGAACTCCGCATCATGTTTTACCTCTACACGCCTTATAAATATCAACGCTCCGCTATGAAGAACTCCGCATCATGTTTTACCGCTACACGCCTTATAAATTACTACGCTCCGCTATGAAGAACGCCGCATCATATTTACCTCTACACGCCTTATTAATTACTACGCTCCGCTATGAAGAACGCCGAATCATGTTTTACCTCTACACGCCTTATAAATATCTATGCTCCGCTATGAAGAACTCCACATCAGGTTTTACCTCTACACGCCTTATAAATATCTAAGCTCTGCTATGAAGAACTCCGCATCATGTTTTACCTCTACACGCCTTATAAATATCTACGCTCCGCTATGAAGAACTCCGCATCATGTTTTACCTCTACACGCCTTATAAATATCTACGCTCCGCTATGAAGAACTCCGCATCATGTTTTACCTCTACACGCCTTATAAATATCTACGCTTCGCTATGAAGAACTCCGCATCATGTTTTACCTCTACACGGCTTATAAATATCTACGCTCCGCTATGAAGAACTCCGCATCATGTTTTACCTCTACACGCCTTATAAATATCTAAGCTCTGCTATGAAGAACTTCGCATCATGTTTTACCTCTACACGCCTTATAAATATCTACGCTCCGCTATGAAGAACTCCGCATCATGTTTTACCTCTACACGCCTTATAAATATCTACGCTCCGCTATGAAGAACTCCGCATCATGTTTTACCTCTACACGCCTTATAAATATCTACGCTCCGCTATGAAGAACTCCGCATCATGTTTTACCTCTACACGCCTTATAAATATCTACGCTCCGCTATGAAGAACGCCGCATCAAATTTACCTCTACACGCCTTATAAATATCTACGCTCCGCTATGAAGAACTCCACATCAGGTTTTACCTCTACACGCCTTATAAATATCTAAGCTCTGCTATGAAGAACTCCGCATCATGTTTTACCTCTACACGCCTTATAAATATCTACGCTCCGCTATGAAGAACTCCGCATCATGTTTTACCTCTACACGCCTTATAAATATCTACGCTCCGCTATGAAGAACTCCGCATCAGGTTTTACCTCTACACGCCTTATAAATATCTATGCTCAGCTATGAAGAACTCCGCATCATGTTTTACCTCTACACGCCTTATAAATATCTAAGCTCCGCTATGAAGAACTTCGCATCATGTTTTACCTCTACACGCCTTATAAATATCTACGCTCCGCTATGAAGAACTCCGCATCATGTTTTACCTCTACACGCCTTATAAATATCTACGCTCCGCTATGAAGAACTCCGCATTATGTTTTACCTCTACACGCCTTATAAATATCTACGCTCCGCTATGAAGAACTCCGCATCATGTTTTACCTCTACACGCCTTATAAATATCTACGCTCCGCTATGAAGAACGCCGCATCAAATTTACCTCTACACGCCTTATAAATATCTACGCTCCGCTATGAAGAACTCCACATCAGGTTTTACCTCTACACGCATTATAAATATCTAAGCTCTGCTATGAAGAACTCCGCATCATGTTTTACCTCTACACGCCTTATAAATATCTACGCTCCGCTATGAAGAACTCCGCATCATGTTTTACCTCTACACGCCTTATAAATATCTACGCTCCGCTATGAAGAACTCCGCATCATGTTTTACCTCTACACGCCTTATAAATATCTACGCTCCGCTATGAAGAACTCCGCATCATGTTTTACCTCTACACGCCTTATAAATATCTACGCTCCGCTATGAAGAACTCCACATCAGGTTTTACCTCTACACGCCTTATAAATATCTAAGCTCTGCTATGAAGAACTCCGCATCATGTTTTACCTCTACACGCCTTATAAATATCTACGCTCCGCTATGAAGAACTCCGCATCATGTTTTACCTCTACACGCCTTATAAATATCTACGCTCCGCTATGAAGAACTCCGCATCATGTTTTACCTCTACACGCCTTATAAATATCTACGCTTCGCTATGAAGAGCTCCGCATCATGTTTTACCTCTACACGGCTTATAAATATCTACGCTCCGCTATGAAGAACTCCGCATCATGTTTTACCTCTACACGCCTTATAAATATCTAAGCTATGATATGAAGAACTTCGCATCATGTTTTACCTCTACACGCCTTATAAATATCTACGCTCCGCTATGAAGAACTCCGCATCATGTTTTACCTCTACACGCCTTATAAATATCTACGCTCCGCTATGAAGAACTCCGCATCATGTTTTACCTCTACACGCCTTATAAATATCTACGCTCCGCTATGAAGAACTCCGCATCATGTTTTACCTCTACACGCCTTATAAATATCTACGCTCCGCTATGAAGAACGCCGCATCAAATTTACCTCTACACGCCTTATAAATATCTACGCTCCGCTATGAAGAACTCCACATCAGGTTTTACCTCTACACGCCTTATAAATATCTAAGCTCTGCTATGAAGAACTCCGCATCATGTTTTACCTCTACACGCCTTATAAATATCTACGCTCCGCTATGAAGAACTCCGCATCATGTTTTACCTCTACACGCCTTATAAATATCTACGCTCCGCTATGAAGAACTCCGCATCAGGTTTTACCTCTACACGCCTTATAAATATCTATGCTCCGCTATGAAGAACTCCGCATCATGTTTTACCTCTACACGCCTTATAAATATCTAAGCTCCGCTATGAAGAACTTCGCATCATGTTTTACCTCTACACGCCTTATAAATATCTACGCTCCACTATGAAGAACTCCGCATCATGTTTTACCTCTACACGCCTTATAAATATCTACGCTCCGCTATGAAGAACTCCGCATTATGTTTTACCTCTACACGCCTTATAAATATCTACGCTCCGCTATGAAGAACGCCGCATCAAATTTACCTCTACACGCCTTATAAATATCTACGCTCCGCTATGAAGAACTCCACATCAGGTTTTACCTCTACACGCCTTATAAATATCTACGGTCCGCTATGAAGAACTCCGCATCATGTTTTACCTCTACACGCCTTATAAATATCTACGCTCCGCTATGAAGAACTCCGCATCATGTTTTACCTCTACACGCCTTATAAGTATCTACGCTCCGCTATGAAGAACTCCGCATCATGTTTTACCTCTACACGTCTTATAAATATCTACGCTCCGCTATGAAGAACTCCGCATCATGTTTTACCTCTACACGCCTTATAAATATCTACGCTCCGCTATGAAGAACTCCGCATCAGGTTTTACCTCTACACGCCTTATAAATATCTACGCTCCGCTATGAAGAACGCCGCATCAAATTTACCTCTACACGCCTTATAAATATCTACGCTCCGCTATGAAGAACTCCGCATCAGGTTTTACCTCTACACGCCTTATAAATATCTACGCTCCGCTATGAAGAACTCCGCATCATGTTTTACCTCTACACGCCTTATAAATATCTACGCTCCGCTATGAAGAACTCCGCATCATGTTTTACCTCTACACGCCTTTTAAATATCTACGCTCCGCTATGAAGAACTCCGCATCATGTTTTACCTCTACACGCCTTATAAATATCTACGCTCCGCTATGAAGAACTCCGCATCATGTTTTACCTCTACACGCCTTTTAAATATCTACGCTCCGCTATGAAGAACTCCGCATCATGTTTTACCTCTACACGCCTTATAAATATCTACGCTCCGCTATGAAGAACTCCGCATCATGTGTTACCTCTACACGCCTTATAAATATCTACGCTCCGCTATGAAGAACTCCGCATCATGTTTTACCTCTACACGCCTTATAAATATCTACGCTCCGCTATGAAGAACTCCGCAACATGTTTTACCTCTACACGTCTTATAAATATCTACGCTCCGCTATGAAGAACTCCGCATCATGTTTTACCTCTACACGCCTTATAAATATCTACGCTCCGCTATGAAGAACTCCGCATCATGTTTTACCTCTACACGCCTTATAAATATCTACGCTCCGCTATGAAGAACTCCGCATCAGGTTTTACCTCTACACGCCTTATAAATATCTACGCTCCGCTATGAAGAACGCCGCATCAAATTTACCTCTACACGCCTTATAAATATCTACGCTCCGCTATGAAGAACTCCGCATCAGGTTTTACCTCTACACGCCTTATAAGTATCTACGCTCCGCTATGAAGAACTCCGCATCATGTTTTACCTCTACACGCCTTATAAATATCTACGCTCCGCTATGAAGAACTCCGCATCATGTTTTACCTCTACACGCCTTATAAATATCTACGCTCCGCTATGAAGAACTCCGCATCATGTTTTACCTCTTCACGCCTTATAAATATCTACGCTCCGCTATGAAGAACTCCGCATCATGTTTTACCTCTACACGCCTTATAAATATCTACGCTCCGCTATGAAGAACTCCGCATCAGGTTTTACCTCTACACGCCTTATAAATATCTACGCTCCGCTATGAAGAACTCCGCATTATGTTTTACCTTTATACGCCTTATAAATATCTACGCTCCGTTAGGAAGAACACCGGATCATACTTTAGCGCCACCCGCCCAATATGGAACAACACTCCACCACCAATAACGAGTCATCGTATATACCTCCACCTGTCTTATTAATAACAATGATCTATCATCAAGAAAGTCTCGTTGCATATGTCGTCCATCTGCTCAATTAACTATAACGGTTCATCATCAAGGATATCTCATGATTTACGAAAGGTTCATCATAAACGTGTTACCGTATATTAATTAACTCTACCTGCTCAACATACAACGGCTCCTTATATACCAGCATAAACTTTCTTTCTTACAAGTGCTGAAATACAACTCTGTTAGTTTGACTATGCTCCTATAAGTGTTGATTTGTTTACCATAAGTATATTCATTGGAATTAATGAAATGGTTAAGGTTAACAGCTTTAAACCCAAAGACTTTTAAATGTTCTATATTTTAATTTGTTTGGTTATCTTGATATTATTTGTTTATTTATCGTTAGACATAATTGTACAGGAATCCTGTCTTTCATAGCTATTATCTCGCACTGTAACCTAATTGACAATTACTAACTACCTGTTTCAGGTTAGGCAGTGACAAACACGTGTGCTGTGGCGCAGTTCTACATTAATTACTAATTTAATTTTGTATGTTCTATTCCTATTTCGAGTAGGCAGCAGAAGACTCACTAACAAGGTGTTAATGTATACCGTCCCTACACTCTCCCATGTGCATACTCTAGCAACCAGGGTTCCTGCATGATATATCGCAGGGGTTTTTTGCCTGCTTTCCTCTCTCTTCACGTGACATTTGCAGTTAAGTTTCTTTTTACTACTTTCCTATTAACCATAGAATGAGTTTAACATCTTGGTACTTGGACAATCAATCATTCCTGAACCCTTCATTTCCGGTGGGATTATGACTGCATGCGCATGTGAGAAGTAGGCTGGTCGCCACGAGGTCTGGGTGGGTTTTGGGGCATTTTTTACCTTGATTAAAACAAAAAAGTTTTCTTAGTTTTTCATCTCATTGTTTAGTGTTTCGGTATTTAATAATACAAGTAAGTTCACATTTTCACTCAGTCCTAATTTTTTCACACGATAAAAGATGATCTTTATTTTTGACCGAATTTAAGAATACTCGGTCTTGTTTTTAGACTTTAAAATATGTAGTTTAAATCAAATTACCGTATATCCTAATACAAATTGGTGGTAATATACGTCATTGATTGTACCTCCAATCGGAGAAGTAAACTCAGGTACATAAAATTTAATTTAATTGAAAACTGTTTTTGATCCTGTAAACATATTTTAGGGGTAAAAAAGTTACTAGTGTCGGGAGAAGTTTTCAAAATTATATTACGATACCCAAAATAATGAATCTATTACTGTACATAAAATCAGATACCGACTCGTCGGGATTATCATGTGATAATTTGAGCAGTGTTTATTTCTGCTGGAGATAAGGCAGATAATAGAAAACTAATGCGATGTAACAACACTGAAGTGTAAACACTTGGATCAGTCTCGACAGTAGTTGCCCCTCTATGTTTAGACTTAACTGTCACGTTATCGCATTCCCGCTGATAACATTTTCTCCCAACAGTAAACTACTACAGTAGGAAAGTTTTTATACAGAAACCTTTATTTGCAATGACTGATTCAGAATAACCTTACTTGTGTCGTTAATTTACAATTAGTTCACTTATTCAATACTTTGGTTTAATTTGGTATAAGTTAGATTTAGTGAATTTAGTTCTTTAATTTAAATTATAATTTTTATAACAAATAAAAGACATACACAAAACTAACAATTTAATCATTTATTAACTCTTACGCCTTTTAATAACAAAGTCATCATCATCAGTGAGTGTTGCAACTACAAACTCTAACTTAAAACTAAGTGAATAATTTGTGGGTTTTGTGTATGTCTTTATTTGTGTCGTTTATTTATTATTGTATATTTATTATAGTTATTTATTTTGGTGTCGTTTATCTGTGTTAACATAACCTCATAAGCTAATCTCAAAGAATAGTTGTATAATTTTTATGTTTACCTAGGTTACTATTCTAGCTGTTTAGTCCTAAGGTTGTTGTACGTACTAGGTTTACTGTTTAGGATTTGGTTTTATTTTTTCTAGTTTTAGATTAGTTTATTATTTGTCTAGACAATGTTAACTGTATTTGGTTCTTTACAAAAAGAAATTGTCATGGTTATTTTCTTGTTAAAAAGGCCATTTGCAATAACGTATATTTATTTAAATTATGTTTAAATTAATTTAAATAAAGGTAGTTAAATTGAGTGTTTCTGAAAACTAACATAACGACGGTGCTTCATTTTGCACTTTTAATAGCCTTATTTAATTGTTAATAACTTCTAAGTAGAAAACAAAAGTAATAAATATATTAAAAAACTCAGTACTTAATTTGTAAAATTGCAAATGGCCTTTTAATGCGGCATTGGTCAAAATACATTCCATGTCGAACAAAGAAGTAAATCTCAAGTTGTAACCTTTGTCTGTTAGTTTTCTTTGTAGCCAAGAGTTCTGGTTTATATTATTCATAACAGTTTTGTTTCAACTGCAAATACAAAGTTGGACATAGAATGGACCGATGGTGGTCCCAACCCCACAGGGATACAAACATCCTTTGCAGAGGGTTAACAAGAAGAAAATACCATCGTTTTTCATCATTCAGACATGAATGGATTGTTATCATAATAATAGTTTATGTGATTAAAAATCAGTAACTAAATCTTTTCCAGGTAACATGTAGCTTCATTGAGATAAAGCAATGATTATGTACCTAACAATAGGTACATAATTTGTAAGTCATTAATGTAGACTACCTTATTTCAGTTTTTCCAAAACTTATTGCTTGTCATCTGGCTAACCGATAATTGCGAAGCATTTGTTTAACTCTCATCTTATCAAAAATGTTATAGTTACTGTTTTCAATTTCGATTTCAAACTACCGTTTATTTGATTACATAGGCCATCTTACGGAACTTTAAAGGTGTTAGAAGTTTATATTTTTCTCTGCAATACAGTATTTCAAATACAAATACGAAAAATAATACATTTACAGTTAAACATTCAAACATTATATACTGTTAGGATTTACAAAGATCTGGATTTTCTTAATTTATAAAAAAACTTATTATTAATTTCATTAAACTGTTGCCGTAGTTATGAAAAAATGTTAACCTAAAACTTTTATTGGCTTATAACTTGCGCCTTGGCCTCCAAAACTTATTGTTCCATAAAAGGCCCCTGGATACCTTGCTGCTCCCTCACAGTAGCGTACATCAGAGTTATACTTATAACATTCCATCCAAAGGTGCATGCATACTTAACACATAAAAAAGTGACCATTGCTTTTTTATAAATTACGTGATAGTTTAACGATGGAAAGGTACAGTTATCGTCTGGGTTAGTTATCATGGCTTGTAACTAGTTTTATATTGACTTCCAAATACTGTAGTGACGTTAAGTTACTTCTATTGATAGCACGCCCATAACTCGTTGTAGCTTCTAAGATAATACAACGATGGAAAGGTACAGTTATCATCTGGGTTAGTTATCATGGCTTGTAACTAGTTTTATATTGACTTCCAAATACTGTAGTGACGTTAAGTTACTTCTATTGATAGCACGCCTATAACTCGTTGTAGCTTCTAAGATAATACAACGATGGAAAGGTACAGTTATCGTCTGGGTTAGTTATCATGGCTTGTAACTAGTTTTATATTTACTTCCAAATAGTGTAGTGACGTTAAGTTACTTCTATTGATAGCACGCCCATAACTCGTTGTAGCTTCTAAGGTAATACTACGATGGAAAGGTACAGTTATCGTCTGGGTTAGTTATCATGGCTTGTAACTAGTTTTATATTGACTTCCAAATAGTGTAGTGACGTTAAGTTACTTCTATTGATAGCATGCCCATAACTCGTTGTAGCTTCTAAGGTAATACTACGATGGAAAGGTACAGTAATCGTCTGGGTTAGTTATCATGGCTTGTAACTAGTTTTATATTGACTTCCAAATAGTGTAGTGACGTTAAGTTACTTCTATTGATAGCACGCCCATAACTCGTTGTAGCTTCTAAGGTAATACAACGATGGAAAGGTACAGTTATCATCTGGGTTAGTTATCATGGCTTGTAACTAGTTTTATATTGACTTCCAAATAGTGTAGTGACGTTAAGTTACTTCTATTGATAGCACGCCCATAACTCGTTGTAGCTTCTAAGGTAATACAACGATGGAAAGGTACAGTTATCATCTGGGTTAGTTATCATGGCTTGTAACTAGTTTTATATTGACTTCCAAATAGTGTAGTGACGTTAAGTTACTTCTATTGATAGCACGCCCATAACTCGTTGTAGCTTCTAAGATAATACAACGATGGAAAGGTACAGTTATCATCTGGGTTAGTTATCATGGCTTGTAACTAGTTTTATATTGACTTCCAAATACTGTAGTGACGTTAAGTTACTTCTATTGATAGCACGCCCATAACTCGTTGTAGCTTCTAAGGTAATACTACGATGGAAAGGTACAGTTATCGTCTGGGTTAGTTATCATGGCTTGTAACTAGTTTTATATTGACTTCCAAATAGTGTAGTGACGTTAAGTTACTTCTATTGATAGCACACCCATAACTCGTTGTAGCTTCTAATATAATACAACGATGGAAAGGTACAGTTATCATCTGGGTTAGTTATCATGGCTTGTAACTAGTTTTATATTGACTTCCAAATAGTGTAGTGACGTTAAGTTACTTCTATTGATAGCACGCCCATAACTCGTTGTAGCTTCTAATATAATACAACGATGGAAAGGTACAGTTATCTTCTGGGTTAGTTATCATGGCTTGTAACTAGTTTTATATTGACTTCCAAATAGTGTAGTGACGTTAAGTTACTTCTATTGATAGCACGCCCATAACTCGTTGTAGCTTCTAAGGTAATACTACGATGGAAAGGTACAGTTATCATCTGGGTTAGTTATCATGGCTTGTAACTAGTTTTATATTCACTTCCAAATAGTGTAGTGACGTTAAGTTACTTCTATTGATAGCACGCCCATAACTCGTTGTAGCTTCTAAGATAATACAACGATGGAAAGGTACAGTTATCGTCTGGGTTAGTTATCATGGCTTGTAACTAGTTTTATATTCACTTCCAAATAGTGTAGTGACGTTAAGTTACTTCTATTGATAGCACGCCCATAACTCGTTGTAGCTTCTAAGATAATACAACGATGGAAAGGTAAAGTTATCATCTGGGTTAGTTATCATGGCTTGTAACTAGTTTTATATTGACTTCCAAATAGTGTAGTGACGTTAAGTTACTTCTATTGATAGCACGCCCATAACTCGTTGTAGCTTCTAAGATAATACAACGATGGAAAGGTACAGTTATCGTCTGGGTTAGTTATCATGGCTTGTAACTAGTTTTATATTCACTTCCAAATAGTGTAGTGACGTTAAGTTACTTCTATTGATAGCACGCCCATAACTCGTTGTAGCTTCTAAGATAATACAACGATGGAAAGGTAAAGTTATCATCTGGGTTAGTTATCATGGCTTGTAACTAGTTTTATATTGACTTCCAAATACTGTAGTGACGTTAAGTTACTTCTATTGATAGCACGCCCATAACTCGTTGTAGCTTCTAAGGTAATACAACGATGGAAAGGTACAGTTATCATCTGGGTTAGTTATCATGGCTTGTAACTAGTTTTATATTGACTTCCAAATAGTGTAGTGACGTTAAGTTACTTCTATTGATAGCACGCCCATAACTCGTTGTAGCTTCTAAGGTAATACTACGATGGAAAGGTACAGTTATCGTCTGGGTTAGTTATCATGGCTTGTAACTAGTTTTATATTGGCTTCCAAATAGTGTAGTGACGTTAAGTTACTTCTATTGATAGCACGCTCATAACTCGTTGTAGCTTCTAAGGTAATACTACGATGGAAAGGTACAGTTATCGTCTGGGTTAGTTATCATGGCTTGTAACTAGTTTTATATTGACTTCCAAATAGTGTAGTGACGTTAAGTTACTTCTATTGATAGCACTCCCATAACTCGTTGTAGCTTCTAAGAAAATACAACGATGGAAAGGTACAGTTATCATCTGGGTTAGTTATCATGGCTTGTAACTAGTTTTATATTGACTTCCAAATAGTGTAGTGACGTTAAGTTACTTCTATTGACAGCACGCCCATAACTCGTTGTAGCTTCTAAGATAATACAACGATGGAAAGGTACAGTTATCATCTGGGTTAGTTATCATGGCTTGTAACTAGTTTTATATTGACTTCCAAATACTGTAGTGACGTTAAGTTACTTCCATTGATAGCACGCCCATAACTCGTTGTAGCTTCTAAGGTAATACTACGATGGAAAGGTACAGTTATCGTCTGTTTTAGTTATCATGGCTTGTAACTAGTTTTATATTGACTTCCAAATACTGTAGTGACGTTAAGTTACTTCTATTGATAGCACGCCCATAACTCGTTGTAGCTTCTAAGGTAATACTACGATGGAGAGGTACAGTTATCGTCTGGGTTAGTTATCATGGCTTGTAACTAGTTTTATATTGACTTCCAAATAGTGTAGTGACGTTAAGTTACTTCTATTGATAGCACGCCTATAACTCGTTGTAGCTTCTAAGATGATACAAAGATGGAAAGGTACAGTTATCATCTGGGTTAGTTATCATGACTTGTAACTAGTTTTATATTGACTTCCAAATAGTGTAGTGACGTTAAGTAACTTCTATTGATCGCACGCCCATAACTCGTTGTAGCTTCTAAGGTAATACTACGATGGAAAGGTACAGTTATCGTCTGGGTTAGTTATCATGGCTTGTAACTAGTTTTATATTGACTTCCAAATAGTGTAATGACGTTAAGTTACTTCTATTGATAGCACGCCCATAACTCGTTGTAGCTTCTAAGGTAATACTACGATGGAAAGGTACAGTTATCATCTGGGTTAGTTATCATGGCTTGTAACTAGTTTTATATTGACTTCCAAATAGTGTAGTGACGTTAAGTTACTTCTATTGATAGCACGCCCATAACTCGTTGTAGCTTCTAAGGTAATACTACGATGGAAAGGTACAGTTATCATCTGGGTTAGTTATCATGACTTGTAACTAGTTTTATATTGACTTCCAAATAGTGTAGTGACGTTAAGTTACTTCTATTGATAGCACGCCCATAACTCGTTGTAGCTTCTAAGGTAATACTACGATGGAAAGGTACAGTTATCGTCTGGGTTAGTTATCATGGCTTGTAACTAGTTTTATATTGACTTCCAAATAGTGTAGTGACGTTAAGTTACTTTTATTGATAGCACGCCCATAACTCGTTGTAGCTTCTAAGGTAATACTACGATGGAAAGGTACAGTTATCATCTGGGTTAGTTATCATGGCTTGTAACTAGTTTTATATTGACTTCCAAATAGTGTAGTGACGTTAAGTTACTTCTATTGATAGCACGCCCATAACTCGTTGTAGCTTCTAAGGTAATACTACGATGGAAAGGTACAGTTATCGTCTGGGTTAGTTATCATGGCTTGTAACTAGTTTTATATTGGCTTCCAAATAGTGTAGTGACGTTAAGTTACTTCTATTGATAGCACGCCCATAACTCGTTGTAGCTTCTAAGGTAATACTACGATGGAAAGGTACAGTTATCGTCTGGGTTAGTTATCATGGCTTGTAACTAGTTTTATATTGACTTCCAAATAGTGTAGTGACGTTAAGTTACTTCTATTGATAGCACGCCCATAACTCGTTGTAGCTTCTAAGGTAATACTACGATGGAAAGGTACAGTTATCGTCTGGGTTAGTTATCATGGCTTGTAACTAGTTTTATATTGACTTCCAAATAGTGTAGTGACGTTAAGTTACTTCTATTGATAGCACGCCCATAACTCGTTGTAGCTTCTAAGATAATACAACGATGGAAAGGTACAGTTATCATCTGGGTTAGTTATCATGGCTTGTAACTAGTTTTATATTGACTTCCAAATAGTGTAGTGACGTTAAGTTACTTCTATTGATAGCACGCCCATAACTCGTTGTAGCTTCTAAGATAATACAACGATGGAAAGGTACAGTTATCATCTGGGTTAGTTATCATGGCTTGTAACTAGTTTTATATTGACTTCCAAATACTGTAGTGACGTTAAGTTACTTCTATTGATAGCACGCCCATAACTCGTTGTAGCTTCTAAGGTAATACTACGATGGAAAGGTACAGTTATCGTCTGGGTTAGTTATCATGGCTTGTAACTAGTTTTATATTGACTTCCAAATAGTGTAGTGACGTTAAGTTACTTCTATTGATAGCACGCCCATAACTCGTTGTAGCTTCTAAGGTAATACTACGATGGAAAGGTACAGTTATCGTCTGGGTTAGTTATCATGGCTTGTAACTAGTTTTATATTGACTTCCAAATAGTGTAGTGACGTTAAGTTACTTCTATTGATAGCACGCCCATAACTCTTTGTAGCTTTTAAGGTAATACTACGATGGAAAGGTACAGTTATCGTCTGGGTTAGTTATCATGGCTTGTAACTAGTTTTATATTGACTTCCAAATAGTGTAGTGACGTTAAGTTACCCTAACACAACAAAATCAAAATGAGGGTATTACTTTTCATTTGCTATCGTAAAGATCGTAATTAAAATAAATTAAAAGTATAAACTTACAATTCCGTTATTTACATTAACCTTTCTTCGCTAGCAATCTAGAAATAATTCATCTATTGTCATCCTTTGTTTACGGTTGTACACTATGGTTAATATTATGCAATAACATTCACTATTTTTTTTAAAATCAGTATTAAAATATTCTTTTATGTGTGTGTGTGTGTGTGTGTGTGTGTGTGTGTGTGTGTGTGTGTGTGTGTGTGTGTGTGTGTGTGTGTGTGTGTGTGTGTGTGTGTGTGTGTGTGTGAAAAAAGAAAAATTATTGTATCATTTTATCTTTATATTAATGAGAATTGGATGTTATTAGTGAATTAGAGGAGATTCGTTTCAAGTATTGAGTAGGCCATATTATGCTCTAAATGCGTTTTTAATGAATATGGAAATTATGGTAATAAAAGTAAAATTTTACCCTACTTGTGTGATTGTTGGACTGAAATATTACAAGAGGAATTTAATACTAGTACTGATATTTTACACTTCGAGTTCAAACGCAATGGTTTTAAATCACTTTAATAGAAAATACTTCGTTTTTTTTAATACTTTCACTGCCTACACAGTAACTACAACAAAAAAAAGGTTGAAATGCAGTAATCCGGCACTATACGATATTTTGGGAAATTGTTCAAAACCATCAAATTGGACGATATCCACAAGAAATTTTTTAAAATTGAAGTAGGAAAGTTACTTTTTTCAATTTAAAGTAGGGTACTAAATTCAGCGCGGATGTAGAAGTTGTGAATAGGCGCGGACTGATACTTACGTCACAGTGCTGCGCATAAGGTTTTACGCATTGTCCGCGGTACGTCACGCAACCTTTCGTGTGTAGATATTTGAGAAACAACTTCTACAGTTAGGATAGTTTTGGTTTTAAATTTATAAAATACTGTATACCTATATTAAAATATACCGGAAAAGTGTAAAGTCAGGTTAGGTTTGGTTTTAATTTTATACATTGAAATTCAGTTGTAAAATCACGAAGCATTTGTATAACTCTGCGCCTATTCACAACTTCGCTTAATTTTTATGCATATATTTAAATATACTTATAAAGTCTCCAGTTAGGATAGATTTGGTTTTAAATTTATACAATACTGTATACCTATATTAAAATATACCTAAAAAGTGTCAAGTCAGGTTAGATTTGGTTTAATTTTATACATTGAAATACAGTTGTATCACGAAGCATTTGTATCACTCCGCGCCTATTTACAACTTCTACATCCGCGCTGAATTTTTTACGCTACTTTAAATTGAAAAAAAGTAACTTTCCGAGGTCAATTTAAAAAAAATTCTTGTAGATATCGTCCTATTTAATGATGTTAAACCATTTCCCAAAATATCGTATGGCGCCGAGCTTCTGCATTTTTACCAAAAAAAAAAAACTGATGCTCACAAATGTTTCAGCATAGACAACCAATTTGCATGGTTAAATGAATGGTTTGAGTATGATTATGATAACCGATGTTTTTGGAACGGGTGTATCGTAAGAAATATCTCTTGGGAGTTTTTTTTAAAATGAATAACTAATATTGTAATGAACATCATTAAAATATCTTAAATATGCAACGTCTTAACACTAAACAGTAATTTTTTGTAATGTTTAATATTATTATCAATGCAAATATTTTGCCTGCCTTATTAAAGATTTGAACTCACAACTATTGATATGTGATCAAAAATTTAATTTCAATGTATCAGTGATGGTAATGTTTATTTAAATAATGTCATTTTACGTTTACACATTATCAGGTCGACTCAACAGTTAGAAATTAAATATCTGTGAATGAGTATTTTTCTTTTCATTGTAGACATCTGAGATTTAGGAAATAGCAATATCAAACATGGAATATAATATTTCCTTTACTTGTCAATTTTTGAATTATGTTTTTTTGTGTATAATTTATTAGTTCCCTCGAAATAAAGATTTTTAAATGGAAATAAACTTTTGAGATTAAATAAAAATTTCAACAGAAAATAGCTAAGTACATGCGGATAGAACTATGCTATAGCCCTCATATGAAACGAACGATTTCATATATAGAATATAGGGTGTGGGATTTTAGCAAAAACTTTAATTTCATTTATGGAAAAACAATAATTACAGGACATAGTTTTTGAACAAGCCTTTTTGTAATTTGGAAACAGTATCAAAATTTTATATATTTTATCACAACTTTAACTATTTGAGGCTTATTGTATTACTGAAAGACTTGTTAATATTTAATTGCTACATGGAATAATTGAACTAAAAAAATATGTAAACCGTTTATAATTACCTTTTGGTCCGTTTGATGCTTTAGTAACTTAACACAATTAACGTTTTGTTTTTCAACTAATTTAAAGCAAACACAGTTAATACAACTGATAAAAGAAACTAAATGTAATAGTTTATACGCATGTAAACCGTTATTATAAACTTATTTCACAATTCCAATAAAACGTACCCCAAATAAGTTGGTATGGTCTGTAACAAACGCTTCTCAACACAACACTGAATTGAAAATACGAAAAACCTCTGCTGACAGATAGATATTTATGTGGTAAGTAAACAAACATGATGACATTCATGCCCCTTTTCTTTGGAGCCAGCTCTTACGCCCTTTGTTTCACGTTGACTGACAGGCCGTATAAACCATGCCTTTGAAAATACATTACAAAACAAAAAAATTCCATGGCTGAAAGTTAACAATAAACTTTACAGCCTGTAAGATAACGGAGAAGCGCTTTTTCCCCCGCAACTTTAATAGGACGTTTCTCTAACACCTTCAAGACATGGTCAGGGCATTAGTAACCCAAGGAATATCATAGTCTTTTTATAAGGTAGTGGATTTTATTAAACTGCTTTACAAATCTACACCTTTATGCAATTTTATCGATTCTTTTATTATAACATATTGCCAATGTAAGAAGTAATTAAGCCTACTTACTATCCTGTTACATCACCTTAACTAAATTAAATGATTTTTTAAATTGAAAATTATCATATAATTTTACATATAATTACATTTTACATTGTCTTAGGCATACAGTATATTAATGATAATGGAATCAATCTAATGACACACGGTATTTGAATATATTATTTCTGTTTTTGAGAATTAATTCTTCAAATATTTACCTAATAAAATGTTTAACAAAGAAATATATTCCAATAAACATCAACAATATAGTTAGCAAAAAAATATATACATACATATTACAATAATTATTTTTCTAATAATTATTTCCTATTATTTCACTCTTTGTATTTGTAAGTTGAAAAATTAATATGAACAATATTGGTATGTTACAAATGTAGAGAGTCTTAAAAACTATTTTGCAAAGAGAAAGATTACTTTCGATGTATTAATTAAGAGTCAATATAATGTTATATGTAGAAAAGTTTTAAGAAACGTTTGAAAAATAATAACTTGTATCATATTACTTATCGTTCTGTAATTACACTTTCCTTCAACACGATGTTTAAATATTTACAATTGTAATAACATACTTTATAAGTTATGCTATAACCAAGTCGAAAGTTATTGCTGTATTACACTTACATTATCATAAATGTATACCGTAGTATTTTGAAACCTGTCTAATGACACACACTGTTTGATTATAGTGTTTCTATTTTTCAGAATTAGGTTTTAAAATATTTACCTAATTAAATTCTTAACAAATACATTTATTTTAAATGCCATCTAAAATATAATTAACGGATTTGACTCTTTATGTATTGTTTTTAAGTTGACAAATGAATATGGACAATATTTGTATATCACAAAAATATAGGTTACAAAAATAACTATTTTGCAAAGAGAAAGATTACTTTTGATTTCTTAATTATGCGTCAATATGATGTTAAATATAGTAGAGTTTTGAAAAATGTTTTAAAAATTAACACTCTAAAATTACTAAAGTTTTGTAAATACTAACTACACTGTTACTCAATACGATGTTTAAATATTTAGAGACATAATAAGACACTTTCATGTGCTATGCTATAACCAAAAAATTGCTACATTACAATTACTTAGATAACGATAAGTTTAAACCGTAGTATTTTGAAGAATTATTCAAAAGTATTATTACAAACTACTTTTCAATTACTAATTATGTATTAATTAATTATGTATTACTAATTATGTATTAATTACTTTTAAAAATTCGTATATTACTTGCATCTTATTAGTAGATTAGTTTTATAACTACACAATCTTTAAATATTTGCAGAAATAATAATAATGAAAGGTTACTTACCGTTTATGAATTTAAAGGAGTTGTGCAGTGAACGCCTGCAGAGCGACAATACGATAACCCGCAACAAACCTTGTTTAGTTGGTCTTCGTGCACATTGATTATTTGAAATGCTCGTAAGTTGGAACAGACCCCGATTAGTTGACACATTGATTAGTTGAAATGCGCGTAACTTGGAACAGACCACGATTATTTGACACATTGATTAGTTGAAATGCGTGTAACTTGTTTAATTGAAAGTCGTGCACCTTGATTAGTTGGTCATCGCGCACATTGTTCATTTGAAATTTGCGTATACGTTGATTATTTGACACCTTGTTCATTTAAATGCGACCCCGACCCATATATGATATAGGTTTTGTGTTAAATAATTTCTTTTTCAAAATCTCTCTTTCTATAGATCTAACTTGACCGGTTAATTTATTCCCGTTGTGTTTTTTTTTTGCCCGTACTTTGTACGTTTACACTACATGCGTTATTCCTGAAACTTAAAACCAAACGAAACTTTTTGCAACCCTTGTGCTTACAGTATCCATAGTACACAATCTCGCCTTTGGCTAGCGAAAAATTTCTGCTTTTGTTGAAATGCTTAAATTCCATAACACAGGCGATTTAATTTTTAATTTTCGTTTTTAAAATGTATCGTATGTTAGGAATGTTTAAACTATCTCTCAAATAAAAATCTACAGCCTCCGTTTCTGCTAAAGAAAATTTAAATTCATGAACCCAAAATATACTTTGGTTTTTCGGCGTTGTTCTACGAATTTCGTGTTTTAACACAAGGCTTCGGTTTGAGGCATTACCGGTTACATTTGAAAAATTATTTTTTGGAATTTGTTTCTTTTTAATTACTTTAGGACTATTTTGTTGCGAAGGATTTTCACTGTCGACTGATTCAAGCGTCGCACACGTTTGCGCTCTATCACCGCCTTTTTCCTCACGTTTAATCTCGTCTGGTTTAGGTTGCAAACATTTTTCACTGTTAGACGCACTAAGCGAAATGTGCTTTTTAATAACTTGCCTAACTCGATACACAACTTTCAATTTATTTCGTTTGTTCGGCAAAATGTGTAAATCATTGCAAAGATTAGATAATAATGGTCCGCACATTATGTTTAATAAAGTTGGATCATTGATGTCCAAATTACGATTTTGCAACGCAGTTATAACTTGTTCCGAACTAATTTTCTTTTGCCGCTTGTCACGCCAGGTCGATTTAATAGACATCTTGAAAGAATATTTATCCTTAAGGCTATTCAAATAATATTTTAGAACTGAAAAGTTTCAAGTTAAGTAAACACTAAGGCAAAAAATATGAAATTATGAATAAATTAGAATTTGAAAAATAAATAATAAAATTAAATACAGTAATCAAATTTTTTGTATATTATTCTACTTATCTGTGAAAATTCACAAAAGTTCGCACAGTTTTAACACTGCAAGTAGACACTCGCACAGAAAAGTATTGTGTAACACAATGCACTGTCAAGTGTAAAGTGGTTGATTTTGTCCTGAATATCCCTCACTACCCAGTTCCCCCACCCTTGGACATTTCGCCTTTTTATTTTTCTTTACTTTAGGAGGGGAACTCCGGGGGGAACGCGCTGTACCCGAACCTTCGTATCTTTTAAAAGAAAGAAAACCCATAAAAATTGCTAACTATATTGCCTACTGAGTAAAAAATTATTTTTCCTACAAGATTTATTTTCACTTGAGTTTTTCTTGAATTTCCACTGGCAAATATCCCATTGAGCTAAACGTAAGCTGGAGACTTGGATGAAAGTTTGTTTTATGGTCTCTGGAATTTAAAAAAAACATTTGTTCAAATTTATACACACAAATATATACTATTATCACGATAATTTTCGTGTCTAATTCATGATACACATGGATTTAAGGATTTTCTTTCTTTTATAGTTTAAAAGATACATAGGTTCGGGTACAGCGCGTTCCCCCCGGAGTTCCCCCTCTTCCCACGGTATGCCGAACAAGTGAGGGGGGCGATAACATAAGTTTTTACAATCAACCATGTGCCCAGAACAATAATTTGAAATAAATTTGCGATAGGGTTTCAGTGCATGCCCAACCCCCTTTACATTTTGGACTATATACCAAGTGTTTCAGTTCATTAAAATGTGGTGATAAGAAGAAAAACAGTGTAGCTATATTATAAACACTTACAGTATATAAAACTATAATACAAGATATCATATCACCATAACTAATACGGTGTGTTTGTATGCGCGTGTGTCATCGTTTGGCTTGTAAGAAGGCGATATATCAGCACATTTAAGTGTCTTAAGCCAAACAGACGTCTCAGTGTTTGATTTATAAGATATATACAAGTGGTGGGACCATATATCTAAACTAATTGCGGTACCTTGTGATACTACAATTTCATCACTATTTATTAGTATTAACATTACAATATATATTATGAATTAAACGTTTTAGCTCTTTCTTTTAGTTTATTAATTTTGGTTCAATGTTGAACATATATATAGGCCTATATACATATATATATATATATATATATATATATATATATATATATATCACAATATGTATTCTTGTGTATTAATAAAGAACATAAGTCAAAATACAAATACAAGAATTATAATTGAATTTACAATTCTAAGCTTTTCGTTGGCTAACAGTACCAACATCATCAGGAATATTAAACCACCAGGTGAAATGATGATGTAACAGTAACAGTAACAGTAACAGTAGAATACTTATTACTGTTGTAATAAGGTTTATATAGGGCAAACTAAGAAAAAACTTAAAGATAGATATAAAGAGCATTTTATGCATATAAAAAGTCAGAAATTTATAAATCAAATTTTTCTAGTAATTGTATTAATAATAATCATATATTTCCTAATATAGATAATATGATACTTGTAAAAGAAATTAACAAAGGCCTGAAAATGAATATTTATGAGGCTTTAGAAGTACATAAATACATAATACTAATAATGAGTTGATAAATGAACAAATACAAGTAAAATCTAAATTTGATACTATATTCAGTGTTTGTAATGTTAGGGCAGCAAAATAAAAATTTGACAACATTGTAATAGATTTGGCCTAGCTATTTATTTTATCTAATTTGCACATATATGTTAATTTTAATTCTTTAATATTCCTGATGATGTTGGTACTGTTTGCCAACGAAAAGCTTTGAATTGTAAATTCAATTATAATTCTTGTATTTGTATTTTGACTTATTTTTTTTATTAATACACAAGAATACATATTACGATATATATATATATATATATATATATATATATATATATATATATATATATATATATATATATATATATATGAGAGAGAGAGAGAGAGAATTTAATATATATTATAACTAAGGAATTATTTATACTATAAAGAATTTTATTTTATAAGGAAATAATTATAAATAATAGTTTATATTTTTAATCTCAAGACTTTATAATAGGCTACCTAGAACCACACCTTTAGGCTGCTAAAGAATTGAAGCAAGCATTTTAACCACCCCCGTATGGTGTTTCGGCCAACCAGGGTTTAAATTTTTAAACATTGAACCACTGAACGTTTTGCCAACGGTTTTTGCTGTTTGAATTCTTCATTTTATGTTGCAGTTACGCCCTGCTTGTGTGAGTTCTCTGACTCCTCCAGATGTCAAACTTTCCCTTACACTTGTAGAGAACAATCTGCACCCTTATGCTCCCAACACACCCAGGACTGATTTACAACTCTAAACTGTTATTTACAATAGTATTGTCCTCTTTGCCAGTTTTCAATATGCTTTTTATGCCGGCTTTTCACTTAATATTTCCTACTTTTATTTCCAAACATTGATTTCTAGTTTATAATATGCCTCATATTGTTATGCCTCACATTATATATACATATATGAATAGTTGTTATCTGGAGTACATCCGTTCATTCTGCAGTGTATAAATTCGCAGTTCCGACGTTTCGCTAGAATCTCATCTAGCATTGACGAGGCGAACCCAACTACAGTTGACTCGCTCTTCATATATTTATTTATATACACAGCAGGGCTTAGGCTTTAGCATTTACTCCGGCAAGAATTATTTCGGCGTCCTTGTAACGGTATAATAATTGTAATTAGATTTACCATTTTTAAAAAGTATATCGAAATGCAAATATTTCTTTTACATATTTAGTTGTAAAAATATTACAGATAGTTGAAAAACTTTTTAGTTACTTCTAGTTGAAAAAAATTGATACGCATGATCCTAAATTTATTTACAAAACCTACAGATGAAAGTTTTTTCCCTACGCCTGAGGGAAAGTAGCAGTTTTGCAAGCACCGGTGAAAACAAAGGAAGCCACTTTCCTTCTCGAGAATGAAGAAAGAGAAAATAGTAGGCTATGTGACACTCGGAAGGAAAAGTAAAGAAGGCACTTTATCTTTGGATAAACATTATTGGACTAGGGTTCAAAATGTGTAAAAACACAAAAAACGTGTAACGGATTTTCATCGTTTTATGTAGATGTTAAATATATTCTGAAACATCAAAGGTCTACTACACCTAAATTAAATATATTATTCAATTCTTAAGGATGTTTGGGACGCGTTTAATTGTTACCAGCATTAATGGGTAATAGTATTATCAATGTATAATTATCATTTTTTTATGCATGCCAAATATCTTTGCCTCTTTCTTTTGATATATATTTCTAATCTGCTACAACTCAATACCGAACTACCGTAAGCTTAACGATGGGTAGGTACGGTATTCGCCCAGGTATTTTGTTATTTACTTCCGATTAGTGTAGTAATGGTAGTTATAGCGTTAGCTGTATTCATAACTCGCCTGCGAAGACAAATATGTAGCCCGGGCTATCTATCAAGGCTTGAGGCTAATTTATTATTGACATTAAAATATTGCAGCAGTGTTAGTTCCAAAGTTACAAGTATACGTAACACGAATGCAAAGAAATATGTGGTTGGGGTTATAATTTTCAAACCACTGGAACCGCTAAATGAGAGGTAGATACGGTCAGCGCCCGGGCTAGCTATCAAGGCTTGAGGCTAATTTAATTTTGACATCCAAATATTGCAGCAGTGTTAGTTCCAAAGTTACAAGTATACGTAACATGAATGCAAAGAAGTATGTGGTTGGGGTTATCATTTTCAAACCACTGGAACCGCTAAACGAGAGGTAGATACGGTGAGCGCCCGGGCTAGCTATCATGGCTCGTTGCTAATTTAATATTGACAACCAAATATTGCAGCAGTGTTAGTTCCAAAGTTACAGGTATGCGTAACACGAATGCAAAGAAATAAGTGGTCTGGGTTATCATTATCAAACCTCTGGAACTGCTAAACGAGAGGTAGATACGGTGAGTGCCCGGGCTAGCTATCATGGCTTGAGGCTAATTTAATAATGTCATCCAAATATTGCAGCAGTGTTAGTTCCAAAGTTACAAGTATACGTAACATGAGTGCAAAGAAATATGTGGTTGGGGTTATCATTTTCAAACCTCTGGAACCGCTAAACGAGAGGTAGATACGGTCAGCGCCCGGGCTAGCTTTCAAGGATTGAGGCTAATTTAATATTGACATCCAAATATTGCAGCAGTGTTAGTTCCAAAGTTACAGGTATGTGTAACACGAATGCAAAGAAATATGTGGTCTGGGTTATCATTTTCAAACTTCTGGAACTGCTAAACCAGAGGTAGATACGGTGAGCGCCCGGGCTAGCTATCATGGCTTGTAGCTAATGTAATATTGACATCCAAATATTGCAACAGTATTAGTTCTAAAGTTACATGTATGCATAACACGAATGCAAAGAAATATGTGGTCGGGGTTATCATTTTTAAACCTGTGGAACTGCTAAACGAGAGGTAGATATGGTGAGCCCCCGGGCTAGCTATCATGGCTTGCAGCTGATGTAATATTGACATCCAAATATTGTAACAGTGTTAGATATAATGTTCCATTTGTTTGTAACACGCCTGCAAAGAAAGAATGTGATTGGATTTTTTTTATAACTTTTAGAATAGCTTAACGATTGCTGGGTACGGTTTTCGTCCGGCCTTGATATCATGAACTGTAGCTAATTTATTGGCTTTATTTAAATATTGTGGTATAGTTAGTTCTGTAGCTAAATGTGTACGTAACACGCTTGCAAAAAATATGTTGGCAGGATTTTCATTTTCTGTCTCTACAACCGCTTAACGTTAGGTACGTTTGGTCAGCCTGTTGTTCCGTCAGTGAATATACGAACATAGCTAATTAAATAAAATGTTTGACGTGTTGTAACAACTTTGTATGTAATCCTAAATATATTTAAATCACATGTGTACAAGAAATACAATTTTTTAATATTCAGAAGAGAGTAAACAGAGGCTTGTTTGTCGCCCGAAAATATTCTACGTTTGCTCGGTTTCACCACCAGCCAGCGTAAACGCTAACTTCCTGGAGAACTGTTTGCTTAATCCGTTTAGTTCAGTACGAATGATCCTCTTGGGAAATATTTTCAAAATAATTTTTTTTTTTTAATTTTAGGTGACTTATAGATACTTTAGGATTGTGATCAGATCCAATGTCCTACACCTAGATTTGTTTTAGTTGATTTAATGCGGTTTCTTACCTCTATTAATATAGGTAGGTCGAAGAAATAATTTACAGATATTTCATGTACATAGGAGCTACGCGACCAATCAAAAAGCAGTATTTGCCTTACATTGCTTCACCTTCTGGGATCGGTTAATATGCAATCTGGTTGCAACTGTCGGTTTCTACTGCCAGTTACAACCTTACAGTATCAAGAATTCAAAGAACTCAATAAATAGAGCAATTTTACGTGGAAAAACGTTTACAGCCACAGTAAATAATAGTTTCTCTGATGATAATTTCTTATTGCAGTGAAAATGTTTAGTCCCAAAATGGATTATAGTTTAAATATAAAAGTTGCAAACTTACTAAGATTATCTTGAAAATTAAAAGCAATTGTTACTTTTAAAAAATTTAAATATTGGTAACAATATATTATTATGATTCCAAATGGAATCTTTAATAATGCAGAAGACTTTTAAGGCAACTTTTCCTAAGGACATTCTATAAAAGGAAGGTAGTTTTTTCAAGAATTTTTTTTAGTATCTGTCATAAATGAGTTCAATAAATTGTGTATGTATTAAATATTTAAATAATTAGTTTCAATTAAATTATGGTTTATCTAAACCTTAATATAAAAAGAATTGTATCATGTTTCTATACTATTGTAATCCTAACCTTATACTTTGAGAATAAAACAATTAAAAATTTACAAAAAAAGTTGAAGGATTTACAAAAAGAATAATAAAAGTTTGCAAAGTGCTAAAAGTAGTTGAAATGCACTCCTATAACTAAAAGTAGTTTAATGATATAAATCCACATTTACTGACATAAGTTCTAACATTTATAGAATGGGCTATATAATGTTGTTTAAGAATTGGAAGAATAGATTAGAAATAACTCACACAAAATATGAAATCGGAGAAATTAATTAAGAAATTGGTTAGATTAAATTAAACTGATTTTAGGTGAAAGCCTAGAAAAGGTTGTAACATTTAAAAAAGATTTGAACTGTAAAATGCATTAGGAAATTTATTGGATCAAATAACCTAACAAATAAAATTAGAACAAGATAATCTAATAATAATAAAATATAAAAAAATTGTAAACTTTATTAACATAGGGCATAAGTAATTACTTGAGAGAGAGAAGGTGAAACACGATTGTAAACAATGAAATGAGATGTTATGTTTGTATAAATCCAGGCCAAATGCACACATTTCGGAATTATTACAAAAGTAAAAAGCAAAGAAACTGCACACACAAATAATAGTAATTAAATAAACACTGGAAGGTTTGTTAAGGATAGGAAAGGTGAAGCAGTATGTTAACCAAATTAAAACGGGTAAAAACCATTTCGTTGGCTTAGCAGATTTAAAGCCAAGGAAATAGGTCAGTGCTACAGTCGACTCTAGTAGAAAAAAATCGAATTTAATTACATGCAAGAGGAGTTTTGGGAGAGGGAATCGCCGCTATGTTTTAAACATTTTAAAAGTAAAAACGATGCGTTAGTATAGCGTGGGCAGCCGAACGAAGCGAAGGCATTCTTCGAAGCCAAAATCCCGTTTGAAGAATCCCGTCAAAATTATACAAATTTGTAAAGAAACTTGGTCAAATTAAAACGAGAATAAGTGAATTTAAAGCTATAATACAGTATTAATATAATTGAAGTAACTAAAACGAGTTTAATTGTATGAGATATAAAATTTAAAGAGAACTGAATCCTAAATGAACAAACAGCCGAACTCCGAAAATTGATAAGTACATAGCGCTATAAAACTAACCTTTAGTGAACTTTTAAAATTATAAGGAAGTTTAAATTGTACAATATTAGAATATTTTGAGATCAAATAATAGTTTAGTAGTAAGAAACCTAATCCAGTTCAAACAGTTTAGGGACCATTTTGCTTATTCCAAATTTAAGATTTTACATCAGGAAGCTAATTATTAAAACTATTTTCTAAATTTAATCTTGATTATCAAAATTTATTTAATTAACCAAAGAGTTAAAAGATATAGCCCATGCATAAAACCCCGAGATATTAAGAGATCATAGAAAATAGCCTAGGGTATAAAACCTTGTAACTAAAATTAAAAGAATTGAGTTTAGCATATTGTGTTAAAACTTGTTAAGTTTTATTTTTTTGTTCTGTTTATTGTGTGATTTAAAAAATTGTTATAATAAAGACTTTAAATTATTAATGAGTTGTTTTGTGTTACAAAAATATTAATTATAAAAAATAATTATAATTGGCACAACAACGTGGGGCTCGATATAAAAAGAGATAAAGTTTATTTAGAGATTTTGAAACAAAATTAATTTAGAACTTTTTATATGAAAAACATTTGAACTGGAAATAGATTTAAAAAAAAAATTGTAAAATTAAACAAACTGAGTTGAATAGAGTCAAGGCTAGGTTTAGTAGAATAAAGTATATATATATATATATATATATATATATATATATATATATATATATATTGTTAATTTTTGTATAATAAGTTTACTAATAGCTAAAAAAGAAAAAAACATGTCTGATGAAAGGGAGTTGTACAATTTGCGGGGGGAAGAAAGCTAAAATAGACGAAAAGGAAAAAGAAACTACCATAGGAAAATAGAACTGGAAAAAGGGATAAGCTTGGAAGTGCAGGAAATAGAAATGGAAGGCACAGATATGCCAATAGGAAACATTGAGGTAGAGGAAGATAGGGGACTACCTATGCAAACCCAACAGGAACGGGGAAATAATAAAAATGCAGATTTAAGGGATATGATGAGGACTTTAATGGAAATGAGTGTAAACATAAATAATAATAATGAAAATATAAATAAAAAAATTAGATAAGATAGATGAAATAAAAGGGGAGATGAAGGATATGAACCGGAAATTAAATGAGAAATTAGAGGGAAATAGAGACGAAATGAGAGAGATGAAGGAGGATTTAAAATTCATAACAGATGAAATAAGGGAGGATAATAGGAAAATGATAGAGGATATGAGGCGACAGTTGAGGACCGAGAATAATACTGTAATAGAGGATGTGAGAAGAGACTTAGAGGAGAAAGATAGAGAACTAGAGGAGAAGATTAAGAAAAATTTTGAGGAAACAAAAGAAATAATAGCTGATGTGGTAGAAATTAATAAAAAAGAGGTAGAGAAAGTCGAAGATATAACAAAGCAAAACAGGGAAGAGTTGAGAGTTTTAAATAGGGAGATAGGGAAAATGGGGGACAATGTAGAGAAAAACACAGAAGAGTTAGGAGAGTTAAAATTAAAGGTGATAGGGGAAAGAAAGATAACAGATGAGAGTTTTAGGAAAGTCGAAGATGACAGGGAGAAAATATTAGGAGAGCAGGGAAGGTTAGGAGATAGAAATAAAATGGGAAAAATAGAAATACTGTTAATAAAAAATTTAACAATTCGAACTGCAACTAATAAGAAGACTAAAAAGATTAATAAAATGATAATGGTAATAGGAGAAATAGGAGGAGTTAAATATCCGTTTCAATGCTTAGTGGTGCCAGGCTTATTGAGAAAATTTATCATAGGTAAGGATATGTTAATGGATGTGAAGGCACAACTCGATTTTGGAAAAAGGGAGATAGAATTTAAATATGAGAATAACAGAAAATAGAAAATAGAAACTATGAAACAAATGAAAGAAACAATAGAGATTTAACAGTGTTGAGGCAAGGACAGGCGTGGGGACAAGAAAAGAGCATGGTGCCCACAGCCAGTCGGAAAACTGAGAAAAGTGAAACCATAATAGGAGCTCCAAATATGGAAATAATTTAATTATAAATAATGTACTTATTATAAATATGGAATTTTTGGAACAAGAGGATGAGAGAAATTATATTTTAGGAATGAATAAGAAAATAAGAAACCCAGAAATAGACATTAAAATAAAGGAAACAAGTTTACAGGCATTAATAGACACAGGCAGTAATGTGATATGTATCCAGGAGAACTGGATATTGAAACAAAATCAATAAAATAGGAAGGGAGATATTAAATATAGATGAAGGTAGCAATATGAATAAACTCTAGGTGACTATGTGTATAAGAAAACGTTAGCAGGAGATAAGTTTTAAGGGATGGTAACTATATCTACGATAATTTATTAGTAATTTCGTCGAATATTGAGAATAATGAATAAAGATAAATATGAATTTATGATAATAAATATTGAAACATCGTTGTAATAAATAAAATATGGTAATTGTGTATTTAAACTTCGTCGTATTGTAAGGGAGAATCTGCGTTGATAAATAATGGAACTTCGTTGTATATATTATAAAAGAAAAATGAATCTATGATAAATAAGTATTAAAACAAAATTTATATTCGTTCATATAGGGATAGTGTAATCGAAGGAACTATAGATATGATCAAATAGAGGATATAAGATTGCAACCTTTAAAAATATTAGATGTTATACTTCATAATAAACTGAGATGATATAAGAAAATAATTGAACTGGATGTAAGATTAGAAGGGGAGATAAAATACTAACTTAGAACTGAGAGTTAGATGAAGCTAAAAGCAAAATAAATATGAGATAAATAATAAACAAGGAATAAACAGAAATAAGGGAAAGAGAATTGTTATAACCAATTTAACCAAAAGAAATATAGAAAATACCAAAAGTAAGAAAGAGAAATCAGAGATAAATCGGAATGAGTACAAGTGGGGTGCACTGCAGAGATAAAAATATGTATATTCTGGATGAGCATAACAATATAAAAAAATATATATAATTTGAAAAAGGGAATTTTGAATAAAATAAAATATATAATTAGCGTCGAGAAATATAAGTATAAAGTAATAAAGTGATATAAAATAAATGTCTACGTGAATAAGGAGGTTAATGTGTTGATGTCGTCGATAATATGTTGAAATAAAATAAATGTCTACGTGAATAAGTGGAGGTAAGGTGAAATACCGTCATATATATGTAACAAAGTATATAAATATAATAAAGAATTTAAAAATAAAAAGTAATGGTAATATAAAAATTTGGGGTTAAATTAAATATAGTTGTGTTCAGATAGAGTGAATAGATTTGTAACTGAAGTGCGGTTGAGGTTAGGTTAAGACGAATTATTTTTAATTGAAAAAATTTATGATGAATAGTTGGAAGGAAGCTAAGAAATATAATAATAAATATCAACCTATAAAGTTAATGAAATAATTGCAGATATCGAGAGATGGGAGATAAACAAAAGTGTCTAATTTAGTGAGTTTTAAAATAACATAAACCTTTTAAGACAATTAGCTTGAGATTTTCAGCTCAGTATTTAATTGTTAGAGAATTAAGATGAAATTGTATCATAGGATTAAGTTATAAGTGGACAGATGAATGTATAAACGACTTTTAAGTGGACAATTATAAAAGTATTAAAGACAATGTACGATAAGTTAGCCAAATGTGTTGAGGTATAACTTTCTCAATGAGAATTTGTTCAGTTAGTTATTAATGCAAACGGACAATAAGAGAATAAATGTTAATTTAAAATTAATTTTAAAAAAATGTATATTTAATCAAGCTTGTAGAATGTTAAAGCATGTATTAATGTAGATATTAATAAAATTTTTTTATTTAAATTAAATTAGGGGACATTGTAACATTTATAGAATGGGCTATATAATGTTGTTTAAGAATTGGAAGAATAGATTAGAAATAACGCACAAAATATGAAATCGGAGAAATTAATTAAGAAATTGGTTAGATTAAATTAAAACTAATTTTAGGTGAAAGCCTAGAAAAGGTTGTAACATTTAAAAAAAGATTTGAACTGTAAAATGCATTAGGAAATTTATTGGATCAAATAACCTAACAAATAAAATTAGAACAAGATAATCTAATAATAATAAAATATAAAAATAATTGTAAACTTTATTAACATAGGGCATAAGTAATTACTTGAGAGAGAGAAGGTGAAACACGATTGTAAACAATGAAATGAGAGGTTGTGTTTGTATAAATCCAGGCCAAATGCACACATTTCGAAATTATTACAAAAGTAAAAAGCAAAGAAACTGCACACACAAATAATAGTAATTAAATAAACACTGGAAGGTTTGTTAAGGATAGGAAAGGTGAAGCAGTATGTTAACCAAATTAAAACGGGTAAAAACAATTTCGTTGGCTTAGCAGATTTAAAGCCAAGGAAATAGGTCAGTGTTACAGTCGACTCTAGTGGAAAAAAATCGAACTTAATTACATGCAAGAGGAGTTTTGGGAGAGGGAATCGCCGCCATGTTTTAAACATTTTAAAAGTAAAAACGACGCGTTAGTATAGCGTGGGCAGCCGAACGAAGCGAAGACATTCTTAGAAGCCAAAACCCCGTTTGAAGAATCTCGTCAAAATTATACGAATTTGTAAAGAAACTTGGCCAAATGAAAACGAGGATAAGTGAATTTAAAATCTATAATACAGTATTAATATAATTGAAGTAACTAATAGGAGTAGAGATGGGTATACTTTATCCCCCCAATGAGAGAGCCGTATTAGTGACCCCCACCACCAGCTAACCCCGCCCCTAGTGGTTGATTGGTGAATGCGCTGATGTGGGATCGGGAGGGCCATTTTGTTCTGGTGTTGACGTAATTTTTTGAAGATGAAAAAATATAAATGTGTATTGGGGACTCGAACCGTGGACGTTTGGTTTGCTGGCGTGTGACGCTAGCGACTGAGCTACGATGTAGTCAGTTGTGTGTTATGGTTAGATGGTGGTAGAAGTATGTCGTGAGTGTTGGATGTTGGTTTGGTTGTATGAAATAAGAGTAAAACGTGTATTTGTATAAGAATAAATTTATTGTGTTAAAAATATAATTATAAATACAGGAAAATATATAAAATATAAATCTGGGAATTGACAGAATTTAGAGAGGAGACTTGATTAACTATGATATTTTGCACAATCATTCCAGGTTCAGAAATAGTCGGCAGCGTCTGTCTGCGGGTTTCCTGCATATGGGGCACCTCTGCACCCTTTCCGCACACTCCCTGCAATAAACGTGACCACAGGGTATGATGGCAGTGCATGGTGGTCGTTCTAAACAGACAGTGCAGTACGGTAGCCACTGTTTCCTACAATCTGCTCTTCTGATGTTCTCTGTTTCAACATACAAAACAAAGAAGATAATTTTCTTGTAAATGAATAGAATAAATATCAGGTTTTACAAATTGTAACACTTACGACTACGCCTGAAGGGATTCGATCGGTCATTATCGCCGCCGCTTCAGCGACAGCCACTCTTCTTCGGCCTTCTTCGAGTAGCTTATCTAGATCGCTCATCATTATCCGCCATACGCCGACCGCATAGAAATTTTCCTCGTATCCATCTCTTTGAAACGCTGCCTCTAAGTCCGTTACGAGTCTTTTTAGTATCTGCAGTGCATCAGCCGATACTCTACGAGCTGCAGTTGCCCGTGCGTTTCCCACAGCCGTCTAAGAAAATTAATTAGAAATGAAATTCAATTATAATCCTCTCATATTACTGCTATTATCATCGTACAATAAAACTTACTGAATATTGAGGAGGATACCGTGTCCTACTTCCTAAGCAAAGGAAACAGTCGATACGGGAATGCTCGAGTCCTTGTTTGTGCTTTAGTTCCTCATCTAGTTCCCCCGAATAAGAAGCTCGATCTCTGAGTCTATTTACAACGTGATCTAATATTGCAGCCTATAAAATACAATGTATTAGTAATGAGCAAATAAGAATATAACAGTAATAATTTACTATTTATTAGGAATATACTGTGGTTGAATTTAATAATAAATACACAAAAACCTCTTAACCACAAACTTTCTTTAATTTACCCTAATGTACATTTCAGTTACAAAGTAACCATCCTCAGAGGGATAACATACAAAGACTGAGTCTTTGTATGTTATCCCTCTGAGGATGGTTACTTTGTAACTGAAATGTACATTAGGGTAAATTAAAGAAAGTTTGTGGTTAAGAGGTTTTTGTGTATTTATTAGTAATAATTTATTAAGAATACAATAATCACCGGCGTTGGGTGGTCGGTGTTGCTACGATCAGTCAAAGGCCCTCTGGTTCTAGAAGGTGTGTTTGTTCCCTGAAAGAAAAACGCTTATTAGATGAAACTGTTAATAATCTAAATTGTTTGGAAACGGTAAAGGCAGTTCATTAATAATCACCGATGTTGGGTGGGCGGTGTTGCTACGATCAGTCAAAGGTACTCTAGGAGGAGTCGTAATGATTGTTTCCTGAAAGAAAAAAGCTTATTAGATATGAAAATGAAACTGTTAATAATGTAAATTGTTTATAATTACCTGTGACGTAGTAGGAGTCTCCTCACTATGATCAACTATCGATTGGCGTCTATAGTACGGTGTCCATGTAACCCCATGTAATATTGATGGGCTACGTCTGTTACGATCGATTTCGTTAGCATGATTATCTAATTCTTCCCAAATGCCCGTTTCATCGTAGCTAGAATCATCGTTGTTTGTTGTGTCATTAGACTGAAAACCAATGAAAAATTGCAATAACGAAACATAAAAACTTTAACAAAAAAAGAACACACTATTTCATACTCACCTCTAATTGATTACGTCTATCGGTCATCGTGTTTCTGAAATAAATCGATAATTTCTGAAATAAATCGATAATTAAGTATTTGTTTAAAAAGAGTATTCGTTAATCAAGTCAGCTCCCCCTGTGGGATGAACTCTAATAGTTCGCCCCCCAGTGAAAACAGCTCCAGCCACGCTGTAATCAGTGGTGAACACTCCATTAATATATGTCACCCCCTTGAAAATAAATTTACCGTCGTATTTCCATTATCACCATGTCTTACCGACATTTCTCCAACTCCAGAAGAATCTTTCACTATAGCAGTATCTATCGTTTCGGAAAAAAAGTAGTCTTTTTTATATCGTCATTCAACTTGAACAGATGAACTGTTGTTACGAGCTTTGAACAGATGATACAGTATTATTTATTCAACGCCAACGACTTTAAAGGCACCAAAATTCGCTCGTAAACCGGAACCGCTCAAGCCAGCTCCCCGTGGGATGAACTCTAATAGTTCGTCCCAGTGAAAACAGCTCCAGCCACGCTGTAATCAGTGGTGACCACACGTGTAATGACAAATTCGCATTTCTCCAACTCCGGAAGATCGGAATCTTTCACTATAGCGGTATACCGTTTCGGAAAAAAGTAGTCTTTTTTATATCGTCGTCATCAAAGTCAACCTGAATAGACGAGCCATGAACGGTTGTTACGAGTTTCGCACAGATAATGCCGTATTCTTTATTCAACGCCAACGACTTTAACGACACCAAAATTCGCTCGTAAACCGGAACCGCATTGAACCGGTTAACTGTCGAATTTTTGGAGAGCTGACTTGCAGTATTCATAATTAAGATAAAACACACACAACGCACCTAACTGCAAAGCGCTGAAGACTGATGCTCTCTGTATGTTGGTACCGGCTTATATACTGTGCAACTCCCCACGCGTCCTTTGTGTAGTTCCCATGACGTAGTTGCCCAAAGCGGCTGTGTCACGCAACGGAAAGTTTAAAAATCATTGACCTTTTCCCGCACTCGAGGTTGTGTCGTGTGAAATCGTTGAACTTTCACTCCCACTCGCGGTTGTGTCGTGCAGTGAAAGGATTAGAAATAGCTGACCTACTTTCACTCCCACTCGCGGTTGTGTCGTGCAGTGAAAGGATTAGAAATCGCTGACCTATGTCTCCCACTCTAAACAGGTTGCTATATAAACCCGTATATTACAGGTAGGACAGTATACTCCGGTCTCATTCAGACTGCAAAGAGGTAAGTGTGATTGTTATCCTATCTCTGTTTCTAATAAACAGTTAGCTATATAACAGTTAGTACAGTATACTCGCGTCTCATTCTGACTGCAAAGAGGTAAGTGTGATTGTTATCCTATCTGTTTCTAATTTGACTTCTTAAAATAAAACCTATATTATGGCCGTGTATATTTTTTCTAATGTGCAAACCTATGTAAAGAAATTCCGTTTATACGGGAATAAAATTGTTTTTAAATTCAATACACCCTCTGAAGGTGTAGGAGAGATTGAATGGGTTAGACAGGGACTTCAAGAGTTGGTTGAATCTGTGACTAGGGGTACAACAGACGAAGATCGACTTGGTTTTACTATGACTAGCATAAACTTTAAGAATCCTACACCTGGGTACGTAGCCTTCAGACCTGCTTCGGAAATAACGTCAGACACGCTTTGGAGCGTTTTTGGCGGAATAGTCCAGAGTAACGCTGAGGGATTTATGTCAGGTGATACCTTCCAGGTATCGTGTACCAAGGTTAGAGTACCTGTAGGCCGGGGTCGACGTAGGCGTGGGATTTACAATAACTTTGACGAAGAGTGTCACAGCAGAACGGGAATCGTTGTAATTAAAAATAAAGATGCTTTGGGCTTGCCTTGTGCTCTTGTGGTTGGCATTGCTCGGGCGCAAAATGACAAAGAATATAAAGCTATAATACAGAACAAAGGTAAACGTCAGACCGTTAGGGCACAGCAACTAATGGCTGACGCTAATGTAGAAATTACCGAGTCAGGTGCCGGTGTGAATGAGTTACAAGCGTTTCAAAATCATTTGACAGAATATAAAATCACGGTGTACAGTTACGGTAGTAGAGGTAGGCATGTTTTATTTGAAGGTAATGTGAACAATCCCAAGTATAAAATAAATTTGCTATTTCACAAGTCCCATTTTAATGTGATTACCAGTTTAACTAGCGCGTTTGCGTGTCATTTCTACTGTGAAGCATGTCGAACACCGTACAACACTTTAGGCAAACACAGATGTTCAGCTATCTGTTATTCTTGTAAACGGTCTCCGCCGTGTGTGCTAGACGACAACGGAGGTATTCAATGCGGTGACTGTAACCGTCACTTTATGAACCAGCAATGTTACAACACACATTCCGTAAGCGTTTGCAAGTATATTAGAAAATGTTTAATGTGTGAGAAGGTAATATTTACTCTAGATCGTAAAACCACACATCAGTGTGGAGAGGTTTATTGTAAAATGTGCTTAGAGTACAAACCGGCTAACCATCGTTGTTACATGAAAATCAATACCCAAACGCCTCAAGTTAAAGATTTCGTGTTTCTTTTTTTCGATCTGGAAACGCGTCAAGACGAAGTCCTTGATAGCGCTCACGTTCACAGGGTAAATTTATGCATTTCTCAACAGTACTGTTGGAAATGCATAAATGGCGAACGCTGTCGTAATTGTACGCCATGAACTCGTGTTTTTAAAGAGAGTCCAGTTGACGGGTTCATAGCCTACATAATGGATGTGCGTAAAACGTTTAAAAAGGTGTGCGTTATCGCTCATAATGGACAGGCATTTGATTTTCAATTCCTTTTGAAATACGTTCTGGAAGAAACTCAGTTTACACCTGAATTGATAATGCGTGGAACTAGGATTATTTTGATGGAGATCGATAACGTAAAGTTTATCGATTCTCTAAACTATATGCCAATGGCATTGTCTAAACTCCCTGAAGCGTTCGACCTACCTCCCGAAAAAAAGAAAGGTTACTTTCCTCACCTTTTCAACACAGTGGCCAATGAAAATTATGTAGGTCCTATTCCTGGAAAGGAATACTACTGCCCTGACTCAATGTTCGAAAAGAACAATACAAAATTCCTACAGTGGTACGATGAACAAGTCTCCAACGGTTGTGTTCAATTTTCAAACGGAAATATTCGAATATGGCCTCTCTGATGTTGATATATTAGCTCAAGCCTGTATAAAGTTTCGTGCTTCGTTCTTGCAGGAATGCAATGTAGATCCGTTTCTCGAGGCCGTCACTATTGCTAGCGCGTGTAGCCTAGCGTTCAGAAGAAAGTTTCTCAAGCCAAACACAATAGGCATACTGCCAAAGAATGGGTACAGACGCGTCGATAATCAATCCGCCATCGCTCTACAGTGGCTCGCATGTATCGAAGACCAGAACGGCTATCGACTGGAGCATGCCGGTAGAGGTCGTGAAATTAAAGTAGACGGTATAAAGGTCGACGGACTATGTGACCGAACGAAGACCGTATATGAATTTCACGGCTGTTACTGGCACGGATGTCCAAACTGTTACACATTTGGGCGTGATTCACCTCTAATCGACGACCCGTCAGACACTCATAGTGCACGACTGACCAGGACTAAAGCTAAGATGGCTAAATTGTCCCGTCATTATAATGTTGTCGAGATGTGGGAGTGTGAATTTTATAGGAAGAAAAAATTAAACAAAACTATGGCATACCTTGATTCCCACCCTCTAACGCACCTCACACCACTAAACCCTCGAGACGCGTTTTTCGGCGGTCGTACGGGGAATGTAAAATCGTACCATATGTGTCAGGAGAACGAGAAAATTCGGTACATTGATGTTTGCTCCTTGTACCCCTGGGTGTGTAAGTACCGCGAATATCCGATAGGACATCCGATAATACACGTCGGTAATAATGAGTGTAGAGCAGTCGGAATGTCTGCTGACGGCCTCCTGAAATGTACGGTCCTACCTCCTCGGGATCTGTATCATCCAGTGCTGCCGGTCAGGATGAACGATAAATTGATGTTCATCCTATGCCGTACATGTGGCGAGAACTTTATACCTGGAGACTGCACTCACTCTCTTGACGAACGGGCGTTGACAGGAACATGGACTATTGATGAGATACGCAAAGCTGTGCAGAAAGGTTACGTGATATTGGAAATGTATGAGCTCTGGCAATACGAAATGGCTTCATTTGACAAAGGGAACGGACTGTTTACCGACTATGTTAATACATTTTTAAAAATAAAGCAGGAGGTTTCAGGCTACCCAGAATGGTGTCGTTCTGAACAAGACAAAATAGACTATGTCCAAAGCTATTTCGACAACGAAGGGGTTAGACTTGACCCGTTGAAAATTGAAAAAAATCCTGGTGCCAGGTCGTTGGCTAAACTAATGTTAAGCTCCTTTTGGGGTAAGTTTGGACAACGTGAAAACCAGGCAAAGACTACAATAGTAAGAGAGCCTAATGAACTGTTCAACTTGTTAACGTCGCCGTCAATTGATGTAATCAATATACAAGAGGTTAACCAGGACGTTGTCGTAGTGAACTGGTGCTACACTGACAACGCCTGTGATGTACTGCCAACAGTAAATGTCGTTCTCGCTGCATTCACTACAGCCCATGCTCGTCTGAAGCTCTATGAGTATTTGGACGTGTTGGGATCACAGGTCCTCTATTACGACACAGATAGTGTCATTTATCTCCACAAAGACGGTACGCACGATATATCGACAGGAGACTACTTGGGGCAGATGACAGACGAACTGGCTGACTATGGTCCTTCTGCATACATTACAGAATTTGTTTCGGGAGGTCCGAAAACGTACGGCTACAAGGTAATGTGTACGGAAAATGACAAAACCGTTACAGTTTGCAAAATTAAAGGACTGACTTTAAATCTCCGCACCTCAGGTTATTTAAATTTCGATTCTTTAAAGAAACTAGTATTGAATGAACAAACAGAGGAGGATAGCATAATGGTCGATGAATCGCGAATACGTCGCAGAAAGGATCATGGTGTTGTTACAGTGTGTGAAACAAAATTGTTCAGAGCCACAGGTGCGAAAAGAAAACGTAACGGGGATTTTGATACGCTACCTTATGGGTACTGTAAGGTTCCACGCCTAGAATGATTCCCATCATCCTGAACGGTATTATGTTGTGAAATCAAGTCGTTCCATTTTAGTTTTTGTATGACCTATGCTGTGTGGAGATCCTAGGCGGAATGAATGGGCCCTCTGTCACGGTCTAATCGCCTATAAGGTTGTGTGAATGGATAAGTGTTGTAGCAACAAAAGAACATAGCTTCTGTTATGACAGATTGTGTGTTTGTATTGATTTTTTTTTTTTTTTTTTTTTTTTTTCCTGGCGAAAAACCAATTGTGGTTATCATCGCCAAACAAAATCTAACAAGAAACGCAATGTTTTAAATAAAATCAAATAAATTATTAAATAAACAAATAAATAAATACAACAAAAATTACAAAACAAAATAAAACACCAACAATAAAAAAACAAAAAAACAACAATATAACAATGAAAAAATTCTTAAAAACTAAATAACAAAATAACAACAAAGAACAATATAACAGTAAATAAATAATATTTAAAACAATAATAGGTAACAATTTACCAATAAATAAATCTCAATAACAATAACAAGAACAGAAAATAAATTTAATTAAAATAAATTAAAGAAACACAGAGAATTATATGTATAAATAAATTTTTTAAAAAATATATATATTTATGTATTAAATTTTAAAAAATATTTTCAAGTGGTGCAAGAAAGCGATGACTCGGTCAATGGCCGAGGCATCAACCCTTAGCACCACCTTCAAACTCCCTTTTAAATTAAAAAGGGCACGAATGTTGCTTACATTAATACAATCTACTAAAGTATGTTTTATTGTGAAGATATCACCGCAGTATTGGCATATTGGTGGATCTTCACGACGCATCAAATATCCATGAGTTGCAAAAGAGTGGCCAACGCGAAGGCGTGTAACCACCACTTCCTCCCTACGTTTTGAACGAATTGAAGACCTCCATGGACGGACGGTATCTTTAATTTCCCTCAGCTTATTCTGAATCACGGTATGCCACTCGCCATTCCAAGCAGCGAGCAATAAATGTTTCGCGAAACACACATAATCGGATGCCATAACTAGTTGAGTAATAGGCACCAAACTTGTAGCTTTCTTCGCCGCTTCGTCCGCTTTTGTGTTTCCAAGTATTCCGCAATGTCCAGGAACCCAACAGAAAGTTACCCCCACACCCCTCAATTGAAGCCTGTGTACAGCACACAAAATGTCCCCAACTAAAGGGTTGCTAGAGAAAACATCCTGAAGAGCCTGAAGAGCACTTTTGGAATCCGAACACAAAAGATAATGCGAGGATGGAGATTGAATGACGGTCAAAGCTTTAAAAATAGCAAATAGTTCTGCCGTGAAAACACTGCAAGCTGAGGGCAATCCGTACGTGTAGGTACATCCAGATGCATAAAACGCACACCCAACGCCATTGTCCAGTTTAGATCCATCAGAGAAAATAATTTCACTGTGTTGGTGAGATTTATAAATGGATAAAAATTCCTGGTGGTAGACCACAACAGGAGTATCGTGTTTTATATAACTGGACAATGAGAAATCGAAGTGCGGCGTTTTTATTATCCATGGAGGTAGATAGCACATTTGTCGTTCAAACATAGTTGGAAGTTGCAACTCAAGGTCATCCAATATTCTTAACGTTCGTATGCCAAAGGGAGCGGTCGAGCGTTGACGTGTATTGTACACTTGATTTAGCGTATTATAAAAGACTCTTTCAAATGCCGGGTGGTTGGGTTTGCTTCGAAGAACAGAAACGTAAGATATTTGTAGCATCTGACGTCGTCTTGAAAGAGCGGGTTCCCCAGCCTCGACAAGAAGACTAGGGATTGGGCTAGTTCTAAATGCACCAGTAGCCAGTCTAAGTCCAGAGTGGTGGATGGTATCAAGAGTTTTCAGAACTGTAGGTCGTGCAGATGAGTAGACTTGACAACCATAATCTATGCGCGATCTAATGACTGCGCGAAAAAATCGAAGCATACTAGTTCTGTCTGCTCCCCAATTCGTACCACTAAGGACTCTTAACATATCCAATTTCTTGCTGCATCTCACCTTCAAATCACGAACATGTGGACTCCATGAGAGTCTTTTATCAAATAAAAGACCCAAAAATCGAACAATATCCGTGGTTTGAAGCTGAACCCCATCAAGATAAAGGATCGGCTCCTGGTGTTGCCTACGACGACTAAATGCAACACATTGTGTCTTCGAAGCAGAGAATTTGAAACCTGTAGATTTAGACCATTCCTCTAACCTGTATATTGCTAACTGCAAAGATCTTTCCGCAGTTGCCATACTACGAGCAGGCACATATATACAAAAGTCATCCACAAAAAGGGAACAGTGTACCGGAGATCGTATATTACTGGTGATACTATTTATTGCAACGGCAAACAGCGTGACGCTCAGCACGCTGCCCTGCGGTACACCATTCTCCTGTGTATAGCTGTTTGAATACGTGCCTCCAAGTCGAACGCGGAAAGATCTATTAGAAAGAATGTTGGCGATGAATGCTAGGATATTCCCTTGTATACCCCATGATTTCAGAGTGTTCAGAATTCCTCTTTTCCATGCCATATCATATGCCTTTTCAAGGTCAAAGAAAATCGCAACGAGCGTTTGACGCAAGAGAAAGGCATCTTGAATAGCGGATTCTAACAAAACCAATTGGTCAACTGATGAGCGTCCTAGTCTGAAACCACATTGTTCGTTGCTAAGAAGGTTGTTGGTTTCTAGGTACCAGACAAGACGGCGGTTGACCATCTTCTCCAGTAGTTTGCACAAGACGCTTGTAAGTGATATAGGCCTGTAACTACTGGGGTTGGTTTTGTCCTTACCTGGCTTCAAAAGAGGAATTACAGTCGATTCTAACCATGCATCGGGGAAAGAGCGCTCCTCGAATAAACGATTGTATACTCGAAGGAGGACAAGTTTCGCCGATGATGGTAGATGTTTTAGCATGGAGTACACAATGGAATCTGGACCTGGTGCAGAATCCTTCGTTGACGCAAGAGCTGACTCCAATTCCCCTATAGAGAAAGGAGTGTTTAAAGGAGAGTCCCCAGACGACCCAACAGTAAACAGTATTGCTTCTTCCTTCAGTTTATAAATCTGGAATAATCTATTATAGGCTGTAGTAGCAGAAAAGATAGAAAAAGATGTTCCAAGTACATTAGCAATGTCATCACTCTTTGTGATTAATCTCCCATCTGGTTGCTTCAGCGCAATGGCTGGCAACGGAATGGAAGTACCACAAACTGATCTTAGTTTCCTCCACACTGTGGAGGACGGAGTTGTTCGTCTAATTGTGCTAATGTACTGTTCCCAAGAGTTCTTTCTACTCAGCCTAAATATCCTCCGTGCTTTCGCACGGAGTATTTTATATTCCTGAAGGTTTCCATTCGTTGGGTGTCGTTTAAATTTCCTAAGAGCTCTTCGTCGTAAACGGAGGATTTCTGTGCATTCATCGTTCCACCACGGCACAGGCGGTCGGCGTGGATGCGCACAGGTTTTCGGAATGGTCTTTTCAGCGGCATTTAAAATTGCTTTTGTAAAATTTTCTATATTTTCACCAATGGGTGTCAGATAATCCATGTCAAGTGATACAAGGTAATTCGAGTAGGAGTCCCAGTTGGCTTTTCGCAAAATCCAACTGGAATTTCGAACATAACAGGTTTGGGAGTCACATAAACTGATCTTAATAGGCACATGGTAGCTTCCATACAAATCATTGAGTACCGACCATGTGCATCTAGTAGCTAATTGAGGGCTGCAAATCGATAGATCAACAGCTGTCCATCCACCAGTAGATGCTGCTAAATGAGTAGGAGAACCGTCATTTAGCAGATATAAGTCTAGTTCCGTTCTTACACTTTCAACAATATCACCTCGAGAGTTCCTAGTCGGAGATCCCCAAGACGAATGGTGGGCATTAAAATCCCCTACCAATAAGAACGGAGTTGGTAACTGGCTTATCAAATTTACTAAATCACTGTGATGCAGGTTTTCTTGTGGTGGCAAGTAGACACAACACACAGTGATTTTATACGGGACAGCTGTTTGAACGGCTACTGCTTGTAAAGGAGTTATTAGGTTTAGAGAAACAGCATCGATACAGTCACGGGCTAGGATGGCTACGCCACCTCTAGCTCGATCTTCTGTAACGAAGTCCGATCTAAAAACTGAATACTCCCTTAAATGGAAATTATGCGATTCGTGGAGATGTGTCTCCTGTAGACATACAAACATTGGGTACACATCTCGCACGAGTACTTTAAGTTCTTCTATGTGACTCCTAACACCGTTGACGTTCCATTGTATCACTGACTTGTTAATTGCAGACATTTATTAACTCAGCAATGGATTGATCTGACACCCATTGGTGCTCTCTCCTTTCTTGCCTGGGACGTTTTTAGACGTCTCAGGCTTACATTTCTCAGATTCCATATCCATCCGTTCAGGGATGGAATCTGAGGAAGTTTTGGGTTTAGGAGGGGTAGTTTTTACAATCCCTCCTTTGTTAGCATTTTTCTTAATTCCCGGTAACGACGGTGGCGATGTGGTCTGACGTAACACTGGTTTACGTGGTTTTGATTTTTCCAACGTCTTCTGCACAGAAGGTTTATTACCCGTTGATAATATCTTCTGTACAGAAACACAAGGCTCGCTCAGTGATTTATTTCGTGCTCCAATCCCCCCAGTGGAAGGGATAGGTACACGAGGCAAAACACTATCAGTTGCTGCAGGTTGTTCCAAATTCAAAGACGGACCATTTGTGACTAAGCACAAAAGGCGAGACACTTGTTCAGTTAGAGCTTCAATCTTCTTGGACAGCTCAGCACAGTTGGAACAAGACGATTTTGAAGCGGTCAGGGTAGCGGCATAAGTCTTACTGTCTGTCTTTGGCTGAGTTGATCGATAGAGTTTTTTGGCCTCTGGAAACGACAGCTTGTCTTTCGCCATGATGCCTAGGATAGCTTTCTCTTCCTTAAAGGTAGGACAATTGTAGGATCGCGCTGGGTGGTCACCACCACAGTTGGCGCATTTCGGAGAATTAACACAATCCTTATCATCATGGCCTTCAACGCTACATATACCGCATACGTTCTGCTTCGAACACGTAGAGCTGATATGCCCAAATCGCTGGCACTTGAAGCAGCGCCTAGGGTTAGCCACGTATGGTCTTACTGAGAGCCTTTGGTAACCTGCATGTAAATATTCAGGTATTTCCGGTTTGCCGAAGGTAACGATAAAAGAAGCTGTTGCTACCTTTTCTCCTTTGTCCATTTTCATGATAGGGACAACGTCCGTAACTGACTGAGACGACAGTTCGGATTTAATTTCATCAACTGAAATGTACATTAAATCCCTACATGTGATGACCCCCTTTGAGTAATTCAAGGATCTGTGGGGAGCCACAGATACCTTGACCTGGTCAAAGAAAGAGGTCATTTTAGATAGAGCACGGGTTTGTCTCTCGGTGGAAGTCGCAACTAACAGTGTTCCGTTTCTGAGTTTCTTAATAGAGGCTACTGGGCCTCCAGCACAAGCAGTAATAGCTTTGTTAATAAGGAAGGGAGAAACTTTGGAAAGATCTTTCCCTTCTTCGGCACTAGAAACAACTAAATACTTTGCTGATGGCAATGTCTGCGACGTTGCCACCATCAACTTTTTACTCAAATCCTTTTGAATATGATCGTCAGGAGAATCCTGGCGTGTTCTCTTTAAACTAGTCGTATTTGACGGGGTTTTTGAATCCATAAATATTTTTTGCCAGCCATCGTGTCAAGCGTTACGGGCGAGACTATAGGAACGGGTACACCCTTGGATCACAATAAGATCATTTCCAATCCTCAGAACTCTGAGGCCTATAGCTTTTCTCCTTAGCTCGACTGGATGGGCATCAGTCGAGAACTCGTAATACTGTGCACAGGCTCCGACACCCATGCACCGCGGACACTCCCTGACCAAGGACCGAAGCGGCTGGTAGACCAGAAACCGCGCTTACGTCTTCGGCAGAGCAAGCTCACATCAGCGTCCCAGACCAGAGTTTGTCACGCTCTGGACTTTTCAGCACTCCCAACGCGCAACGGTTCTGACCAGTCAAAATTCCCTAAGCGAAGATGTAAGTGTTGAAATGTGTATAGATTGTGTTGGTGTGTGTATGTGTGTGTGTATGTTTTTGAGAGTGGTGTAGTGTTAGGCTAGGGTACCGCGAGGGACGCCAAATCCCTCGTAGGTGCGGCTAGTCCGCACCCCCCTGCGGGTGTCAGAATTTTATTTTATTTACGTATATGTATAATCCTGTATTTATATTCATATTTTTAACACAATATTTTATTCTAGTCTTCATATTGTCAGATTTTTATTTTATTCACGTATATGTATAATCCTGTATTTATAATTATATTTTTAACACAATAAATTTATTCTTATACAAATACACGTTTTACTCTTATTTCATACAACCAAACCAACATCCAACACTCACGACATACTTCTACCACCATCTAACCATACACACAACTGACTACATCGTAGCTCAGTCGCTAGCGTCACACGCCAGCAAACCAAACGTCCACGGTTCGAGTCCCCAATACACATTTATATTTTTTCATCTTCAAAAAATTACGTCAACACCAGAACAAAATGGCCCTCCCGATCCCACATCAGCGCATTCACCAATCAACCACTAGGGGCGGGGCTTAGCTGGTGGTGGGGGTCACTAATACGCCTCTCTCATTGGGGGGATAAAGTATACCCATCTCTACTTTTAATTGTGTGAGATATAAAATTTAAAGAGAATTGAATCCTAAATGAACAAACAGCCGAACTCCGAAAATTGATAAGTACATAGCGCTATAAAACTAACCTTTAGTAAACTTTTAAAATTATAAGGAAATTTAAAATTGTACATTATTAGAAAATCTTGAGATCAAATAATAGTTTAGTAGTAAGAAACCTAATCCAGTTCAAACAGTTTAGGGACCTTTTTGCTTATTCCAAATTTAAGATTTTACATCAGGAAGCTAATTATTAAAACTATTTTCTAAATTTAATCTTGTTTATCAAAAGTTATTTAATTAACCAAAGAGTTAAAAGATATAGCCCATGCATAAAACCCCGAGATATTAAGAGATCTTAGAAAATAGCCTGGGGTATAAAACCTTGTAACTAAAATTAAAAGAATTGAGTTATTGTGTTAAAACTTGTTAAGTTTTATTTTTTTGTTCTGTTTATTGTGTGATTTAAAAAATTGTTATAATACAGACTTTAAATTATTAATGAGTTGCTTTGTGTTACAAAAATATTAATTATAAAAATAATTATGAAGTATTAGAAGCAATAATCTAATAAATATATAATTTTAATAACACTCTAAATCTAAAAAACTATCACCAATTTTTTTTTAAATCTCTGAAATTTTAAAAAGATTCTGGTATCACATTCTGTTCTTTTTCAAGCATTCTTTTATTAATATAATATTCATAATCTAAATGAGAAAATGCTAAAAAAATCTTGGCTTTCATTATTAAAACAATTCTATTCAAACTATGTTCATTTTCTGTTCAAATAAAACTGCTATTTTGCAACAACATTTATTACACACTAAATGTCCACTTGAACAGGAACGCGTTTTAGATGCATCCTAGAGTTAACTTTTTCATTGTGATCTTGGAAAACCTATTAGGATTTTTGAATAATACTTACGCTGTTGAGAAAGTAAAGAATGTTTACATATCACAAGTCTCGCCGATCCCCCACCACCACAGTGAACAAAGCAGCTAGCTTAAACTCTTATCTTAGTGTGTACAAAGTTTTGTTACAATGTGGACATGCTTCTGTGTTCTGTGAATATTTAAACATGAGGGTGTCAACAGAAATACTTGCCAAATGAAAGTGCATGAAGTAATTAGCTTTTCTGATGTATAAAATGTTCAGTTTATCAATATTTACTGTCAAATAAGCCAAATTTAAGGGGTAAATGCAATCAACGACAATGAAAATTGTGTATAATATTTAAGGAAGGAGGATCCAGCATATACAATGAAGACAGAAATGGAAGACCATCCCTCATTACAAACAATTTGAAAGTGAATGTTGAAAAAACATGAAGAAAACCAATGTTACACTTTGAGAAAATTACATTTTTCCCTTAAATTTTTCAGCCTTTACAACTACATAAAATTGTGACAGAGCACCTGAGGTACAAGAAAAAAATCCACTAATTGAGTGCCTAAGATGTTGACAGATTCTCACAAGACGAATGGATGGGAGAAACCTTTATGAATTTCTTACTGAATATGATAAACATGGCAAAAAATTTCTACACTGTTTTGTAATGAGAAATGAAACTTGGGTTTTGTACAAAACACTGAAGACAAAGTACCAATCTATGGAATTGCAACCTTCAAACTCCCCCTCAAAACTCAAGGAAAGAACAAAGTATAAAGACCAGAAAAGTGAAGTCAAATTCCAAGCAGATGAAAATGTGTGATAAAAATTTTGGACAGATTTAAATTATAATTAATTTCTTGTGTTGAATTTCTAATAGCTATAATTTTCAATTAATACATTGCCTCCTATAACATTATATGTGTCTCTATATCATGATCATTATTAATACTGAGAAATTTTAAAAATATAAACTTTCACAATCGTGCCACTATTTTGAAAGAAACATATATACCGAACTGTCAGGTTTGTGACAGTATGTCCCTCGACACCTTCATATTAGAATATTTGAAAAAAATTAATTTGATATACAGTATTTAAGTACACAAAAGCCAAAAAATTCAATAAATAACTTTCAGTTTGGCCTTAGGTCTGAATGGAATAAGGTGAAAGGTGGATGATTTTACAAATAAAATTACAAAAACTCACAGATGTATAGAAACAGTGAAGATATACAATAGGTTACTAGTTAGTAACACATGTCAATTCTACATTTATATAACGTATGATTTGAAATTTCATTAAAAATCTATTAGTGGCGTAGTGGCGTATTTGTTTTCCGATCAGCTTGTTAGTTTTCAACAGCTTTAGGTTTATAATCTGTGGTATTTTAACTGTAAAGTAAGGATGCTATTAAAAAATTCACTGTATCCAATAAATAGAGTTATAAATTATTTTGCAGTAATTTTTAATTGTCTATAAAGGATGAAAATTCTTACCATATTTTTTTAATAATGAAAAAGTCTAATTCATTTTAAATGTATATGTGTGTCTCTTTTTTATATGATAATTGTCTAGTTGTATGCAATTGTGAAAATGTATGAATTCTTCCTTTTATTTCGATAATGGTAGGGGAAAAAATGAATTTTTAAAAGAAAAATGTTGGTAAATATCTGTTATCCAGACGTCATTAATATTGCTAAAAATATTTCAACTTGGTGATGTATAACGTTCTCAGATATATATATATATATATATATATATATATATATATATATATATATATATATATATATATATATATATATATACTAAACCATGCATCCAGTGACCCAAACATTTTGAAACGAAAACAATAATATCCTCATAACATACATACAAGTGATATATCTCACATTTTTTTCTAAAAATAAGCACTATGTACTATGTTGTACTACATTACAATGTAACTAGAAAGTCTCTAGGGTTAAGATAGATTTGATTTGAAAAAATTCTTGTCAGGTTTGTTAACTTATAAGTTGATGTGTTTAAAGTGAAGTTTTAAATGTATTTGGTATAGTATACATGTAAAGCATCTCCACACAGAAAATATGCTTCATGAATGAATTGTTTACCTAGCACATGAGTAACTTTTTATTTATTTTAGAAACCAGATCTACCTGCATGTGATACTTTATAACTATATTGTAATCACTCATTTCACTACAGCTGCATGATGACACTGATAGACGCCTTTGAATTTCATTTTCATAGAGTCCTTTTCTAATTTTATTCAGACTATAATGTTTTTATATTTCTTTTAATGATTTTCTGTCTAAGAAGTTTATTTTATTGTATAGATTCCACAACCTTAAATTTTATGTGTGAGTGTGTTGTTACTTTTTTGGTAATTGTGAGCTATAGCGGCCACCTGAGATATATAATGAAAATTGTTCAATACCACAAGATAAGACGATATGCACAAGAAATTTTTTTTATTTTACTCGGCAAGTTAATTTTTATCAATTTAAAGTTGGGTAAAAAATTCATTGTGAAGCATTAAGTTTTGCATCCGCCAAGGAGCATTGACCTAAACATTAATACATTTAATTATTTAGGTAATGTATAAATTTAAAACCAAATCTATCCTGACTGAAAACTTTTTAGGTATATTTTAATATACATATGCAAAAACCATAAAAATTAAGCCAAAACAGTGTTTCTCAAATATCCACGTGTAAGGTATGCATGACATCACTGTATCATTCCGCAACTGATGCACAACTTAATGCTCCACACTGAATTTTTTACCCAACTTTAAATTGATAAAACATAACTTTCTGAGTAAAATTTAAAAATATTCTTGTTCATATCGTCTTATTTTCTGGTTTTGAACAATTTTCAATATATATCTTAGGTGGCCGCTAAACTCACAATTACCAAGTTCTTTTTAAAATGATGTTAGTTTTTATGAATTTATTTTGGGATATGTAAAACCCATTGTCAACATATATCCAATGGGGTAGCTTGTTATAGTGTATATGATTGTTTGGTTTAGGTGTTAAACAAAATTTCTGCTACTATGCTAGAGAAAGTAGATTTTATTCCTAACCCATCCATTCGATTATATATTTTATTATTCAATAATAATAATAGTTAATATTATATTTAAGCATTCAGTTACTTGACTTATGTTTTTGGGGTTATTTTCAAAGTTGGAGAGTTTGTATTTTATTATTTGGATAGTTTCACATCCAAATAATATTGGTAATCCAATATTATGTTTGGATATATTGGAAAATATATCCAATATATTTGTTAAATACCATATAATATGAATTTAGTGTTTTTGTTTATGTCTCTTTTAAGTAAGTGTCTGATAAATTCATTGAAACTTTTATAATGAATTTATTTTTTAGATCAAGCTCAAGTTTTAGGTTACTAACAATTATATTTTATAGAATGCTGATTTTTAAAATTATAGATCTTAATGGTTTCTTAGTTTTGTTTTTTAATAAGAGGGATTAGATTATCTATTGTATATATTGATATAGGTCTTTGATCCTGCCCCTGGAACGCTTTTAACTCAGTAACTGAATGCCAGCAGGGTTTGCTTTCCTTGTGAATGTCCCACAAGTGCCTACGGGCAACGTATTCATCACCTTATCAAGACCGATTCACCCAAGGTTAACATTTACCTAAGAATATCTTGAATGTCTCAAAGTTTTATATTAAAATAAGGACAGCCAAAGTATAAAGTCTATATAGTAAACATTCGGCACTGACAGAAGTTTGAATATAAGAGAAACAATGATTGGAAAGCTTAAGAGACTGGTATCCACTCGAATTTTCGCTAAACATATAGCCACCAAAATCAAAAGGAAAGCAATCCACAAGAAAAAAGAACACATTTCTTTGAGAAAATCACTAATAAAAATGACAGCATAAAACAATAAATATACCTAATAACAATACGGTACAAGGCAAGAAGAAAATCTTACAGATGAAGCTTTAGAATACAGATAGATTGGAAACCAAACAGATGATCTAAAGAAAGAGATGTTAGACAAAGCTAAAGATGTACCTTGTGTCCAGGAGTTTTCTCTTCCATTAAACATGAAATTTCACAATTATCAAATGGTTAACAAATCAAGAACAACAGCGGGGATGTGGAGGCCTGGTGACACCAGTCCACAAGTCAATATATGTGAAAAAAAATGAAATAGCAATCACACACAAAATGTAATATATAAAAAGAGGGATTCGAGTCGACATTACCTTGACCATATACCATCTCAAGGTGTTTAGGAAGAGACTCTGGACATGATTCCATTCTATTATAATGGGTGATTTTAATAGCAAGTATAAATGCTGAAACAAATTTGCTTACAACAGTATTGGGCAAGTGCTTTTGAAATAGATTTAAAGGCAGGAGCAATTAATATTAATAAATTTGACTACCAGGCTCCTTCGACTTGTTAGATCTATCAATTATTTTGCCATACCTATTGAAGTACACCATTAATTGTAGAGACGTAGAAGACTTGGGAAATGATTACTGTTCAGGATATCTCAACATCCATACGAAGAAGATTAAGGTATGAGTATAAGATTAAGGTATATGAATAGTAAGTCACAGTAGATTCCTAATAAAGCATACAGGGAAAAATTTAAAAAGGCTGCAAAACAATTGACATCCAAAAGAAATCATGGAGGGCAGGAATAGAACACATCTAAATGATTAGTGGAGTGAGGTGCTCAGTTAACTTAGGAGAATCAGGCAACAGGCTAGAAGAAAATGGAAGAAGCACAAGTTAACAATAGAAGAAAGTACTCCTTAACAATAAGGCAAATGCACTGTTCAGAGGAGATGTATTAAGATGCTTTTCAAAATAGTTGTTTTATTGATGAAGGTAACCTGCTACTGGTGTGGATTGCTCAAGGTGCAAGCACATAATTCATCTGTGTAGATTTTTTCCTGGGGAAAAACTAATTTTTGTTATCATCGCCAATCAACAGTAGTAACTAAAGAAAATTATTTTAAATAAAACAACAAAAATTTAAACTAAAACAAAAAATACAAAACAAATATACATTAAACAATATATAAATAGTATTAAAACATAACAATATTAATAAAACAATAAAAAATGTAAGATATTTATGTAACGATAAATATATGTAACAATAAAGTTGAACACTAAACCTAGAACATAAATTAATTTAACAATAAATAAATATCTAAACACAAAAACAAGCAAACATGAATATCTCTACTATAATAATAAATAAACAATTCAAATAATTAAGTTTAAATAGTATATTTAGGTGTTGAAGGAATGCGATGACACGGTCGACTGCCGTTGGATCGTCTTTCAACACAACACCTCCTTTAAACTTCCTTGTATATTAAATATGTTACGGACGAAATATGCTTCAAACCACCACAATCGACCAAAATATGACAGATTGTGATAGTATTTCCACGCAACTGACGTAATGGCGGATCCTCATGGCACATAAGATAATCATGGGCTAGACAACGTGAAGGCGTGTAACCACCACTTCCTCCCTACGTTTTGAACGAATAGAAGACCTCCATGGACGGTATCTTTATTTTCCTCAGGTTATTGTATTGAATACATTGCCATTTGTCATTCCAGGCAACGAGTAATGCTTGCTTTGTAAAACACGTAATCAGAAGACAGGACTCGAGATGTAGTTGATACTAACTTTGTAGCCATTTTCGCCGATCATCCGTCTTTGTGTATTCCACAGTGTCCAGGAATATGAAGTTTGTGAACAGCGCAAAAAATATCATCAATGAAAGGGTTTACGGAGAACAGATCCTGGATAGCCTTTAAAGCATTTTTGGAATCTGATCACAAAAGGTCGTGAGAATAACCAGATTGAACTACAGACAATGCTTTAAGAATGTTCCTCTGTAAAAACACTGCAAATTGAGGGCAATCCGTACGTGTATGTACGTCCACCTCTTTTATACGATGCATAAAACGCACACCTATCACAATTGTCCAGGTTAGACCCATCAGTAAAAATAATTTCACTATTTTGGTGGGATCTATAAATGTCCAAAAACTTCTGGTAGTAGACCACATCAGGAGTTGTTGTGCTTGATATAACTGGACAATGAAAAGTCAATACGTGGTGTTTTTATTATCCATGGAGGTAGGTAGCACAGTGATCGTTTGAACATAGTAGGAAGTTGTAACTCAAGGTTATCCAGTATTTGTAACATTTGTATGCCGTATGGAGCACTTGAACGTTGACGTGTGTCATAATACAGTTCATTAATGTTAAAAACCATGATGAATGCTAAATGATCAGGTTTGCTTCGTAGACCAGACATGTAGGAAATTTATAGCATCTGACGTCGTTTTAAAAGGGCAGATTCCCAGTCTCGAGAAGAAGACTAAGGATTAGGTTGGATCAAAATGCACCAGTAGCAAATCTAACTCCATAGTGGTGGATCGAGAATTTTCAGAACTGTAGGTAGTGCAGATGAATAAGCTAGTCAGCCATAATCTATGCAGGATCTAATGATAGAAACTTATCATGCTAGTTTCTGTCTGCTTCCCAATTTGTAACACTAAAAACTCTTTAACATACTCAATATCTTGTTGCATCTCATCTTCAAATCACACAGATGTGGGATCCATGAGAGACTTTTATCAAATAAAAGACCCAAAAGTCAAACATTATCAATGGTTTGAAGCTGAATCTCATCAAGATAAATTATATGCTTTTGGTGTTTCCTATGACAACTAAATGCTACACATTGGGTCTTCGAAGCAGAGAATTTAAAAAGCCTGTTCATTCCTCTAATCTGTGTATTGGTAACTCCAAAGTTCTTTCTGCTGTTGTCATACTATGAGGAGGTACATAAATACGAAAGTCATCTTCAAAGGCCGAAAAATATACCAGAGATCATATATTAGATTTAATACTATTTACTATTAGATTTAAATAGTGTGACACTTTGCACGCTACCCTGCGGTACACCATTCTCCTGTTTATAACTGTTTGAATATGGGGCTTTAAGACGAACACGGAAAGGCTTATTTAATAGAAAGTTAGCGATGAATGGTAGGATATTCTCTTGTATACTTCATGGTTTTAAAGTGTTCAGAATTCGTCTTTTCCATGCCATATCATATGCCTTCTCAACGTCAAAAAAATCAACAACAATAAGTGTTCGACACAAGAGAAAAGTATGTTTTCAATAGGGGGTTCTAACAAAACCATTTGATTAACAGATGATCAACATTGTCTGAAACCACGCTCTTTGTTGCAAACAAACCCGTTGGTTACTAGGCACAGACTAGACATCGGTTGACCATCTTCTCCAGTAGTTTGCATAAAACGCTTATTAGGGATACAGACCTATAACTACTGGGATTGGTTTTGTCTTTACCTGGTTTTAAATGAAGAATTACTGTTGCTTCTAACCATGCATTGGGAAAAAACTGCTCCTAAAATAAACGATTGTATATGATTGGAATTTACTATTATATACTGCAGTAGTAGAGAGGTTTGTAAATGATGTCCCTAGTACATTAGCAATATCAGGACTGTTGGTGATTAATCTTCCTTCTGGACTCTTCAGCACAATGGCTGGTAACAGAATGAAAGTACCACACACACTGATCATAATTTTCTCTATACAGTGGATGATGGAGTTCATCGGTGTAAAAGGGTGTGGGATAGGCTGTTTGTGACCTATGTAATGGAAAAGGGTGTTAGAATCAAAGTGTGTTTGTGTGTGTGGACATTTAATATATATATATATATATATATATATATATTTTTTTTTTTTGTGTGTGTTGTTTAATGTTTGTATATTTCAAAATTTTCTGTAGACTTTAACTTTCTACTATGGGTTAGTATGGAGAAAGTATTTAAATTAGTCTGGATGTTTGTGTAAGTGTGTTGAGTGTTCTGTTTATGTGTTGTGTAGCTGAATTTCAGACTTAGGTTGTTTATGCCGTTCATGTGTTCTTTGTATCTTGTGTCAAATGATCAAATGGTTTGGCCAATGTAGAAGCTGAGGCAGTCGTTACATGTTATTTTGTATATAGCACATAGGTTTTATTTGTCGGTTTGTTGTTGTAAAGGTTATATGTCTTTTTTAAAGTGTTTGTCTTTTTGTATGATATTTGATAATTAAGTTTCTGAAGGGGGAAGCAATTTTGTGTGTGTGTTAGGCAAGGGTGTTAGTGTTGTATTGCGGTAAATAATGGATACATATTTTATCTGTGTGGCTAGTCAGTATGCCTGTTTGATGTTGTTTATGTTTTTTTTTCTGGAATATGTTGTGTATTATTGTATATTCTTTTGCTGTGCGATGAATTTATTGTATCAAGTTTATTGTCATAATTTTTTTGTTGCAAAGATATATTGATTAAGCAGCGTAGTATATGGTTAAATGCCACCTGTTTGTGTTGTGGACTGTGATTAGATGTGTTGTGTATGACAGTAGTTATCGGTTTCCTATATATTTTCAATTTGTCTTTGGTGTTGAGTTTGGTTATTGTAAGGTCAAGGAAATTTATTTTATTATTATCTTCAAGTTCAAAGTTGAATGTTAGGTTTTGGTGTATGGTATTGATGTACTTCTGTAGTTGTTTGAATTGCCATTCTATAATATTGAAATGTTGTCTGCATATCTGTTATAGTATAAAATTTTTTCTGTTTGTTTGTTATTCTTCCGTAGGATGTATTGTTGTTCAATGTGGTGGGGAACGCAGGGGAGGTGCGAACTAGCTGCACCTACTAAGAGGGGTTTGGCGTCCCTCGCGGCACATACACAATACTAACAACACTTACTTCACTGTTACACACTTTACATGTTCTACAAACACCACATTCACAACACAATCTTTACAAATTAACACTCACATCTTCTCTTTAGGTGATTTTGACTGGTCAGAACCATTGCGCGTTGGGAGTGCTGAAAAGGCCAGAGCTTGACAAACTCTGTTCCGGGACGCTGATGTCCCGCGTGGTTTCTGGTCTACCAGCCACTTCGGTTCTTGGTCAGGGACTGTCCGCGGTGCACAGGTGTTAGAGACTGTGCACAGTATCACGAGTCCTCGACTGATGCCCATCCAGTCAAGCTAAGGAGAAAAGCTATAGGCCTCAGAGTTCTGAGGGTTGGAAATGATCTTAATGTGATCCAAGGGTTTATCCGTTCCTATAGCTTCACCCGTAACACCCGGCACGATGGCTGGTTTAATATATTTCTATGGATAACAAAAATACGTAAAATAGCATTAGTTTAAAGACACGCCAGGTTTCACCTGATAAGCCTAAGGTTGACAAGGGGAGTAAAAAGTTGATGGTGGCAACGTCACAGACTTTGCCATCACTTAAGTATCTAATATTTTCTAGTGCCGAGGAGGGGAAAGATCTCTCGAAAGTTTCTCCTTTCCTTATTAACAAGGCTATTACTGCTTGTGCCGGAGACCCTGTAGCCTCGATTAAAAAATTTTGAAACGGAACACTGCTAGTTGCAACCTCCACCGAGAGACAAACTTGTTCTCTTTCGAAAATGACCTCTTTCTTTGACCAGGTCATGGTATCTGTGGCTCCCCATAGATTATTGGAACTCTTCAAGGGGGGCGTCATTACATGTAGAGATCTTATGAACGTGGCTGTGAATGTAATCAAGTCAGAACTGGCTTCTCAGCCCATAACGGATGTTGTACCAATAATGAAGACAGAAAATGGTGTTAAAGTTGCAACAGCTTCCTTTATTTTGATATTTGGAAAACCGGATTTACCTGAATACATTTATGCGGGTTCCAAAGGCTATCAGTAAGGCCATATGTGGCTAACCCGCGGCGGTGTTTTAAGTGCCAACGTTTCGGGCACATTAGTTCTTCTTGTTCGAAGCAGGGCATATGTGGTCAGTGTAGTGTCGAAGGTCATGAAGAGAAGGAGTGCACCAATTCTCCAAAGTGGCCCAACTGCGGTGGTGAACACCCAGCGCGATCTCTTAATTGTTCTACCTTTAAAGAAGAGAAGACTATCCTGAGCATCATGGCCAAAGAGAAAATAGGGTTTACAGAAGCAAGAATGCTATTTAGATCTACTCTATCGAAAATCGAATGCTACAACTTTGACCACTGCAAAGTCGTCCTGCTCGAATTGTGCTGACCTGGGAAAGAAAATAGAAAATTTAATTGACCAAGTATCACTTTTACTTTCTATAGTAACAAGTGGTCCAGTTTTTATTAGTAGAGAACCTGCAACGTCATCAACTGACTTGCCTCTTTTACTAAGATCTTCTACTGGAGGGCTTGGTGCACGAAGCAGGTCGTTAACTGATTCAGGTATCTCTGCTAAAAAGCCACCTGGCAATAACCCCAAGGTTGCAAATAAGGATTCAGAGAAACATGTTACAGTAGCAAGTAAATCGGCACCGCAGTAACAGCTGCCAAAAAAAGTAATATTTCAAAATGAGGGCATGTTAAAATTATCCCTCCAAAATCAAAAACTTCCTCCGATTCCATCCCTGAACAGGCGAATATGAAATTGGAGGAATCTAAGCGGGACGTCTATTAACACTCCAGGAAAAAAAGTGGAGAGTTCCAATGGGTGTCAGATTAATCCATTGCTAAGTTGATAAATGTAGGAGTCATTTAGAAGATCTTAAAGTACTTGTGCGAGATGTGTATCCAATGTTTGTATGTCTACAGGAGACACATCGCCACGAATCGCAAAATTTCCATGTTAGGGAGTATTCAGTTTTTAGATCAGACTTTGTTACAGAAGACCGAGCTAGAGGTGGCGTAGCTATCCTAACCCTTGACTATATCGATGCTGATTCTCTAAACTTAATTACCCCTTTACAAGCAGTAGCAGTTCAAACAGCTGTTCTGTATAAAATCACCGTGTGTTGCGTCTACTTGCCTCCACAAGAAAACCTGCAACACAGTGATTTAGTGAATTAGATAAGCCAGTTATCAACTCCGTTCTAATTGGTAGGAGATTTTAATGCCCACCATTTGTCTTGGGGATCTCCAACCTGCAACCTTCAAGGACAACTAGTGGAGAGTGTAAGAATGGAACTGGACTTATGCATGCTAAATGACGGTTTGCCGATTCATTTAGCAGCATCTACTTTTGGATGGACAGCTGTTGACCTATCGATCTGCAGCCCTCAATTAGCTACTAGATGCACATGGTCGGTACTCAATGATTTGTGTGGAAGTGACCATGTACCTGTTGAGATCAATTTATCTGACTCCCAACCCAGTTATGCTCGAAATTCCCGTTGGATTTTGCGAAAAGCCAACTGGGACTCTAATTTGAATTACCTTGTATCACTTGACATGGACTATACGACACCCATTGATGAAACACTTGAAAGTTTTACGAAAGCTATTTTAAATGCCGCTGTAGAGACCATACCGAAAACCTCTGCGCATCCACGCCGACCGCCTGTGCCGTGGTGGAACGATGAATGCACAGAAATCCTCCGTTTCCGACAAAGAGCGCTAAGGAGATTTAAGCGAAACCCAACACATGACCGCCTTCAGGAATATAAAATACTCCGTGCGAAAGCACGGAGAATATTTAGGCTGAATAGAAAGAACTCGTGGGACCAGTACATTAGCACAATTAGCCGAACTACCCCGCCCTCCATAGTGTGGAGGAAATTAAGATCAGTTTGTGGCACTTCCATTCCATTGCCAGCCATTGGGCTAAAACATCTGGATGGAAGATTGATCACAGACAGTGGTAATATTGCGGATGTACGTGCAAAATCATTTCTAACTTTTCTGCTACTACAGCCTACAACAGATTATTCCAGAAGTATAAACTGAAGGAAGAAACAATACTGATTACTGTTGGGTTGTATGAGGACTCTCCTTTGAACACGCTTTTCTCTATAGGGGAATTGGAGTCAGCTCTTGCATCAACGAAGGATTCTGCACCAGGTCCTGATTTCATTGTGTACTCCATGCTGAAACATCTACCATCATCGGCGAAACTTGTCCTCCTCCCGAATATAAAATCGTTTATTCGTGGAGCGCTCTTTCCCTGATGCATGGTTAGAATCGATTGTAATTACTCTTTTGAATCTAGGTAAAAACCAATCCCAGTAGTTACCAGCCTATATCTCTAACAAGCGTCTTGTGCAAACTACTGAAGAAGATGGTCAACCGCCGTCTTGTCTGGTACCTAGAAACCAATGACCTTATTTGCAACGAACAGTGTAGTTTCAGGCAAGGACGATCATCCGTTGACCAATTGGTTTTGTTAGAATCTACTATTTAAAATGCTTTCTCTTGCGTCAAACACTCGTTGCGGTTTTCTTCGGCCTTGAGAAGGCATACGATATGGCATGGAAAAGAGGAATTCTGAACACTTTAAAAAAAATGGGGTATACAAGGGAATATCCTAGCATTCATCGCTAACTTTCTAGCAAATAGATCTTTCCGCATTCGTCTTGGAGGCACATTTTCAAACAGTTATAAACAGGAGAATGGTGTACCAAAGGGCAGCGTGCTGAGCGTCACGCTATTTGCAGTTGCAATAAATAGTATCACGAGTTATATACGATCTCCGGTACACTGTTCATTCTTTGTAGATGATATTTGTATATATGTGCTTGCTCGTAGTATGGCAACTGCGGAAAGATCTTTGCAGTTAGCAAGCAGATTAGAGAAATGGTCAAGAACTACAGGTTTTAAACTCTCTGCCTCGAAGACTCAATGTGTAGCATTTAGTCGTCGTAGGCAACACCAGGAGTCGATCCTTTATCTTGATGGGATTCAGCTTCAAACTACGGATAGTGTTTGATTTGTAGGTCTTTTATTTGATAAAAGACTCTCATGGATCCCACATGTTCGAGATTTGAAGGTAAGATGCAACAAGAAATTGGATATGTTAAGAGTCCTTAGTGGTACGAATTGGGGAGCAGACAGAACTAATATGCTTCGCTTTTATCGCGCAGTCGTTAGATCATGACAGCCATAGCTGTCAAGCCTATTCATCCGCACGACTTACAGTTCTGAAAACTCTCGATGCTGTCCACCACTCTGGACTTGTACTTGCTACTGGTGCATTTAGAACTAGCCCAATCCCTAGTCTTTTTGTCGAGGCTGGAGAACCCGCTCTTTGAAGACGACGGCAGATGCTACAAATATCTTATATATCTGGTCTTCGAAGCAAACCTAAGCATCCGGCATTTAATGTAGTGTCTAATAACAACTACGAACCATGTTATAATGAACATGAATGTTCGACAGCTCCGTTCGGTATTCGGACATGCATAATTGATAACTTAGAGTTGGAACTTCCTACTATGTTTGAACAGTCGATGTGCTATCTACCTCCATGGATAATAAAATCGCCCTGCTTTGACTATTGTTGTTTTAAATATTGTTATTTATTATTTACTGTAGTTGTTCTTTGTTGTTATTTTGTTATTTATAGTTTTATATTTTTTATTGTTATAGATTTATTGTTGTTTTTTGTTATTTATTATGTTTTTTTTGTTTTGTAATTTTTGTTTTATTTAAATTTATTTTGTTTTATTTAAAATATTGCGTTTAGTGTTAGATTTTGATTGGCGAAGATAACCACAGTGGGTTTTTTGCCAGGGAAAAAAACAAAACAAAAAAAATGGAATATTTCGCCAGGACACCTGAGATGGGTTAACCCATCAGCAGGCCATCTCTTGTGTATAGAATTTGTATTAATATGTGAAGTAATTTTGCGTTGTGATGCTTTCTTGGGTGAGTTTTTTTTTGTGGCGTTTTGTTTATTGAGAGGATGTTTTCTACTACTTGTAGTGTTTCTTCAATGGGTACATTGGTGTATAAGTTTTTTATGTCGAATGACGCCATGTGGGGAAGTAGTATGGTATATGGATGTCTTTAATTTTCTAGATCAGGTTAATATTATTGTGTATTGATTTGTGATGGTTGAACTTTATGTTGTTTCTGATAAGTATGTCTATGTATTTTGCTAGCTTATGTATGGTTGATAAGTATTCTATATTAGCAAATTATACTACTCTAAGGCGAATTCATGTGTTTTGTTTGTGGATTCTTGTTTACGCATTAAGTATGGGTGCTGCGGGTTTTATTTGTTTGTGGTTCAGTAGGCTATTGTAATAACATTTGTCACAAGTATATTTGATAACAATAACCAACAGAGTAGTCACAATTAACAGAACTACCTCATTGAACTCACTGTATTATGATCATAAGTGTTTACTAAACGATATGTAGGCCTAGTAGTAAATTATTTTAATTCTATAACAATACAACTACAATGCAATTCAGGCACATTGAAATCATCACTTTAAAATTTATTTCCTTTTTTATAATAACACAAGACAAACTAATTATGTCACTAAGGGAAACAACTACCCAGTAGAAATAAGGAAACTAGTTTTAGAAAAAAGAAAGGCAAGAAGAAGATGGCAACAGTTCAGAGATCTAGTAGACAAAACCATTTTAAATAACAAGAGTAAAAAAATAAAGAGGTTAATCCAGAAACTCAAACAGAATTCTGTAAACTTTTATTTGGAGCATATGTATGCAACGAAGGAAACAAATTATTTCCTTTGTAGAGCTACCAGAAAAATCAAGAGGCCAATTATTTCAGTATCTCCAACCAGGAAAGGCAATGGCCGTTGGGCAAGAAATGATAGGCAAAAAGCAGACTTCTTTGCAGAACACTTAGCAGAAATATTCCAGCCCAACATAATGATAAACAATTATGATTTGGATGATAGTATCAATATAATCTGTGAAGAAATACCACTGGCAACTATAAAGTAGGTGAATCAAGAAATTCGGATAAATCTTAATTCCAAAAAAGCCCCAGGATTTGATCTCATCACCGGACAAATATTGAAAGAGCTCCCAAGAAAAGGAGTAGTCATGCTTAATTATCTTATTAATGCAGCATTTAGACTTAAATATGTGCCAGATATCTGGAAGGTAGCAGAAGTTGTAATGTTACCAAAACCAGGAAAATCGCCTAATGATATTAAGTAATATAGACCGATATCCTTACTTCCTAGAATTTCTAAGCTATTCAAAAAGCTCTTACTGAAAAGGCTTAAAACAGTCATAGAGAAAAATGATCTGATTTCAGAATACCAGTTTGGATTCAGAGAAAAACATTCCACTATAAATCAAGTCCATAGAATAACGGATATAATAGAAAGAGCCTTAGAAGATAAACAGATTTGCACTGCGCTATTTCTAGATGTAGCCCAAGCCTTTGATAAGGTGTGGCATGACAGCCTGATCCATACATTAAATAAGATGCTCTCAAAGAAATAGGTTTCATTGTTAACGTCATATATAACAGGCAGAACATTCAGAATCAAACAGGAAGGAGAATATTCCGAAATTAAGGAAATCAAAGTAGGAGTACCCCAAGTAGTGTACTGGGTCCAGTACTCTACCTACTTTACACCTGTGATATTCCAACCACCCCAGCAGTAACCATAGCAATGTTTGCAGATGACACAGTATTGTTAGCAATTGACAAAGATATATACATCTACGGACAAAGTCCAGAGAGCAACAAATAAACTCCTAGAATGGACTGATAAATGGAAAATCAAACTGAATGAAGTGAAGTCAGTCCACATCAACTTCACAAATAAGGTACTGAAAGAGCCTCCGTTAATGGATGTTAACGGAATCATCATCCCTTATGAAAAATGCAGCTAAACATATAAGTATGAACCTAGATGCTAAACTAAGATGGAAACACCTTATCAAGAAAAAGTAGGAGGAAATAAATATCAAATACCATAAGCACTATTGGCTCTTGGGTAGAGATTCAAACCTCTCAGAAAATAAAAACTACAATCAGATTTTGAAACCAGTTTGGATGTATGACAGTGAACTGCGAGGATGTGTAAAGGAATCTAATATAGAAATTCTCCAATTTTCCAAAATAAAGTAATGAGAAATATGGTTAATGCCCCTTGAGAGGGTCAAGGGAAACTTTAGAATGATTCAGTAATAGCAAAGAAACACACAATTCAGCTGCCACTAGACCACTAATTGTAAATGTAGTACTAGCCCTATTTTTAGCACTAACTGAATACATGAAATAGTTATTGTCAAGAACCCCTTCACCACACCTCTTAGCAGCCTAAATATCACAATTATTAACAGCTAAGAAATAAATGATAAAAAATTTTAGTGTAACTAAATCCTTTTTGAAATCCGAACAGGCTCCTACCATAGTTAGTCTATATTTGAGGGGTTCTCATGTATTTAACTAAATTAAGGTAATATTTCCATTATAATGGTATAATAGAAGGTATGCATACTGTCACACTACAGTTTTCTGTAACCTGTATTTTAATTGATTGTAAAACATATACTTATAACATAATCAAGGATATTGTACTTTATCTCAACAACTTTAACTTAATTAATGTCAAGATTAATATAAGATAGTTTAAGCTCATCACTGATGATGGTGAAATGGTCGCTGAAACTAATCTTAACAATAAGGTAGTGATTAATGAGAGATGTGATGTAATTTTTTAATACACACTTTTGTAATTGTATATTATATCAACCATTACACTTCTTAATTTTTATTTCTTATTGTTTTATTAATTTTGTTATAAATTTGCTGTTTTATTTGGTTTTTGTTTGCTTTTCAAGGCATCTATACACTTTTAATCTAAGTATTTTACATAAAAATTTCAAATTTTCTGAATATCAGAATACTTTGAATCGCTATTGATAGTTGTTTTTTTTAAAAATTTAAAATACTTAAATAAAATATTTTTAAATTGTTAAAATACCAACTTCTATTCTAAATTGTTTATAAAAATGTATGAGAATATTTAATTCATTCTATCCCACAAAGTCTTTAAAAAATTTTAATTCAAACCACTTGCTAATTACTTTGTATTTAATCCATCCTCAGTCTAAACACCTCTCTTAAGACTTGTAGTTCTGAGAGTAGATTTAGAAGTAACTTAAAACCTAATAGTTTTTTATTATAATTTGTATTTTTAAAAAAATTTTAGAAACATGGCCTCAACAAAGTTCCTGAATACTCCTTAAGTCCAAAAAATTATAATTGTTGTGTTTAACCACATCTCCTACTAATGTGGGTAGATAGCTACTTCAGAAGGGAAGAGAATGTATTAATTTAGGTGTAATGATAAACAGTAGCTGCTGCTCATTGTAATCATATTGTCAGAAGCATATTTGATAACAATAACCGACGGCATAATCACGATGTACACAAGTGCGGCATTGAACTCACTGTAATACTGTCACAAGTGTTTACTGAACAATATGTAGACCTAGCATTGCAGTAGGTCATTTTAATTCTGTAACACTACAACTACAATGAAATTCAGGCATTTGGATATCATGACTGATTACTTACCAAATTTTCCAACTCCAGACAGTTTTATGTACTGTAGAAATGTTTTATAACTAGGTATTCTACTTGTTATATTTTGTGGGCATACTTCACATCAGATTTGTATATTCCATTTAAAATTTTTTAAAACAATAACTGAATTTAGCATAACTTTAAATAATTATTGAACTATGTAAAAACTTCGTAAGACAGTTAAACAAATAAAACTTCACCATGAAATGCTTCAATTTTATTTACACTTTCAAATTTATTTACTTTTTCACACACAAAATCCTAAATATGAGATTTTCTGTAATGTTCCAATAAAATATTATTGATAAATTATTCATATTCTTAATGTTTGTTGAAATTTTCTGCTTTTTGATAAACAAACTGCTATAGGATCTCAAGAGCTTGGTGAACTTCCTGCTTAGATCTTTATGGTACACATTTGTCACTTTCATCGACATCAGTAACCCTTGATGTTGAAGCAACTGTCTTATAAATGCCATCTTCTGCCATTCCTGCTGTTGTTTCAATGCTATTGTCAACTTCCATTCACACAGTGTATTCTTTTAAAGACAAATTAAAAGGCTTCAAGTTCTCTTCTGATTTTCTCAGTTGTAGATTAGTATTCATTTGCTTTAATAACAAACCCACCTTTTCTAAAGTAATTTATCACAGTTTTTTTTCAAAAACTTGATTCCAAGATTTTGCTACAAGATAAATAGCATCGAGTAAAGAATTTTTTTTAAGCAATCCATTTGAGGAAAGGGTGTGAAATTCATCCATATTTTCTATTATTCTAGAACGCATCTCTCTTCAGTAAAAGCTTTCAGATTTTTTATTATGCCTTGGTCACATGGCTGAATAAGTGATGTAGTATTGGCCAGTAGGTAAATCATTTTGATATGTTGCAGTGTAGTGTTTACGTCTTTATATGCAGTATAGCTGTCCATTAGAAGAACAATGTTGTGTTTCAGCCTGGGATCCCATTTAGTCAGCCATTCATTAAAAATGTTTGATTCATCCAAGCATTGGAGTTTGAATGATATTCAACTGGTAGCTTTTTATACCTTCGCTTTATACAGTAACGATTTTTACATTTCCTGATGATTAAAAGTTTTTATCCAACCATGTTAACACAACACAAAACAGTTATATGTTGTTTAACTAGCACTATCATTTTTCAATAGATAAGGATGTTTGAGTAAAATACGATAAAAAGCTCTTGAATTTTGTAGTCCTGTATGTTTGGTGAAACTTACTAATCACTTTTACATTAGTTTATGACAATTCAAACATTAAATTTCGTAAATTTATAAAAACTTACAGTAAGTCGGGTTTTGTCTCCATTGTATACACCACTAAGAGAATACTCAGGCCATTCGTATTCTAATTAGTTCTCATCTCCAACAAAATCAGAATCTTTTTTTTCAACAAGTGTTTTTTATAACCATTGTTTTCTCTTTACTTCCATCGATTAAACCATCCATTTGTGGCTTTAAAATGCTCCTTTCATACTTTTTTGCAAGGTCTTCGGCTTTTTGGCGCATTGATAAACTTTTTTGTAAACATTTTAACCCATAATTTCAAAAACTAATTCCACTTGTGGATCCCTCCCAGAGCGATTTCTTTTGCTGTCTACATTTTCATTACACTTTGATGATGACAAAATGGAGTCTTTTTTTTATAAATTATACATTAGAGAGGTTGTGAAACGTCAAGTTAAGAGACATATAGCATCGTGTTTGGTAATTTACTGTATCTAGCAAGTTAATCTTCTCTTCAAGACTTAAATCACATTGTTTTGAGACTCAAACATCTTGTTACTCTTTGAAACTTCAAGTTACACCAAACTTTATGAAACAAATGACGAAAGATCTTCCAAAATTAAATTACATAAAATCACTCTGAAATCATAAATATATATGAAAACAAAGAAATAAACTGTGCAGTAGTTACAGGAACAAATGACGTACAAATAACTACTCCACATTTTATGGAATCAGCTTTCCACATTAATAATTTCTGTAACTGAATTATATTTTGTGTTCTATAATACTATAAAAACTTGTTTATTAATTACTCACTTACTAGTTTTAATCCAGTATAATATTGTGGGCAAATTATCTTATTCCTTCCATATTAGTTATAATAAAGAAATTGATATTTTTTTGTAGATCTCAAGGAAATGTCTGGAGAGAATGAGAAAGTAATTCTAGTAACTGGAGGGACAGGACTAGTTGGACAAGCTATTAAAAAAATTATTGAAAGTGAAGAATACAGGAAAGGTGAAAAATGGATATTTGTCGGCTCTAAAGATGCTGATTTGACGTAAGTTTTTATTACAATAAAAATGTATCTATGTAATAAAATTAATATAAAAAATACACTTGTATATAAATATTTGAACCCATGTTTAATGTTTTAGAAGCCTAAACAGAATAAAATAATTTGTATATTATTTTGTTTTACTACTTTGTTTGGTCATCCAAAAGTAAAAGTTAACAGAATTCACTCAATGTTTATTTTATTCTGATAAGTTGACACCATCAAGGGAAAGCCACAGAGCTTGTAATATTTTAAATTCTGTGGGGAAAATTTGTAAGTGATTTTTAAATCTTATCTATATGGTAAATAAAAAGGTTTTAAATCCTCAAAACCTTATATGATTGTGGCAACAATCATATAAAGTAATAACCTCGACATTTATTATTTCGAAAAGGCTATATACTTTAAAATACATTTTTTAAAGTTTTATGATAAAAATTAGCAGAGATTGTTGAATTCACTGAATAAATCATAAGTAATTGTTAAGTAACTGAGTGAAAACTATTAAATTAATGCTGATGCATTTTAAAAATATTATTTCATTGACGAAGCCATCCCGCTCTAGGGGAGTTTACTTTGTCAATGAAACAATTGTTTCAAAACGTGTCAGCAAGTAGTTTTCATTAAGTTACTCAATAATTACTTATGATAAATTTCTCAAATAAACTTCATAAATGTATTATTAATTTCAAGCAGTTTTAATAAATTCTAACTCGCATTCTAATAATTCTGATTCCTCGAAGTACATACAAAGAAATAAGTATAATAATAGTATGTCTAATATTTGTATCTAAGTTGGGTTCCTAATTTATTAGCAATACAGACAGAATCTGAGAAATTTCATTCAGGTTGAATTTGAGAATGAAATTTTTGATAGGTATTAGCTTTAGAGGGTTGTCACAGACTTCTCCATTTTTAAAAAAAGTCAATCTCTTGTGTGACTTTATGTCAGTAATATTTACTTCTTATTAATTTATTCTGTTATATTATTAAATTTTGCCCAATTTTTCATTTCATATTTTCTGTGGAAAGACATGCCATATGTTCTATGGTAACAATACTAAATCGTCCTACTGAAAAAATGTTTACCATTCACAGTAATTTTTCCCAAATTGTTTTTAGAAAATTTATTATATTTTCTCTTAATCTACACATTATTCCTTTTACAGCAGTAAATGCCTTTGAATTTGAAATCTGCTCATTACGTGATATTTTTTACTGTTCTTAAAAAAGAATATTAATTTTTCACTTGTACATTAATTAAGTACAGTGAAACCTGTCTTAGACGGACCCTGTGTTAGGCGGAATCCCGTCTGTCGCGGAAAACCTTAAAAGTCCTGACTGTCGCCTATTTAATTTACCTGGTTAATAACCTTCATAAGCCGGAAACTGTTTAATGCGGAAGCGGAATAAGCAAAAGGATGAGTGATACGTATTTGCTACGTCTTAGTTCTGCATAAGCCGGAAAATCTGATCATATACATGCTGTAAAATATAAAGTTACAATGACTTCCGTTTAGATAAAATACAGTTTATAATATATTATTTTACCATAACAAAACTCACAGATAGGTCTGCTTAATTGTAACGGATTGTATTTATTTCGGAGAATTCTGTAACAACGTTAAGGATTGCTGATATGCACAAGATAACGCAATGGTATACAAACATCCATAATTTACGATAGGCTATGTGTCAGCACTCGTTTCCTTCAAGATAATGCAATGAATGGTTTACAAACATCCACGGCCAGACATATTGATTGACATATTGAAAGGTGAGAGACCGCTTCATTTTAAAAGGCAAAAAACATACGCAAATAGAAGAAAAAGAAGAAATTGAAGACGGACCAGTCGTAGAAAACAAAATAAAAACATTTGGCGAGGCTTTAATGAAAATTTGTGAGTTAGAAGATTTCGTGGTACGTATTAACAGCCCGGAAATGCGTCACCATTTGTTACAACTAAAAACAATAACTGAAACACAAGCAAGTGAAACTAACCTTTTAAAACAAAAATCAATGCTAGATTTTTTCAAGCCTACTTGATTTTCTTTTATTTTAACGTAAGCCTACTATGTACAGTATTTAGCCTAAATACAGTATGAGGAAAAATATAGTTTTTAATAAATTGCATCATTAATCCATAAATTTTGTTGACAAGTGTATAAGTGTTTTAGTTTTATAGTTTTAGTGTTTTCTATTAAAAATGTTTTGTGGAGAAGGATAAAAAGATGCTGCATTAAAAGGTAAGATTTTTATTATGTAATGTAGGTTTTAACAATTTTGGTGTTGGTACAGCGCCATACAGCTGATCAGTAGAAATAATAGTCTTATAGCTAAGAATCCCCACGGCCTACCCTCACCCCAACGCTAAAAATAGACTCGGCAAACGTTTCGTGATGTTACCATCATACAGTACACTACTACTGTATAAGCCGGAAACCTGTCTTAGACGGAAAAAAATGCCGGTCCCAATGGATTCCGGCTTAAACATGTTTCACTGTACATTTGTTTGCCTCTTGTAACATTAAAATGTTTCCTTTATTGAATGGAATACCTCCATTCTCTAGGTCATATCATGTTGATACCTCAATAGTGATCTCTATTCTCAAATAGTGATGTTGATCATTTTTGAATCTAGGGGTAAATTTTTTGCTGTAACTAGTGGTTGGTAGTAAATATTACATTAAGTGGTTAATACCCTTTATGCACATACAATGACATGCTGTCAATCAAATAGCAACAGTACAAATGTCTTATAGTCATATCAAAAGATCAATTTTTGTGATATTTTAAATTTTGCTTTGATAATAATAGAAGTCTGCGCAATTAGTTGATCAGTGAGCAATGTCAGAATTAGACTATGAGAAATAACTCTGTTGGCTTGCAGAAACCAAAAACGACAATGAAAGTGTTTTAGGAGTATGTGGGTAAAGAAGTGAATAATTTAATTGAAGGAAAACATGATCCTGAAAGTGACAAAAACAGGTATAGTGATTCAGAAAATAGTTATCGTGAAGACAGAATACCTTCTAAATACATTCTAAAATTATATTCAATCACATCTCTTTTCTATAATACACATATTATTTTATAAATAGTCTGCAGTTAGTCAAAATAAGCAGATAAGTATAAATATTACGTAGGACTAGTAGGATATATCCATGTCTAAAATATGTGTGATCTATTTTAAAAATTCAATTCTATATATAATAATTAAGCCAAAACAGAAATTGAAACATACACAGAACTCGGTATCTTAAAATATTTAAAGACATTTGAATTACAATATGCCCTTTCTTGAAATAAAAATTCATCATGCCGTTATTTCTCCTATTCTCAGTACCAGTGGATCCTTTATGCCTTTCCATAGTCCTATGAAGTTTTATATTCCCGTCATTATCCTTTTAAGGGATGAAATCTTCTTGTAATTCAGGTATATCTTCCACACAAGTTCTATAATCCAGCCCATATCCTTTACTATATATTTTTATGTCCCTACCTTGATCTAACCTAAATTTACAATTAATTCGTATTGTTAATAGTCGACAGTAGTAAATCTGTCGATTGTTGCTAGTTTAATTTTTAGTAATAGTTTCAGATGTTTTTGCATTGAGGGTAATCATATATAAAAAGAATTGTGGCTTAATCTTTGAGAGTTTACATTGTATTTTTTGTTTTAATTGAGACATTTGATGTTTTAGTAAACATCTTTTTTCCTTATAAACAATTTTGACCTGGCTTGTGAGTTAAGGTTATAAACGCAGTAAATATACACAACTCACAATTATAATGTGTTTATATCATTTTCCCTTGTTCTGTTTCCAATGAAATGAAGAATTTTATTATTTTAAAATACTTTATAAAACAACTTTTCATGTCCAGATAAAGTTAAAAAGGAAGGAACCACCTCTTTCATGATAACTTCAGATGAACCACTTACATTACTGGTCTCAAGAGCCTCAACATCTTGGATTTAAAGTGTTTTCCAAACTCTCAAAGATCATTTTAATATATGTCAATGTTCAACAGCTCCATTTTCTATAAAAGTTTGCTAATTATGAACTACCTAGATTTCTAACTGGCAATTGCATTTGAGTGATCAGTGGGATATTTTCCTCAATGGATGATGAAAATAGTACATTATGATGTCTTCTTGCCAAGCTATATAAAGCATAACACTTGTTAAGTACAGATTTCAATTCTAACTTAGCACTATTCCCAGTGATTAAAATACTGCACTGAATGAATCAATACCTATAAAAGTCTTTCAGATGCATATAAGAAATAGATTGCCTAGTTATATCCTGTATGCAGTTTTCCGAAAAAAAAAAATTGTGAGAGCTGTTCACCAGAACACATAACTATTTTGGGCTATAGCCTTTAGTGTGCTTTTTCCAGACTCTCTGCTAGATGGACATATGTCATAACCGTCGTTTTAACCTAACAATTTTTGTCAAACAAACTCGCCTTTGTTTTAGACTTACAGTGATATTACCAGTGACTAATAATCCTTGTGAAAGTGATTCCAGTGACTACAATGTTTACTCTTCAATTTGTACAACATAGTAAGGTTACATATTGACATTCAGCTACTCTAAAGGGAATGCAACCTCTTCGGGTGAGTTGAGTAAACTACTCACTGTGATATTTTCTATGTATATTTCAGCAGTAGCGACCTGCTTATAACTTGCTTGGTCCTTCAGAAAGAGTAAATCAAACAGCCAGTTGCAAAAACTTATGGTATTTAGTACTAGAAGTGTCTGAAAATGCAGGACCTCCACCATGATGAGATAATTTAAAACTGGACAATGGGTGTTATATGTGGATTTTATTTATCATTACTCGCCTTTTCCCACAGATTACCCTTATATTATAGTGTTTTTAGAGGAGAACTTATAACTATTCTTAAATATTTAACAATAATTGAAATTACATCTCTGCATTACATTGCTTGTTCCAAATCAATAAGCCTGTGTTGGATATTTACTGTAAGAAATCTGTAGTCAGAGACATTCCATAACATGTTGGATATATTATTTGTGAAAAATTCTGTGTAGCAGGTAGACATTCATTTTCACCTCAGTTGAAAACAGGTCATCAGGTGGTCCAAGGTAACAGGGGATCTAAAAAGTGCAGTTTTTTCTCTCCTTTTTTTTCTTTCATTTGGTTATTCTGACTTTGGGAGGCTTTCGCCAGTATTGTTGATCATTTAGCACTACTCAGGTGACACGTACAGCTTAAAGAAAGTATGCTGCGGACACGATCAACTTTGTCACCCATCCCAAAGGTTTACAAACATAATAATTCAATTACCAATAAACAAAATGAAGAATCTAATAAACCCATTAAAAAAGTGGCCAAAGAGTCTTTCTCAGATTATGAAATTGCTGAAGCATTTAATATCCACTACAAATAAATCCATACGCTTTCCAGGGAGAACAACAAACTGAATAAAGTGGAGGCAAAATATGTGATAAGACAGAACCGAAGAACAGGGTCAGGCCTCTTTGACAAGGAATTCAGTCAGACAAAACTGAAGAAAGCTATCAATAAACTTAAAGATAAAAAATCACCTGGAGGAGACAATGTCCATGCTGAATTTATAAAGCACCTTGGAAAAAAGCATGTTGCTAAATATTTTTAATATTAAGGAAAAGTCCTATAATGTGTTTGAGCAGTTTGAGAATAGAACACTCCCGAGAAATACATCTGTTGCTAACTTCAGACTGGCTACAGGGCATGACTGTCTCAACGGACATCTCAGCAGAATGAAAATATTAGAATCCAACAGGTGCACAATATGTCAATGCCAAACATCTTTTATGGACAAGGCATATATACCTCCTGGTCTGCAGTGGACTAGATAAGGAAAGACACTGCATATACACTTACAACAGTTTCTCTTAAAATAATTCAAATGTGATGCAATGGCTTGCTGACTGGTTTTGGGATATTTTTCACTGTATTTTCAAACTACACATTTTTCACAAAATGACACTACAGCTCTCTTCATTTTATGTACAGTACGTATGGTAATTAACTTGGCACAACTGAACAGTCGTTAACTTCGTAATTGATGGATAACTGAATAGTCGGTTAGTGAATTAGGTCTAGTGCTCGAGGTTTTTCTTTGTCCCAAGGGTAGTTATACTCTTTCTTTATCAGCACTTGGAAACTTTCTCTGTATCTTCAAGAGAGTTGGAAATAGTGCATAACTGTAATACTTATTTATCTCTTCCTCTGCTGCCAGTGGAATTATTGTATTCTAGGAATTTCATTACTTGCTAAAAATTTGTAAAAATATCGAACTACTTTACTAACTAGCTTCATTGCCACTAAACTAACTGAAATTATACCAAGGTTTCTCATCCATTTAATACAGGGGAAAATCTTTTCACTATATTTCTTGACACTATATCGAAGGTTGATGGTAGTTTAGTTTGATGGACCTGAGGTTGAGTGTTTCCATGCCGCATCTGTTTCCTGTGGGGGTCACAAGGGATAGACGTTCTCGGGATTCATGCCTTTAGTATTTCCAATTTGCTACTTTTTACTTGTCCACGCTTTTTTCCTGCCACATTTAGCAAAAGGCAGAACACATAGTACCACACAGCAATCCTATACATCTGGCCATTCCATTGTTGTCAAAGAAGAAGTGTGAGTTTCACCTCAGAAATATGTTTGTGTTTTTGATCCTGGATCTATATCATTGGCAACATCAATACCTCGACATCATGATGGCTACTCAGATGTATGGCCAAATCAAACGGTAATATTGCCAAGCTATCTTTATATGATGTCACCAATATTGTTGGGTTTCGGTTTCATGCAATGCTGATGGGAAATACATTGTCAGTAAACAACCCCTGGGAAAATGTTTCTCATCTAAATGCCCCTTGGAAGAGTAGTTTAGGGCCTATATATAATAAGTTGAATTCATATATCAGTTTCTTTTTTAAAAAATGAGAATTTTTTCACTTATTCTTAAAATTCTTCAACCTTCTAGAACTTTTAGAACCGCATGTAAGGTTAGCTTTATGATTTACTGTTTTCCCTTGATTGATATTTGTTTTGCAGTGTTTATTATTTACATCCTATTATTCATTCATTTGTATTAATTAATTAACTTTCCTGTTGTTCATATTTTGTATTAGTTTTTTATATAATCTCTTCTTTTCCTTAACATTTTCTTCTATTTATAGATTCCATCCATGTGATTTCTTCAGTTTTCAAATTCATTCTTCTAACATTTTCCCCCCTGCTTTTCCAGTTGTCTAAATTGTTCTTCTGGTTGATCTATTTTCTTTGACAAGTTTTTACCTCCAGGAATACAACTTTTCCAATTTGCTCCTCTGTGGACCTTTATTCCTAAGTCTTGAATTCTAAGTTTGGTTTCTAAATTTAGTAGTTAATTATTGATTAATGACTTATCCTATTTCAGTACGAAGTATATTTGTAAGTGTTTTCAAGATTAAAAAATTCTTTATTTTCAGCTCATTGTTGCTATAAATTAATCTACTTCTATAATTGTATATTTTTTTGTTCATATTACGTTACTGTTTAGTTGTTTTTTGTATTTGGGATATTTGTGTGTTTAAATCTTCTTTAAACTTTTACTCCAGGATAGGAATGTATAGGTGGTTTTCTCTTTTTCTCTTCATTTTTAAGAAGATAGCTATACTAGTTTATTGATATTTTAATTTCGCAGTTACTTCCTATTGTTATTCCAAATACCCTGGAAAGTAGTTGCCTTTATGACTCAACCCCTGGTTTTTAGGAGTAGATACCTATGATGGTTTCATTCTTCACCTTTGATTTGTCTGGCTTGGGAGGTCCAACCAGTATTTACACTATTACTGGTATACCTCTTAAAAATATTATAACACTCAAGCCTCTCATTCAACTAACAATAATTTTGTTAAAATAGAGATGCTTCAAATGAAAACAATAATGAAGTAAAATTATTTCGTCTTTTAGTAATAATCTACAAACAGACGAATATCGCACCGTATCACAAGGAAATTGGCTAACAATGACAATAGTGGTTAAGTAATCAAAGACGATGTTCCTTCTCAGGTAATTGACACTGGAGTAGTTGCACCGATTTATGACTACAAAGGCCACTCAAAGGTGATTCAGATTTTTAGTGTGCAACTTACAAATTTATTCTTCAAGGTCAAACCGTTAACAAAGATTTTATAATAATGTCACATAGTTTACAATGTGTAATAAGATGACAAGAGCCTGAAAATGGTTACAAAACAATTGGTTTTTGTTGTGTAACGATGGCCTTACAAATTACTCCGTGATTGTGAAACAATACTTTGATATGCATTGTTACAACTCTGAAACAATTTCTTTATTCTCTTAATCTAGCATTAATAATTTTTTCGATTTCCTTGACTGAAATTCTAGGACAATATTTGCTAATACAAAACAAGTGCTGGAAAAAGTTGAAGAAATTTTCCAAAAATTGGTTTTAGGAATGTTTTCAACAATAGTATGAATGGTAGAACAAGAATGTAAAAGCAGTAGGGCAGTACTAGGAAGGACAGTAATTGGATGACTTTTTAGTATCAATTATAAGGTAGGTGACAGATTAAGCCACATGAGCAACAAATCATATCAAAGATGTTAAAAAATAACTCTATCTTATCTTAACAAACTTCTTGTGGTTGAAAATTATCTTTTCCATCTTGTTACCATAGAAAATGAGCTTTGTTCTAAAAAATTTTACTTGATGAAATAAATTACAAATGAATTTTCACCTTGATGTTCAGAATTCATAAATTCAAACTGTTCAAGCATCTAAGCCAATGATGATTTTAAAACTGTATGCCTGTTCAATCATAAACATATAAATAATGCAGATCTAAAAATGTGTGCAGTACTTTCACCTCCTTTGCTTTAGACTACCTGACAATATCACTTAGGGTATTTGAATACAGACTTTTCATTCGTAAACAAAAATTTCAATAGGCTATGTTTAGGAGAGAGTAATATGTCCACATCATATATCTATAATAATAATGTAATAATAATAATAATGTCATAACTATAGCATACAATAAGTTGTTCAATACAATTACTTTTCCCCTTAAAAGGATTGTTGATGAATAAAAGAAACAAAATTCCTCTATCCATACCTTACTAATCCTGTTTTACTATTTCACATATTTTAACTCATTTTCTGACATATATTTGACATTTTCTTAGATGAAGTTGAAAAGTAGATCCAATCGTATTAGTGAAAATATTTACTCTAGTAATTTTGCTTCCATTGAAAAAACATTCAGTTACTTTCAATGCTTTCTAAATCATTATTTATACATATAATAAAGAGAACATTGAACTAAATCATGCTCGTGTTATCTCATCTTAAACAATTGAAAAGCAGTTTCAGAGAAAAACAGAGAAAGCTGGTGATTACAACTGCATACCAAGACACACATGGCTGCAACTAAAACATTTTATCTGTAAGAAATAGAAAATTTTTGAAAATGCTCTGGATGAATTTATTTTGTTTAAACAAACTGGAAACATGTTTTATGAACAAATAGCTTTGGTAAAAGTATTTACAGACTTAGTTTCTTGCCATTATCAAGTTATAATGAATAAAGTTAGTTTGCATCCAAAATGGTTGCCATTGATGACATAATTGGTGCACTGGATCCAGGGTATCGTACAATTTGGTCATGTGACAATGCACTGAGTTCAAGTCACAGGGATGTTAAGCTATACTTATAAATACTGTTTTATACAAAGTATAATATGCTCACAGTTTAATTACAAAAAATACAATTTAGTTCTGTATAAAAAATATTTACTCTTTATTCATACATACTCTTTATTTATTTAACTTTTACATGCATTTTGGGGTAAGTGTCAAAACACTTTTCAGGACAATGTTTTATGTGGCAAGCAGAAAGCATGAATGTGGTTGTGTTTATCTTACTCGGTGGTGGGTGCAGACTAGCTGCACCTACTAAAAGGGTTTGGCATCCCTCATGGTATCTAAGTCTAAGATACACATTACTGAGAATATTCACTTCCCTATTACTCACTCTATTACACTTTTTACACACATAACATTAACAACACGATCTTAATACATATCAAGCGTTGGGTGCTGGGAGTGCTGAAAGGGTCAGAGCTGAAAGGGTCAGAACTCTGATCTGGGACGCTGCTGTGAGTTTGCTCTGCTGAAGACGTAAGCACGGTTGCTGGTCTGCTAGCCATTTCACCTTTTGGTCAGGTGTGTCAGAGCCTGTGCTCAGTATTACAAATACTAGACTTATGCCAACCCAGTTGAGCTAAGGAGGAAAACTATACGCACATAGTTCTAATGATTGAAAATTATCTTATATGATCCATGGGTGACCCATTGCTATAGTCACGCAAAGCATGTCACGATGACTGGTGTTAAATTTATGGGACCATCAAAAACGTGACTCATAACTAGGTTAAAGAGGATACATTAGGATTCACATGACGGCCCTAGGGTTGAGGATGGTAGTAAGAACGTGATGGAGTACCTGCATTGCCATTACCAAAATATTTAATATTTTTCATGTACTGAAGAAGGTAAACCTCTTTCTAAAGTTTCTCCGTTCGTTATTTTAACTGTTTGTGCTGGAGGTGCTGTCTGATCCATAAAGAAACTCAGAATTAGGACATCTTGTTGCAACTTATAATAGGAAGCAAACGTGTTCTCTTCTGAAAATGTCCTCTTTTCTTTAACTTGGTCATGGTATCTGTGGCTTCACATAGATCCCTGAGTTTCTCGAAAAGGGTTATCACATGTAGGAATCTGGTGCACGTATCTTAAAACAAAATAAAATCAGAACTGTTATCCCTGTCGGTTACAGATGTTGTACCTATTATGAAGACGGGCAATGGTGAGAAGGTTGTAACCGCCTCTTTCATTATCACTTGGCAAATCGAAGATACCAGAATGGATACAATATATTAGTGAATGCAATTTATAATGAGGCTGTATATGGCTAACCCCCGGTGATGCTTTAGGTGTCAGTGTTTTGGATACATTATTTCTTCCTGTTTGAAGCAGGAGGTGTGTGGCCAGTGTAGCGTGGAAGGCCATAATGAAAAGCAATGTGTTAATACCTTGAATTGCATTATTTGTGGTGGTGGTGATCACCCAGCACAAACTTAAAACTGCCCTAACTTCAAGGAGGAGAATGCAACCATGAGCATTATGGCTTAACAGAGGATATTGTTTGCAGAATCTAAGAAAGTTACCAAACCAAAAGTTAATGGTTAAACATATGGTGAAACTCTGTCCACCACCAAATAGTCCTATACAAACTGTGCTGGCCTAATGAAAAAAAATATACATTTTAACAGGACAAGTTTCTCACCTACTGTCAATTATTACTAATGTGCCTTATTTGAATGTGGAAAAACCTCCAAATACGTCACGTGATTTGCTTCTCCTACTGAGCTCTTCTGCTGAAGGGGGGGCCTAGGTAAACGATGTAAATCTTTGATTAAAATATGTATCCCAGCGTGAAAGAGAATGTCTTCTAGCCATAAGCCTCTTACATCAAAGTTAAGTAGTTTCAAAAACGTCGAGACACGTACATGAACTGTTCAAACCAGCAAATCGGGACCAACTATATTGGATGCCAAAAAGTCCATTACAAAAGAAGGACATGGGAAAACCACCCTCTCCTAAATCACAAACATCCTTGAAATTCATCCCTGAACAGGTGGATGTAGAATTAGAGAGTTCCAAGCGTGAGATATCTGTGAATGTCTGCAATTAGCAAGACATTGGTACAATGAACATCAATCGAATAAGGAGTGGCTAAGAAGATCTAAAGATAATCATGTGAAGGTATGTGTATCCTTTGTTCATATGTTTCCAATAAACACGTCTTCATGAAATACACAATTTCCATATAAGGGAGTATTTAGTTTTTAGGTCAGACTTTGTTTACAGAGTATCAAACTAGAGGTCACATAGCTATCTTAGCCCATGACTGTATCGATGTTGTTTCTACTGATGCAGAATGTAAGAACAAACTGGATTTATGTCTGCTAAATTATGGTTCTCCAACACATTTAACAGCATCTACTAGTGGATGGACAGCTGTTGACCTATTTTTCTGCAGTCTTCCTTTAGCTACTAGGTGGTCGGTATTCAGCTATTTTTATGGAAACAACCATGTACCTATTAAGATCAATTTATGTGACTCACTCTCCTGTTATCCTCGACATTGTCATTGAATTTTAGGAAAAGCCAACTGATATGCCTGCTTGAATTACCTCATATCACTTGACATGGGTTATGTGATACTGATTAACACATTGAGTGCGGTGAGCGTGCATGAACACCCTTGCCCTACTGGCGCCCATGGCGATAGGCATTCATATATGCCCCACGTACACTCTCAATTCATTGGTACAGTATGAGGTTAGCCTTTGCCGGATAACATTGTATGGCTTATCGGTTATTGTGCTAGTCTTTGTGAACATTTCGGCGCATTTTTTTTTTGTTCCACCGTTGCTGTCGGATTGGGGACTGTGTTATAGTATTAGTTTTACTTGATGTGTGTTATAGTTGTGTTTAATATATTTTGTACGTTGAATATGGATAATGAGGTTGAATTATTGGAGAGTCTATTCTGACAACAAAAATAGATCTGAGGATAGTCTCCAACATAGCTGCCGAATCTTGGTCCATCTGGCATGATAGATGTACCTTTCACAGGATATTCTGGACTTAGAGTGCTAATTCCCAGTAACAATACTCCAACTGATTGGTTTAATTTATTGATAGATGTTATTTTCTTAGAGACAATTCTTGCTGAGACAAATAGATATGCGATGGAATTTTTTGTGGTCCTCAAAACACTGCCAAGTTACGAATCACAAATTGGAAAGACGTGACTGGCCGAAATAAGAATTTTTGGGGAATATTGCTTCACACCAAAATAAACCGACCCTGTATGATTTCCGTCTCAAAGTCATTGAAGGACTTCTATCCCCAAACAGGCTCCTATTATGATGACTCGGAACAGCGTACACAGGCTCTTAAAGAATTACAAAACGAAAGCAAATGGACGCCCAATTCAAAGAAAATGTCGAGTTTGTGCAAAAGAAGGCTAAATGAAATTAACCATCCACATTTATGCTGTGTTCCCGGATGAACCAGGATTGTGTGAACTGCGATATTTCAACAATGGATATTTCACCCAAAAAGGGAAAACCATTTCGAATATGAAATTTTCTGTGTGAAAGCATAGAGGATATTTAGGCTGAGTAGAAATAATTCTTGGGAACAGTACATTAGTTTAAATAAGTGAACAATTACATCATCCACCATATGGAGGAAATTAATTAGTGTGTGGTACTTCCATTCCTTTGCCAGCCATTGTGCTGAAGAATCTGGATGGAAGATTGATCACAAAAGGTTCTGATATAGGTAATGTACTGGGATATATAGTAATGTACTTTTGAACTTTTCTTCTACTGCAGCATATAATAGAACATTCCAAATATATAAATTGAAAGAAGAAGCCACAACTTTCAATGTTTGGTTGTCTGGAGACCCTCCTTAAACCACTTTATTTTCTATAGGGGAATTGGAGTCAGCTTTCGCGTCAATGAATGATTATGCACCAGATCCTGATTATATTGTGTACTCCATGCTTAAACATCTACCATCACTGGAAAAACTTATCCTCCTTTGAATATACAATTGTTTATTCGAGGAGTAGTTTGAAGAATTGAGATAGAAGATTGATCACAAACAGTGCTGTTAATGTATTGGCAACTTCATTTTCAAACTTTTCTTCTACTGCAGCATATAATAGAACATTCCAAATGTATAAACCGAAAGAAGAAATAATAACGTTCAGTGTTTGGTTGTCTAGAGAATCTCTTTTAACCACTCCATTTCCTATATATGAACTAGAGTCAGCTTTCTAATCAACGAAGGATTCTGCACCAGGTCCTGATTCAATTATTTACTCTATGATTAAACATCTACCATCATCAGCAAAACTAATCCTCCTCTGGATATACAATCATCTATTTGAGGAGCAGAGTTTTCCTGATTCATGGTTATAGAAGCACTAATTCCTCTTTTAAAACCAGGAAAAGGTGAAACGAATCCCAGTTGTTACAGGTTAATATTTTTACAAGGTCATTGTGTAAACTACTGGATAATATGGTCAACCACCATCTTGTCTGGTACCTAAAAACCAATGAGCTTCTTATCAACAAACAGTATGGTTTCAGGCAAGGATTTTCATCTGTTGACCACTGGTTTTGTTAGAGTCTGCTGTTCAAATTGTCTTTCTCTTGTGTCAAACACTTGTTATTTTCTTTGACCTTGAGAAGGCATTAGGTATGGGGTGAAAAAGAGAATGTTTGCTCACCTTAAAATCATCGAGTATACATGAGAAAATTCAAGCACTCATTGCTAAATTTCTATCAAGTAGTTCTTTCCATGTTAGTCTTAGAGGCACATAGTGAAAAAGTTAGAAACAGGAGAATGGTGTTCCACAGGGCAGTGTGCTGAGTGGCACGCTATTTTTCATTGCCATTAAAAGTATCACTTCTAATGTATGGTCTCTGGTACACTGTTCTCTATTTGTCAATGATTTCTGTACTCATGTGCCTCCTTGTAATAAAGCCACCACGGAAAGATCTTAGCCGTTAGTAATACACGGATTAGAGGAATGGTCAAGAACTTCAGGTTTTAAATTCTCTGCTTCGAACCCCCAATATGTTACATTTAGTTGTCGTAGGCAACACCAAGAGCCTATCCTTTATCTTGATGTAATACAACTTCAAACCATGGATAGAGTTTTATTTTTGAGTCTTTAAACTAATAAAAGATTTTTATGGATTCCATATGTGTGTGATTTGAAAATTCGATGCAACAAGTATTTGGGTATGTTATGAGTCCTAAGTGGTACGAATAGGGGGGGGAGCAGACAGAATCAGTATGCTACGCTTCTATCACACGGTCTTTAGATCACACATACATTATGGCAGTCTACCCTATCCCACTGCACAGCCTACAGTTCTGAAAACTCTCAATGTAGTCCAATTCTCCGACTTAGATTTGCTACTGGTCCCTTCAGATGTAGACTAATCCTTAGTTTTCTTGTCAAGGCTGGGAACCTGCCTTCTCAAGACAACATCAGATGCTACAAATTTCTTTCATGTCTAGTCTTTGAAGCAAACCTAAACATCTGTCATTCAACCTATTTTTTAATAACCCCCACTGACAGTATTATGATACACATACATTCAAAGGCTCCATTTGGTATAAGAAGATTACATATAATGGATAACTTTGAGTTAGTACTTCCTAATATGTTCAGATGATCATTGTGCTATCTACCTCCATGACTATTAAATTCCCATGCTTTGATTTTTCATTGTCCAGTCATATCAAACACAACACTCTTGATGTTATCAACCACCAGGAGTTTTTGGGAATTTACAGATCCCACCAATATAGTGAAATTATTTTCACTAATGTATCCAAAGTGGACAATGGTGTGGGATGTGCGTTTTATGCATCGGGTCGTACCTATGGGTACGAATTGCCCTCAACTTATGTTTTTACAGCAGAACTTGACATTTTAAAGCTTAAACCATCATTAAATTTAGGTCATAACACTTTTTTTGTCTTTCGATTGTAAAAGTGTTCTTCATTATTTGTTCCCTGTGAATTCCTTATTTGGTGATATTTTGTGTGTGTACACAAGCTTCAATACTCCTGCATTGATTGCGGGATCCCTGGTCACAGCGGGATAACCAGAAAAAAAAGTAGAAAAGGCAACGAAAATTCCTACTAATATGGTGCCAACTACACCATCTGAATATGTATGTTTTACAAAGCAAATATTAGGTGCTTGGAATGACGAATGGCAATGTGTGAATCACAACAAGCTGAGAGAAGGACACCATCTGTCCATGTAGGTCTTCAATTCGTTTAAAATGTAAGGAGGAAGAGATGGCTACCCTCCTTAGAGTAAGCAACTCTTGTCTAATTCATGGTTATCTGATGCATTGTGAAGATCGACCATTATGCCAGTTCTGTGGAAATACTGTCACAATCAGTAACATACTGCTCTATTATGGTGGTTTGAAGCATGTTTGTGACAGTTTTAACTTACCAGGGTGTTTAGAGTTGGTGTAGAGGGATGATGCCACACCCATTGACTATGTCATCACTTTCTTTTTTTTTTTAATTTAATTTTCAAATTTTTTTCATAATTATTTTCATATAATAATTTTAATATACACATATATTTATTTGCATGTCTGTATTGTGTATAGATATTTATTTTTAATGTTTTCAAAACATTTATTTATTGCTATGTATTTTAGATATTTATCAAGTGTTGAAAACCTAGATTTAAATTTGGTTTTTTGCAAAAAAAAAAAATAATAAAGCTCAGTATTATTTACCATTTGCTAACAAAAATGTTTGCAACAGAAAAAAGACTGGTTGTTATTGTTAGGGCAATTTTTTATAGTAATTTTAAGAATAGGAATAAGGTTTGTCTATAGAAATGTGTATCTGGAGAAAATAATCAATAAAAAGAGTGATTTTCTTTTTGTTTTGGCAGTGATTTAAAACAAACAAAACTCTTGTTTGAGAAGTATAAACCAATGCATGTTATACACTTAGCAGCAATGGTCGGAGGTTTGTTCTATAACCAGGATAACAATTTGACTTTCCTGGTGAGTAGATATAAAAACTTTATTTGAACTATCATTTATAGAAAAATATGTACCTAGATTTAAAACTAAAAATTACAATTAATAAATTTTAAATACAAAAGGCAGAGTACTAGAAATATGTAATGAATATTAAAAATTATTCAAATTACTGTTTTTCTGTGTTTGTTTTAAGGGTGACACAAGCATTTGAAGCTGTATAAATTAAAAAAATAATATCATCACCTTATGATTATGAATAGAGATGAAATATTATTGTAACTGTTCGTTATACATTGTTGTCATTTTTACAGAGAAGTAACTTGCAAATCAATGACAATGTATTGTTGGCTTGCCATGAGGCAGGAGTTGTGAAAGTCGTATCTGCTTTATCAACCTGCATTTTCCCTGATAAAATCACGTATCCTATTGATGAAACTATGGTGAGTGTAATCATGTAACATCAATTTCAGTTTTTAAAAATTGTTGATAGTTTTAAAAATGTACTTGTTGGTATTCTTCAAATATTTATAAAAGAAAACTTCTACTCCATCCCTACAAGATCTATCCCAAAACTAAGTTTACTGATCTTATATTTAATTATATATTAAATTTATTTAAAACTACAAGTTAATTATTCCTAAGTAGATTCTTGGGAAGATACACAGCAATTCCAAAGTTTCTACCACTATTCATAGCATTAATGGAAGTTGTTTTCTATAAGTATGTTTAGATTTTCGGTTGCTTGTGTTTTCTATTGTTCCGAAATGATGACCCTTGAACTTCCAAACCAGCTAGAAATCGCATGAAGCTAGATCTAAGGCTGTAGTGTGGTTGTAGAAGTATAGAAATATTGGTGATTATTAAGTGAATATTTTTTTGACTTACTTGCTGACGTATTTCAAAATGATTGTTTCATTTACGAAGTTATCACTCTACTGCCAGTGGGCAGTTACAGCCATGAAATCAGTGAATTCAAGATGATTACCACAAACAACTTTTCTATAGAAATGTTTTTATTTGCTATAAATTATTGAGTAGATTGCACAGCGTGAGTTGGCTCATTATCATTGTGCACCACACAATTATGTGCAATGTCCTGTTGAACCTGCTAAACCCTGCAGCAAACATACGAGTTATTATATTTCAGGGTTAACAGTACAACTGCATAACATTTGTTTTAATATACCAATATGTCTCTTTGAATTGGATTAAAGATATATTATAATAAAATTGATATATTTTAATACAAAGTTGCAAACATTTTAAAATTTCAAATAATTTGTTAATTAAATATATTATCTAGGTCGTCTCGACAGTGGGTCGTCTGTAGGACCTTTTCTACCATGAAGGCTTGAATCCAATTCGACTGGTAAAAAGAAATTAGAAAATTAATTCTTAATAAATGTCCAATACGGATTAAATTATATTTGTTACATATAAATACACACATTAATAGATTCTATAGGGTTCTGAAACAAGTAGAGTTTGACAGGATCGTATAGTTATGTGGTTAATACTTTTTGCTCCAGATCTTAGATTTTACTGTCCTTATCTTAAGATCAGATACACTGGGTTTAGTTGATCATTTCGCTCTAGATTAACATAATTACTGGAATATATCCAAGCTTTGTTACTAAAAATTACTGGGTGGCTACGAACATGGCGTCATATGCTGCTCATCCAGAAGTTCTTTGTGGTTATGCTTATTCGTGAACCTGTTATCTCTAATATAAATTGAGATAGTTAGTGTAAGGTGCTGCGCTCTGGCATGGCTATCAGAACTAGCTATAATCATTGCATTTAACTTTAAATATATTCTTTTTTACAACAAAAAATGTATCAAGGTAAGAAAGAAAGGACTGGCTATGTTTGATATGTCTTGAACCTGTGACTGGAAATAAACGTTGTTATTTGAACATATACTACACTTCATTCCATTTGCAATTTGAAAAAAAATTCCTGCAAAAATCTTTTGAACGTAGTATCCTTTTTAATGCAATGAACAAAAATGAGCTCACTACAAAAGCATCCTACCAAGGTACAGAAATTTTGAAACAAAAGGTAAAGCTGTTTGTCTGTTTGTAAAACTTTGTTTTCACAATTTCAAAAAAGTAAACAAATATTAGATGAATCTTCAAAACTTCAGGTGTCTTAATCAACTTGATTGAGATGGTCACAGAACTTAAGCAGCAAATATTGCACTTTATCTTACCAATAAACTGCAGCAAAGCAAATATTTTAGTCTTGGGCTAGTTAACTGTATAAATTTAAGAATTAATATAATAATAATAATAATAATAAGCATGGAAGATAAAATGAGCTTCATGAAAAAATATCAGCTGATGTTGAATTAACATTGGACTAAGTGGAAAAAAACATTCAATCTTATTCTTACTTGGCTATATAAAAATGTAAAATTTTGTTGTTTTTCTTTTTAGTTTATGGTGTTACATCTGAATAGTAATTTAATTATTAATTAATAAAACCTGTTGACTTACCTACAAACAGATATTTAAGAATTAAATATATATTAATTTGAGAAATACTGATCACTGAAATAAATAGAAGAAATATAAACAGAAACCAACAATTTGGGTGAGTTAAGTCAGTTAGGCTATAAAGATACCAGTCTCTTTAATTAATTTATAATTTAATATTAACAAATTTGTTATTGATTTAAATAAAGATCTTTAGGCAAAGGGGACCTACTACCTTATTCTAATTTTGGTTTATTATAGTTTGTGTACATTATATCAAATTTTATCTATTGACTTAACAGATACATTTTAACAAGTAATTATATTATAAAAAAAAGCTAAATATCAGAACTCTACAAAATTATAAATTATCTAGAATACTTATTTTTTTGCAGATACATCTTGGACCTCCACATAAGTCTAACTTTGGCTATAGTTATGCCAAACGACTTTTGGATATCTTGAACCAAGGATACTATACTCAGTATGGCAAGATGTTCACTTCTTTTGTGCCTTGTAATGTCTTTGGACCTTATGACAATTTTGGATTTGAAGCAAGCCATGTAATACCTGGTCTCATTCACAAACTATACAATGTCATAAAAGAAGGTATGTTATTCTAAAATCTATTAACCAATTTTTTAAATTAATTTGTATAGAATGAATGATATATTACTGTTTTGAATGATTTAAACATTTATTATTACTTGATTTATTCAGTTATTGTTATTTTGTTTTGAATTCATTCTCACAAAAGTGAAAGATGGAAGTTAAAAATAGAAGTTGGTAAAAAATAAATCAAAAATAGTTTAGATAAATTAATTATTTTTTTTATTGTGATTTTTATTCAGGCAAAATCCATTTTATAAGTCTTAAAATATATTTCACTAAATTTTTGGTTTAATATTTTTTTCAGGAGGAAAAAAATTTACTGTGTTAGGAACTGGAAAACCGCTTAGGCAATTCATTTACTCAAATGATTTAGCCAGGCTAGTAATATGGACTCTACGAAATTATGACTCTGTGGAACCTCTTATACTATGTGGTTAGTAATTTTTTTTTTATTAATCAGAAAGTAGTTGCCTTGTCTATTAACAAGCTCTATTATTTATAATTTTCTATGGAGATGAATATATAGTAGACCTGTTACATTTCATTTTGTTATCTGATTCAAGACCAAATGCCATTCTGAGTGCAGGCCAGAATTTACAGAGTATCTCAAATACTTGAATTTTTTTTGTTTAAAACTGAAAACTATTTATGTATTTCATTGTTACTTTTTAATAATAATTTTAGTATTTGGTGTTATATACTATGTTTCTGCTAGGATTTGGATAAAGCTGTTGAGTAATGACTACCTTCCTTTCCATGTAATATTACTACATGTCATGGTAGTTCTGTTAGTTGAGGTTTTTTGGAATTCTAAAATTCCAACTTACATTCCAGGACTTTAATAATTTAAAGGTATTAGGGTCATACATTTATGTTTTATGTGTGTGTGTTTGTGTTAGACAGAAAGAGAAAAGATTTTAATTTGTTAGAGTAATAATTTTTATTTTGATTTATATTCTGTCTTTAGTTGATGAAAAGGATGAAGTTTCAATAGCCGAGGTAGCTACATTAATTGCATCAGCATTTGGATTTGATGGAGAAATTGTATTTGACTCTTCATTTTCTGATGGACAGCTTAAGAAAACAGCTAGCAATGCCAAACTTCATTCAATCTTAAAAAATGATTTTAAATTCACTCCTTTAAAACAGGCTATACAAGAAACAGTTGATTGGTTTAAAGAAAATCAGGGAATCGCAAGGCTGTAACTGCATAAAATGTAAATAATGAAACTGAATAAATTGTATGTGATATAAACTATAAATTTGTATTATTTACTTTAATATTTCATAATCATCTTGATGTAATTTCCAGATAGAACATGCTAGATTTGTCGAGAACATAAACCTCTCTGTTATTTTCTGCTACCTTACCACTTCTCTGTCCTCACATTATTCCTGAATATGTAGTATTTAAATCTTCATTAGCCGGAACAAATACTTGTCATCTTTCAGTAATATTTAGTAGCTTGAGTACAGTAAGGAAGATTTTATATTAAAGATCTAAGAACGTCTGAATATACATGGTTCATCGAGAAAGTAAAGATAGTTTAGCAATAACTAAATAAATATAGAAAATATCAATACAAAACTTATTTTTAACATTAGAGTACCTTAATCTATTTTTTCAATGTAGTTTCTGTTAGGTACAAGGTACTTGTTGAAATGGGGAGCTAATATTTTAATGCTGATGTTAGTTACCAACATTACCACATGAAGATTATGTGTTAATATTTTAATACGTTTCATCCCCTAGTATTCAAAGCCACGTTTTAGAGTTTAGTGTAGGCAGCTAAGAGTTTATTAATTTTTTTTTGGCATAAACTCCTTATGGATTAAACCCTTTCTGACCCAAAAAACTTTCCATCACAAACAGTTAGTGTCTTTATTCAAGCATAAATACACATTGCACTTGGTGTATCTGGTTTTTGATTAGAAGGAACAACCTTCCGGAAGGTTGTGGACATTTCTCATAAGTTGGCTTTGCTGCAGGAACACAATTTTTCATACCATTTGCATTGGTGGGGCTTCGTCGTTTTCTAAATGGTTGAAAGAGCACATCCTTGTTGACCCTGCAAATAGAAATTCTGAAATAGACTGTCTGAAATCTAGTATATCAATTAAGTCGTTCCTTTTGATTTTGTTTGCGTCACAATCCAATCTGTACTTGAACCCGGAGTTAACAATTGCTATATCGAAAAAATGCAAGATATAGTGACCATTTTTTGGTTCAGACGAATGATCTAAAATATTTCATCATTTGATTTACAAGATCAACACCTCCCATGTTGTTATTATATTTTTAACAGTTGGGGACGTGTAACTTTATAGTTTTTTCATTTCCCTAAGCAATTAAAAATATTTCTAAACGTGCCTATAGTAGCACTTATTTATATTTGTTGAGGTCGGCCGTTTCGGGAGATGTTTCCCATGGTCAACTCAGACCGTAACTGTTTTTTCTTTCCTTTCCCAACGGTCAACATTGTCAATAGATTCTGACCCCTATACCAGTGAATCCTATTATTTACGCTTACTTGTTGCTCTTTGATCAGTTGGTTGGTCATTAGTTGATTGCTGTGGATTTGTTGCAAGATCATCTTAGTTGTCACTATCGAAACCACCTTCATCAATATTGTTGATTTCACCTGGTATGCTGGATTTAATTCTATATTTTCGTTATCGTCAGGAAAACCTTGTAAATCAGATGCTAATAATTGCTCAAGTAATTCATCTACATTAAATAGAAAATGATAAGTCATAGTTTATAATAAAACTAAAAACATATAAAAGATGAACATTTTGATACTACTATTTAAAGCAGGGGCTTCCAAACGTTTTGGTACCACGACTCCTCTTTTTGAAATTGAAGCCACCTACACCTTTCCACTTTATACTATAAATAAATGGTATAGTCTTAAGAAAAGAAAACAAATATAAATATATATTTTGAAAACAATTTATTTGTTTTTATATACACTTTCACAAGAAACATGATATATCATATCACGTTTTAATTCATAAGGCAAATTTTAGCTGATAAGAGGAATATCTGTTAGTGAGATGAATGAGCTTGAATTTTCTCACTAACATACCTATTTGAAGTTTAAATTTAGTAAAGACTCAACGCAAGTCAATAGCAAACATCCAGTTTGTTCCTATATTTTGTATTTATTGCAACAAGTGCTGAAAATGTTTTTTCGCACAAGAAGGTGCTAGAAAAAGGCAAGTATAATTGAAGAGCTGCCTGTGATACACTTTAAAGTGTTTTATCCAAAATGAAGATGTGTTCATTATGACATTGTTGCAACATTGAATGGCAAACATTCATTTCATTACACTTTTCTACTATTATTCTTTTGAAGCTGTTGTGTTGATTTAATATCGTTTACAAAATTTGTACAACCTTTACTTATATTTCATTTATAAATGCATATACTTCATTTAAATTTTCTGAACATCTTGTTCAATAAAATTATGTAATAAAAATTTGAGATGTAAATCTAGTTTTAAATTTTGATAAATTGTGTACTTAAATTTCAACTAAATGAGAATTTATCTTACTATCTTCGAATTGGTCTCGCGCCCCCTTGACTTCCCTTTACGCCCCCTCCCACTTTGGGAGCCTATGATCTAACGTGAAACTAGATATGATGCTATCTTAAAAGTTAGTTTAGGTCTAAACTGATACAATTGTGACAGTTGTTAAGAAACTAATGGGAACATCCAATGAACTTTATGTAACAGAAAATTTGAAGATGTATATATTTACATTCTATACACTTTTTACGATGAGATCACATAAATTGGATAAACAATAACTCTTATATATACTTTTACAAAAAGATATAAACAGCATTATATAACTTTACTCAAGCATACGCCCATTTAAAATTACTACAGTGTAGCCAAACTATTAGACCAATAATTCCCAATAACTTCAATCAGCATCTAGAAAGTGTCACAAGTATTTGAGGCCGGTCTAAACGTTTCCAAATCAATTTGATTTATTTAAAAAGCATCGAGAAGAAACTATCACAACTGTGACACTGAGGTCTGAGGGGTTATATCATTCTTTAAATGTTTCTATTAAGTGATTAGTCAATTAGACTTGTTCGCCTATAGAAAATGAGAGAAATATTGAGAATGACAAAAGTAGATAGATTTCTTTCACGCCATTATTAGATATAGTTAAAGATTTCTAAATCACGATTAGGAAGTCTACTTCTATATATCTTACAATTTATATCGTCATAGGGAGGTGTCTCCTAGTTATAACCATGGCCAAAAATGGAAAAAAACAATAAAGTTCAAGAGTAACTCGTATAGTAACTCGTATAGTACTTAGGTTAGGATTTCAAGAATACATCAGATAAGGGTTGATAACTAATTGTAAGAGATCCTTTGGTAATTTTGTTTGTAACTTACCGTAGAGTTACTTCTTAGCAATCTACGGTAAGTTACAACAAAAATTACCAGAGGAAGTTGCAAGCCACAATTAATTATTTATTAATCCTCATCTACTTTTCACACAAGTAATATGCGGCGCAGGGTTGGTCGTGTAATTTTTTACTAGTCTAAAAAAGAGTTTAAAAATGGATTCTATATATTTCAAGGTTTGTTTTAAGTTTTATAGCTATTTTAACGTAAATTTCACTATTAAATCAACTCTTAAGTCATTTTAAATATATCTACATCCAAACAATAAAAGTAAACCTCTTTTATGCAGGTACCCATTTTGTATTTTTTTTTATAATTGTATTTATGCTCGTATCATTTATTTGAATTACATATTTTGTAAAATTCATAATACGCTTTTTAAATAGGTATCTACATAGTTACATAAAAAAAAAACTTTCAAGTTTGATAATTATAGTTAATATGGTTTCCATACATGTTATGCATACTATTCTAGAACACTCCAAGCAAATATGAACTCTGTGCTAGGGAAGTCCAGAGAAGACGTCGGCAAATGACCAACGTGTATTTTCACAATAGAAATAGTTACCCGTGTGGCGAGATCCATAGAAGAGATAAAACATTATATCAACAAAGTAAAAGTATCAAAAATGCACTTATTTTTGTCGATAAATACAGTAATTAAAATATAAGTAAGTGCTACTATAGAAAATTTTTTAAATATTTACACCTGTTTTCGTGAAAACTAGTAGCTCATGTGAAGATGAAAACACAAAATATGAATTTTGCCAGCCGAACATCAAATGTCGATACCGCTACATACATCTGAAGGTAACAAAACTTTCCCTCCACATCTTCTTCAATATACAGTGCCTAAAATATAAAATCACACTTAATTACACCAAAATACACATTAAAAATAAGAATAATAACCCAGCAACCACAAAAACCACACACCAAGCTCAAACACACTACTTTAAATATAGCAAAAAAAAAAAAAATTATACAAACAAGAAAACTATCTCAACAAAATTGCTTATCACTTATTCCAACAGATTACAATGGAACTGGACTATATCAAACTGCAAGTAGTACTTTTTACCAACACACTATGGAGACAAAAATCAATTAAATTAATACATAACCTCAAAAACGCACAACGCCCAACACAGGTTCCTAATACCACACATGCTTTTCAACCCAGAACAGTAGGCTTCACCAGTGGCGGCTCCTGCCCAATTACATTGATGGGGCTCATGACAAAGGGTCTCCCCAGATTTACGAGGTACGGAGAAAATTTTGAAATTTGATACCCATTTAACTCGTTTTATATTCTAAGCACCTACAACTTTTATTAAGTTACCCCTACTTATTGATTAATATATTAACATTGCTATAACTAACAGACGTATTACGGTGTGATTTACGAAATGTTGTAAGGTTGGGTAGTTGAGTGATCGCCTATTGGTTGCTAAAGCGTCGAGTACTCAACGAGTAGTGTGAATCGTGTTTTACTTTTAAGAGTATATTAGGCCACTGTGTATGCGCATCAAAGGATCTATAAATGGAAACAATACTTATCTAGTACATAAATATTATTCTTTAAAATGAGTTTAAAATAGTAGTTTCATAAACGCATATTATTATTAAATATAAAATTTGATTTGCTTATTTTGCCTACAATGCTGCTTCCTAATCAGCAGCACTGATTAGTCATTTCTCAGCGCATGCGCAAGACAACGGGACTCCATCCCAGGCCACCCGTAACAGGCGCATTGAGTGACGTCACTGCACAGTTTTGGCTGTTTCAGCTTATTCCATGTACACTCAATGCACTAGTCTGGGGCTCTCTGCTGTGAGCCCTTCGCGGAGCTTGTGGCTAATTTCGTGCGTCAACTGCTAAATATTTTATGGTTTTAAGATTACTTAAATAATTCTAAGCTCTTCTTAACCTAATTTAAGATAAATGAATATTAATTAAAAATTAATTTTTGTAATTGGGAGGGCTGCACCCCAGAGCCGTTTTGGACAAACCGCCACTGGGCCTCACCAATACAACATTTTCAGCTAATGAATTACAATTACTAGTCAAAGGCTTAAAACAACTTCATGTCCAAATACAGCTAACAAAATTTCAAATCAGAAAAGATATATCAAATCTATGCACTAACATCCTCATTCCAGAAACTATCAACATCCTCAAAAACATGCTTATAGACACAAATACACCACATACACATATTCACAAAATAATCCACCTTATAAAATTAATCTTCTCATATTTATGTAACCTACAATAACACTTTCTACACCCAAAAAGATGGCCTACTTATGGGATCCTTATAGCTAGCATCTTGGCAGAAATATTCATACACCACAATGAACAAAACCACGTTTTACACAACAATAAATACTCAGATAACGTCATTTATTGGTACAGATACGTCGATGATATTATAACATCATACAAAGGTAATACACGCCAAGCACACATATTTTTAAAACATCTTAATTCCATACACCATAGAAACAGAACAAAATAACTCTTTTAACTTCCTGGATCTTACAATTAAAGGTACAAACAAACAAATACATAAATACAACATATACCGAAAACCCACCAACAAAAATACTACCATTCATAACTCTTCAAACCACCCACACCAACATAAATTAACCGATTACAACACCATGATATATTGCCTGATTAAAACACTGTTAGACAAAGAAGGACATTACCAAAAATTAAATACCTTAAAACACATAGCACAAATTAATAGATACAACAAAAGAATGATTAAAAATTAGACAACCGCCTAAAAACTATCTCAATAACCCAAATACAAATACACAACACGACAAACCCATTAAATACTTAACAATATCATGCAGATCATCCAAAACCCACAATCTAAACAAACACACTATGAAAATTCAAATACAAAAATAGCCTACTTCATACAAAACGCTCTCAATAAACAATTTAAACCCAACGACATTTACAACGCTGCTGGAGTTTACAAACTAACCCGCAGTTCGTGCCCCAGGTTTTACATAGGCCAGATAGGGAGATCAGTTAACACATGCTATTAAGAACATATAAACGCACTAACAAATAATATCTACCAATCAAACTTCGTCGAACATCTCTTATCCTCCATACATGACCACATAAACATAACATCCAACCTACAAATTCTTCATAAACAATACAAAAATAACCAACATAACACAACCGAACAATATGAAATTACGAACATTTCAAACTACACCCTACACACAAACTCAACAACCAATTACATTATAACTCACACTCACTTTTTGACATCATAACCCCTAATACTCACCATATACATCCACACCTCCACCATAATATCCTAACTCCACCCTAACCTATGAAAACCTTGAAATCAATTATGGTCTGAGTTGACAATGAGACAGATCTCCCGAAACGGCTATCCTCAACAAATACAGGCAAGTTGTAAAATATTTACAAGTGTTTTAGTGAAAACTAGTTGTTCACGTGAAGATGGAATCAACATATAGGAATCAACAAATATTAATAAAGTATACAAAGTAAAATGTACAATTGTTCAAGTTTTCAATGGAAAAGTAATACTCAATAAATGAATTGTTCTATTCACACAAAATGGAATGTCATAGTTGTTGTAAGCGAATGGCAGTTTATTTCAATAAAAGTAAACATGTTGAAACGGTCTGAATCATTAAGGAATTAAGTAAGCTAACTGATGCAAATAAAACAAAAAACGGGTTAACCAAACCCACAACAAACAAATTAAATGATGACGAATCAAGAAAGGTAGGTATAAACAAATTAAATAAAAATGGCTACAAGCCAAAACAAACAAATTTCCAACAAGTTAGGGTAGGACCTAATTGTCGGAAGAGCTATCAGTTAGACGAAACAAAAATCCCAGAGCAATTTTGAGTGTGTGTTTGTTGGGGTATGTGAGGGATATCTATTTATTGTTTATTGTGGGGTTTGTCGGTGTGGCAGTTTGATGCTGTTATGTGTAATTTTCTCAAGAATGTTGTCTATAAGTGCATGTTGGTAGCCGTTTTGTAGAGCGATGTATTGTATTGTATTGAGTTCTTCGTCATAGTCTTTTTGTTGGATAGGTGAATCAATTACACTGGATAGTTGTATTAGCAAGCCAGTAGAGGCTTAGCTCCATAAATAAAGTGATTATTTCGAAACACGTCAGCAAGTTAGCTCTTAAGTATTTATTTAGTTATGTATCAATTAATTATAGTTTAATCAGTAAATTCAAGATGATTACAACAAGCAACTTTATACGTATATTGTTTATTATCTAATACATTAAGGTAAAATAAAAGTTAGAGTCTTTTTGTACTCAAGTTTTCTACACTAGTTGTAGTGTGTAGTAAGTAATTATAATGATTGTTTTAACTCTAGATTACGTAAAAACGTACAAGATCTATTAAAGTTAAATCATTTCAATAATGACAGAACACTGATTAGAATTGGTATTTGGAAGGTTATAGATCATTTTGAAAATTTCAACAAAATCCTCATGCTTTCACATATTAATTAAAAATGACCAGCCTCTGTGGTACTGAAATGTGCAAATTAAGTACAGTAGAGTCTCGATAATCCAAGGTAAATGGGACCAACATCCCCTCGAAAACTCGGATTACACAGAGATAAGATTCTGTGCATTAGAAAAAATAGGAGTTTTAATGAGCCCTAATCCTGTAGGTAATTAAAAATGTACTAATTAAGTTTATAGAACTTTATATGAACATTTCTTGGAATCCTTAGCATACTAAATGACTATAAACATTTCTAAGAAGCTCAGTTGATAATTTTCTTTCAAATATACAAGATAGTCTCAAACAGAAATAGGCTCGAATTTAATGAAAGCTCAAAATATCAGGATTCAGAATTTCAAGACTGTACTGTAATTTATGTTTAGGGATAAGGAGGAGACAGAGGGTTAGTGAATAGGGAAAAGTTATTATTGGCAAATCTGGCCAATGCTAGCTGGCAATTATAACTAATTATGATTATGAAACAAAACAAAAATCAAAGTTATAATTTATATCATATACAATTTATTATTTTTCATTAATTACGTCACAAAATTATTAATGCACAAAATTAAAGCCTGGCATTAGCCTCATTTTCTTTAAACCAGTCAACTGTTTCTTGTATAGCTTGTTTCAAAGGAGTAAACTTAAAATCATCTTTCAAGAGTGAACGGAGTTTGGCATTGCTAGCTGTTTTCTTGAACTGTCCATCAGGAAATGAAGTATCAAATACAATTTCTCCATCAAATTTAAATGCTGATGCAATTAATGTAGCTACCTCTGCTATTGTAACTTCATCTTTCTCGTCAACTAAGGACAGAATATTTAAAAAAATTAAAATTAATGCTTTTTATCTTCTCTTACTCACTCTCTTTTACACACACACACACACATACAGACACATACAGGCAGACACACACACACACACACACACACACACACACACAAGTGGGGAGAAATGCAGTTTGAAGCTAATATGAGTCAAAATTAAATATATACAAGTTTTTAAATTTAAAAAAATATTCAAAATTTAAGTGTAACAAGTATATAGTAATAAATATAAACAAACGGTATTATAAGTAAAGAATAAATGTAAGGTAGAGCCCAATTTATAAATTTTACTAATTTGAATCATATTACTTGTCAAATTTATTAAATTTTATGAAAAACAACCAAAAATGTTAGCGATAAGAGGTACTGATTGGAGTCCAGAAATATAAAGGAAGAGGTGGATAGAATTCTGTAACAGCAGGTTTAGTTGGAGAACAGTGGCTGAGGGAAGCCTACCACACAGAGTGGACCGAGCAGATCAAGAGAGCCTAAATCTTTAGTCCTGCCAGGTAACCTAATAATATTAGTCAAAATTTTCAAAGTATGACCGTTGTAGAAATTTTATAAAACGAACGGAACTATTTTCAATTGTGTCAAAGTTTAGCAGTAATAATTTTAACCGTGTAAATTTTAAAGTATAATTCAGTAACAATTCTTAAATCCAGTTGTAAAAGTCATTTCAAAACATTGTAAACTATTAGAAGAAGAAGAAGACAATTCAAGATCGCACCGTCAAACGATGAAGAGGGAGTACTTAAGCATTTCTCAACCTGGCCAGACAAGTGCAGCCTCCATTTACTGGAACAAAAAGGATGAAAAGAGGAAGATTCCCAAGAGACAATACCTTCTATCCAAAAGGCAAGTCAAAAGCAGAAATACTTAATACTTCTTCTAAAAGCTTAATTTTAAATAAAAATTCAAATTTTAAAACAACAATTTTATAAATATAACTTATTTGGCTTTACCAAAAATTCATTAAAAATTTATTGTGTACTAAATTAAATGTTTTGATGAGATATACTGAAGTAACCGCCAAGATAATGTCATTATATATTTATGGTCTAGAAAATTAAACAAGTGTTAGTTCTGAAAATAAAATTTTGTTACAAAGGAATATTAATTAGATGTTAAGAATTGTTTAATTAGAAAATAGGGATTATACTTACAATGAGCCTAAAATTAACCAATTAAGAAACCTTTAAAGCTATTACAATTTCACATTCCAACCATTTAAGTAATCAATAGAAGAATATATTTAAGTTTATTTTATTATTTAATCATTATAATATGTAAGCCAAAAGGATTGGCAAAAGGTTTTTTTTCTTATCTAAGGCGTTGGATCAAAATTATCAGTCAAAATTACATTAAAGATTATTTCAAAAAAGTTAAAAATTGAAATTCAATATGATTGAAAGAGATATATGAGATTAATGTATTATAAAAAATTAAAGATATTTATAGTTATTTTAAAAATGTTGTCAAGGGGTAACCAATGTAAAATCAAATGCTGTAATTTTACCGTAATGTAAATCAATGCCTGTAATTGTTTGTATGTTTTACGACCTCTTAAATAAAAAAAATAGTAGTTTCTAATTAACCGTCATTAGTTTTGATATTGCCTAATGTCACACAGTTTCACAGTTTCTCACTAAAAGGTTTCCAAGTACCAAACACCTCAAATAGCAAACACCCCAACCTGAGTATTATGTTGGTATAAGGAAATACTTCGCTAATTGGTTTTGAATCAACTCTAGAAATTTATTTCTAGATCTAGGCAGAGATTTTACAGTCTTTGGTTGACTGACCGATATCTCTCTTAAGTCATTGTACCATTGCAGGGCAACTGGTTAGTGTTAGGTAGACCCAGGGGTAGAGATAGAAACAATTAGGTAAATAGTATAAGGAAAGGTAGGTCCTATTACTTACCAGGTAAAAAAGAGTCTTGGTGAAAATATAAATAAGTAAAGGTAAATCTAGAAGGAGCAAGAGGAATATAGGAGAATGTAAAAGATGAGTAGGAATGACAAGGGAAAAATTAATAAATAATTTATTGAAGGTAGTATAGAAAGAAATAAGCAAGTAGAATAATTTTATTAAAAATAAAATAAAAAAAGAAAACCTGTTGCAACACACACACGTGGATGCATGCTCGCACTCACCCACACACACAAACAGACACACACACTTTCAAACCTAGGTCCTAGATGTTTTAAAAATGAGTTCAGGATTTTTAGTTATAACGATCAGTTTTAAGGTGTAAAATGTTTTCTTTATAATAGAATAATGTCAATTTTAAAATGATAATACTAAGATTATTTATACAAGATATTCAAGTTAATAAAGGTTCTATTACTCTTTAACTTCTACTAAATGCATATATTGGTGTGAGATCGGTAAAATACTGCGTATAATGACTAGATATGCAGTGGGGGGGGATGTTTATTTCTCGCACATTAGAGTTGTGGCAGTGTTTGTCAAACATTGACTTCTAAACAATGTTTGTGTAATTGTATCTTGTTGGTTAAAATGAGCTTAACTATTGAAGATCAACTGTTTATCACAGATGAGGCCTGGTTTTATCTTAGTAGCTATAGAAATAGCCAAAACTACCTGACCTGGGTTACTGCAACCTGCATATTTTCATTGGATTTACCATACACCCATAAAAAGTAGGCTTATGGTGTGCATTTTCAAGGCAAAGAATAACAGTACCTTAGTCTTTTGAAATAACTGTGGATGCTGCCTTTTTCCAAGACAATATCCAACAGTTCTTAGCCTTATTGCAGTGTTCTGTTTAGGTGATTTTGTGTGTTCCTCAACTCTTTGTTGGAACAACTCTCAGCTTCCAACAAAGAGTCGAGGAACATACAGACTCATCATTTGCCAATCACCTAATAGAAACAGGACACAAATACACAGACATTAACCATAACCTAGAAATCTTACACATTAACAAAAAAGGACCACATCTCAACCAACTAGAGCAATATGAAATTTACAAACACACAAAATAGAAACATAATAAATTAACAAACCCAATACAAATCACATATACTCTTGAAAACCTGCCTTTAAAACCATCACCGCTTACCTAACAACAACTCCAGGTGGAAAATTTAGACACTGATGAAGATCGTCATGGGGTGATCAAAAACGTTCTGTCTTAGTAAGTTTTTACAAATTTACAAAATAAAATAAAGTTCGGATAATTATAAACTAATATAAAAGTGATTAATTAAGTTTCACCGAACAAAATAAAATTCAAGAGTTATTTTATTATTTATATATTATGTAAGAAAACTGTTAGACAATCAACACACTGTTAGACTGTTATTTATTTTGTCACATTGATTTTATAATTTGATGTTGTTTCTTTCTTACTTCAAATTCAGATACTAATTTAAATCATATACTTTAAAATAGAAGTATGAGAATGCATTCTTTCCTAAACATTAACATCTAATTTGACTTGGAATGCATTAACCTATCAAGTAAACTATAACTATACAAACTTGTATATGCTACTCATGGATGTTGTCCAAAACATTGGCAAATTTTTTGAACATACCAAATGTATAGCTTCTTGAATTTCTATTGACTTTATTGTTGAATTTAGGGAAATAATCTAATCTTCATCCTTAGTAAGAATAGGTTTTATAGAATACTTGAATGTTTTTAAATATGCATACACACCAATTAAGTTACATTTTATCTTTAATTAATTAAAGTGTCAATAAGCATCAGTAGCTGAAACTTAAAATATTTATAACATTATAATATAACATTAAAATTTGTAAGATAAAAATCTCATTTTTACCAATAGTTACTAACTAATCTGCAGTAGAGGCTGCAACACAGACAACAAATTGCTTACTATGGATTGAAAAATCATCTTAAAAAATTCAACATAGAAAACTAATTCTAAGAAATCAACTTATAAAAATTAATAGCAAAGTACTGTAGTAGTAGATTATAGATAGATTGTCTATGCATGGATTTCTTTATGACTATTGAATTTATAACAATGGACAAGGAGTAATCATAAGTGTTAACATTTTTTATCAAGTATTTATTTTCAATATGAAAATAGTTGTGAATTGTTTATAACTCAATATTTCATAAAACAGTATGAAAATTGAAATTCAAGAAATGATAAAGTGAGATAACTACTGTGGGACAAAAGGTTTGGGAAAGTTGTGCATCTGCGAATGATGAATGGAGAGAAAATTTACTTCTGTTAGATACGTGTTATATCAAAACTATGGAATATGAAAGATAGTAATCTGAAAATAAACGATCTTTATTGTAATATTTTGAAATAAAGATGTCTAAAATATTTGGTGCATAAAACAACTCACTGCCTATTGACATGTACATTATAACAAATAAGAGTTTTGTTGAAAAATATTGCAAATAATTTGCTGATCAATAAAAGATATAAATTTTAGTAACCTGATAAAATGAGAGGTTCCACAGAGTCATAATTCCGTAAAGCCCATATTATTAGTCTGGCTATATCTTTTGAGTAAAGGAATTGTCTAAGAGGTTTCCCAGAGCCTAATACAGTCAATTGTTTTCCTCCTGAAAAAATTAATTGAATATGAGCAAAATTTGTATAAAGAGTTATATTAATAATTAGTCACCAAACACAGTATTTACTAAAAATTTATTTAATTTAGTTAAATAGTTTTATGGTATAAAATTTTAGTTTTTTATATACATTTTTGTTTTTATGTATAATAACAAAAATTGCTTCTTAAAATATTTTACTTCCATTTTGAACATTCTCCGCACTTTAAAAATTATTTTAGAAAGTCAATACCTTAAAACTTAGTTGCTGACACGTTTCAAAACATTCATTTCATTGACAATGCTAATCCGCTACTGAAGTTCGCAGTAAGTAAATTCAAAAGTATGTTTCCTTACTTACTTACTTACTAGCCAACGCCCACCCTTGGCTGCTGGGCCATTTGGTGGCGCGCTGACCAGTACAATCGAGAGAGACGTCCCTCTTTGTCCTCTTTGTCTGGCTGGACGTAGCCCAAGGAAGTGCATGTGAGGAGGTGATCCGCATCCATGGTTCCGTTTCCACACAACATGCAATCCGGCGATTGGAGTACATGAATCCTGTGGAGGTGTGCCGCCAGGTAGTCGTGGCCAGTAGCCAGGCGGAACAGTGCCACACCAGTGCGGCGGGGAAGGCTACGGTTTATTGGTCCTTCGGTGACGAGTGTAGCCCAGCTTTTGTTTTGAGAGGCCCTGATTAGGTTTTCTCTCGTGCTGCGATTTAAAGCTGAGTTTATCTGTATTTTGACCGACTGAAAAGAGGTTGAGGTAAGTGTCTGCGGTAAAGCAGCTCCCTGTTTAGCGAGAGTGTCGGCTTTCTCGTTTCCTTCTATATTGACATGACTTGGCACCCACTGAATGTGAATTTGCCAACCCTTCTCCTGAAGGGAGTCTAGTTGCTTTCTACAGGACAATGTTCGGTGGCATTCCACTTGTCTGTTGCTAGTGACACCCTGTATTGCTGCCATAGAGTCCACAAGAAATACAGCCTTATAGGTCCCTTTGATTTTTGAAAGTTCAATGGATGCTGCCAAGATAGCTTCAACCTCCCCATCATAATTGCTCCGGCTACTGCCGACTGCCACAGCCCCTTCGAATAATCGGCTGTGGAACCCAGCTCCTGTTCCACCGCTTGCTGATGATCCATCTGTGTAGATGTGTAGTCAGTCATCTGGCGGGAAGTTAGAATTAATAGTTTCAAGGGCTGCTGCCCTCAGCTCTGAGGGATTTGATTGACTTTTTGAGGCATTATGGTTTTGCAGTTTCAGACTAGCTGGTGGTAGGTTGTTAAAAGTCAAATGTTGAACCGGTTTAGCTGGTACTCCCGGCTGAATATTGTATTTATTCAGGAGATCGTTGTACGTTGATAGTGATGTTTTTTGGGTTTTTAGCCTTTCGGTTGCATGCCTGTAATATGTCCAGCGATGACTGTATGTCCTCTTGTACCGCTCCCAAAAATTGAGTGTTAGTTTGTTTCTTCTAGCCAGCATAGGTTCGATTTGGGTTTGGGCCTCCATTGCAGCAACAGGGGTAGATTTTGGGGCCCCTGTTATAACTCGAAGGGCAATGTTCTGGGTGATCTCTAATTTGTGCGAACCTGCATTTGATGCTGTAATAGTTGCCTCAGCTCCATATTCGAGGATCGGCCTGACATAACTCTTATAAGCTGCAATAAGGACATCCTGATTTGCACCCCAAGTAGTGGCCGTAAGTCGTTTTAATATTTTTGTTCTCTTTATAGCTCTCTGGGCACAGTATTCTATATGCGGTTTCCAGGTTAGTTTTCGGTCTATTGAGACTCCCAAGTATTTAGAGATGTTGTGTTCTTCAAGAACGTTATCCTTGTATTTTAAGATTAAATGTTGGTGTTTGGTGGACAGAGAGAAGAGCTGGAATGTAGTCTTTGAGTGATTTACTGCCATAGCATTTTCATTTGCCCATTGTTCAAGTTTTGATAGGGCAGCGTTAAGAGTATTTTCCAGAGACTTGATGTTGCTACTGGTAGCCCACATAATTAAATCATCGGCATATAGCAGGGCTTCCACCCCCGGAACACTCTTTACAGCCTCAAGGATGTCGTTGATCATCAGATTAAAAAGACCACAACTCAGGACCGCTCCCTGTGGTAAGCCCTGCCGCTGAAGACGATATTTGGACGTAGCACCCGCAAAGCGGGTTCTGATTAGTCTCTGAGAAAGAAAGGACCTAATCCATGCAAACAGATTGCCAGTTACTCCACTCTGTGACAGTTTATGTATTAGCATTTGTCTCCATACTGTGTCGAATGCATTTTTCAGGTCCACCAGGACCGCCAAAGAAGACATTCTACGATTGTAACCATCCTTTATGCATTGGGAGAAATAAACAACATGGTTCATTGTGCTGCGCTTTGTCCTAAATCCCGCTTGTGCATCGTCAATGACATTATGTAATTCGAAGAATTTGTGCAGGCGGGTTGCAACCATCCTTTCTGCTACTTTGCATGCGGCGCTAGTAAGTGTAATTGGTCGATAACTACTTGTAAGTATGTTTCCTCACTTACACAATAATTACTTATAGTTTAATTAGTGTTCAAGATGATTACAACAAACACCTTTAATAATAATAGTGTTTCATAACCCCAAATACTATTAGAGCTCTCATTATAGGAAAATTAGTGTAAAATACAGTAATTATTTTAGAGCAGTAGTATCTTTTAACCACTGCGATTCAAGAATTTTAAAAATCTTCCCATTTTTAAACTTTCTTTGCATTGTCATGTTTTTTTTGAATTGCAAGACATTACTAAGTAAAAAACAATTTAATTGTAAAATGATATAACAATTTTTGTTTATTAAATATCAAATGTTTTTATTAGTATGTTGTATTAGTTGTACATTTCAAGGATTTTATTTAATATTTAATTAATAATTCACTTACAAAAAAAAACATTACTTAGTGATATTTTTAACAAACTAGTTTCACACTTAGTCAGTGCATTGATCAGTGTTGAGGTTGTTATAATTTCTTATCAATTATGTAATTTTTTTCACTAGAATATCAGGTTAAATGTTTTTGTGGTTAAATAATAAAAAAAAACAATACAGACAATAAGACTGTAAATAATAGAGCTTACGGCAGTGTTTGGATCTTAAATCACTCAAATGTGGAAAGTTAAGTTGGTGAGAGCTTAGAATATACAGCTTCGAATAGAATAACTAAAGTTTACACAGGCCGATCAAAATGAAATATGTAATTTTTGTAGGATTTGCAGTCCAAACACCGTCACATATGTACTTGAGGGTTAAAGTACCTTCTTTTATGACATTGTTCAGTTTGCGAATGATACTAGGGATCACATGGCCTGATTCCAATCCAAAATTGTCATGTGGTCCAAAGACATTGCAAGGCACCACAGATGTGAACATTTTGCCATGCTGAGTGTAGTATATATGGTTCAAGACATCTAGTAGTCTTTTTGAATAACTGTAGCCAAAGTTAGATGTATGTGGAGGTCCAAGATGAATCTGTAAAACATTAAATATTAATATTTATGATTTACTTTTTTATACCTGCAAGTTTATCTCTTTAAGGGAACTCTTTAGAGCTTTTTATCTTAGATTGTGTGTTGAATGATCTCTTGGTCTTATCAATGTAGAAGTTGGGACAGTCATTACATGCTATTTTGTATATACCAGTTAGATTGTATTTGTCTGTTTGTTCTTGAAAGGGTTGTATGTGTTGTCTTAAACTTGTTGTTGTTTTGTATGATAATTGGTAATTGAGTTTTCTGAATGTGGAAGTAATTTTGTGTGTGTGTTTGTTGTGGTAAGTGAGGGATATGCATTTATAGTTTTTTTATGGTTTGCCAGTGTGACTGTTTGTAGACGATATTAAACATAGGCGATATTGTTTATGTTTAATTTTCTTGGGTATGTTGTCTATGTATGTTGGTAGCCATTTTGTTCAGCGATGTATTTTATTGTATTGAGCTCTTCATCATAGTCTTTTTGTTGCATAGGTATATTTATTTAGGTAGTTTGATATATGGTTAAATACAGTGTGTTTGTGTTGCGTGGTGTGATTAGATGTGTTGTGTATGACAGCATAAATAGATCTTGGTTTTCTTTATATTTTAAAATTGTATTTGGTGATAGAAAGGTCCAGGAAGTTTATTTTATTATTGTTCTCCAATTCAAGGGTAAATGTCAGGTTTTGATGTATGGTATTGATGTAATTGTGTAGTTTTTTGATTTGTTGTTGTTGTTTCATACTAAAATGTCATCTACATATCTGTGGTAGTAAATTATGTTGTGTATGTTTGTTGTTCTGTAGAATGTATTGTTCAATGTGATGGAGGAACATTTCTACTAGGATACCTGAGATGGGGGAACTCACAGGCAGGCCATTGTTATGTGTGTGGAATTTGTGTTGATATGTGAAGTAGTTTTGTGATGTTATGCATTTGGTAAGTGTGTCAATTTCATGGGTGAGTTTTTGTGGAGTTGTGAGCTTGTGTTTTTAGTATTTGTAGTGTTTGTTCAATGGGTATGTTGGTGTACAGGTTTTTTATGTTGAATGATGCTGTGGGGGAGTTGTGGGGTTCATGGGTGTCTTTAATTTTGTGGTTCACGTGTATGTTATTGCATAGGGAGTGCGGTTATTAAAGGTTATGTTGTCTCCGATAAGTTTGTCTATGTATTTGGCTAGCTTATGAAAATGTGCAGATGTTTGGTTGATTAGTGGGTGAATGGGTGTGTTTTCTTTGTGGATTTTAGTTCAAGCATTTAGTATGGGTGCTTGGGGTTTTATTTGCTTGTAATATTTCTTTTGTTCTAGTTTCATGATTTCGGTGCCTTTGTTTAGAAGATTTTTAATTTGTGTTTGAAATTTTGGAGTAAGGTCTAAACGGCTAATTTGTTTTCTGTTATGAAATTATTTACTTTTCTATCAATGTCTTGTTGGTGGATTATTACTATGGAATTGCCTTTATCTACTTTAAAAAAATTTAGGTTATATTTGTTGCATTTTTGTATGATTGATTTCAGGGTTGTGTTAATTAGTTGTACTCAGTTTAGCATTTAAAGTGTTTATATTAGGCATTTTATGTTTAATGTCTTTTCTAATGTATTCATTATGTGTGGGTGCTGTGTTTTGAGTTGCTGTATCTGTGTCAAAAAAAATGTCTGACATTTGTTTGTGGTTGTTTTTTGGGGTTTAGGTTGTGTTTTAGTCCTTTATTTAATGTGTTTGTTTAGTTTTAGCTGATTTGTATTAAACTTGATGTTTGTGGTGTTAATTGTGCACACTTTAAACTGGATATTGTGAATAAGATATTGTTTTGTGTTGATCGGTTCTGTCATTTTAGTTTTTGCTTGTTTCTAATGATCTGTTGTTTGTGTCTATAGTTGTTAGTGAATTGAATGATTTCTTCGAGTTTGATGTGGTGTAATATTGTGGTTTGGTGTAGTTTGCACAGGGTATGGTAAAATTCGTTTTTTAGTGTATAATTGTTGATGTTATTTTTAATAAATATTTTCTGTGCTTGTGTTATTGTTTTTTTATGCAGAATGTGTTTTGTAATTTTAGCATATTTAGGTGTTAGGTTTTGTTTGAGGCATTGTGTGCTAAAGAAAATATGAAGGACATTTTTTAATACCTTGATTTTCGTCTGTCGGTAGAGATTGATTACTGTTAATCTTTGGTCTTGCAATTAAAAAAAAACATGACAATACAAAAACAGCTTATAAATGGGAAGATTTTTAAAATTCTTGAATTGTAGTGGTCAAGAGATACTACTGCTCGAAAATAATGACTGTATTTTATACTAATTTTCATATAATGAGAGCTCTATTACTATTTGGGTTATGAAACACTATTATTATTAAAGTTGTTTGTTGTAATAATCTTGACTTTACTGACTAAACTATAAGTAATTAATGTATAACTAAGTTAATACTTATGAACTTACATGCTGACGCGTTTCAAAACACTAGTTTCATTTACGAAGCTGACACTCTACTAGCTGTGGCCGTACAAGGCAAAAGGTTGTGGGCATATGATTTATGAGGGTAGAGAGGGTGGGTTAAGTTGGTTGTTTACTATGTAATGGGAAAGGGTGTTGGATTTAAAGTGTGTGTGGTCATTTAAGATATTTGTTGTTGTTGTTGTGTGATGTTTGTATATTTCATATTTTGCTATAGATGTTAGTTTTTTTGCAATACGAGGTTTGGCTAGAAAAAAACCGAACTAGCACAGGTGAAACAATAAAACGAATGCAATAAGGCTGAAAGTCGCCTGGCCTGTCATGTGACTCTTGCTCTACCTACTACTCGAGTTTCATCTGCCTCCTGCACTCAGTCTGCCCGTGGCGTCTGTTCTAAGTAGTTGACGTTTTTTCTGTGCGTCGGAAAAATGTTGAGTGTACAGAAAGAACAGCGTGTTAACATCAAATTTCTTTTCAAACTTGGAAAATCTGCAAGTGAAACGTTTGTAATGTTGCAACAAGTGTACGGCGATGATTGTTTATCGCGAACACAAGTGTTTGAGTGGTTTAAACAATTTAAAGATGGCCGCGAAGACACAAGTGATGACGCTCGCACTGGCAGACCATTGTCAGCAAAAACTGATGCAAACATTGAAAAAATCGGTAAACTTGTTCGAGAAGATCGCCGTTTAACAATCAGAGCAATGTCTGAGTTGACAGGAATTGACAAGGAAAGTGTTAGGCAGATTCTTCATGAAAGTTTCAACATGAACAAAGTGTGTGCAAAAATGGTTCCAAACTGTCTCACAATTGAACAGAAGGAACGCCGAAGAATGATTTGTTCTGACATCCTAGAAAACATTGAAAGTGATCCCACCTTTTTACAAAATGTTATTACTTGTGATGAATCGTGGTTTTTTACTTACGATCTAGATTTGAACTAGATTACAGAACTAGATTACGGAACTAGATTTGAGAGTGTTGAAGCAGTAAAAGAAAAAGCGACGGAAGTAATGTATGGACTTACCGAAAATGATCTGTAGCATTGCTATGAACAGTGGAAAATTCGTATGGAGCGGTGTATAGACCGAGGAGGAGAGTACATTGAAGGGGATAACATCAAATTGTAAATAATGGAAAATAAAATTTTTTTTATAGAATCAGTTTGGTTTCTTTCTAGCCACACCTCGTAGTTTAATATGTGAAGAATATTTAGGTTAGTAGTGTATGTGATCTACCGGTTTGGCCAATGTAGAAGTTGGGACAATTGTTATATGTTTTTTTGTATATACCAGATAGATTGTGTTTGTTTGGTTGTTGTTAAAAGGGTTTTATGTGTTCTCTTGAGGTGTTTGTTGTTTTGTATGATATTTGGTAATTGAGTTTTCTACATTGATGTAATTGTGTAGTTTTATTTGCCGTTTGTTGCTTCGTATAATAGTAAAATGTCTTTCATAGTAAAATATGTTACATTTGCCTATAGTATCACTTACTTTTATAATTGTTGAGGATGGCCATTTCGGAAGATATGTCCCATTTTTAACTAAGGTTGTAACTGATCTCTTGGTTTTTGGTGATTTGGGTGGGGGGGGGGATATATTAGAGTGCGGATGTAGGTGTATTTTGGTGAGTATTGGTTTGAAAAGTTGTGAATGGTTGTATTGGTTTTGGTGGGTTTTCGGTATATGTTGAATTATGTATTTGTTTGTAGTGTAATTGTAAGGTTCAAGAAGTTAAGGGAGTTTTTTTCGTTCTGTTCTGGTGTATGTTAGTTTTGGGTGTATGGAATTAAGATGTTTTATAATAATGTGTGCTCGGTGGTTATTCCCTTTGTATAAGGCCGTCAATGTACAATGATCCTTTCTACTCCCAAAAAGATGGCTTACCTATGGGATCTACTATAGTTAGCATCTTGGCAGAAATAATCATACACTACATTATCAAAACTACATTTTACATAACAACAATTACTCAGACAACATCATTTACGGTAAAGGTACGTCAGCAATATTATCACAGTATATAATTAGAAAAATTGTTTCAGTTTAAAATAATTTAAAAAGTTTATACATTAAATTTTTCTAAAAAAAACTAAAACATAACTTGTAATATTATCACCTACCATTGTTTCATCAGCTGGATATGTAGTTTTGTCAGGAAATATGGAGGTGGATAGCATAGAGACCACTTTCCCAACTCCGGTCTCATAGCTAGCAAGCAATACATTGTCATTGATTTGTATGTTACTTCTCTGTAAAAAGAACAATGGTAAAAATATTGAAATACTGTCATATATATGAGAAGTGTACTCTAGGAATATCAAATACATCTTCCATAATACAAATTTTAATCAAAATCCCAAGTGTAATTAGTCATTGATGACAGGAACATAGATGACAAAAGCATGTTTTGTTTATAGTTTGTATTGAGAAGTGTATTTTGATATTCCTATTGTATATATTAAATATTTGAGCTCTAACTGAATTATAATAGTTATGGTTCATGTTATTCGAAATATTATGAATTAAGCCAGTATTATTTGTAAGTTTTAATATACTCATGTAATATACTCAACTTATACAAATTCAACTCAATAATAAATAAAATCTTGAGCTTATAAAAAGTTTATATTCCTACCTAAATTCAAAAATGAGAAAAAAGGTAAATAAGCATACTTAAATACTCACCAGAAAAATTAAATTGTTATTTAGAGTATGTAATAAACCTCCAAAATTTGCTGCCAAGTTTACCACATGGGTTGGTTTATATTTCTCAAAAAGTTGTTTGGTTTCATTTACATTACTGCAAAAACAAACAAACATATTATAAATACTTTTTATAAATATATATTTGAAACATGTTACATTATCAAATGAAAAATAAGGGTTCAATTGCCATTTTAATTCCCATATATTTCACACTTACAATATTTTGAAAACTTTCTTCAGATATACATTGGTTTGTATTGTTACTATCAAGTACTAAACGTATGGGCTAGATTTTCCTACCACCAGTTAATTTTTTTTCCATTTATACACACAAGAACATAGTCATTATGTTTATTTTTCTGTCAAAAACATTTTGTTCATATAAATAACCTTGTATGGCATCAATTTAAAGAAGTAATATAAATATTAAGTAAATTAGAGCTTAGCTAGTGAGAACAATTCACCACATCAATTATTAAAAGTTCACTTAAAGTCTCACTACACACTAGTTTGTTAATACATAAACACACACACACACACACACACACACACACACACACACACACACACACACACACACACACACACACACACACACACACACACACACACACACACACACACACACACACACATATATATATATATATATATATATATATATATTCTTGATATTTAATATTGTCCATTGTTTTTCCGTTGCACTGACTTTATGAAGTTAATATATTACTATTTTTGAGTAATTTTATCCACCATTAAGTGCAATAATTTTACCTTGAGTGATGAGGCACCTTTCGGTCTTTGACCATTGTCGAATCACTCATATATATATATATATCCAAACCATCACCAAACAAAACTATTTCACTTACAACTCAAACCTCTATTCACAACCAGATGGCCTACCCATGGGAAGTCCTATCAGTAGTGTACTAAGCAAAATTTTACTACAACACATAGAAAACACATAAAACTAATAACAAGTTACAATACAAAATGCAACTCAACACTAACAATAAAGATAAACAGGTCGCAGTTTTAAACTAAGAGCCGAGGAACACAAACAGAACACCAACTCAACATTTTACAGTCACATAAAAGAAACAGGACACAAATACACAGACATTTACCATAACCTAGAAATCCTACAAATCAACAAAAAAGGACCACATCTTAACACACTAGAACAATATGAAATTTACAGACACACAAAACACAAAGTACAAACATATTAAATGAACAAACACAATACAAATCACACATACTCTTTCATACTATCAAAAACCTGTCTTTAAAACCGTCACTGCTTGACCCGACATCTCCAAGCAGAAGACACTGATGAAGATCGCCACATAGCGATCAAAAACGTTCTGTCTCAGTAAGTTTAACAAATTTACTAAATATAAAGTTCGGATAGTCATAAACTATTGTTTAATTGATTATATATATATATATATATATATATATATATATATATATATATATATATATATATATGTATATATATATGTATATATATATATATATATATATATATATATATAAATATAAAATACGTTTTCTTGTTTATTAATTTAAAACAACACAGGTTATTCAAATACAAGAATATTTATTATTTTATATCCATATAAAATATAAAATAATAAATATTCTTGTATTTGAATAACCTGTGTTGTTTTAAAATATATATATATATATAAGTTATCCCACCTATCCCAGTTGGACTTTTCTAGGAGTAGAAAGTAACAGTGTGAGGAGTTGAATTGGTGAGAGACCTCTATAGGTATGGGGCTGTTACCATGCAAATGACGCAGGACTGACCATTTTGTAGCTAAAAGATGACAACTGAAGATAAATATGTTAACAGAGGTCCATCTTTTAGTAGATGCTGCTGGTAAATGACTAGGGGAGATGTCATTTAGCAGACATAAATCTATGTAATACTGTCAACAAGTTGTACTCAAGGATTGTATTGTGTAGAGTCCCAAGAGATATAGTAAATTTTAAAATCACCCTACAATAGGAACAACGTTTTTGACTAGATTATTAGTTCTATTAAATCAGTATGTTGTAAGTTATCATAGAGAAGTAGATAGTGAAGGTAAAAGGATAGTTATTTCAATGGCTACCGCTTGAAAGGGAGTTATTAAGCTCAGAAAAATAGCGTTGATATAGTTACAAGATAGAATGGTTATGCCACATCTACCTCAATCTTCTATAATGAAGTACAATCTAGAAACTGAATATTTACTTATATGGAAATTTAGCAATTAATTGAGATTCATGTCTTGAAGACATAAAGATTGGAGACTTATCTCCATAATTAATGGCTGAGCATGGATATTGTAGAAACGATTGTTATCAATGGTGTTATGTTTGACTGGGCAAACCATTTCTAGTAAGTGTTGCTAATTCACCCCTCCCTCAGTGACTTTAAAAGCTAAAAGTAACATTCAGTGAGAAATTATTGAATTTTCCGGAAGTTTTTCGTAACAATCACTGAATTAATTTCATTTAGATTTAATCACTTTGAATTATTAAACAGAAAAAAGTACCACACAATTATAAAAATTATCAAAAACATATAATTAGGAAAAGTGTGCCATTTTGAGTTAAAAAAGTACAGTAGTTTCTCTTTATTCAATTAATGCATGTTTTTATCTTTAAGGAAACAATACATTTAACAAGAATAATATTTGAAAAAGATTGAATTCTATATCAAAACTTCTATATAGCTTCAAGTTTTAATCAGTTACTTTGCTATTAACTTTAATTACCCTAATGTTACCCTTTTGCTAAACTTTCTCAAATATAAATGTTAGAAAAAACATAGTACATGTGCTAGAACTAGTACTCTACTTATTCTTATTTCTTGATTCCATCTTCATTGATGGTCTGACTTGACATTGGGACAGATCTCTGTAAACGGCCGTCCTCAACAATTGTAAAATAAGTGCTATTATAGGCAAGTGTAACATATTTACAAGTGAATTTAGTTTTCTACTTATTCTATTATGCTTCTGAAAAACATACAAATCTGTTCAATTTTGTATAAATGCATTAAAAATTAATATATCAATAATTAGCAAAATAATAATGGGAAAATTATATCGTCATAACTAATCTAATAACTTACGTCAAATTAGCATCTTTGGAGCTAACAAATATCCAGTTTTCATCTTTCTGCTGTTGTTCGTTTGCAACAATATCTTGTAAATTTTTTCCAAATGTTCCTGTTGCTCCAGTCACTAGAATTATTTTCTTATTTTCTCCAGACATTTTCCTAAAATGTATACAAAAAATTTATAATTTTATGTAATTAATATGGGAGTGGTGGATAAAGCTGAGTCCTCAATTTGGTTCATGTTTATTGTAATAAGTAACTGTGGATAGTTTAGCCGTCACTGATTTTCAAGAAATGACAACATAAGTTTTCTTCAGTCTTGGTTCAACGCCTATCTTGAAGGTTAGCAAGAACTAGATCTCAGTTACTAGAACAAAGTGCTATTTCTTTACACTACAGCAAATATTAGCACTATAAACAAATTATATAACTCTGTTTTTTAAAGATAACTCTGTTTAGAAGAAAACTTCAGGAATCAGATATCCTTTATGTGTAAAACAGTAATAACATCTTCCTACAATTAAAAACTTAATATTGATCAAGAACTGAAAAGAAACAACCAAATGATTAATAAAAATTTACTCTAAACATCAATCATTCTGTGCACCAGGTTAAGTTGCTCTAGAAGAATCTTAAGATGTTAAGGGATAAGTTTGATGAGTTGGATTATGAAATAATCAGGTTAAGCATTAGTTTGAGAACATTCCATAAGTTTGAGAACATTTCATAAGTTTGAGAAAGGAAAGAACACATAATAAGTAATTAAAAAATTCCACAGATATAAAATGAATAATCCCTTGTAGCTTGTAGTACAATATTTGGAAATATACCATTCATCTCCTTACCCTACTACCATATCCCCTTCCTATCTCCCTATCATATCCACCATATCCCCTTCCTATCTATTAACCACTATTTGATCCTCCACCAACACTTACACTTTTACAAAATTAACCTTTTTAATACATTAATATTAAGTTATAACATATAATTATTTTAAAATTAAATTGAAGACATAAAAAGTCTAAAAGAATTCCCTGGGGAAGAAGAATACTTTTCATGCCTTTAATAATTAAAAAAAAAATATTTGAGAATTTAATAAAGAAATATATAACTATATGCGGGCTATGCTCATAATACATCATCTACTGCATAAAATATAAATTTTATACGCCCCTCTTCAAATCCTGTTTTCTAGAAGTCTACATAGCGGCAAATGTATCCACAGGACCCAGACACAAATAGAATTTGTTATAATTATATATAATTTTTTGCCAGTTTGTCTTCTTGGCAACTATATTTGATAGCATTGTGCTATTGCAATAGTAGAAAATATGTGGTGTGTGAATGGATATGAATAAAACTTTTAATATACTGAACTTGAAAAAGACACAATATATGTCAGCATGTTACACATTGGCACAATAGAATTGATCTTGGCAATATCTGGAATATTTCTAAATTCCTTGAACAAAGGTATGATCCAGTGCGAGAGGGCCCATCTCATAGATCTAATCACAATAGCTATTTTAGATGAAGGTGAATCTAGATGCTAAAAGAAGCTATTCATAGAACTTAAATTTTGACACTATGGTTTTTAAATTTCATATTTTATAAATAAATATTTTTAATTTAATCCCATTAGTTATTAATTACAAAATTGGTTAACCCTTAGCACTCACATATGAAGTAGACAATTTACTGCTAACATGGGATGAGTGTGTGAAAATAAATATTCAATTTGTTAGGACCTCTATTTAAATTTAAATTCTTTCATGTATGTAAAAAAAATTAAACAAACGTTTGTTCAGTGGTTTTATATAATTCACAGTATAAAAAAATGTTTTTTGTGTATCATAAATTGGGAATAATTTGTCTGGATGTAATGTGTGGTTAAATACACAAGTTTTACAATCATAAGAACATTGTACCAGATGTCTAAATATACAGATTATGAACAGACAGAGTGGAAAAAAAGACACAACAAGGTCAGGTGATAAGGAAATATCTAATTGGGTCTAAGGATTCATGTCAAAGCATTATATTATACAGACTCCATAAAGCTACCTATTGCCAAGCAAGTGGGCAAATATGATAGGTGCACTACAGATGTCAGTTTACCCATACTAAGTTTATTCTGACTATTTGTATTTTTATTTTTTAAAAACTTCAATAGGATACAGATGTCAAAATCTATAAATATAGGATATCTCATTATACTTGTTTGCCAAAATCTGACTTATTGAAATATCAGAATTTACTTAATAAGCATTTTAAGGGTTAATAGACACAAAACTCAATGTGCATCAGTATATTTATCCCTTGATCACAGGTACAACTAATCACTGAGTTTGGGTACCCATTTTAATGATGATCATTTTATATTTGTTATACATTGATGCCCCTCATAGACTAGCTGTATCTACTAAGACAGGTTTGGCTACCCACTGGAAGCCCAGTCAAATGTTACATTAGTAACATCACTTACTTTTCTGTACCAAAAAATGTACTTTATTTGGAAGTTACACATCTGGGTCTCCTTCAAAGTATTCTCCTCCCCAATGCACACACTTATCCCAACGGTGTTTCCACTTGTTAAAACAGTCCTGGTACGCTTCTTTTGTGATGGCGTTCAGCTCCTTCGTCGCATTTGCCTTAATCTCCGAAATCGTTTCAAATCTTCTTCCTTTGAGGGTTTTTTGAGTTTTGGGAATAAGAGAAAGTCACAAGGAGCAAAATCAGGTGAGTGGGGGGGGGGGCAAAGAACAGTGATCGAGTGTTTTGCCAAAAACTCACGAGTTCTGAGTGCTGAGTGAGCTGGAGCGTTCTCGTGATGGAAAAACCAGTTATCACTTCTCCACAGTTCTGGCTTTTTCAGACGGCATCCCTCAGACGTTTCAGTACTTCAATGTAGGTAATCTGGTTGACTATAGAGCCTTCAGGGAGGTACTCGTAGTGAACAACACCCTTAGCATAAAAAAAAACTGTCAGCATCACCTTCACATTCAACCGAACTTGGCGAGCTTTTTTGGGTCTTGGAGACGTTTGACTCACCCATTGGGAAGATTGGACCTTCGTTTCAATATCGTAACCATACACCCATGATTCATCACCGGTTATAATTCTTGACAAAAAGTTCTAATCTTCATTTGAACGATCAAGCAGTTCCCGACAAACCCGGACAGGATTGGCTTTTTGGACATCGGTCATCAGGAGTGGTACAAATTTCGCAGCGACAATTTTTCGGTCAAAATCTCGTATCAAGATCGAACTGATATCCCACACTCTTTGGAAAGCTCCCTAATGGTCAGACATCGATTTTCGCGCACCAGGGTGTTTATTTTGTCAATGTGTTGTCAGTTGACGTTGTAGGACGTCCAGGACGCTCATCATCATCATCATCAATCGACTGTCGGCCACCCTTGAAACGTTCATGCCATTTGAAACATGCAGTACGCTTTATGGCAACATCGCCGTAGGCCGTGTTAAGCATGGCAAATGTTTCTGTTGCAGATTTCCCTAGTTTTACACAAAATTTCACAGCAATTCGTTACTCCTTCAGGCTGTCCATTTTACAATCCGACAAACGAAAAAAACACTCTTTACTAAACTGCATGTAACTCATCAACAAATGAAGATATCTGTGACTGAAATACCACATTTTAATCAGCTGATTTATACGAACCTAGCGGAACACCAAGCGGATTCTCCTGAAACTAACATGAGCCGCGAAGTTCAAACAGTCCACATATTTTTTGAACAAACCTGGTCATACATATATTTTTAACAAATAAGAAACGAGTTTTAATGGTGAAATTATAGTTCATATTCACTGAATATGTTGTTAATGAGGTCATAAAATAAATTACTCTATTGTGTAAAGTGATGAATATATGAGTAGTGGATTAAAAAAACTAGACTGATTCCCTTATAGTAATTAAATGATTGTGACACTGCCAAGGTTTTTAAAACTATAAATCACTAAATATACTTCAATATTAGTGAATAAAGATGTATCATCAAGCTATATCAAAGAATATTCTTTGGGGACCAAAATACCCTCAATTATAGATGTACGCTCGAAACTATCTTTAGTTTAAGAATTTGGTACTAGATAAGCTTTGTTAATAATATGTAATAACAATTTTATGTTATGTAACAATATAAAATGTTAAATAAAAATTATGGCATAAGTTATATGCATGTAAACACTTACACACACACACACACACACACACACTCTCTCTTTCTCTCTTTTTGAGACACCCAAATCTGTCTCAAAGTAGCAGATTTTGCACAAAATACAAAATCTTTAAATATTATTTGAATTAAAGCCGCTAGCAAAGTAAACAAGACCGAAAATAAAAGGTTTGCAAGGAGGCTTATCAGCCTTGTACAGACAAACAATGTAGGCCGACAAATCGATGGGGCTTAATTTCTAAAGAAAACGTTTTTAGTATAACAGAATAATTTTCTTTTTACTCAAAATTTTTAATCAAATTAATTTTTATTATTTAAAGAATATTAATTGAAAAATAGAATTATATAAGAAAAAAGCCACCAAAGGCTAAGTAAGCCGAAAATATAAAACAAATGGCTGCAGAACATTGTAAACAATATAATAACACAATAATTGAAATAAAATATTAATATATATTAACAATTTTCCTAAATATCAATTGTAATAAATAAATGGTTACTAAATCTCCTAAAATTATAAGCCTTTCAAGTGTAAGATTTTTACAGTGCCGATAAAGTGTAACTAGGGAATAAAATGGCGAAATACAGCAAAACTTCACAGTGTTGCATTGCTTGACGGTCCGCTTCATGTTTGCGCGATGACACTATAAAAAATCACACGTCACACAAATCTACCTCCTGTCTCAACGCAAGCCGACAGACAACTGAATTAAAGTGCACCTGAGTGAGGGGGACCCCGCTATCGAGTTTGGCCGTTTGAAGCACCCTCCACAGCTCTGTTGAGGATACAGCGAACCAGTCCCGATACTTATTCAATAGACCCATGGACAAAAAGTTGATTCGTATAAATTATTATCATGTTGTATTTAAATACTTATGTTATTTCATGTGGGTAACTTTAAGTATAAAACAACAAAATGTTGTCAAATAATGACAAATGCTTAAGAACTTTAAATAATAGTGCCAACAATATTATTGATGAACTTTCTGCCAGCATTCTAAAGACATTAAAGTTTATTTTCAAATTAACTTGAATCTTGTCATAGTTATGAAAGATGGTTGTGTAAATCATAGTAAAGGTTTAGTAAAATTATAAATATATACGAGGGTTGTTCAAAAATTAAAGACCGTTTTCATTTTAAAAAGCAGGAAACCTAAAACACGAACTTAAATTGGAAAATAAATACACCATAAAAAATTCAATGAATTAACGGAGATACTAAAAACAATAAACATAACCAAAAACACCAAATTTATATCATTTGATATCACAAACATGTACTCTAATATACCAATAACGAAACCATCCAAATAATAAAAAACAAATTAACTGACCTTAAAACCTACCCCAAATTCACAAACCAAATCACAAAATGCCTAAAGACCATACTAAACCAAAACTATTTCATATTCAATAATAAAATATATAAACAAACAGACGGCTTAGCAATGGGATCACCACTATCAAGTATAGTATCAGAAATTTACCTCCAAAAACTTGACGAATTAATCACACAAACCATAAAAACACACGACCCCAACGGACATTGGATACGATATGTCGATGATGGATTATACATCTCACAAAATAAAGCAATAAATAATAACATCATTCTAAATGAAATGAATAACTTACACCTTAACATACAATTCACCATGGAGGAAGAAATAAACAATAAAATAAACTATCTAGATCTAACATTGACCAGAAATACAAATAACATTGAATATTCTATTCAACATTCTATTCCACACAAACCATTAATACAATACCAAACCACTCCAACCATCCCCCACAACATAAAATGGCCGCTTACAACTCACTTTTATACAGGATGCTAAAATTGCCTCTAAATAATGAAGAAAAAACCAAAGAAAAACAAATAATATATCAAATAGCCCAAAAAAATGGATACAATAAAAAAACTATAGATAAATTAGAATTTAAAATATTAAATAAATTAAAACAAAATAAAATCGAACCACAAACAACAAAATGGGCTACATTCACATACACAGGATACAACATAAAAGGAATAACTAAAACACTAAAAAATATTAATATTAACATAGCCTATAAAAACACAGGAAACATAATCAACAAAATAAACCAACCAGAAAAAATATGTCCCACACTTAATAACGAAATATACAAAATCGAATGCCCAGACCGTAATAAAATATACATAGGCCAAACCAAAAAGAAATTAAAAGACAGATATCAAGAGCACCTCAATGCATACATCAAAAACAAACACACATTCCCCACATTAAAAAACGTACACCTAGTAAAAAAGGTCCAAGGTCCAAAAAGGCCTCAAAATGACAATCTGGGAACAACTAGAAATTTATAAAAATAAAAATAACATCATTAACGAACAGATACAAATAAAATCAAAAAACGATAAATTATTCAATCTAATAGACAATATTAATCCCAAAACGAACGTTAAAAACTCGCACAGCGCAGTGAATCTAAAAATAGAAGTTAATGGTACACCAAGGTCAACGGCAAATTCCACGCAGCTCGCAGTCCAAAACCCTGTTCAATATGCCCGAGGATGGAGACACTAACCAGTCTTTGAAAGTACTCGCATAAATACCAAGTAAGATTCTTGTTTAAGTACATAAGTGAAAGTGATAAGTGTATACAAGAAAACAGTGTTGCATAATCTACAAATATATATATATATATATATATATATATATATGTGTGTTAATGCATGAATAATATATGCATTAAAAGTATTCTTGTTTTTGAAATGTTTTAAATTTATTATATATATATATATATATATATATATATATATATATATATATATATATATATACATACATACACATTATAACATAAAACGCACTCACACTTTGCTTGCGATGATTTTAACATCCCCTCGCTTTGTTTATGTTAAGAAATAAAATTATCAATTTAACTTTGTTATTGTTATTATAAAATATTTCTTTCAATTAATTTGTGTTGGGTGCCAAATCTGTATGCTAAACAGATTACAATTAAATAGAGATTTCTTCATTTAACAACAACAAAAACACAACGAATTGATTCTTAAATTTACTAGAAGTGTACTACAAATTTACATTTAAATAATTTTATAAATTTGCCCTCTAGTTCAACAATAATACAAGCAGCAAGAACTTTTTAAAAATTAATAGTTGTCTTAAATCTAATCTTATTCTAGACACAACATATGTTAAATGTATGATCTTAAGGTGCGAGGTTACTGTGTTATGGCTTGCAATGTTATAACTCTACTTATTATGCCTGTTTCGAAATTTTTACTTGTTGGCTTTATAATTTAATTTTTACAAAAATTTAAGTGTTTAAATGAGTAATAATTATGATTAACTTGTACTTAAATTTGCGTTGAGTAACTCAGGTGATCCTCACATTTCCTTTGTATTGTTCTCATGATCCATGGCATTCCTCTTTAATCCTCTCCTGTCTATCTGACTCCCAGAGTTGGGTTCCTCTTTGATTGTCCAAAACTGCCATCCTCTTCTGTTTCCTCAAACTCCTTCTTCGATCCCCTAAACTGGACTGCTTTCAAAACAGGACTCCTCTCTGACTCGTAGGTCTTGCCTCCCCTTCATCACTTCTCTTTCTTCTATATTCTTCACTAATACTACTCATTTCTTGATTTGCATTGTTCTATGCACACGTTCTATTTGGGAAAGTACAAGTTTAGAAATTCTGCCGACAAAGAAAACGTTTGAACTCTGGGTTTATCTTCAGCAATCTACCTGGCAGCTCGTCTATTGTTTTTAGACTTTTCTATACCTTTGTAAAAACCTTTTGTCTTTTCTACTAACAGTATCTCTTAACACAGCAAGCCTCAGCCTATGGATTTACAAATATCTAACAATGCTTTTATTAAATATTAGTAGCTAGGAAAATATGTTTATTTTATAACATATATAATGTGTGTGTTGCAGTAACCGGACCTTAAAATCAAGGCCAACATGTTCAGCCTACATTAACAGTAACCGTATTTATGCATTTTTATGTTAATTGTTAATGATGATGCCTACTGTAGGTCTGAAACGTGCCAGTTCAACCAAGGTGAAAATATGATCCCACCCGACTTATCAGATCCTGTTACCTGGGTGCGTCAGGCGTGATCTGCCAGCAGATAAATTCATGGACTTTATGTAAACACCAACCAGAATGTTCAATAATAACTATGTAACAATATATTTAATGGTTACGTTTGCTTGTAAAATTAATGTAATATTTGTTATTTCTGGAATAATACGTAATAAATCTTTATTCTAACTTGATTTGAACTTTTGACTTTTGCTTTTGTCGATGGTTGCAAAATTATAGAAATTTCATTTGGTTTGTTAACACAGGGTTAAAGTTTTCTAATAACTATGAACATTTATTTTTTCTATCTTGATGCAGTTAAATTGAAATTCAAATGTAAAAATAAAATCCCTCTTTGTAATATGTTATACAAATTTTGAATAATTTTACTAAACGTTTACTATGATTTCCACAACTATCTTTCATAACTATGACAAGATTCAAGTTAATTTGAAAATAAACTTTAATGTCTTAAAAATGCTGGCAGAAAGTTCATCAATAATATTGTTGGCACTATTATTTAAAATTCTTAAGCATTTGTCATTATTTGACAACATTTTGTTGTTTTATACTTAAAATTACCCACATGAAGTAACATACATATTTAAATATAACATAATAATTTATACAAATCAATTGTTTGTCCATGGGTCCATTGAATAAGTATCGGGACTGGTTCGCTGTATCCTCAACAGAGCGGTTGAGGGGGGTTAGGCAGGCCAACCTCGGTAGAGCGGTCCCCTTCACACAGGCGCACTTTAATTTAGTTGTCTGTAGGCTTGCATACAGACAGGAGGTAGATTTGTGTGACGTGTGATTTTTTATAGTGTCATCCCGTAAGCATGAAGCGGACAGTTGAGCAACACAACACTGTGAAGTTTTGCTTTAAACCCGGGAAATCCGCGTCCGAGACCCTTGAACTCATTTAACAGGCTCTTGGGGATGATGCCTTGACCTGCACAAGTGTTTTTGAGTGCCATAAAATGTTTAAGGAAGGCAGGGAGCTCGTCGAGGACAAGCATCGCGTCAGTCACCCCATGACTGCTGTAACTGTCAGTTACGGTTTAAGAATTAAATATTTTTTAACTGAATGGTCAACTTTTCACACTTTCAGAATTTATTAGAAACTTGAATGTTGATTTTACACCATTTTATTCTCTAGTTACACTTTATCGGCACTATAAAAGTCTTGCACTTGAAAGGCTTATAATTTTAGGAGATTTAGTAACCATTTATTAATTACAATTGATATTTAGGAAAATTGTTAATATATATATATATATATATATATATATATATATATATATATATATATATATATATATATATATATATATATATATATATTAAATATGGTGATATGTTTTCTTGTATATAGTTAATAAATTTAAAATATTTCAAACACAAGAATACTTTTAATGAATATATTTATTCAAAGCTTTTCGCCAATAAAAAAAGTATCAGCATCTTCAGGAAAAATAATTATCTAATAAAATACTTTTACAAAATTAAATCATATGTACTACAAAGAATCATATGTTTATAATTATTGCACTTTATGTAAATTTTTCTATTACATCAATGACTTTATAAATAGTTTGGTGCCTTGATCTCACTTGAATTTGTTCATCAATTAATTTGTCTTTAACTTTATGCTTATAAATTTCCAATGTTTCAAATATATTCATTTTTAATCCTTTATTTAATTCTTTTATTAATTTCATATTTTCTATTTCCGGAAACTCATGTCCATTATTAATACAATGCGTAGCTAACAAACAAATCCTACAATGTAGGACAAACAAAAAAGAAATTAAAAGAAAGATACAAAGAACATTTAAACGCTTATATCAAACCAAACATATACAAATCCAATTTAGCTACGCATTGTATTAATAATGGACATGAGTTTCCGGAAATAGAAAATATGAAATTAATAAAAGAATTAAATAAAGGATTAAAAATGAATATATTTGAAACATTGGAAATTTATAAGCATAAAGTTAAAGACAAATTAATTGATGAACAAATTCAAGTGAGATCAAGGCACCAAACTATTTATAAAGTCATTGATGTAATAGAAAAATTTACATAAAGTGCAATAATTATAAACATATGATTCTTTGTAGTACATATGATTTAATTTTGTAAAAGTATTTTATTAGATAATTATTTTTCCTGAAGATGCTGATACTTTTTTTATTGGCGAAAAGCTTTGAATAAATATATTCATTAAAAGTATTCTTGTGTTTGAAATATTTTAAATTTATTATATATATATATATATATATTAATATTTTATTTCAATTATTGTGTTTTAATTAAAACATATTGTTTACAACGTTCTGCAACCATTTGATTTATATTTTCGGCTTACTTAGCCTCTGGTGGCTTTTTTCTTATATAATTGTATTTTTTAATTAATTTTCTTTAAATAATAAAAATTAATTTGAATAAAAATTTTGAATAAAAAGAAAATTATTCTGTTATACTAAAAATCTTTTCTTTAGAAATTAAGCCCCATTGATTTGTCGGGCCACATTGTTTGTCTGTACAAGGCTGATAAGCCTCTTGCAAACCGTTTATTTTTGGTCTTGTCTACTTTGAAAAACTTCTAGCGGCTTATTTTTATAATTCAAATAATACTTGAAGATTTTGTATTTTATGCAAAATCTGCTACTTGAGACAGAATTGGGTGTCTCAATGTGTGTGTGTGTGTGTGTGTGTGTGTGTGTGTGTGTGTGTGTGTGTGTGTGTGTGTGTGTTATATGTGTGTGTGTTTACATGCATATAACTTATGCCATAATTTTTTAAAACATTTTATATTGTTACATAACATAAAATTTTTAAAGTCCTCTTATAACTTTAAACAGTTTTCAGTTTCATAAAAAAATCATTAGAAATCATTTGGTTCCTGATAAAAGATATTAATACTTTTGCAAAATATAATATGACTATATATAATAATAAATTTAATTTTAAATTAATTTCACAAATTATATTACCTGAAAAGTGATGTTTCTTCACACAAGTTACTGGAAAGAAAGGTAGAAATTAGTTCTAAAAGTAACTACTATCTAAGTAATCCACACAAAGCATATCTCATTCCAACAAATAAATTAATTACACTAACCCAAACAACCCTTTGTTAGCTAAGAATTATTTATATTAATTTATCATTGCTTAAGTCTGATAAGAATGATGGGCCTAGTCTCACTAACCAATACATACTAAAATGAGTGTGGAGTAAGAGACTGAAGCATTTGTAAATTAGAGAAAAGTACAAAGAGAATTCTGATTTATAACAAGACACAAGAGGACCATAAGAGTGATTAGATGCATTAAAATTTAGAAAGAAATCTTGCATATTTATAATAGAAAATCATTTTAGTTGTTCCTGAAATTAGAACTAAATATTTAGTTTTAAGGGTGTCATTTAATTTTAGTTCAAATATCTTTTACAGTAGTTTATGATCAGATACAAGTATACACACTTTGTTTGCACAAAAACTATAAGCTTCAATACCATGTTATTAAGACATGAGATTAAAACATTTTGATTTTTGTTTTAATATATATATATAGGTATTATGTATTGACATCCTTAAAAATTTATGAAGATTTAAATATGAGACAATTATAGGAATTTAAATAATTAAGCTCCCACAAAAATTTGAAAGGAAAAATATAGTGTTTTCACCAAGCTTCCCAATGAACAGGTCAAAACACACTGAAGAGGGACTAGTCTCTAATACAAAATCCAGTCTACAAGATCAAAGCCAAGTTAGATAAACATTCATACTACTTTTATGTTGTAATTAACTACAGTCATTGTTAAACCAAAGCTATCAAAACAATCAAAATTATTATTAAATACAGTTAACATAATTTTCAAGTAAGAAGCATAATAAGGCCCTTGAAGAACTAAAAGGGTCTAACAAAAAAGAGAAATATCCAAGAAGAGTGAAAAACAGGGCTGAAGACAGATTATAAATCAGAAGAGAGGCCAAGATTTCACTAAAAAACAGGCAGTGGCATGATCATTGTTTGAATAAATACGAGTTCTAAAATTTGTTTAGAGCTCTACTATGGTACTAAATCCAAGATGGTCATCAGCCCATCAAAGCTAGACAAGAAGCGGTGATTGATGACTCATTACAAGATTTTTATTTTCACTTGCTTTGTGTGATATGTTTATTTAGTACTCCTGAAAAGTATAGAAATATTCCACTTGCCAGCAATATTGTGTATGTTTAATTAAGGGTTAAATGTATATTTATATCATAAGCACCTTATAATGTATACATTATAATATTACAACCTTTCAGAAGTTATGGTTACCATATAAGATTCTTACCAAGTAAGCTAGATGTACTAGTAAGAAAAAAGCCTTGGAAAGAGAATGGCCATATCAACAAGGCTGTTGGTAGAAGAAATATCCTCAGGAGTTACACATTTTTTCTATAAAGTTTAGAAAGTTCGTGAGAGAAGGTTTTGAGGCAAATTGAGGTTTTAAGTTAGGTATTTTGGCCAAGAATAAAGAAATAAGATTTTAGGAGTCTTGTGGAATGACTGGAGATTTGAGATGATATTTAGGGAGACATAAAAGCAGCTCGCTGGAGATCAAACACAACTTCAAACAATTGAAAGCCATCTCATGTCAGTAAGCCTAACAGGGCTTTATCTATGAGGTCTGACCCTGAAATGACATCATCCCTGTGTTGGAGTTTCAGTTGAAAGATATCCTTAGTTTTCAGTAAATTGGTGGAGTGATCTGAAATCAAGATCATTATCAGCTGTCTTTAGAGTTGTTCATTCTAAAGTTTTGGTTGTTAACATACAAGGTAATAGATAATAAGAGCTAGCGTCTCAATAAAATATGAGAAGTTAACCTTGAACATCTGGATACACAAGACCTTTTCAGTTAAAATTTGATGGATCTCACAAAAAACAATATTTTGTGAATAATAATATTAATGACATACATATTGGTTTGAAATTTCCATCTGTGAGGAGGTGTTTCTGTTGATATAGGTTCCTACAGTACTCCTATTATTAGTTACTTTACTACTATGTTTGAGTTCTTCAAGATGAGGTAAATAGAAGGTTAAAGTTGTGTCAGGCTTTTTTCAAATTTAGTAAGTGTTACAAGCTGAAATAATTGTTTATGAAATTTTAAAAAAAACTTATGTAAGACAGGTTGAAACTTAAACTTTAGTTTTTGAGAACGAAGAACTTCGACCTTTTGCAGAAAAAATAGTGAAAAATTTTAAATGACAACAATTTACACTTGGACACATAATAATGTAACACTTGCCTATAGAAGGACTTACTTTCTTTGTTCAATGAGAACTGCAGTCATATGAGTTGATAATGGGATGAATCTCCAAACAGCTTATCTTCAATAATTTGTTCATAGCCCAGTGGAGGCACTTTAAACTCTCAGAAGTTCTGTAAGAATAATAAAGATCATGGTTGTTATATATTTTAGTGCCCTCTTCTACCTTTCCTAACATTAAAACATTGTTCTTTGTTGGCACATTTTGGAATGTCTCCATTTTCAAAACTTTAACAGCCCTCTTTCACCATTGAAAATCTATACTACATTTTTCGCCCAAGCACTGAGCTCCTTCTTAAATAATATTAGCATTTCTCCCCACCATTTATCCCCACCATTTATCCCCTCCTCTTCGTTATTGGTTCTATGTGCATTTATTTAAACAAATGGCTTCTAGTCAAACATTTATTAGAAGAAAATTTAGTAGCTCAAATAGTTATCCTTGATACAGAAAGTACCTTATTGATAATATAGTTATACAGGCATATACTGTATATAGTTAATATAGCAATACTGAATAATAAATATGTTTAGCTTAATAAAATACTGTAGGAAAAGGTATCAAATTTATCTTGGAAAAAGGAAAAGAAAGAAAAAAAATAAATCTTCAACTAAAAGAGAAAAGCAAAAAACCTGGAGTATATAAATAAATATGACTAAAATTTTTTTTTCAAATATAAAATAAATTGCTAGAACAGTTACAAAAACTGCATAAATAATAAATATTTTGTAAAAATAAAATTACAAGACAAAAACTTACTATAAAAAGGGATAAAATGGAGCCATCCCTAAATTACGTAACGCTCTGAGGGGGGAGGGGGTTACATCTACCATTATGCATCGTTACGGAAGGAGAAGGGTGCATCGTTCTGTAGTGTTACATACCTTGGAATTTTAGTTTTGATTACATTAAAATCTCTTTTTATTTAATAAATATACCGGCCACATTTAAACTTTTGAGTAAATAAAATCTACCTAATATTAATAATGAACACAAATAAAATCTATTTACAAATATCAAATGTATTTTAAGTACTCTGTTAAACTTCCTATTTATGAGTATTATTGGAGAAAAAATGTGAGGAACCGTAACCTCAAGGGCATCACTGTACTCATTACGACGATCAGGGAGCCTGTACAGACATAAACCGCAGCCTCCGTGTATCAGCTAAAGCCCCAGTTGTTATTTATCAGTAACAGTTTTTAATGAAACAATATTTTTTTTAATTCAATGGCAATATATTTTCAGGCTGAACCAGTCAACTCAGAAATATATTGAAAACTGGTTACACTTGGTCTTGACCCATCATGAGAAGTACAAAATTTGTATTGCCCTGTACTATGTGTGGCCGGGTTTGATGGACTTTTGAATTCCCTGGGCTGAACACAACGTACAACTATATTATATGTAAATGTTTGAAATTTGTAGTATTTGTAAACAATGTGCCAAGTTTGGTCTATTTGAAAATTAGGCTTATTATGTATACATATTTTTTTCTGAAGCTCGCAGCACCAGTGTTATCTGTCATGGCATTATTGACTACTCCATGGGAAGATGAATAGACTTTAGACAATGATACAATGGGTTGATCACTTTGGGTTTAAAATCATTAAAGTCACATTTTAGTAAAACAATAGAGTATTTTCAATTTATGTTGAAATTAATATTGGCTTTATACATAACCTAAAGATTATTTTTATTTTATAATTTCTGTTTGCTTTCTAGTACACCTGAGGTCACGTATTTATCAAAAATGTTTATTATTCCTGTTTTGTTTATTTAACAAAATTATTTTTATTTTTCATTATATTATTACCATAATTATTTATTGGCACATTTGATGTACTTATTTATTGGCCTACAAATTCGGCATTCAAAACAATTACCTCAGTAAAGAGGGAGAACAAGAAGTTATGTAATTATGGGGGGGGATTGGCACTACCGTTACAGGTTCGTTACAGAGCGGGGAGGAGGGGGTTTAAAAATCACCCATTTTAGCATTACGTAATTTAGGGTTGGTTCCAACTCTGAAAATAAAACAAAAAACTAAAAGGAGGATTATTGAAATTAAAAGTTAGTATTAAAACAGCTAACTATGATAAGATCATAAATACAAGAACAAGAATTAAGTTTGAATAAACAAATTTAAGAAAACAAGTGTCTGACACAAGAGAATGTAATTTTAAATAGCTATATCTAACAAACATAATTGGTTTGTTTTTCTCGCAAGGATGAATACCTTTGGCTGAAACCAAATTATTGCTAAGAAGCCATTTGGTTTCTTGGAGCTAGAAGATGTTTGTTGACCATCTTCTCCAGTAGTTTGTTAAAGAGCTTGTTACAGAGGTTGGTCTATAGCTACTAAGATTGGTTTTATGTTCACCCTTTTTAAAAATAGAAATTCCTGTTGCATCTAGCCATGTATCCGAAGAACTCTGTTCTCCAAATATAGGATTATTTACCCGAAAAAAACTAGCTTTCCTGTTGGTAGGTGTTTAATCTTGTAATATACAATGCAATCAGGGCCAGGAGCAGAATTCTTTGTTGATGAGAGAGCTGATTTTAGTTTATTTATAGAGAATGGAATGTTTAAAGGAGATTCTCCAGACAACCCAATAGTAAAAAGTATTTTTCTTACTTAATTTTTTAAGTCTGTAATTTTGTTAAAAAAAGGAGCAAAGAATAATATTTAAAAAAAATATTTTCCCAGTATATCACCATTTTATATAACCTCGATATCATCATTGTTTCTGATTAATCTTTCATCCATCAACTATATTTCTGGCAAAGGAATGGTAATACCATATATGGATTTTCTTTCAGTATAGTAGATGATGATTTATTCTTGATATTGGACTCATGTTCACAAATGTGCTGTGCCCAGAAATCTCTTCTATTCTGCCTAGAAATTCTTTGTAGTAACAGTTCCTGCTTTGAACAAGAAGAACTAACGTTGCCAATATGCTGGGATTTGAAGCAATATTTTGGGGTAAGGACATATAGTTTTACAGAGTCTTTGGTAAACAGCATGTAAAAAATTTGAGAATGAACTGTTTACTGAATGTAGGTAATGAATATTAATCCTGTATTTAGCAGTCACAAAGCTCTATAGTGGCAGGCCCTTGTTACTGATTGTACAAAATATCCCTTAAAGACCTCTAGATGGTATTCTAGTAATGGAAACTCTATACTACTAAATATTTTTTTTTAATTGAGAGATTTAATTACAATAAATAATGTTATGCCATTGAAGTATAAAAACATTGTCAAATTTTTATACATTGCAAAATCTAAAGAAAAAAATTCTTAAACTAAAATTTCAAATGTAGAGGGGCTGGAAAAATAAAAACAAAAACAATAACTCAAAGTCTAAGAAATACAAAAGTTGAAAATTTGTTTTTTTTACATAAAAATTGTGATAAAATTACATATTTTTCATTATTTGTATTTTTATTATTTATTTTTTGAAAAGTTTACAGATTTGGAAAAAGATATAAAAAGATTTTGTACATAAATTTTATTTTGAAACAATTATATTAAATCGATGTGCATACAAATTTTCTGTAAGAAAAACTAACCTTGATATAGTTGCAATACAAATTATGTACATATGAATGAAAGTGATATTTTATCATAGTGAGAATTTTTTTATTCTACTCTCAGCTCCCACAAATGGTTCACATTATAATATAAAACACTTTGACAACCACTATTTCAATGTAAAATCAATAATAAATCTCTTTAAACTTCACAAATATATAGGCACCAATGACACTCTCCTAAGCTGATAATATTTAACATATTTCAAAGCTAAATGTAAACACAATAAATCACCAGTAATGTGCTTTCATATCTGTCACTATAATTGTCAACCCATTATTATAACTAAAACATTGATTGAGTCTAAAAATAAATAACTGTCAACTTGAATACAGGAAATTGAGTATTAGAATAATCTGAACCTCCTGCACATCCAGTAATCCTTGGTTCATCGATAAAAGAAACATTTTTTTAGGATAATTACTTTCTTTTGCAAATGTAAAAACTAAATTTTTGTATATGGACAGGACTTTAGGTCCTTCAATCATCACACCTGTGAACCATATTCAATCATCCCCACCCCTAGAACTCTATGAGCTAGCATTTTGTAAATTACTACCCAATGAGCAAATATCAGTAAAAATTCATTTGTGAAGGTGTCAGTATAACTATGTATAAAAATGTGCTCTCGATTAATGTGTATGTGGGTATGTGTCTAAGAATGCAAATTGTGGAAATGAATGTTGAAATATTTTAAAAAATATACATAGTTTATAATTTATATTAAATATAATATATTATAGTTTATTATTTACACTTTTGTAACAGATCAAATTAAATCCTTGCATTGGCCTGATTTTCTTTAAACCAATCAACTGTTTCTTGTATAGCTTGTTTTAATGGTGTAAACTTGAAATCATTTTTCAAGAGTGAACGAAGTTTGGCATTACTAGCTGTTCTTTTGAACTGACCATCAGAAATGAAGAATCAAATACAATTTCGCCATCAAATTCAAATGCTGATGCAATTAACCTAGCTACCTCTCCAATTGAAACTTCATCTTCTTCATCAACTAAGGACAGAATATTAGAGAAAATAAAATAAATAATTTTTATCTTAGCTAATAACATATACCAAAGGCAAATCTGGCTTAGTCTGATCAAAACGTTTGTGTCTAAGTTTTTCATGAATTTACATAAACTATAAGTTTAGCAAGTTGTTAATTTGTCAAATTCAAACAAATATTAACTGCTAGGATATATTATGCTATATTTTAAAATCTGAATAAATGAAATAATTGGAGCAAAATTGCATTCAATACCAGAAAAAGTGCATTTCTACTATAGATGTTTTCATTAAAATTATAAATAAAGTAAACACTTTATTTCCACTTCAATTTTTTTTCTGTAAATAATCCTCTGGATATATAATAGATAAATCAATCTATCTATTAAAACAAAAAACTGCTGTTAAAAAATAAAATCTTACAAAAATTAGACCAAAAACATCTTTGCAACATTTATGCTGTATTGATGATCCTATCACTCTGCTAATGGATAGACTTGTTAATTTGTTAAGTGGAAAAAAATGTTATATAAATTTAGCAAGAGTTACCTGAGCAAAAATTCCACTGTACATACTTACTCTGCACCCAATTATCTTACAATTACCATATGCAAAGTGAACCAATAGCAGTAAACGTATATCATATGTAGTCTAACATAATGACTAAAAAAAATCTTGGAGATTCATCAAATATAGATTCTCCATCTCCAACCCAAACTAAGTAATTTTAAAGTATCTATTTAAATAAAATAGAAGTTGATAAGTTTATAGTAAAAATTCATAATCTAAATATTGATATAAAAATTACAATCAAGGGGTATTAGAAAACAGAAGCCAAAAAAATATGGTTGTAAAAACTAAAACACTTAATTATGAGGGGGTCCCAAAAATAACTAAAATCGTTAGCTAGACGTTAGCTCACTAGTAGTAGTAGGGACTTCTGATACTAGCAGGGAGCAGGCGTGACCTTGATTAATCAGTCTGCCAGCAGGCATCACCAAGAGAGGTAGCATTGGTTTGTGCAGGCTTTTATTTGAAGGTGCTAATATTAAATTTGTTGGTGTTTAAGATGAGTGGTTTACAAGAATAATGTTCATCAGTGAAGTTTTGTTTTCTGTTAGGGGAAACTGCAGCAGAAACTGAAAGGGGGAAGATGCTATGAGCAAAACATTAAACTATGAAAGGTTTTTACAATTTGAAAATGGCGACATGTCGATATCAGACTTGCATCAGCCTGGACGTCCTTCAATTTCAAAAATTTCAAAGTCTATGAGTTGATTATGCTTAACAAGCGAACTACAATTGACGAGTTTGTTGACTCAACTAATATTCTTGGAGTTTGTATTGAAGAATTACAAATTCATTGAGTAACAGCAAAGTTCGTTCTTTGTGTCCACACTGATGAACAAAAACAAAATTCAGTGAAAGTGTGCAGGGAGTTAAAAAACCAGTTAGAAAATGATCAAAATATTTTCTTTATTATAATAACTAATGATGAGAGTTGGTGCTGTAGGAACAACCTTTAAACTAAACAGCAGTCAATGCAGTGGAAGTTGCTTGACTTCCACAACCCTAAAAAAGCAAGGTAAGTGAGATCACATGTTTCACATTGCTAATTTGTTTCTTGAATGTTAATGGTTGAGTTTATTGCTAAAGGTGCTCTCAGATTTGGAACCGCTCTGATTTGTGGAGGAGTGGGAAGTGGACACTTCCTCATGGCAATACACCTAAACAGACTACCATTACAGTAAAAAAATGTCTGGTCAAAAATAGCATGACCCTGGTTCCCGACATCCCTTATTCGTTGGATTTCGCACCATGCAACTTCTTTCTGTTTCACTGAATGAAACAGGAGTTTCCAGGAAAACGTTTTGCTACCATAGAAGAAGTAAAAATAAGCGACGGAAGTGTTGAAAGGCCTTAAAGTTAGATGAGTTCCAGAGCTGTTTCCAGAAGTGGAAAAACATCTAGATATGTGCATCTGTCTAATGGAGAGTACTTTGAAAGAGATAAAAGTGGCATTGTCAAAAATTGAATATTAAAGGTATATATTAAAGAGCACAGTTACGATCTGAGATGACAATGGGTTACATCTTCTGAAACAGCAATTCTCATTAAACAAACTTCAATAACTACACTAAAAGTGACATATTCACTTGAAAAATGTTTAAGTATTTTAGTGTAAACTTGTAGTTAAAGGTGAAGATGGAATCCAATAATAAATCTGCTAGTGATCTGGTGTTGAGGCTGTAACATAAAGAAGAAACTATCTGCTTGGAATGGTAAAATTATTAAGGGTTTTTTACTGTACAAAACTTTAAATAAAAAAATATAAGAAACCAGCCTGCAAAATTAAGTATACAGAAATTTTCTTATGATCATTGCACCCATTTTATGTGAAAAATGAATAATAACAAAGTGTCATCCTACCATTTCTTAACATCAATTATTTGTATCATGAAATTAATGCAAAGAATTTATAATTTAAACCTTTATCTAATATTAAACTCATAAGTAATTGTTTCTACAAAAGTAGTAAAAAAATATAGTGAATTACTATGCTGGCTTAATTCGAAACTATTCTTCAGGTAGGCAGTAGCCTAACTGATGCTTGTTAAGACAATAAGTCACTATGGTTTCCACTTAGTTTTCTAAAAATAATGACTTATGAATTAATGAGTGAAGACTAGTATATAATATACATAATTCTTAATTGAAATTTGCAGTGCAGCAAATGCACAGATTCTTTATGATTAATAAATGTAATAAATTTTACTAGCCTGATAGAAGGAGAGGCTCCACAGAGTTGTAATTCCGTAGAGACCATATTATTAGCCTGGCTACATCATTTGAGTAAATGAATTGTCTAAGAGGTTTTCCAGAGCCTAATACAGTAAATGTTTTTCATCCTGAAAAAGTTAGTTGATAATTACAAAGGGTGTCCAGTCAGCTTCCCCAATTTTTATATAATTTTTTTTTAATGTACAAGGGTACTTAAAGAATGGATATATTGCCACCATTAGCATTCGGTGCAGTGGTTGCAAACTCTTTAAGGTCAAATTTTTTTTAAGGCTGAAAAATTTGTTCATGAGAATGAATGGCTATTGTGTATGGGACTTGTCGCCATGCACATGAGAACATTGATTCTCAAAAGTTATGTGTGGTAAGTCACATGACTTTACTATCACCAAAAATTGAAATTACTTATTCTTCCCTTTATAACATTATGGTTAAATGGCTTGTCAAAATTGTGTGCAGACGGAGGACTGCTTGCTATAAGCACAGTGTCTATAAGCAAGTAGCTGCACAACGTTCTTTGCAAATGATTGGAAATGAATGTGATGTGATATTTACAAGAATACTTACTAAGGATGAAACGTAGATTCATTATTCAATACCCCAAAACAAATAACAGACCTTGATTAGGCAAAATGAGGTAAAACCCCTACCCAAAAAGTGTAAGTGACCCAAAAAGTGTAAATGACTCAGACAGCAGGAAAAGAGAAGACTATGGATTTTTAGGACTACTGTGGTGTTGTTGATGTTCTACCTTAAGTAATAACAGCATTACTGCCTGACCATTGTTATCATGCAGAAAAAATGACAAGAGCATTTGACATGCAAAGTCTTACTTATTCATGCTACCACATTCTGCTAGTACAATGGTTTATTTTCTCAAAAAAATTCTGATGGCAGAATTTAGATATCTTCTATACTCACTAGACCTTGCTCGTTTGATTTTCATCTCTTTCCATAGCTCAGAACCATCTAGTCGGTTGGAAAATTAGAGATGATGATAAAATGATACAAGTTTAGAAAACTGCCCCAAGAATTTAGCAGAATAATTTTATAATCGGAAATTTAAACTGTTGATAAGATACAAACACATGTATAATTAAATGGAAATTTCTTCTTATATTATAGAAAAATAAGCTATTGTGTGTAAAGAGAAATTAATAATATCTGATTTGTTTTGTTCTATAGTTTTTTTTGTGATAAGTGAAACACTTTTTTAGGACACCGTTGTAAAAACACCGTTTTAGACACTCGTAAAATTTTACCAAAGTCTAATAAATATTTAGTCCAGAAACATAATTTATTAGAAGTAAACTATTTATTTCAACCTAAATAAAATTTATTTAATGGCATACAATCAAAAATTGCTTTTTATATTTGTTAGTTTCTTCCACTTTAGAAATTTATCATATTCAAACAATTTATTAAAAAAAGCAATTACTAATTCAATCTGATTTATTAATAATACTAATAATTGCATTTAACAACCAAAATAGGAATAGAACTTAAATTACATGAAAATTAGTTTAGAATAATTAATATTTTGAATAAAAATATCAATTACCTACCTTCCTTCATGACATTGTACAGTTTGTGAATGAGACTAGGGATAACATGGCCTGATCCCAATCCAAAATTGTCGTAAGGTCCAAAGACATTGCAAGACAGGACAGATGTGAACATCTTGCCATGGTGAGTGTAGTATACATGGTTCAAGACATCCATGGTTACGTCTTTTGGAATAAGTAAACCCAAACATAGAATTATTTGGAGGTCCAAGATGAATCTGCAAAATGTTAATCTTGTATCATTTTTATTAAACATATTAATACACCTGACAAATGTATAACCTGAGTAAATTTATGAGAAATTGAGACAAAACATTTTCAAATGCACTAACTGATGTTTGTCAGTGTCTATGTTATTTCTTGGAAGATTCTAAGATTAATTAATAGAATTTAAAACATTTTGCCACCAGTAATTTTTTTATAAATTTTCATTCAAGTGTCGATTATAAGTTTGATAAGCTGTTAATTTGTTTAATAAAAATTATATATTTCTACCGATTTTCATGGACAATAAAATCTAAAAGTTATATTTTGATTATTACTAATGATTTTCACTTTAAATTATCTTTTAAATCTTTTACCTTCATCCTTTTTTTCTAAAAAAATTTTATGTTTGAAATAAGAATTGAAGTTAAAACCATGGTATAGTTTGCAGTTTTTATGGTTTAGTTAAAACCAATAACATTTCTGCAAAACATTCTGTCAGGTTTTTTTAATTTGTTTAGTCTTGAAAAAATATATAACCTACTTATCATAAGAAATACATTATTTTGATTTTAATGCATTTAATTCTCAATGATAAGATATGTATGCATTTTAACTGTCATTACTTATGTAATTAAACTTCAAAGTTCCCAATATAATATTTCTAATTTTTCATTCTTAAATACCATACTTGTTTCTACTGCTTATTTGTTCTTATTTCTTATTTCTACTGCTTCCATGAAATACTTTTAATGTAGAACAAAGTCATTATTTTTTTTATATTAAGCACTTATATATTTTATTGGAAAATAAGCATTGTATTTAGATTGTTCATCGATCAGATTCAAAAACAATGATTTTGTAATTAGTGCTAATACTTGAATTTAAAGTTTATGATAGTCACAAGATCAGGAATATTGATATGTTGTACTAAATATTACAAAGATCTTTTCTCTTGTTTTATGTCAAGATTCTTGTTGAAAGGAAAATATATTTAGCTACGGGGAAGTGTGGCTAGTCAAGTCATCTCTGGCATAGATGGTGAGCCAGTCAGGCACACCTTATTACATTACAAAAAATATAATGATTATTCTGGCTTTTAATATTAAAAAATGCTAGTAATATGTGTTTAACTTAACTTATTCTTAAATTAGATTGCAAAAAATATTTAATTATTGTAGACTTTTAATTTTTTATATTAGATTTAAAATTAAACATAACTTAAATTCTGTATATATACATAAATTCTATTCTTCGATCATTCAAAGCAAACTTCGGGATCACAGCATTATAAAAGTCTTCTCCATCTCTGAGTTTTCCAAGAGTTTTTTTCTGTTTTTAATAACAGATTAATCATCTGCTTTTCTCCTTGCGGGGATCTATTGTAAATGTCATTTTTTTTAAGTGGCACAAAGCTTCTCTCCACCTAAGCATTAATTACCAATATGAGCAGATAATCTTATCTAAGAGGCATACTTCATATAAACCATTTTGTAAATGCTCTTCATGTGAAAACTTTATTTACTTCTATGAATTCTGACTTGGAAAATAGCAGTTCTTTATATCACACTGAGTTAATTTCTAAGTCCTTGTTACTCAATAATAGGATAAATTTTATGGTCCTGAGATAAAAATTCTAAGGAAAACGTTTAGCTTCAGAAAAAGCTTTAAACCTTCATGGACTTTAAAATTCTAATAGCAAATTTTCTAATAGCAAGGAGCAGATAATCATCTGTATAGATATTTTTTTGTTACCCTAAAGGATTGTCAATAACTTTGTAATGGTCTTCTACTACGTGATAATGTACATGAACAATGCTGACTACGTAGTAATAGTGGAAAAAGCCGAGGTATAATAGAAGCAACAAAACAAGAATGACTTGCCTTAGGTAACACATAGGGAATATTCAGTGGTAGGAGTGGGGTAGTTCCGTAAGGCAGCAGCAGAACTGAATTAGATGTACTGACAATGGAGGATCCAATGCTTATTCATTGCCAATTTCCACCTTTCTTTTGACGAATTATTGAACATTTTGCAACTATCATATATTTATTTTACATTTTTAAAAAAAATATATAATTTTTAATTTAAAAAATTGTGTTTAGTCATTGGTGCATCTATAGATGACCAAACACATCACCAATGATATGTTGCTTGTGGGTAAAGAGTAAAATATCTTTAAACTAGTGGAACGAGTAAATTTTTAATATACATAATATATATTATATAATTATTAAATTAAATTTATATATATAAATTATTTATTATAAACTATTGTATATATACAACTATAAGTTATATATAAAACTTCCTATTTAATTATTCATTATATTTATTGTAACATATGTTAATTAAATTTATAAATACATATTATATTTACATGACCACTTTTAAATTTAAGATGGTTTTATAAAAAACTAAAGAAACCTTGTATGGGTCAAGTGAATTGGACCTGTAATATACAAAGTTTTACAGAGTAAATATAAAAATATGTTGATATTTTGTATTTAATTTTTATAATATTGTTTTCCTATATATTACAATATGAAAGGGCCTATTGTATTCTAATTGTGTATTGGAAATCTCAGCAAATGAAGTATTTAAATAAAATATGTCTAGATGATATAATTTTCTTATTAATTGAAAACCCTTCTTCATTCCTTCCATTGTACAGACACACCATGACACCTCCTCAGATAATTGTAAATTTAATCTGAACTAACAATGAATTATGACAGATAAAGGGAATCTCCATTTTACAAACCCATCTACAATAAGTTTAGGAACCCTGACGCCTTAAAAAACTAAATACTTTAAAATCCAAAACTGAAAAGAAGGTCTGTTAATTTTTGTTAAACAATGCAATAAAAACAAATCATATTTCAATCAACAAATCTTTAATTCCTGATTTATGACTGGTCTAAAGCATCTAGTTACAAGCACGAGTAAATAACAATGCCATGTCTTTGAAGTATTTCCCAAATACTTCTGAGTTCTTATTACACTTATGCTTTACTTGCGACCAGACTATTTGTTAAATAAAAGTTGTAAAACTGTTAACTTACACTTGGAGGAAATGTTTTCGTCTTCGACTTCTTCAGCCTCGTATTTTTGCTGCTGGGAATGCTGCAGTTGTGCTTCCTCAGTACCATTATTTTGAAAGTTAGAAGTGATGTGGTCGAAGACTACCTATATGTGATCTGTACCGTATTTGTTCATTTAGGATGTCATTTTTATGTGTGTTGCTATGTCTATATATTTCATACTGTTCTAGTGTGTTTAATTTATGGCCTTTGTTGCATGTGTGGAGGATGCTCATGTTATTTTCCATACTTTTGCATGAGTGTTTAGTGTCCAAGAGGTGATTCGCAATTGTTTCTAATTATCTTCAAAAATATTATATAATAACCCATTATTATGGTTTACAGAACTGATTTATTATTTATCAAACAAATACTAGATAACTGTCATGTAGTAATTTGATCCTTATCATTAAAATAATTAATTCTTCCAAGCAAAGATTACATATATACAGAGAGTTACATTTTGTTATGAAATGATAATAATAAGAAAGCTAAACAAAGTTTATTTATTTTATTTTATAATGGTGAGAAAAACATAAAAGAGTCTGCAATTAGTAACAGAAACATGAAATTTTGTAAAAGTCTTGTAGGATACTAGGGTTACAAAAAAATTAATAAGAAACTAAAAAGAGACAGGAAAAATTGACAAATATGTCAAAATCCATCTTCTAAAAATAAAAGTTATTGCACAGTTTACTGCAAGCTTTCACAAAATAACAGCTAATTTGAAAATAGTCTAATGTATGAATCTCAAAATTGATTGGTAGAAGCTAAAATCTCTGTTTTTGATTGGCTACAACAAGGAGGGGAAGTGCATGGAAAATCTAAGACAATCCTCCATTGGCTGAAAATGTAGATATTAGTAGGAAAAATTGTTATATTAAGCATGTTTAAAGGTATAATGACATGATTATTGGCTTGTATATAAAGTGCACATTCAAGTAATTAGTGATTATAAAGTGATAAATAAACTGTAACAAAGATTCAATAAGTTAATGACTGTTGCATCAAAAGGACTCATAAATTAATGACCTTCACTAATAATTATAATGTAAACTTTTTTGTAACACGATGGAGTAAATAAGTGATAAATCTCCGTTTTCGAAAACTCAATAGCCCAAAACAACTGCTGTAAATAATGTAAAACAATTTTCATTATTTTCAAAGAATTGTTAATTAGAATGATCCTAAGGAGATGAATAGCAATAATATTTATTTACTACTACGGCACAAACTAATAATTACTTGTCCGTTTGATTCATTGAATAATGTATTTAATAATATTGAAGGTGATTAATTTTCAAAAATCGTTTGAAAATGAGGGATAATTCTAAATGACTGTTTAACAGTAGTTGTACAACCTGATCCAGAGAAGTGTGTAATAACAAGTAAATAATACTAGGCTGAGTAAACATTTCATGTGGAAAATATGTAAATATTAGTTGATTCCATCTTCACATGAAGCTATACTAGTTTTTAATTCAAAACACTAGTAAATATGTTACATTTGCTATAGTAGCACTTACATTTATAACTGTTGAGGACGGCCCTTTTGGGAGATGTGTCCCATGTCAACTCAGACCATAACTGTTTTGTTAAAATCTGAGTTGACAATAAGACACATCTCCCAAAACGGCTGTCCTCAACAATTATAAAAGTAGGTGCTACTATAGGCAAGAGTAACATATTTACTAGTGTTTTTAGTTAAATATGTAAACTAATACTATACCTAGTAAACATTGCAGACCTATAGGAGAATACTAGCAGCACCACTACGGGTTTGAGTAAACATTGTGCAAAAAAAAAGTGAACTACTACTACTCTGCTGCTATTATTTCCCTCTTTGACCACAAAGTTTACTTGGATAAATAATACTATATTTAGCTACTTACCAGGAAAATCAAATTATTGTTTTTGTAATGGAATAATCCTCCAATCCTCTGCCAAGTGTATAACATGTGTTGGCTTATACTTCTCAAACAGTTGTTTTGTTTCAGTTAAATCTCTACCATGAAAAACAAAACATTTTTTTAGGTTATATTATTTTAATATTTAGTATATATACTGTGAAAAAACAAAAATCATCACAAAAGATCATAAGTAATAGTTTGAGAAACTAAGTGAAAACTGTTAATTTACTTGCTGGGTTAATTCGAAACAGTCACTTCATTGAAGAACCTAATCTTCTACTGGTGGCAATTGTTCAAGGTTGCAAGTGTAAAATTTAAATATGGAGGGGTGAGGCGAGTTGTCTACTGTAATGGAAAAAGGTGATAAATTTGAAGAGAGGGTGTGTGTGTGTGTGTGTGTGTGTGTATAATATGTTGTTTTATGTTGTGTGATATTTAAATTAAATTTAGATTTTTGAGAGTATTTAAATTAGTTTGGATGTTTCTATATGTGTGTTGGGTGTTTTGTATCTGTTTATTTATAATTTGATGAAAAAAGAGGAAATTCTGTTTATTAATTTACTAAATAAAATTTGTCAAATAGAAAGTAAACAATTTATCTCACAATTACTAGATTATTTGTAGATTTTGAAAAAGTGAGAACCTAATATTTTGTTTAATCAGGTATTGGTCACTCAGAGAGGTAACTCACATAGTACAGATTCTGAACCAGAGTTTGAACCTATGGCTGCAGTTTGATCATTTTCCTTACATAACTGCAAACATCTGGAAAATGTGCATCGAATGACTGGCATAAGTAAATAGTGTGCCAAAGAAGCGGGCAATTCCCTGTTCAATTTGAACAAACTAAAATATGCAGTAATCAGTTTCTAACTGGCAGGTTTTGAATCAGGCCAATGTTTAAAAAAATTAAATCGTTTGAAAAAAATGAATCAAATATACGAAATTCTAGGATAAATAAATAAGAACAGTAGCCCATTAACAGAGAGAAAAGATATCCATGATTGTGATATGGACTGGCAGAGAAGTAAGACATTTTTGATAAAAAATTATGCTATAATTTTTTTAAAGTTTTGGTAATGTAAACTGAAATTTTGAATAATTGTTCAAAATCCATAGATTAAAATATAATGATATGTTTTAAATATATAAATAAAGTAATTTGTTATATGACAAATAAATTACTATGTATTTGAGCTAATAATAGAATAATAGTAAACTGTTTTTAACTACATATAAGGCAGTTTATAGTTTTTTTTTTTTTTTTGTAAATAGTAAGGAATGAATTTTTATGTTGGTTTGATTATTTAATTTTTAACACATTTTTTGCCTTAAGATATGGTTAGCAAAATGACGAAATTAAGTTTTAAGAAAACAATCAATTTCTTTATTTTTAATTAATAATTTGTGACATAAAGAATGATAAAATAAATTTATGGGCAGTCCAGTTTACTAATTCTAAAACAAATAATTTAATGTATGCAAATAGGAAGGTAACATTTTTTCATAATGAAGAGATCAACAAATGAAAACACAATATAATACTAAATGTATTTCAAATTAAATTACAGAAATAAGAGAGGTCAAATATAAAATGTAAAATGGTATTTATACTCAAGAATGATTAAATATTCTTGACAATCTCAAGAGTTCATTCAGTGACATGCATACATGGCAACTGTGGTTACTTAATGCTAGTGTTGCTGTAGGGCACTAAAAATAGAAAAAGGAAGTTAAAAAGGGGGAAATTTAACAAAAGTAAATATTGGTTCTTTGGTTTTAATTATTTTCATATGTTTATAAATATATATTTAATAATGATATATAATTTATTTGTATGTAGTGTCATTACATTTGATATCATTGGGGTAAACACTAATAATACAAACTTTTATATATATTGTCCAGTCTTTGACAGTTTCGATGTATAATTTTTATAAAAATTTGGATTTAGGTTCTATTTAGGATCTACTTTAAAATCTACCCAGTTCAAGGGGTTGTTTTTTCCGAGGGGTAAAATGTTTCATTCAAAATATGTCCAGAAATCAATAGTTCTTTTCGGACAGGAAGGGGCTGCTTTTAATTGACTTTTTGCCTCATGGAACAACAGTTAACTCCGACAGATATTGCTTGCGACACATTAAGAAAACTGAGACATGCAATCCAGAACCGCCGGAGAGGAAGATTGTCCAGTGTTGTGAGGCTTATCCATGACAATGCTCCACCTCATGTCTCACATCAGGTTCAAGAACTGCTGACAGATTTTGGCTGAACTGTTGTGCCCCCCTACAGTTCAGACCTAGCCCTAAGTGATTATGATTTATTCTCAAAATTAAAGGAACACCTAGGTGGCTTACGCTTTAGTACCTTTGATAAAGTCAAGGAAGAGGTAACTAGTTTCCTCTTAGGTTTGGCGGCAGAATTCTATAACATAAGTATAGAAAAGTTGCAGCATCGTTTTCAAAAGTGTTTTAACGGAAACGATGATTGTGTGGAAAAATAGCGTAAGTTTTAAGCTTTAAAATGATGTATTACATTAAAAACAAAAATATAGCTGACTATGTTTAAAAATCATGGAAACTTTAATTTATGAATAACCCTCGTATATTTATGATAGGTCAAAAATGCATCATTATAAAAATATAAGTTTTTACTGAAAATTACTTTAGCAGTGAGATTGAATGAGAAATGATTAATCAAATTTTGTATTAGGGATTTTGTAAAAGTCAAAACCTTTCAATTCAACCTTTTTAAAAAATAAGGGTTAGAAAGATTTTACACCCACATGATGTTGAAGCACTTGCAAATTTTGTTTGTTTGTTAATGTAATGTATAACATGACAATTTATATGGAAGTAACATTGAAAACCTCCCGCATGTTTTTTTGTGAAAATTTGGAAGTAAGCATTATGTAGCAAAGAAGATACCTGAGCACCAAACCAAACATATAATATACACTATGTGCTTACATACATCTATTATATAAGCAAAGATTTTTTTACATGTATACATGTACAGTGTATACATAAAGACAAAATAAATGGTACTCAGTCACAAAGCTGGAAACGTAAGTAGAATTAGTCTTGTGATCTATCATTGTATTTTTGTGTGTGTATATTGTGTATATGTATATATATATATATATATAATACGTTTTCTTGTTTAAATATTTAAAACAACATAGGTTATTCAAATTTGAATAACTTATGTTGTTTTAAAATAAAGAGTACTTAGTGCTCCACCCAGTGCAATAATTTTATCTTATGTGATGAGGCACCTTTCAGTCAATTGACCATTGTCGAATCACTGAATTAATTTTCTCTATTTTTTCTGGTGTGGTTGTTGGTGGAAAAAATTTTTTACAATTAATAATAAACTTTATAAAGTCTGTGCAACGAAAAAATAATGGAAAAACGTGAAATATCATAATATATATATATATATATATATATATATATATATATATATATATATATATTTTAAAAAACAACATAGGTTATTCAAATACAAGAATATTTATTAATTTATATTCAAAGCTTTTCGTTGGTAAACAGTACCAACATCATCAGGAATGAGATGTTGATTACCGTTTTCTATAGACCATTTTGAGGCCTATAGCTTACATTATTGTAATTTTCATTCCTGATGATGTTGGTACTGTTTACCAACGAAAAGCTTTGGATATAAATTAATAAATATTCTTGTATTTGAATAACCTATGTTGTTTTAAATTATTAAACAAGAAAACGTATTATATATATATATATATATATATATATATATATATATATATATATATATATATATGTGTGTGTATTTGGTCTAATATTCCTGATGATGTTGGTACTGTTAGCCAACGAAAAGCTTTGAATTGTAAATTCAATTATAATTCTTGTATTTGTATTTTGACTTAGTTCTTTATTAATACACAAGAATACATATTGCTATATTTTTATATATATATATATATATATATACATATATACATTCACAAACACACTGCAACGAATCCACCCTAACTCTAGTTATTTTTAACCACCTGTCTACAGCTTAAAACATACTAAATGCATGCAATGACATGCCGACTTTACTTGTTCTAAAATATCACATACTGTTAACTAATATTTTGAGGATTATATAGTCATATATGTAATTTTGTCAGCTGAAAAGATAGATATTAGCATGAAAAACCATAATATAGATATAGTCCTACCATGTGCCATTCTTAACAGGTGATCCAGTTTGTGCAAAATAGGATCCTGCTTAATTTTATCTTTTTTGTAAATTATACAGCATTTAAAGCTTTCTGGGTATTTAAAATCCAAATAAATAGGCTCCTGTGTAACATTTAAGCAGAACCTGCCAGTGGAACTTTTCCCTGGACTTTAATTTAAAAACCAAATATCTTTTAATATAGCTCAAATATTTTAAATTAATTTACTCTCAGGAGGAAAATTTCCTTAACATTTGGATTTTATTTTAATGCATTTATTATTTTATGAATTTAAATACTTTTGATATCTAACTTTACAACCATTAATTTGATAGTTGGAATTAAATTTAGGTTATTATTTATTTATTAACACAGGATATTTTGAAATAAATTTAAAAGACTTTTTATAATAATTTTAATACACAATATCAAGAGCACAGTGGTACAATATATTACAATAAAAATATTGAAAAGAACCCCAATACCACAAAAATAATCAAAAATAACAAATAAAACAAGTTACTTAAGATTAAACCCTTATGTACATTTCGATGACCATGTCATCATCATCAGAGGGTCTTGTTACAAAACACAATCTAGCACACAAGAAGTTACAAACTAGAATGATCATTCTAGTTTGTAACTTCTTGTGTCCTAGATTGTGTTTTGTAACAAGACCCTCTGATGATGATGACATGGTCATCGAAATGTACATAAGGGTTTAATCTTAAGTAAATTGTTTTATTTGTTATTTTTGATTATTTTTGTGGTATTGGGGTCCTTTTCAATATTTTTATTGTAATAATTTTAATGATAAGAAAAATAATAAAAACCAACACAATTATACACTTTATAATTTATACTGCCTTTCTCAATGTACAGAAAATATTTTAGCACCACTTATTTGATTAAATTATTTTTTTACTTATAATTAATTTATCTTATGAATATAATCATTGATTCTTGAAAACTAAATTAAAATTTTATTTTGAATTTTCATAGTATATCATACACAAATTATTTCCATAATTTTCAACTAGAATTAGTTTTTCTTAAGTGTTAATATATAAAATTTTGTTATATTAATAGTTATTTAATAATTTCAAAATCATTTACCAATATTACATGAAATTATTACTCATATTTAATATTTTACATTATTCAAACTTTTCCAACAATTCTTTTCTCTTTTGATTTTATTTAAGATGACCAAGTTTTTCGTCGAAGCCACTCTACTAATTTTATTAAAAATGACCAAGTTTATAGTCGACACTACTCTAGCATGTTTAATTAAATATTCTTTTGTTGGTTTCTTCATGATTAAGCTGGTCTAGAAACTTTAATATGAAATTTGAATAATTTACATGCAAAAACTTGCCTTTTTGGAAAACTGAAATATTTCATTTGATTTTAATGATTTTATACAATTCAATATTACAAATAAGAAAAATCTTTTATTTTTTAAAACTATTTAACAATTTTATTTAGAGTGAAGCCACTGTTTTTTTTATGAATTAAAATTTTGAATTATAATTTTCTGAAAAGTTTATTACATTTGAAATAATAAATTTGACTTCAAAAAATGACTTGGCAAAAGTTTTACTTCCTCCATCATTGGTTCCTGGCCCATAGATCTTGTTGAGGCTGTGTTCTTCTTTGTTCTTCCCTGGATCCTTTCGATTTTTTGGACAGCGAAACCATGGTAAGTCGTTATGATTTTAGTTACATTTTCTAAGAAATGGAAGTACTGATTGTCGATTCACGATTTATAATTTGCATTATAAATTTGATGATAGAAACGTTCTTGTAGATGCCATCTGGCCTACAGACGGTCTTATCTAGCTACAAATCGACATAGTTTGGTTCATCATTTGTAAATTTTTATTTTTTCGGACTCCTCTAATACTCTTGCACTACCGTATATATTGGCCTCACCACACTTTCTCCTTCAGCAGCTTGTCTCACAACTCAGATAGCTTATTTACCTGTTTTAGATTGTTTCTCCCTTATGTAAACCAGCTTGCGTAAAGGCCATTATCGTTCTTTTAATTCTTAAAATCACTTTTATTTAAATTTGCTGTATTTTTTTATTTATAAATGTTTTATGGTTTTTGATTTCACTATTGATTTTTTCACACTTAATTTGTTCTTTAAAAATGTCAATGGTGGTTGTAGGTGGTCAGGTTCATTAACCATTCTTTTGTTATTTTTTTTGTACTTAATTATTGGTACTACACTCCTGGTTTGTCAAATGTTTTGTTAATTACAATTTCTATTATTTACTATAAAATATTGGCTTTTTCTACTCTGTTATTCTATGATTTGCTTTAATTTTTCTTTAATATAAAACTTTTAACATTTGGTAGTTTTAATTTTTGAAATTCAAAATTATAAAAATGTTTTAATTTTTTTCAATTGCAAGGGCAAACTACCTGTTACATCAAACACACACATATAGTCTATATGTAGCATATTTATGAGTGCATAGGAAGCACTTTGTTATAAAATAAAATGTGACATAAAAATATGTGGTGCAACTTATATCCAAGATATGTAAATAAGATATGGGCCATAAATAAAAATTAAAATATTAATTTGAAAAGTATATACTGTTCTTTATCTATTGAAGAAAAAAATATATTTTTTACCATTGCAGTCATCATTTGTGCTTCTATTTAAACTGTCAGATAATTGCTGCTACACCATGACATCTTTGGTCCCGCCCCCTGCATTTGAAATTGAGGTTACTTAGAGTTTTTGTTGACCATTTTTGATGAAATGAGTTTCCTGGCAACAACAATCCATTCACATGTTGGTTACAGTGAAGGTTTCATCAATCATGTAGTCAGTGTCTGCTTCTCCAGACCTAATGTAAACAAATAACTAATAACATCAAGAGGTTGTAACGTCCTTGCCATCCCCCCTGATATAGCAATCATGTCACATATTATTCCCTTAAATATACTTCCACTTTTTCAGTTACATGGTTTTGAAAACTATCAATAATGAGAATATACCACTGAAGTAAGAGTGTATCAGGACACTGAAACCATACTGAATTTAACCAGTCTATATAAAGTTCTTTCATCCTTCAAACCTTCTCCTGTGATCTTAACTAAAATTTCTAGAGGCAGCTTTTCTTTCTAAATTGATTTGCACTTAAACACCATTTAAAGTGGTAGTTTATGCCCATTAGCACTGATGCCCAACGCCATGATACATCACTGCTTTGCTGCTTCAGCAGTACTAACTAACACTGTTTTTTCACCTAAAGTTGAAACTTTGTTTCACTTAGTATGTAAAAAAATACTTGAGTTTGCTTTTTGAAAAGATCCTCTTGCTCAAAACATTCATGGTAAAGAGGGGGAAAAATAGTGCACTGCAACTATTAAACTTCGGCGCATCCCTCTGCGGATATTATAGCTTGCAGAAATCTGGTACTTTTACCATTTTTTACATATATTATTTATAAAAAAATTCACGTTAAAAAAATGTTAAATCTTTCGATTTGTTTTCGAATGCTGGCAAATAATATTAATATTATATTATTGACTAATATAATGTTACATATTTATCATCTCTCTTGAGAAAAAAAATTGTGTATTATTAATTTCCAAATAAATTTTAATTCAATCCAATATTGAAATAAATTTTTAATTTTACTTAGATATCAACAACAAATTAACCTTGTTTACATTTACTCTTTGTTTACCAACACTACTTGGTCCGGATGTGTATCTGTCCCTTGCTAACCATTTCTATCATTGCACTCACTAGGATCTCTGAATTTGCTTACTTCCTATAGGTCAAAATTTTCTTTTAACACTAGCAATTTGCATCTGAGAATTACTTTTTTTACAATTAATTCTTATTGTCATTATAATCTTTACTCTCTCATTGTATTATAAACTCTTGTTATACCTTACAGTGTTTAGTACATCATACACTTTATAACATTTTTTTGGAAGTCAAATCCCATACTTTGAAATTCCAATACCCTTTTTTAAAACTCAATCCCATACTTTAATTTCAAATTACATTCCCAGTTAAGTTGGTAAATAAAATAATTAATTTTCATATTACTCTCAAAACTTTCTATTCCTAAAATTCATTTAAATAAAATTTTAAAAACACCTAAAAAACTCTTTAACATTTTAAAATAAGAAGTGAAATTAAATGGATCCTAGGCCTGCACTATTCATATACAAATACGTCAATAGTGTTTAGTCTCTGATTCCTACATGTCATGGAATGGTGTTATGTTTTTGTATTTTGAAATTATAAGTCAAGTCAATCTCGTGTTGAATGTAAAATCTTATACCAAGGTGCAATCCAAGCATATAATTATTTGTTATCATGTTCGGTAATTTGCATACAAAGATACAAACCAATTTCTCCAAGTTAATTCACTTCTTTCACCCTATACCAACAATTATTTCCTAACTTGTATGATTAAATTTTGTCTAACTTATATGAGTTCCCTATATATTTGTAAGTTATTACAAATTTCATAATTCTAACACAGCTACTTTTAAATTACCAAATTTCAAAAATTTTAATAATTTTTAAAAATATACAAAATTTAACAGACTTTATTTCACATAACACAACTTATATGAATTTAAATTGTTTATGATACGACTTTTGATATTATTATTGTTACTTTAACATTAGGTTTAAAATTAAAATAACATTAGTTTTCTATTGCAATTAATAGTTTATCCAATAATCGACCTCTAGCATATGTTACACTAAATTTAAAACCTTTGTAGTATTTAAAAAAAACAACTGCCAGCATTCTCAAAACAAACCGGTTAATTTATCAAATGAATGAAACAATCTTAGCACTATTCTTGTTCTAACAATGTGTATTTCGTGTGCCGTTTTGACTAATCTACTCCACTCTCCCTTCACAGATAATAACACCAAATTTAGGATTTGCACTATTTGACCGGCCTAAAGTTTTAACAACATTAAACATTTATTTATAAGAATTCAATTTTGAAATTAAAGATTGTACAAAATTATTTTATCACTTAGCTGGAAAACTTATGTAGAGTTGATCATTTCTGTTTGTTCCTTCCGCCATGTTCCTGTTTAGATTGGACTGGAGGTAGCATTGTGTGATGTAATTAATTAGATTATATAAAGCAAAAATAAAATAACACTTTAAGAACTTATTTTAAATAAATTATAAAAAATTTGTTTAACTAAACCCTTTTTTTGTTATAAAAGAAACTACTATGGATCATATTTACATAATCCCATCTCTCTTGAATTCAATGCATTTTGAAAAGATCCTCTCGCTCGAAAAACTCATGGTAGAGTGGGGGAATAACTATAGTTGCACGGCAACTATTATCCTTCCGCTCATCCCTTTGCTTATCTTATGGTGTGTAGAAACCTGATATCTTTACCATTTTTTACATGTATTATTAATAAACAAATTCACAATTTAAAAAAAAATGGAATAACTATTCCGATTTATTTTTGAATGCTGGTAAATAATATTAATTTGATTTTATTCCCTAAAACAATGTTACAACCAAATGCCCAGTGGTGTAGCACATGCCCCTAAATCAATAAATTTCAGCAAAAAAATATTAACATATAAAACGGCATTAGTTCTTTAAGCAAAAAAGCTTCGTGACAACCTAACAATTGTTTAATTTTAACTGCCAAAATAGCATAAAATATGATTTCTAGAGATACAAATTTTCAAAATTTCTTCAGGTAGGTTCCTCTCTTTGTCCCCCGGATTGTGCCCTCCCCCAAACCATCGTTCTGGCTACGTCCCCGCAATTGCCCAAATATAATATCTGTGTATCTTCCTTAGTTGAATAATACGTTTTTGAAGCTCAAAAAGTTTTTCCTGGTATGTTTCAGGAATCTGCTGGACCATAGTGATTCAATGGCGAATAACTAAGTTATGTCACGCGATAAATCGTCTTGTCCAGTCATACCTTCTCCCTAAGACATCGTAAAAATTTGTGACCTTTACCTTGCAATCTTACAACCTTTAAATTGCAACATTTATAAATGTTTTTATAGAAATGTCAATTCTTATTACTTAAACAAAGTTTAACTAAATAGATTTTAACCACAATTTTTATATTTTTCATCATAAGGGGTGGTTTTTATAAAAGTAGAAAGATTTCAACAAACATTCTATTAGTAAAATAATCTTAATGCAATATAAAAGACACATTTAAATTTAAGATCTTTTACAAATTTTAATTAAATTAATATTCCCAGGAAATGATTTATAAGGGTTGAATCTTTGTGATGAAACATAAATCATGTTTGATAATATTAAAGGATCTAAAAATAGCTAATTTAAACGTTATTTCAATCAATTAGATGGTATATTGCACAGTATAAAGTTTGGAATAAGAGGTAGAGTTTACCTCTAAAAAATAAAAAACACTATCAGGGTCAAGGTGCGTAGATCTTGAATTTAAAATTTCATGAAAATGGTTGTTGCTTATAAAAATTATACAGTAATACCTTTTAAGACTGGATGAATACTGAAATGATAGAAGAATATTTGAATGGATAAAGTAAATACCACTTATTGTATTACGCTTACAAAAAATAAAATATAGTCCAAATTTTGTAAAATATTAATTTTAAAATAGCTATATCACATTTTGGGACTATTATTAACTTACATCAAATTAGCATCTTTGGAGCTAACAAATATCGATTTTTCATCTTTCCCTTGTTCCTCACTTTCAACAATTTTTTGTATAGCTTTTCCAATTAGCCCTGTCCCTCCAGTTACTAAAATTACTTTCTTATTCTCTCCAGACATTTTCTTGAAATCTAAAACAAACAAAAAATATTAATTTTGTATAAATAAATTAAGAGAAAGATAAATCTTTATGTGGTCCTCCTGGATAGTAATTAGTGGTCGTAGATTGAGTAGCAAAAATACTGGTTTTGAAGTGAATGTCAGCTATTTTTTATTTTCAGTTTTGCTGTTAGTCAATCTTAGAGGTTATAAAGAACTAAAGTGATGCATGGGAACATTAATATTTTTTAATATTACAGTAAATATTAGCACTATAAACAAATAATGATATTGAACTAAACTTAAGTTATTATTTACACTTAAAACAGACAATACAGTTTAGACGAAAAGCATTGTTTAGGATTCATAAATCCTGAATGTGTAAAACTAAAATAAAATCTTCAGAGGGTTAGAAATTTATTGTAGATCCAGTATGAAAGAAAAAAAACATGTGATGAATGAGAAATGAATATAAAACATATAGCCATTCTGTGCATTCAGTTTAGTTGCTCCAGAGAAATCCTACAGGTTTAAGAAAGAAGGGATGCTTAATTAAAGTTTGAAATGGAAACATCATCCATTAGCATATATACAGTTCAGGAGTTATTGTTGGAGGGGAACACAGATCCAAAATTCCATAGATATAAAATGCATAAATGCATAATACTTTTCAGCCTGACACAAATAGGAAATGCTGTTACAATTATTTATATTCTTTTTTCAGTTTGTGTTGTAATTAAAAATAGTATATACAGTAATATATTTCACTAAATGTACAGAAACAAAAGTGCTCTTTTAAGTTGGTATATATTCCTAGATAACATATTTACAGAAAACATTTAGACAATTTAGAAACCCCATAATTATCAAAAATAAAAACTTCTACATATATGGGTTTAATGGTAACGATATCTGATAGAGTTGAGGTATTGCAAAACGTGAGAACAGGTTATGTGTTAATTTCCAACTAAAGACATTTTCAGAATTTATAACAGGCTTTGTACCAGTGGATGAAATTAGAATCGCTAGCTATCAGGCATAGCCTGAATTTGTTACCATATCCAAAGAAGGTTAATGGTAAACATAAAAATAGCATCATTAAAATATTTAAATAACAAATGAATTTATATATTCATTATACATCTCCCAAAAATAAGCAATAAATAATAATATCCTAAAAGAAATTAACAACCTACTCCCTAACATAAAATTCACAAAAGAAAAAATAAACAATAAAATAAACAAACTAGACCTAACAATAACAAGAAATACAAATAACATTGAATACTCAATTTTTAGGAAACCTACACAGACCATAAACACAATACCAACCACTCTAACAATCTCCTACAATATAAAATGGCTGTTTACAATTCACTCTTACATAGAATCCTAAAAGTCCCACTAAAAAATGAAGAAAAAGAAAAACTAACAATGTACCAAATAACTCAAATAAAAAAATGCAAATAAAAAATAGATAAATTAGAACTTAAAATATTAACTAAATTGAAAACACCTAAACATGAACCACAAATAACAAAAAGTGGACCACATTCACATACACAGGATACAACATAAAAGGAATAACTAAAATACTAAAAAATAACAATATTAACATAACATATGAAAACACAGGAAGCATAATCAATAAAATAAACCAACCAAAAAAATTTATCTCCCACAATTAATAACGGAATTTATAAAATCGAATGCCTAGATTGCAACAAATTATACATCGACCAAACACAATTAAAAGACAGATATCAAGAGCGCCTTAAAGCATACATTGAACCAAATATTTACAATTCAAACATAGCCACCATGCGACTGAAAATAACAATACATTTCCCACATTAGAAAACATACATCCAATGAAAATGTACAAAAAGGCCTAAAAATGACCATTTGGGAACAACTAAAAAATTTATGTACACAAAAATAATATAATAAACAAATAAATAGAAATAAAATAGAAAAACAATAAATTATTAAACTTAATAGACAAAATCACCCCAATACAGATCAAAACTTTCTCACAGCACTGTGAAACTGAAATAGAACAGTATCGTTATACTACAAACTCTGGATGTATGTTACGAAATAAATTTAAAAAAATATACATTAAGTTAATTTAGTATCAATTGTCCTCAATCAACAGGCAGTATCAATGTCCTTATGAAACACAATATCAATGAAGAAAAATGTAATTGTATTTTTTTAAATTTTACTTTAAAATTTTAAATGCATCGATTGATTAAATTTATTACATAAAATCTCTTTAACTTATTACAAAAATACCCTTTGTTAATACATAAATAAAAACTTGAAGTTTTGCCGACTAGTAAATTAATGGTTGCCAAATCATATATCAAGAGCATTTAAATTCATAAAATATTAAATGAAATAAAATAAAAGCCTAATATTACAACAGGAGAGCTCCCTTCTGAGAGTAAATTAATTAAAAATTATTGAGCTATGTTAAAAGATAGTTGGTTTTAAAAATAAAATCCAGGGACGAGTTCCACTGGCAGGTCCTGCCTAAATGTAACACAGGAGCCTACATAGAGGTAAATTAAGCAGAATCATATTTTGCACGCCCCAACGTGGATTACCTGTTGAGAATAGCACATGCCAAGATTACATGTATTTTATGTTGCTCATACTAATATGTATCTTGTCAGCTGACACAATTACTGACATATGTGACTATAGAAAGTGGATGCTAAACAATACTATGTTAACATTAAGGGGGTTTTTAAAACAACTAGTCAAGTCTACTTGTAGTTGCAAAACCGTAAGTGTGTTGGTGCATCATCCAATGTTGTAGCTGAGTGGGGTTTGTTGGTGTGTGTGTGTGTTTGTGCCATAATTTTGTTTAATGGAATATATTGTAAAGTTTTTTTTATAACGCAATACAATTATTTTTTTTTTTATTAAATTTTTATTTTATTGATGATATCAAATTTATATTTAAAACAAAAAAAAACTCCTCAGAAACAATTCATTAACATTTATTATCATTTTATTTTATCTCAACATTTAAACAATAAACACATTACAAAAATTTATAACTTAACAAGTTTTAACAAACTCGGTTTAACTCTTATTTCTTTTGATTTTATAGTTACACAATTACAATATACCCTAGGCTAATTTTACGATCTCTTATTATCTCGGGGTTTATAGCATGGGCTATATTTTTACTTCTTTTGTTAATTAAATAAATTTTGAAAAACAATATTAAATTTTGAAATTAGTTTTAATAAATATTTTCCTGATGGAAAAACTTTAATTTGAAATAAGCAAAAAGGCGAAACTATTTGAACTGGATTATGATCTTATTACTATTAATTACAAGATATTCTAATGTACAAAATTAAACTTCCTGATAATCTTAAGAGTCCACTAAAGTTTATTTTTTTTATATAGCGCTAGGTACTTAACTTATCAAATAACGGCGAATGGCTGCTTGCTCACACGTAGAATTCCGTTCTCTTTAATTTGACATTTTACACACTTAAATTCGTTTTATTTCCTTTAAATTATATTTACACTTTATTAACTCTTTCAATTCACTTATCCCTGTTTAATCTTGTAAAGTTCCTTCACAAATCTGTATAATTTTGACGAAGTTTCTAATAAATAGAATTTTGACTGGTCCTGGCAGATTCGCTACATTACTCGGCGTCCCACGCCAGAATCTAACTACGCGTCCTTAGATTTTAAACAATTGTTTGTTTTTTTAATATGGCGGCTTCCTTCTTCTTAAAAAAAAAATATGGATTATAATTTAGTTCAATTTCTTCTCACTATAGTCGACTGCACACTTGACCTACTTCTTGCTTTCACCTCTGTTTTTACAGCTGATGCAATAACGCGATTGTTTACAATGGCGTTTTAATTTGGTTAAACTTTAGTTGAAACTTACTGTTTCAATTTTCCGATCCTTAACAAACCTTCCAGTGTTTATTTAATTAATATTATTAGTGTGTGAAGTGTCTTTGTGTTTTACTTTTGTAATAATTCGAATTGTGTGTGTTTTGAGCTGAATTCAAAGAACGTAACCTTTCATTGTTTACAATCGTTTTTCACTTTTCCTTCAAGTAATTACTTATGCCCTATGTTACTAATATTTACAATTTTGTTTGAATATAATTATTATTAGATTATCTTGTTTTAAATTTTATTTGATACAACAAATTTCTTTATGTATTTACAGTTCAAATATCTTTTTTATATGTTACAACCGTTTTATAACCTTTCTAGGCTTTTACCTAAAATTAGTTTCTATTTAATCTCATCAATCTTTTAATGAATTTCTTTTTAAATTTTGTGTGAGTTATTTCTAATATATTTTTCCAATTCTTAAATAATATTATATAGCCCATTCTATAAATGTTACAATGTCCCCTAATTTAATTTAAATAAAAAAATATTTCTAATATCTACATTACACATTCTTTACATTTTACAAGCTTGATTAAATATACATATATTTTTTTTTTAAATTAAATTTAAATTAACATTTATTTCCTAATTGTACATTTTATTTAATAACTAATTGAACACATTTTTTATTGAGTAAGTACCTCAACACTTTGGCTAACTTATCGTCCATTGTCTTTACCACTTTTAGAATTGTCCACTTAAAAGTCATTTATACCTTTATCTGTCCACTTTCGTCCATTTATACTTAATTCTACGACACAATTTTTATCTTAATTCTTTAACAATCAAATACTGAGCTGAAAACTTCAAGCTACATATTACTTAACTTATCTTCTAACAATACAATATACTTATAACTAACATTCAATCAACAATTCTTTAACAATTCTAACGTATAGTAACAATAAATCATGTTCTGGTATTTACAATTCCTTCCATAATTATATTTTTTTTTACATTTATTACAATTGGAAACCTTCCAATCATAAGTCTGATTCAATATTTATTTAACATATATTCTCTGATACCGTGTCTTTAAATCCCATCCTATCCGAGTCATAGTATGTCTAGATTTGGTCAAATTGGTTATAACATTTCTCTTTCCCTTATTTAAGTTTATTCCTTGTTTATTATTGATCTCATATTTATTTTGCTTTTAGCTTCATCTAACTCTCAGTTCTAAGTTAGTATTTTATCTCCCCTTCCAATCTCACATCCAGTTCAATTATTTTCTTATATTATTTCAGTTTATTTTGTATGAAGTTTAACATCTAATATTTTTAAAGGTCGCAATCTCATATCCTCTATTTGATCATATCTATAGTTCCTTCGATTACACTGTCCCTATATCAACGAGTATAAATTTTGTTTTAATACTTGTTTATCAACGCAGATTCTCCCTTACAATACGACGAAGTTTAAATACACAATTACCATATTTTTATTACAACGATGCTTTAATATTTATTATCGTAGATTCATATTTCTTTTATAATATATAATATATACGACGAAGTTCCATTATTTATCAACGCAGATTCTCCCTTACAATACGACGAAGTTTAAATACACAATTACCATATTTTTATTACAACGATGCTTCAATATTTATTAACATAGATTCATATTTATCTTTATTCATTATTCGACGAAGTTTCCAATAAATTATCGTAGATATAGTTACCATCCCTTAAAACTTATCTCCTGCTAACGTTTTCATATACACATAGTCACCTAGAGTTTATTCATATTGCTTCCTTCACCTATATTTAATATCTCCCTTCCTATTTTATTTTTATTTTCCAATATCCAGTTCTCCTGGATACATGTCATATTACTGCCTGTGTCTATTAATGCCTGTAAACTTGTTTCCTCTATTTAATTTCTATTCCTGGGTTTCCTATTGTCTTAGTTTTCCGACTGACTGTGGGCACCATGCTCTTTTCTTGTCCCCACGCCTGTCCTTGCCTTAACACCGTTTACATCTCCATTGTATCTCTCATCTGCTTCATAAGTTCTATTTTCTCTGTTATTCTCATATTTAAATTCCATTTCCCATTTTCCAAACTCGAGTTGTGCCTCCACATTCATTAACATATCCGTACCTCTGATAAATTTTCTCAATAAGCCTTGTACCACTAAGCCTTGAGACGGATATTTAACTCCTCCTATTTCTCCTATTACCATTTTCATTTTATTAAGCTTTTCAATTTCCTTATTTGTTGCGGTTTGAATGGTTAAATTTTTTATTGGCCATATTTCTAATTTTCGTATTTTATTTCTATCTCCTAACCTTCCCTGCTCTCCTAATATTTTCTCCCTTACATCTTTGACTTTCCTAAAACTCTCATCTGTTATCTTTCTTTCTCCTATCTCTTTTTTATTAATTTCTATCACATCAGCTATTATTTCATTTGCTTCCTCAAAATTTTCCTTAATCTTCTCCTCTAATCCTCTATCTTTCTCCTCTATGTCTCTTCTCACATCCTCTATTTTAGTATTATTCTCTGTCCTCCACTGTTTCCTCATATCCTCTATCATTTTCCTATTGTCCTCCCTAATTTCATCTTTTATTACTTTTAGATCCTCCTTCATCTCTCTTTTTACTTCGTTTATATTCTCATTCAATTCTTTTTTTATTTCTCTCATATCCTGTCTCATATCCTCTCTCATATCCTTCATTTCCTCTCTCCCTTTATTTATTTCTTTTAGTAAGTTTTGGTTGCTTTCGAACAATTTTTTTATCCAGTCATCATTATTTCTACTTCCACTTTCACTACCCCTTCGTTCCTGTTCAATTTCTACAAGTGGTAGTCCCCTAGCTTCATCTACCTCCATGTTTGGTATTGGCATATCTGTGCCTTCCATTTCTATTTCCCTCAATTCATCCTTTTTCCTGTTTTTTTTAGGCTTTATCTCCCCACAAATTGTACGATTCCTTTTCATCTGACATATTTTTTCTTTTTTTTTTTTTTTTAACTGTAAGTAACTTATTATACAAAATTAAACAATTTATATATATATATATATATACTATAAACCTAGCCTTGACTCTATTCAACTCAGTGTTTAATTTTACAAAATTTTTCTAAATCTATTTCCAGTTCAAATGTTTTTCATATAAAAAGTTCTAAATTAATTTTGTTTCAAAATCTCTCTAAATAAATTTTATCTCTTATTATATCGAGCTCACGTTGTCGCGCCAATTATAAAGATTTTTCTAAGACGCAATACTACTGGGTTTTACTATTTGAATGAAAATATTTAATTTCTAGTTAAAAACACAAACTCCTGAATAATTTATTCTTTATTATTATTTTTCTAATAATCGTACCCCACGTTGGCGTGCCAAATGTAAAGTTATTTATAAAACAGACGCAACGGGGTTTTATTATTTATTGATTTTATTGAATGATATTTAATTTCTAGTTAAAACAAAAACAACTACTCAGGAACAATTCATTAACATTTATTATTACAATTTCATTTCAACATTTAAACAATAAACACAAAACAAAAATGTATAACTTAACAAGTTTTAACAAACTCGGTTTAACTCTTATTTCTTTTGATTTTATAGTTACACAATTACAATATACCCTAGGCTAATTTTACGATCTCTTATTATCTCGGGGTTTATAGCATGGGCTATATTTTTACTTCTTTTGTTAATTAAATAAATTTTGAAAAACAATATTAAATTTTGAAATTAGTTTTACTAAATATTTTCCTGATGGAAAAACTTTAATTTGGAATAAGCAAAAAGGCGAAACTATTTGAACTGGATTATGATCTTATTACTATTAATTACAAGATATTCTAATGTACAAAATTAAACTTCCTGATAATCTTAAGAGTCCGCTAAAGTTTATTTTTTTTATATAGCGCTAGGTACTTAACTTATCAAATAACGGCGAATGGCTGCTTGCTCACACGTAGAATTCCGTTCTCTTTAATTTGACATTTTACACACTTAAATTCGTTTTATTTCCTTTAAATTATATTTACACTTTATTAACTCTTTCAATTCACTTATCCCTGTTTAATCTTGTAAAGTTCCTTCACAAATCTGTATAATTTTGACGAAGTTTCTAATAAATAGAATTTTGACTGGTCCTGGCAGATTCGCTACCTTACTCGGCGTCCCACGCCAGAATCTAACTACGCGTCCTTAGATTTTAAACAATTGTTTGTTTTTTTAATATGGCGGCTTCCTTCTTCTTAAAAAAAAAATATGGATTATAATTTAGTTCAATTTCTTCTCACTATAGTCGACTGCACACTTGACCTACTTCTTGCTTTCACCTCTGTTTTTACAGCTGATGCAATAACGCGATTGTTTACAATGGCGTTTTAATTTGGTTAAACTTTAGTTGAAACTTACTGTTTCAATTTTCCGATCCTTAACAAACCTTCCAGTGTTTATTTAATTAATATTATTAGTGTGTGAAGTGTCTTTGTGTTTTACTTTTGTAATAATTCGAATTGTGTGTGTTTTGAGCTGAATTCAAAGAACATAACCTTTCATTGTTTACAATCGTTTTTCACTTTTCCTTCAAGTAATTACTTATGCCCTATGTTACTAATATTTACAATTTTGTTTGAATATAATTATTATTAGATTATCTTGTTTTAAATTTTATTTGATACAACAAATTTCTTTATGTATTTACAGTTCAAATATTTTTTTTATATGTTACAACCGTTTTATAACCTTTCTAGGCTTTTACCTAAAATTAGTTTCTATTTAATCTCATCAATCTTTTAATGAATTTCTTTTTAAATTTTGTGTGAGTTATTTCTAATATATTTTTCCAATTCTTAAATAATATTATATAGCCCATTCTATAAATGTTACAATATATATATATATATATATATATATATATATATATATATATATATATATATATATATATATATATATATATATTGTTATTATTTTCATCATATTAACTGGAAAAATATTCTACATAAAAAATCACTAATGAGAAGAAATTATTCACTTTATGATAAATAATATTAAAACGTTTGAAAAGTTTATAAATTAACTTTACAATAATAATACCTGAAAAGCAATGTTTCTTTCCACAAGATGATTTCCACAAAGACAGGTAGAGTTAAATTCTATAAAAGATAGTGGATATCTAAGTAGTCACACAAAACAAATATCTGATTATACCAAACAATTTAATTACACTAACTCAAATAAACTAGAATTTATTTGAGCTAAATTTTGTTGTCTTAGAAATTAATTCATATTAATTTATCATTGAAAAAGTCTGATAAGAGTGGAGGATATATGTATCTTTAAGCAACAGGTATTGAAAAGACAGTTGTATAAGAGAAAGAGAGAAATTTGTATGTTAGGGAAAAGAGACTAAGAGAATTCTGAGGACACAGAAGACCACTAGAGCAATTAGATGTTTATATATTTAGAAAGGGATTTAGTATGTTTAAGTTGAAATGTGTTTTTGCTGTTCCTGTGATTAACAGTTATACATTTCGCTCTTGAGTGACTCATTTTCACCGAGTTCAAGTATTCAAAGGCCAAATATTAGATATCTCACAAATGAGAAATAAAAATTTCACACAAATGTTAAATTTTAACAGAGTTTCTACAACTTTATCAGAGTTCTATAATCTACTAAATATCTTATCATGAATTCATCTTAATATTTCAGTCATTTATAACAATATAAAAGGCTCTAGTATTAAATCTAAGGTAGTACCAAGAAGAAAAGTGGCCCAGGGTGACTTTGTTCAATTTAATTTTAATAATTTAACATCCCCTGGAGGATTTTTTTATACTACTTTTCACACATCTATTCTCCATTGAACAAATGGATTTATTAAACAGATTAGAATTTTTAAATTAATAAATTCTAATGAACACAACTTTTTTTTATTTCTTTAATTTCCAATTACGTTCTATACCTAGACATCCAAAACCCTTTTTTACATAATAAGGGTTAAGATTTCTATTAATAAAGTTGCTTGTTGTAATCCTCTGGAATTCAATGATTAAACTATAATTAAATGATACTTAACAAAGTTAATACACAATGTCTTACTTGCTGACGTTCTTTGAAACAATTGTTCCTTTTACGAAGCAAAGCCTCTACTCAAGTAAATAGAACACTTTGCTTTGTAAAAGGATTGATTGTTTCAAAACGCATCGAAAATGTTAAATTTTTAAAGAAAACATCCTGTATGATAATGTGTCAAAATTTATGATCTTACTAGATTTGTTATGATTTTATGTAACAAATCATAGATTTTATGTATGATCATCCTAGATTTGTTAGATATAGGCTGCCTGTCAGTTTATCTCATATCTATCTTATATGTAAAAACTGAAAAGGGAAGAAATTTCCTGTCTGGAATACCAGAAAATTCAGAGAAGCCCACCTGGTGCAGCAGAAAATTTAGAGAAGCCATTTTATTTTCCCAACACGGAATTTTATAATTTTCCAATGTGACATGCAGCGTTATTATTTTGGCAACAAATGGAGATGCCCTTAAACTTTGTCCATCAATGTTGGAGTCTATTTGTTGAACCAGCTCTTATTTTGTTTTTATGTAATATTAACCAAAATTACTCTTGAATTTTATTTTGTAAGATTAGCAATGGCTCCTAGGCCTGCTACAAACTTGGTTAAAACCTGTACATCGTAATCAAAATGTAATGTTTTTACAAACTCTAAAATTCTTTTCAATCCACTGTTTCTTCCTACAAATATTAATTTTGATATTATTAGGTGTAATTTGCAAAAAAACCGTTGCCATCATGTTAAAACCTGAAATAAGTCCCTGTTCAGTTTCTAATTTAAAACTGGGACCAGGTCCTTGTTTCAATATATTTTGTGGAATTTGATGAAAAAAAGTTAAAACTTAATTTTTTATATTAAAGGTTTTTGTTTCAAAAAAATAAAAACTAACAGTAAGATAATTTAAAGTAGACAGTATTATAAATGTTATGATACTGAACTGGTTATGAAAACACTAATTGTCTTACTAAATATTTGTAATACTATAATGGAATTTATAGAGAAATTTTTTTTCACATCCTACAATTATCCTGGTCTTACTGACAGTTACATTTTAGGGTCTGAGAATGTATGCCAGCAAAATGACACCGGCTAACCACAAAAAAACCCTAACTAATTGGTGGTGTGCACTAACCTTCCCTTTGACTTAAAATCTGATGGACTTCAATAAAGGACTATCATGGAAATTAGACGTTTTCTTTCATTTCATATATTTAGATACAACTAATAAGAAGCTAAAACAAATAAATAAACTATCCTAGAGCTAACAAAAATGACAAAATAGTAAACAAATACTTTTTTATAATCATTGATTTTTTCTAAAAACTCTTTTTATTAGTCCTCATTTTAGTCTGGTTGCTCTTACAGGTTTAATGAAACAAGTTTTCATTTCCATGCTCTAGAGGTCTCTGTCAGAAAATTACTCCTTGTACTAAGCCTTCTAGTTGAAGTGTTTGGCAGAAGGACAAATAAAAAAATTGTATTGCTGGATTGACCCAAATTTAGAAGAGGTAAATTTGTGGGTAAAAGCCAAATAACTTGCTTGGCTGATAAAGCCCTTTGAAAAATTTCAAGATTATTGGACAACCATATTTACATTTTAGAAAGAGACATTTTCGTCAAATCGTTACCTTCTTCTGCACAAGCAAACTAAAAATGTTGGTAATAGTAATTTAGGTGCATAAGACACCATCGACTTTGTCCTGCTATCTTTATCACTAGGTTCACCTGGAGGATATGTCATTTGGCATAGCCGCTTCATCTAATCATGACATTTTGTTAATATCCATAACCCATGGATTATATTTGATCCTATACGAACCCCAGAACGCTGAAACCCATAATATTTCTCCTCAACTCAACTGAATAGAGATCAATATAGTACTTTTAACACAGTGCTTGGGTTCCAATAACTGTGCTCTGAAAATACTCCTTGATCAAGGCACAAAGTAGCTGGCAGACTAGTATTTGCACTTAGGCTTCCAGGATGCTCTCACCAGGATCTCATATCAGAGTTTAACAAGCATAACTCTTTCAGGATCCCAAAGTAAATTAGTTCTGATAAGTTAAAAACTTATATGTGAAGATGTTAGAGTACATAGAAATGAAAATAATTTGTTAATTGATGTGTATGTGTGTGTGTGTATTTGTTTATATATATATGAAGTTAATATATTACTATTGTAAGTAATTTTATCCACCATTAAGTGCAATGATTTTACCTTGAGTGATGAGGCGCCTTTCGGTCACTTGACCATTGTCGAATCACTCTGAGTGAGTGATTCGACAATGGTCAAGTGACCAAAAGGCGCCTCATCACTCAAGGTAAAATCATTGCACTTAATGGTGGATAAAATTACTTACAATAGTAATATATTAACTTCATAAAGTCAGTGCAACGGAAAAACAATGGATAACGTAAAATATCAAGAATATATATATATATATATATATATATGTGTGTGTGTGTGTGTGTGTGTGTGTGTGTTGTACTGAGTGTGTGAATTGTGGAAATAAGTGTTGTTAGTAATGCTGTAGTTGACCAGGCTGCTGTAAGGAATGCTAGCACCCTGTTAGTAGAGGCAACTAGTCCACAGCCCAATGCAGGTCTGGATAATTCATAATGATTTAGAACAATTAAAAATAATCACATAATTAAAAATGTAAATGAAATAAATTTATATAAATATATTTTATTATTTACACTTTGTAATAATCAAATTAAATCCTTGCACTGGCCTGGTTTTCTTTAAACCAATCAACTGTTTCTTGAATAGCTTGTTTTAAAGGGGTAAACTTGAAATCATGTTCCAAGAGTGAACGAAGTTTGGCATTGCTAGCTGTTCTCTTCAATTGACCATCAGAAAATGAAAGGTCAAATACAATTTCTCCATCAAATTTAAATGCTGATGCAATTAATGTAGCTACCTCTGCAATTGAAACTTCATCTTGTTCGTCAACTAAAACCAGAACAATAAAGAAAATAAAATTCATAATTTTACCATAGTAAAATATGCTTCACAGCACTAAACCTAGACACTAAAGAAGATTACTAAAGTGATCAAAAATATTATGTTTCTCTACGTTTTTCATAAATTTTAGGAATGGCCTGATTCTGATTCTCGATTCCAGAAATCTTTGATTCGATTGGTATTAAGGAATCATCAATACTTCATTATCCACCGATTAAAGTGAAAATTCCGATTCTTGGTTTTCTAACTCTTAAAATATGTATTTGGTGTAATTTATAAGAAATATAATTAATTATCAACTATGTCTTGTTTCAGTATTAGCTGCTTTGATTGAATTAAACAATTAAAGGAAATGTCTATTTGAGATCACAAAAATATTATCATTATTTATGACCCAACAACAAAGATGATCCATTCGTCAACAAAGCATTTCTGGTCCGTTTGTCACCCCCTTCTTGCTCTCCTGTCTCATGCTCACTCGGAAAGGCTCGACTCTCTCTTCCCGTCTCAACAAAGCCCCATCGAAACAAAACACAAAGAAAAGGTAGTTCTAATTTCTCCAGATATACAAACTAGAATGACTATTAGTGAAGTTATATTAAAATTGTGAACTGCAGTTCATATTTGTAATTTTAAATAAATAAATGTCGTAGATTTTGTTGTTGGGTTTAAATTGTTTGTTGAGAGTGTTGTGTCTGGTGTAAGCTATTTTGTAGTTGTATTTTCGTAGTGTGTTGGTTAGATTGTGGGTTTTGAATGATCTGTATGGTATTGATAAGTATTTTATGGGATTGTCAACACATACTGTAGAACAACAAGATGCAATCACACACCAAATAAAACAAAAAATAACCCAAATTAAACCTCCCAAAACAAACACTCAAGAATTAAAAGTAACCAAATCCATCAAAAACAAAATAAAAAAACAAAATTTAACCATTACCAAAGCTGACAAGGGCAACATAACGGTAATTATTAACAATAGCGACCTCAACAAAAAGGTACATGGCTTCTTCCAAAATAACAACATCATTACACTAAAAGAAGACCCCAACAACAAAATACAACGCTCAAATCAAAGAAGCAATCAACAAAACCAAACTTATAATCCCACACTACACACCAAAGGAAGAGAGAGAAAAATATTGGATAAAAGTAATGATTTATTTAACTAAACACTTTTAAATGTTTTAAACTTGCCTATAGTAGCACTTACTTTGTTTGTAAGCACCAAAACCAAAAAGCACCAAAAACAAATAAAGCCAGTAGCCCCTAAACTAAACGCCCTGCCCAAAGTTTACAAAACAGACATCCCAACGTCCACTAATCAACCACACAAGTGCCCCTTCTCATCTTCTAACCAAATTCCTGGACAAAACTATCTGAAACCATATAAAATAATAATCATTGTAGCATAAAAATAGCCTAAGTCTTATAGACAAAATAAAAAACGTAAATATCCCACACAATTCCACTTTAGTCTCTTTTGATATATCAAATCTATATACAAACATCCCTATTCCAGAAACCATCAACATCCTCACAATCATGCTTATAGACACAAATACACCACATACATACATTGACAAAATCATCCACCTCACAAGATTAATCACCTCTCAAAATTACTTCACCTACAATAACACATTCTACAACCAAAAAGATGGACTACCTATGGGCTCCCCCATAGCTAGAATCTTAGCTGAAATATTCATACACCATATTGAACAAAACCACATTTTACACAACAATAAATACTCAGATAACATAATTTACTGGTAACAGTAGAGGACAACACACACAGAGGACACTTATTTCTAAAACACCTTAATTCCATACACCCAAAACTAACATACACCATCGAAACAGAACAACAAAACTCTTTCAACTTCCTAGACCTTACAATTAAACGAACAGACAAAGGTACACATAAATTCAACATATACCAAAAACCCACTAGTAACAATACAACTATTCACAGCTCCTCAAACCACCCACACCAACATAAACTAGCTGCTTACAACACCATGATATATCGCCTGATTAAAACACTGTTAGACAAAGAAGAACACTACCAGGATTTAAACACCATAAAATATATAGCACAAACTAACGGATACAACCCAACAATGATTGACAAATTATAGAACCGCTTAAAAAATAAACCTAATAACCCAAATACAAACACACAATAATACACACAAGATGACAATCCCATAAAATACTTATCAATACCATACAAGATCATCCAAAACCCACAATCTAACCAACACACTACGAAAATACAACTACAAAATAGCTTACTCCACACACAACACTCTCAACAAACAATTTAAACCCAACAACAAAATCAACGTCATTTACAACACCACTGGAGTTTACAAACTAACTTGTAGTTCGTGCCCCAGTTTTTACATAGACCAGACAGGGAGGTCCTACACATGTTACCAAGAACATATAAAACACTAAAAAACAATAACTACCAATCAAACTTCGCCGATCATCTTAACTCCACAAAACATGACTACATAGACATAACATCTAACCGACAAATTCTTCATAAACAACACAGAAATAACCAACAATAACCAACAACCGAACAATACGAAATATACAGGCACTTCAAACTACACACTACACACATACTCAATACACAATTACATTACAACTCACACGCACTTTTTGACATCATAACTCCTAATACATACAAAATACACCCACACCACCAAAATATTCCACCCCCACCCTAACACCCTAACCCCTACGTAAACCTTGAAATCAGTTACGGTCTGAGTTGACAATTGGACACATCTCCCAAAACGGTCGTCCTCAACAAACAAAGTAAGTGCTACTATAGGCAAGTTTAAAATATTTAAAAGTGTTTAGTTAAATAAATCATTACTTTTATCCAATATTTTTCTCTCCCTTCCACAAATTCCTATTCATAAATCAAGGTTGAACGTTTTGTGTAGCCTATTACAATAAAATGGAACTATAAAAGGCTTCCCCATATATCCAAGATGTTAACTAAATTCATTAATAGACAATATCATACAGTCCTATATAACTTTAAAGAATCGGGAATAACACGCAAATATTCACAATTCCAATAGGCTATTTAAAATAATTTCTGAAAAAAATGTTAAAGAATCGTTCAACATAGATTTCCTAACTGTACTACATTGAGGCTTATTTAAATAAACTACAAATTGATAAATTTCATATCTTAAATATTGAGAAAAAACATAGAAGTGACAAAAACAAAATGGTTGCACAAAACTAAAACACATGAACATATTATGTCACACTTGCTAATAGTAGCACTTACTTTATTTGTTCAGCAAAAATCATCCTTTTGAATATATATATATATATATATATATATATATATATATGAAGTTAATATATTACTATTGTAAGTAATTTTATCCACCATTAAGTGCAATGATTTTACCTTGAGTGATGAGGCGCCTTTCGGTCACTCACTCAGAGTGATTCGACAATGGTCAAGTGACCGAAAGGCGCCTCATCACTCAAGGTAAAATCATTGCACTTAATGGTGGATAAAATTACTTACAATAGTAATATATTAACTTCATAAAGTCAGTACAACGGAAAAACAATGGATAACGTAAAATATCAAGAATATATATATATATATATATATATATATATATATATATATATATATATATATATATATATATATATATATATATATATATATATATATAGGTTAGTTTTGGTTGGTAAAGATTATTTAGATTTTTTGGACTAGAAGACTGACAGACTTACCTTGGTAAGAGTCTACTCTGTAGTCTTGAAATAGAAACACATAAAAGCACTTAACCAATGATATATTTCAACCACACAGTGGTCTTTGTCAATCAATATGGATAGGCCAATAGCTCAACATGCTGCAATAGTCACAACATCACAACTTTTGATGACTGCTATACCACAAAAATAATTAAAGCACTCCCCTCTGATTGCAATCCCTCAGAACTGAGAAGATGGGAACTATCATACCAGTGGTATACCAAGTTCAGAGAATCCCCTAACCTCAATATCAGATAAATCCAATTTTTTTTTTTTTTTTTCTAATAGCCTCATCAGACATCTCCAATCTCTTTTCCCCTGACAAACTTATATGAACTATAATCACTCATATGCTCATGGAAACAATAGAAATATCTTTAATCTGTGCATCTGTGACATCTGTTTTCTACACAATCTGTGATTACAACTTATATTTATTTTATTTCATTCTCTCATATTTCTTTTTGATTGACAAAGACCACTGTGTGGTTGAAATATATCATTGGTTAAGTACTTTTATGTGTTTTCTATTTCAAGACTACAGAGTGGACTCTTACCAAGGTAACTCTGTCAGTCTCCTAGTCCAAAAAATCTATATATATATATATATATATATATATATATATATATATATATATATATATATATATATATATATATATATTTATTTATTTATATTTTAAAACAACATAGGTTATTCAAATACAAGAATATTTATTTATTTATATCCAAAGCTTTTCATTGGTAAATAGTACCAACATCATCAGGAATGAAAATGTAAATGGTTGAGGTATCTTAACGCTGAGTCACATCACAACCCATCCTAGATCCAGCCTGTCGCTGACATGGTCCTCTCTCGGTCTCACAAGTTAACAGACATCCATTTGAGAGACCAGGAACTTATTGCTATGAGAAAGGTGCTTAGAAGCAATGGCTATAAGGAATATGCCATTAATAAAGCGTTACACCGCCAAAGTGTCCTTCCAGTTGACGTGGACGAGAAAGAGACTGAGAAAACTGGTACTGTTTTCCTGCCCTTTATTAAAGGAACCACTGATAGGATTGGCAGGCTTTTTAAGAGGAGTGGTATACGTTCCGTTTACAAATCTTACATCACCATCGACAAGGTTGTTGGTAACGCCAAAGATAAGATCTTCTTGGAAAACCATGGCATTTACAGCGTTTCTTGTGGAGTTTGTAAGAAATTGTACATTGGCCACACGAACAGACGTATCTCAGCTAGGCTTGAGGAGCACAAACTGGGCCTTAAAAACAAGCAGAAAACGTCGACTCTGTACAGGCACCACTGCAATACAGGGCATACCATTGGTTTCCAGTCTTGCCGACAGATTGCTCAACTGGAAAACTACAGGACTAGAATTATTTGTGAGTCTATCAAAATAGAGAAACAAAGGAGTCTTAACAAACGCAATGATACTTTGAATTTGCCCGCAGTGTGAAAATGTGTCATCGATAGATTATATTGGCAGAAAGGTGAACAAAGGCAAAGGAATGTGAGTAATTGTTTGGCTCAGGTGTGTGTGGATTGACGTCAATGGGCGTGGCTTCATTCTTCTATATATACAGATAGGAGCGGAGTTATCTGCGCTCTTCACTCGCTCTTCAACTGTTTTTCACCTCGTCACTGCTAGATGAGATTCTAGCGAAACGTCGGAACTGCGATTTTATGCACAGCAGAATGAACGGATGTACTCCAGATAATAACTATTCATCATATTTTTCCGTCCGTGAAGGAATACGTATCAGCATATATATATATATATATATATATATATATATATATATATATATATATATATATATATGTATATATATATATATATATATATATATATATATATATATATATATATATATATATATATCATTGTCAACTCATGCTATAGCTTTAGTTTTTAGTGTAAATTAGTAGCTCGAATTGAAGATGAAATAAAAAATATTACTTTTTAAAAAACCAAATATTCAAAATAACCATTTTGGAAGCCTTCTTTGTGAAACTGGAAATGAAATTGCTGATACTAATTTATATTTGATCTTCATTTGTAATATATTAATGAAACTTGAAAACTAACAAAATTATTTTATTTATTCTACTAATAAATTAATATTAATTGCATAATTTTTTAAAATAATTAATTAAATTGAATCATTCAAGAACTTTGTAAAACAGTTCTGTACTGTCAATAACAGTCATCCTTGAAAATTTGTCCATGTGAACAAAATTTTGTTAGTAAGTAATTTACTTTATCAAAACTTTATATTATTATTATTTTACTAAAATAAAAGTACATCATAATTTATTTGACTACAAAAGATTAAACTTAAATATTGAAGAGTTTAAAATTTCAACAATAAAATAAAATATTTTGCTTAATTGGGTTTGGCAAAAGATTTTGAGATCAGTTATTAAAAATAACATAGTAGGCCTACTTATATCAATATCAGTAATTTATAAGAAGAGGTTTATAAAAAGATTTCTCTTTGTCAATCAAAGAGAAAACACAAAAAGAAATATGACAGAATGAAATAAAATAAATATAAGATTTGACAACTTATATTTATTTTATTTTATTACATTCTCTCATATTTCTTTTTGTGTTTTCTCTTTGATTGACAAAGACCACTGTGTGGTTGAAATATATCATTGGTTAAGTGCTTTTATGTGTTTCTATTTCAAGACTACAGAGTGGACTCTTACCAAGGTAAGTCTGTCAGTCTCCTAGTCCAAAAAATCTAAATATTCTTTACCAACAAAAACTAACCTAAAAATATATATATATATATATATATATATATATATATATATATATATATATACAGTAATACCCCCTACTTACACATAGGTGGGACCGAACCATAACCGTGTAAGTTGGGGTATAATTTTACATACAATCACATAGGAAACACGTATAATTTGGACCAAAGACTAAATAAACTAATAATTTAAAAGAAAAATGTGTATTTATTAAAATCTTAAATTCATGATATGAAAAAAAATTATATTATATACATACATATTGCAAAGAAGTAAGTAAACAGAAATTATTTTGACATAGAAGGCTTTATAAAATCTAGTAAATTTGTTTAAAGAATTGAAGATTTTTTCTTCTCATGCAGAATTTTCTCTTAACTTGCTATTTCTTTTTTTGTTTTGTGACAGAAATATGCACACGGTTGGAGTCTATGATTTCCAAAATTTATAAGCCTTACTCAACTAACTAAGGCATTTTGACAAGTTTCTAACCGTCATTTCATCTTCTACGTCAACTGGGTCTAAAGAATTAACCCTTTTAAGGTCTTGCTCTTGCGCAAGCATTTCTACGAGCTCATCAATTAATTGTCTACTTCTGGTTCTGTAAATCCAGCAGTTCTTTAACGTCATCATTATCCACTTATAAATTTAGTTGTCTGGCAAAACCGACATCTTCAATCACATCAGCAATTTCATCTGACTCTGGCATTGATTCCGCTTGAGTTTCAGTGGCAAAAAAATAGACACATCTTTTTCCAAACAAAAAACAAAGTTTTTTTTTGTCAAATTTCATCCCAAGATTGTCCAATGATTCTGAAAGTATCTAAAACATTCAATTGTTTCATAAAATCTTCAACAGAGAGCTTGTTGTTCTGTCTCATAGCTTCATACAAATGCACAAATGATCTTGTGTAATAAAGGTTCACTTGAGGTATGAAATGATGACCAAACCACTCCTCAAAAAGAGAAGCTGTCACCTAACCCTTTTGATTCTACTTCCAAAATCACGGGCAAGATAGCTTTAGAAATAATTTTTAATGCCTTTGGATTTTCTGAGTGATAAACTACGAGAGGTTGCAACTTACAGTCACCAGCTGTATTTGCCCCAACCATCAATGTCAATCGGTCTTTCGTGGCCTTAAAACCTGGAAATATTTTCCCTTTATGCGCTATAACAGTTCTTTTAGGCATTTTCTTCCAGAACAAGCCAGTTTCTTTGTAACTCGGACAACAAGATTTAAAACCACGTAATTTGGGAATCGTGTAAGACGGGGTAGCGTAAGTCGAGGTATTACTGTTTATATATAAATATATATATAAATATATATATATATATATATATATATATATATGTGTGTGTGTGTGTGTGTGTGTGTTTTTAACACCACAATAAATAAGTAGGCCTATCATATCTTATTTATACGAAGCAATAGTCTGCTGATGCTGTAACATAGATAAGAAGCTGCCTATTTGGGATTACAATATCATTGAAGGTTTTTTACTATACAAAACAAGATAGAAAAAAATTATAAGAAGTTAACATATAAACATTAATATTCAAGGAGTGAATAAAATATAGATTGAATACACAGGAATTTCTTCATGTCTATTAGATATACTGTACTGCACATAGAAAAGAAATAATAAGTTGTCATGTTATGGATTTTTAAATAAATATTCACTTGAAATAATACAAATAAACAACCTTTACAAAACGTACAAAATAAGTATTATAAGCATTTGTCATGAAAATATTCGTCCAAGGGACGATTAAGTTGGACAACTACTGTAGAATAATAGTTTCTTAGAAACAAATCATGTGCAATTAAGCATTTGTGAATGATGAATGGAGAGATAATTTAACATCAGATATGTAGGTGATCTACTAAATCTGTGAATATGTGTGATTATTATAAAATAATCATTCATATAATGTTTGATGAAAATTATACTGTAATATTTTTAAATGATTTAAATTTTGAATCAGTTATAACAATGATGCACAAAATAACTAGTGCATCTTCTTCTCTTTCGAAATGGTCCAGATATATCAATTTCTAATAAATATTTACTAAACACAAATAAATACTTGACAAAATCGAGAATTTAAAGTAAATATAATAACAGAAATATTTCTACAAAAATAACCCTAACAATTGCGTTGTGCCTATCATGTATGAAAAAATTTTTTTAATAAATAATTATTCCAAAATCTGTAGTTTAACATAACCTCTTAGGATAATTTTGTTTGACACCTTAGTAAAAATCCACTGAACTACTGACTTTTTTTAACATAACCTCTTATGATAATTTTTTTTGACACCTTAGTAAAAAGCCACTGAACTACTGACTTTTTAGACAATGGTAAAGAAAAAGAAAGAATTGCTTGGATCTACTGTCTGACCCTGAGAGGCAAGACAACTATGGTTAAAGGTTAATAATAAAAATTAGTTTCAATTACCTGATAAAATGAGAGGCTCCACAGAGTCATAGTTCTGTAAAGACCATATTATTAGCCTGGCTACATCATTTGAGTAAATAAATTGTCTGAGAGGTTTTCCAGAGCCTAATACAGTAAACGTTTTTCCTCCTGAAAAATTCATTTAAAAAATTAGTAAAATTTTGCATACAAGTTATGATGAACGTTTAATCTGGAAACATACTACAGTAAAACTTCTCATATCTTGATCAACGTGGTTACAGTCCATTTCAGATAACGAAAAATCCAGATATGGAAGGGGTCATGTAATGATGTGCGTCTACTACACAATCACGACCATTCCTATTGGAAGTAAAAGTATGATTGTTTTAAGTAAATAAGTTACGCTTATTGACGATTATAGTTATATTTTAGTAGCAATATAGAACTGAACGTACAATTTAGTTTAATGCCTGTATTTCCTTAATAATAGTGAAAATACACATGTAGATTATCAGTTTTTGTAGAAAAAGACGTAATGGTGGTTTGCTTGTTTCGTTGACTGCAATTCTTTGATGAAATAGCCCCCCACCTTCGAAAGAGTAGATGATCCGTTGGTGTTGCTTCGTCTTGTTGTTCGACTTACTTAATCAGCTAGTCAAATGTCTGGAAAGCTTCGCTGTGGCCTCACCTGTAGTGAACTCATGAATTTCATCCTTTTTCAGTCAAAACTGTTCATATCCTTACAAACAGGAATGTTTCAGAGTTGATCGACAATTTCTTCATTTGTTTCACTAACAAGGTTTTTTTTGTAATACGTTTTCAATTCCCTCATCAAGTTCAAATTATATTATACAAAGTTTCATTACTGAAAAATTGTGTGGATCCTAAGCCTTGGCCGAAACTTTCTTGTTGAGCAAGATAAAATAAACTCTCAAACTAACTAAACTCTTACAACTTACATATATATATATATATACACTTTATTTTTAATCACATAGACTTCAATGTACCTAAGCTAGAATCTTACTTGGTATACTTGCGAGTCGACTTTCAAGAGATTATTAATTACTATAATTTCTTTTTCGAGCTTTCTAGAAGACTTTGGGTTCTTGTAGTAGGTAGGTGTGTGAGAATTCAGTTTTCACATAGTATAATGACACTGTTCTATTTTCAGTTTTACTGTAATGTGGGTTAGTTTTGGCCTGTCTTGTGATTAATTTTGTCTATTGAGTTGAATAATTGATCACTTTTCTATTTAATTTGTACTTGTTCCAGGCGCGTATCCAAGGGGGGGGGGGCGATCGCAAAATTACAATTTGTAACATTGTAATGCTCTTTGAATAATTATAAAAATAGAATCACTTATCAAATGCTAGTCAATACGCTAGTTTATAAATACGCTCGAATTTTAACTTAATTTACCTAAGTTAATTCGTCTTTTTTTGTAAATAAAAAATAAAATTTTAATTTTTAATTTGAAAATGTGACGCGTTTCCTCGGCATACCCTCGCAAACGTCTAAAAAATTTAACAACAGATAGCGCTAGTGAAGCTTAGTCATTTTGCAAGCGTAATATTCGCAGTTGACTCCGGAATTGTTCGTGTTGGAAGAATAACTACTTATACTAATAGCTTATATATTAGCTATAATAGCTATATTAATAATAGCTTATTATAAAATTAATAATGTTCTCTAGCCATAAGTGTTATCGAAACTGGAATAATTATTTATTAAAAAGTCTAATTTACTAAGAATCTTTATCACGTTACCGATTTCTAACGCAAGCGTAGAAAGAACTTTTTCTGTTCTATGTTTTTACATACACACACACACACACACATATTATTGGCCTATATATATATATATATATATATATATATATATATATATATATATATATATATATATAGAGAGAGAGAGAGAGAGAGAGAGAGAGAGAATGCATCGATCGCCCCCCCCCCAAAGCAAGTCGCTAGATACGCGCCTGTGTTCATTTATTATATTACTTTTATGTTTATCAATTTGTAGTTGTCTTTTTAAGTATTTTTGTACTTTCTTCATTAGATGTTTGTTTTCTACTGTGGGCAATCTGTGGTTATTTTGATAGTGTCTGTGGTTAGGTTTGAAACACCTTAAAGCATACATCAACCCAAACACAATTCAAATATAGCCACACACGTTATCAAAAAATAACCATACATTTCCCACAATCGAAAACATACATCTTACAAAGAGAGTACAAAATGACCATAAAACAATAACCTAGGAAGAACTATAAATTTATAAACATAAAAATAATATAATAAATAAACCAGTACAAATAAAATTAAAAAATGATAAATTATTCAACTCAATAAACTAAATTAGCCCCTAAACAGACAAAACTAATCCACAGTGTAGTGAAACCAAAACTAGAACAGTACTGTTATATTACATGATAATTGAATTCTCTCATGGCTACCTACTACAAGAACCCACAGTCTTCTAAAAAGCTCAAAAATGAGAGAACAGTAATTAATAATCTCTCAAAAGTGGACTTGAAAATATACCAAGTAAGATTCTTGTCTAAGTATATTAAAGAGTAAGTGTTATATACTTTATTATTAAACTGGATAACAAACGTTCTTTTAGTCTATTACAAATCTATGCTACTTACAAACTAAGGCCTACACAAAGTCACTCAATAGCACCTGATATTTAACAAACCCTCTTAATATTAAAAAACTTATAAAGTTCATATATGTACGAGGCATGTTTTTAAAGTAAGTACCGTTTCTAAATTTCCCCGCCGCAGCTCTGCGGTCGGCGTTTAGCGCATGCGCGCAGTGTAGCTACATCTGTTGGGAAGCTACAGACGCCATTGTGACGCCGTTTGATCGAGTCTTAGTTTGTTTACGTGATTTTAAAATGCCGCAGACAATCGAGAATCCCGCCGACTGTGAAGTGCGTGGTGTGATTCGTTTTCTCTGTGCTAAAGGCTTAAAAGCAATTGACATTCAACGTGAAATCAGTGAAGTTTATGGTGAAAACATTATGAGTGAAGGAATGGTGCGGAAATGGGTTAGGGCCTTCAAAGATGGCCGCACAAACGTTCATGATGAGGAACGAAGTGGGCGACCTTCAGTCATTACCGATGATCTCATTCAAAAAGTGGACTGTAAAGTGAAAGAGAACAGACGGTTCATAATTTCGTCCTTAGCTGTAACATTTCCTGCTGTATCAAGAAGTGTTCTCTACGAAATTGTGTCTGAACGTTTAAATTATCGGAAACTGTGTTCACGGTGGGTACCGAAAATGTTGACTGATACGCACAAAACCAAATGATTGGGCAGTGCATTGAGCTTTCTCGAGCGTTACCGTAACGAGGGCGATGATTTTTTAAGCCATATCGTTACAGGTGATGAAACGTGGGTAGCCTACGTTACACCAGAATCAAAACAACAGTCAATGGAATGGCGGCATTCAACATCCCCTAGGAAAGTCAAATTCAAGCAAACAATTTCTGCCCAGAAAATCATGTGCACTGTCTTTTGGGACAGAAAGGGTGTGTTGTTGGTCGATTTTCTGCCTCGCGGTGAAACGATCAATGCAGCCGCGTACTGTGAAACTTTAAAAAAACTGCGCCGCGCAATCCAAAACAAAAGACGTGGCATGTTGAGTGCAGGCATCGTTTTGCTCCACGATAATGCTCGTCCACATTCAGCAAATCTAACGCAAGAGCTCATCACTTCATTTGGCTGGGAACAATTGGACCATCCTCCATACAGTCCCGATCTAGCGCCTAGCGACTACCATTTGTTTCTACACTTGAAGACGCATTTAGCGAGGAAGCGTCATTCCAATGATGAAGAAGTAAAAACGTCTGTGCAGCAGTGGTTGTCCAGTCTGGCGGCAAGCTTCTATGACGACGGCATACAAAAGCTGGTCCCAAGATACGACAAGTGCCTTAATAATAATGGAAATTATGTAGAGAAGTAGAGGAAAGAATGCTCTTTGAGGTAAATAAAGTTTTGTTTGAAAAAATTTACTTGTTCATTTTTTATATCAAAACGGTACTTACTTTAAAAACATGCCTCATATATATAGGGTCAAATAAAATTCCAGAAATAAATTCTTTATTATTTGTTTAATTAATAGAGTTTATTTCTCGTAGGAATTATTGATTACATAATTAGATTGCATGTCTCAAAGTTTAATGATTGATGTAAATTTCATAGTTCTGGTGGGTCCTCTTTACATATACATATTTTTCAATATCTTTCTTACTTTAGCTCAGTTTCTTTAGGAAGCTGATTGAATAATAAAATAGGATTTTCTACTTTCTTAATTGTTCTGCCCTTTTGATTAATAAAATATTTTTCTTTCCTCATTAAATTTTGCTCCTATGCAGTGAAATTAGAAAAAAGAAAATTCGTAATACACAATAGTTTTTTCTAGTTATTATAGCAACTAATCAGCACTTCTTAATTCCAATTGTTTAACTTCACTGCTTATTGTATTTAATTAATTTATAAAGAAATTATACTTTAACATAATGCTACATACAAAACAAACTAAATGTGTGAGATTTAATTGTCGTTATATTATATATTTAATACAAAATCAACTACTATCAGACTTTTGTTAATATATAACAGTTATTATACTCTATATCAGAATTAGTTCACATAAATTTGTAGCCAAATTTTATTGAGTTTTTTTATTTAAATAGAAAGTAATAGGGTTAGGAAATATTTTAATTAATTAAAATTCATCATTATTATAGGAATAAACTATATACATTTACAAACTATTCACCCACAGTATTTAGATACCTTTCTTTTACTTCTCACTGACAGAAATTGCTTTTCAATCTTTCTTATTACTTCTATTTTAGTCAAAATTTTTCTTGTTTACAAAGTTGTATTAAAAAAATAACAATTACAAAATAAATCTGGTTTAATAACAATAATATTGTTTAATAACCTAATATGGTAATGGATCTTTGATTATATGAGAATTAATATAATACACAAGTGAAAATTTTGGATAAAAGTACCTTCCTCTATTATATTATACAATTTGTGGATTAGACTAGGGATAACATGGCCTGATCCCAATCCAAAATTGTCATAAGGTCCAAAGACATTGCAAGAAAGAACAGAAGTGAACATCTTGCCATGCTGAGTGTAGTATATGTGGTTCAAGACATCCAATAGTCTTTTGGAATAAGTGTAACCAAACATAGATGTATTTGGAGGCCCAACATGAATCTGCAAAATTTGAGTTTTATAACATTTTTGTCATATCAACTAACAACTCGATTAACTTATAATTTAAGTAAATTTATGAAAAACTCACAGATACAAAACATTTCTGAAAACACCAAGCAATGTTTACCAGTGTCTAGATTGGCTGCTTGGAAGCATGCAAAGATTATAGCATGATTAAAAACGTTTTCCCTCAATAACTTTTGCATAAATATAAAAAGTTGTTGATTTGATTAATAAAAGAAGTTAAATTGTTGCTGATCTTAATAACAATAAATCTATAAGTTGAATACTTATTATGATTTATGACTTTATGTTTAGCTATTTTTATGGTGAGTTTGCCTTCATTGTTTTATGCTTTCTACTTTTTATTTTAAATCAGAATTGAAGTTAAAATCAATAGGTAGGAATTGATTGGTGTTGGTAAACTAGGTTTGTAGCTAATTTTTAAATTCCTTTAATTAGTTCACACTCTCCTGATAAATATCTCATACAAATTTGAACTACGATTTGAACTATGAATCTTCATGTTCAAAGTCCAGCACACTTTGGCACTGCGCCAACTTTTCAAGAGCTAGACATGCTTTCTAAAAGACATACTGTATATGTAATTATGAAATAAAAAGTTACTAAAATAAATATTTTCTTTGTTGATCTTAGTAGGAATTTAATTTACAATTTTTTAAAAAATTGCTTACTATAGTTTAGTTAAAATTAATAGGATTTAAAAAAATATTATTCCATTAAATTTTTCCGTCCACTTCAACCACTTGTTCACCACTAGTCTTGGTCTTGTGTGTTACCTTTATTTTGTAATAGGGCCATAGTTGTACATTTTACGAATATTTAGTAATTGAGTAGTTTTTTATATTTAATCAATTTTTCATAGTTATGAGTAGTAAGTCTATAGTGTGGTATGTAGTATGTATATCTACAGTGTTAAAATTTTAGTTGAAGATCATGACTTTACGTTCATCAGAAATTGAAAAATGTTTAGCCAAATGTTATTACGATGATTCTGAATGTAAACTAAGCAGACGTAGTGAAGAGGAAGATTTTTATCATACTCGAGAAATGAATTTGAACCTTCTGATCATGAGAGTACCTCACACATTGTTAGAACTAAAGGTTCTTCTTAATATATTGTTGCTTCAGTTCTTCACAATGACAACATGTCAAGCAGCAAATTATTCAACGGTAATCTAGATGGAGCCACATAAAAAGCCACAATTACAAATTTGGGTTAGATTTTCTTTTAAGTTGCCTGCACTTTGATTACCGAAATATTTGTGGATATTGGTAAATTATTAATAAATTTGCTGGTATACATGAGATTTCGGCAGATTGTGTGAATGCATGTAAGAAATACTAAAAGGTATGAACATATTTTATGTTGATGAGCAACTACTTGCTTGTAGGGGTTGTTGCCTATTTAAAATTTATATTCCCAATAAACCCTCCAATATAGTAAAATGTTTTATCATGGTTTGTGTTGTTAATATATGTTGACATGAGCACCATATCTTGGTAAAGGAACAAGGACTGGAGGATTGACTAATGCTAATTTTTTGTGAAGGACTTAGCCCCAATTCTGATTGGCTCAAACCTCAACCTCGCCATGAAAAACTGGTTTATGTCAATACTATTAATGACCTTATTTTCACGCAACCCTTACGATCTAACTGTTCTGGTAACAATTATAAAAGACAAAAGAGAAATACCCACTATGATAATGTATGAGGGTGCATCAATTGCTCAAATTGAAAAACCAAAAATGGTCAAGAACTAAAATGCTACCCACAGTGGTGTTTATGTGATTGATGGAATGTCTTCAACCTCAAGTTGTCAAGAAGAATCAAAAGGTGGCCAATGTGTATTTCCTTAGGTATTGTAAATACAGCTTATATTGACAATACATGAATAAACCAGTATCACAATGAAAATTGATGAACCAGGTTTAACAACAGCATACTCATCCATTAATTAAAAAACGGGCTTTTAACATTATTTGAAAAACAATAATAATATTTTTGGTATTACTACGTATAATTATTATTAATACAATATAAAAATATAAATATTATACAATAATAATAATATGTTTATCAGAACTTCCTTTTGAAGTTGGAACAAATAACTCTTAAGAAGAGTCTTTGATGCCTAATTAACAGAGTTCTGGGATAGATGGGATACAAATAGTGATACTAAAAAGGATTACCAGTGGTCTTTGATCCAAAAAGTGGAGAATGACAACAAATTATTGAGTAGAAGTTGATTGTTGTAATCATATTGAATTCACTGATTAGCTTTCAGCATTTACTATTATTCCTACTACCACAAAGTCTATCATAAGTTTTTTTGTCCATCATTTTAATGCCTTTCATGTCCCAGAAAACCGTGATGATGGTTTTTCCTGGTAATGTTTCCTGATCTCTGGTGTGGGTGGAAGCTTGAAGAATCTTGAAGCCATCCTTTAATATTTTGTTCAGCTTCGTTAGGCCGGATGGTAATCTGTAACTAAAGATATTTAGTTGTCTTCCATAGGTGGTCTGGGTTCATCAGATGATTGAGCTAAACGGATTTGATCCTCAACAAGTTGTTTAGGATATCGTCTTGTTTGGAAAGCTAGTAAGGTCTTTCTATTAAAGTCCTCCAATGCTATATCGTTGGAACAAATTCTCTTGCTCCTGATTGCCTGACTGTTGGACCTTTATATATTCATAGGGTGGTTGCTATTGAAATGTAGGTATTGTTTCTATAGCTAAACAATATTAGTTAGTTATTATATCAGTTAGAGCTTCACTCGCTGTTCAACTGTTGTTGGGTTCACCTCGTCAATGCTAGATGAGGTTCTAGCGAAAAGTCAGGACTGCAATTTTATGCATTGCTGAATGAACGGATATACTCCAGATAATACCTATTCATCATCATCATCATCATATATATATATATATATATATATATATATATATATATATATATATATATATATATATATATATATATATATATATATATATATGAACTTTCTAGCGTAATATATAAAATTATACAATAAAATAATATTATATAGTATTACAGTTAAAAAAACCACAAATAAATAGAAATTTTGGAAAAAAAACTTTAAAACTTCACTTAGATTTAAATTTATTTAAAACAGACTTATTTACATTATTTAGTCAATTTTTTAAAATATTCAACTTCAGGTTTAGCAATGTCACAAACGTTTACTAATAAATTCTGAAAATGATATACTAAATGCATTTACAATTTAAAATTATTATTATTATTATTGTTTAAAAAATTAATGAAAAATATTTCTGTCACTGAGTTTGAGTTCAAGAGCCTCAAAAGCATGTATGTACAATCTTTGGAGACAATGTTTAAATTTATTTAGATTTTTAACTTTATTAACAAATTATCTATTTTTATTGTTTAAACTTTAAAAAAATATTTTTTACATTGAGTTCAGCGACCTAAGAGACACTGCTATATGTACAGGTTTTTTAGTTAATTCCAGATTAGCTAGTGAGAACTATTCACAATGGTAAAAAATAAATTAATCCACATTAAATCCCATCACACATTAGATTTTAATAAAAACAAAACACACTAGTTCATAGCACAATCACACTAGTTTCTGCAACTAGTATGACCTAGTTGGTTAGTTTTTATTAAAAAACTGAGATTTAGAGTGCTGGGATTTAGAGTTGACTATTTTATTTTTCATCAATATATAAAGATTTTTACAAAAATTCAAATTAACTAAGACAAACTAAGAAAGAACAGTAGCTAAAATACAAGTAATTATTGAACAATTTCCAACTAATTTTATCTAAAAAATATTTTTGCAGATGCAATTTCTCGAGCTTTACACATTTACTTTTAAATAATGCAGTTTTAGAGTTCCATGGACTTTACGAGGTAGGATGATACTGATATAAGTAATATATATATATATATATACATGATATATATGTTTTGAGGTTTGTGTTATTAAGATGTTATTAAGAAGGTTTGTGTTATTAAGTTTTGAGGTTTGTGTTTATTATTTTGTTATTTGGTTTGTATGTTGGAGTGTAGTATTCTTTGTTGTATATACATCATATACATGATATATATATCATGATATTTCAGGTTGTCTATTATTTTTTCGTTGCACTGACTTTATGAAGTTATTATTATTACTTGTAAATAATTTTTTCCACCACCAAGTGCAATAATTTTACCTTGTGCCTTGAGGTACCTTTCGGTCACTTGACCATTGTCGAATCACTGATTATTTTCTCTATTTTTCTGATGTGAATATTCAATCCGTGATGCTGGTATTTCTTGACATCATACATATTTCTTCTTGAACCTCGTGTATAATGATTTTAAATAGTAAATAGTCTGCATATGTTGTCTGTAGGTTCATTAAATTGTTGTTTGTTTTTATAAATGTGGTATCTTTCTAGTGAGTTTAGTTCTTTTGGGTTATTATTTATTTCGAGTATGGTTAGGTTATTTTCGTAATTTGTTATTTCATGTTGATGTGATATTAGGTGTGCTGCAACATTTGATGTTTTTGTTTTTTTATTTTTGAATGCTCTGTAATGTTCTTCAAATCTTATTTTAAATGATTTGGTTGTTTTCCCTATGTAAAATACATTACAGTTGTTACATGTAATTTTGTAAATTCCTGATAGGTTATATTTTTCTGTATTTGTTTTGAGGTTTGTGTTATTAAGATGTTATTAAGAAGGTTTGTGTTATTAAGTTTTGAGGTTTGTGTTTATTATTTTGTTATTTGGTTTGTATGTTGGAGTGTAGTATTCTTTGTTGTATATATTTGTTAATTTTTCTATTTTGTTATTGGTGTATTTATCTTTTGTTGATTCCATTTTCACGTGAGCTACTAGTAATCACTAAACACTTTTAAATGTTTTAAAAACTTGCCTATAGTAGCACTTACTTTTATGTTGAGGATGGCCGTTTCTGGAGGCGGGCGTCCTCAACAAAGTAAGTGCTACTATAGGCAAGTTTTTAAAACATTTAAAAGTGTTTAGTGGTGTATTTATATTTAAGCTAGATTTTTTAATTTTTTAAATTTTTGTGTTCAGGTTGTAGTGTTGTTTTGAGGTTGGGTTTTTTTGTGAATGTATTGTATATGTTTTTAAGGTGTTTGTTGTATCCATTTTCTATTGCTATTTTTGTAATGTTATCTAATTCTTCATATAATTTTTGTTTGTTATCTTGTGTGTATTTTATTGGTTTATTTATCATGTTACTGTAAGTGTTAATTTTATGTGTCCAGGGGTGGTTAGATTTGTAGTGTATTGTGGTGTTGTTGGAAATGGGTTTTCTGTGTACTGTAGTTTTTATTTTATTATTATTTATATTTAATGTAATGTCAAGATAGTTAATTGTTCTGTTGGTTACTGTTTCGACGGTAAATTTTATGTTTTCGTTGTATGTATTTAATTTGTTTAGTATTATGATGTGTTCGTTGTGAATGGTAGGTTTGAATATTACAAGTAAATCGTCTACGTATCTTGTCCATAGTAAAATATTATGTGTATTTAGTATAGGTTTGATTATTATTTGTTCAAAGTGTTGTCCAGTTGTTTGTTTATAGTATTTATTGTTAAATTGGAAGTAATTTTGGTTACATATGTGTTCGGTTAGTGTAATGATACGATTTATTGTGTTTTATTTTTCATTACTGTGTATTAGTTCATTTTTTATTATTTATATGGTTTCTTTTATTGTGATACTAGGGTATATGTTGGTTATGTCATAACTTTTATTTTTTTGTTGTGTTTGTTTCTATGTTTTTTATTTTATTAATTCATTCGTATCCATTTTTTATATTGTATTTGTTGTTGATGTGTATTTTAGATATTATTATTTTGTCTAGTATTTTTGAAATTATGTAAGATGGTGCTGTTTTGAAATTTATTAATGGTCTAAATGGTGTGTCGGGTTTGTGGATTTTAGGTATGCCTGTTAATATTGGTGCACATGGTTTGAATGGGTAAAGTCTTGTGTGGTATTTTAATTTATTGTTATAGTTTAGGGTATTTCTGTGTGTGACTATTAGGTTTTTTATTGTATTAAGGTATTTGTTAGTTAGTCTATATATATATACATACATATATAATAGTATTGTTGCTAAAATAGTTAGAGTGAGACTAAGACTGAGCTACTGACTGACTGCCAACTAAAACTACTTAGTATGAGGCAGCAACATGCACACTGAATGTGCAGGCTCTACGTTCTTCCCTCCCGCATCTGCCATTGTTCTGCCACAGTCAGTCATGTACCACATTTGCTAGTCGCTGTTGAGTTTCCTGACCTCTTTTTGCGATGTCAATTCTTTGCAGCAAAAGTGAATTCTTATCGACATTTTAGTTGATTTTATGTCAAGACTAAAATGTCAAACTAACAAAAAACTCAAACGTTGTTAACAAACACATTTAAAATAGTAGTTTAAGTGTTGTGACAGCCGCTGTGCTTGACAGAGGGTGTTATGCCTGCAATGAACCGCATGCTCCATTATTAATGTAGAAGCAATGTCCCTAAATATATAGTGTTGTTATGAAATCATGTTACTAAACAAAAAAAGGGAGACCTGACATCAGACATATATACATTAGAAGATGCTAACATGTTAATATCAGTGTTCCTACCAGTTGAGATAACTGATCTTCAAATAAATTACACCTGATGTCTAATTCAGATAACTGATCTTGCCCACAAAATGCCATAATACTCCTCTATTCCAGTACCAGATTATCATATATTTATTTCTTAGCCTTGCCTAATTTTGTCTACCCTTGATTATCCTTTTTTACAAGGGTTTGTAACAGGTAGACAATCTTTTATGACCTTGGTAGAGAGAAGGACAACTTATGTACATGACATTGAAATGTGATGCCATGAACCCCTAGATTTTTTTATGTTGACATTTACAACCTTTGTAAATGTTATAGTCTACTGCCTGATGGTCTTAAAAAAATGAATAAAGAAAACCAAATTAAAAAATTTAATAAGTGTGGAAAACTAATGGTAAACAATAAAAATTACTAATTGTCTCAGAAATAAGATACACTATTTTTTTTTTTCAAATAAGTAAATAAAGTTATATTTTGAAAAGTACTTATCAAACTTATATTCCTAATCACCTTGATTTTCAATAATTTTTGTATTCTAGTATAAACTTTTCTAGTCCAGCATCATATCATTCTGCTCTTATACTGTTTAGCCATATTTCAACCTATCTTTGTTTGTAAACCGTCTTTTCTATGATGTTGCTTCAGCTGTGGAAACAGGTGAAAGTCACTTGCTGCAAGGTCAGCAGAGTATGGTAGATGTTTGAAAACATCAATGAAACTTCACAATCATTTCTTGAGTCTGGTGAGCATTGTAATGGAACAAAAAAATATATCTCTTCTTTTTTTGGGTTACCCTTCTTACAATATTTTTTGGCTATGATTATGGTTCTATGTAGCAGGCAATCAATTAGCAGCTTTCCTTCACATACCAAAAGACACCACACCATATTCTGTCTTTTGTTTTGGACTTAACCATCTAGAAATGAATCCATTTGTCATCACTAATCGATCAAATAAACTGTTTCCTTCGTCGTCAAAAATTACTAAAATGGAAATTTAGCATTAACTCTCTGGTCTTTATGATCTTTGGTCAGCTGGCATGGAACTCATCTTGCACACACTTTTGATGGATAAAGATTATCAGAAATAATCCTATGAAGTAATGGACTGCTAATTTCCAAATTTAGAGACAGTTGCAAAAGAATTTCATCAAGTGTTAGGCGCCGACCAATGTCAATTACTCGTCAGATATTTTCCACAACAATCGAAGCATGGGAACTCGAGGGGTTTCTACTTCAATGTATGTTGTGCATTGTACTTCCTTCAATAAAATTCTTATAAATATACATTATTGGCCTTGACATAACATTCCATTATAAACACTAATAATCTTGTGATGAATCTCAGTCCCAATTTTATTTTTTGCCAATAACAAACAAGAAACACTACAAACTTCGTGATCTGCAGTAGGAAAAAGTGGCATTTCCATAATGGCTAGAGCCTGATTGCTCAATCAATCAGTGCATGCATGTAGCAACTCATGTATGAATTTCACCACTACATCCAGAGAAAATTTCATTCAACTCTCAAACTTCTACCATCTACCTACATGGATACAAGAAAATAGTATAACTTCTTTTGAGATAACCCTTGTAATATCAAGAATTAAATGTTTAATATACAATTTACGCAATTTTATTATTTTTCAATATACAATCTTAGAGCAACATGACTACCACTTGTAGGGTTAAAATATATATTAGGATTAAAGAATTTTTTTATTTTCTCTCTGCCTTAATTTGCTTAAATTTTAAAGTATAAATAATATTCATAACATTCAAAATTTTGTAAAAAATTTTAAAAAATCTTAAGGTTAAATTGCTTTGAACAAAAAAGTCGCGATGTCCTTATTTTTAAGTCTAAATTTTCCTTACTATTGGGATACCCAGATCATACATTTCTTCTGAAAACCATATTTCTAGGTATAAAGAAAATCATAACTATTCTAATTTGTTTGTTTTTTTCATTAGAACTAATTATAACTGTAATGTACTCAAGATATTATGTTCATGTAATGATAAAAAATTGTTTTGTTAAATTGATTACCACCTACCACAGTTTCATCAACAGGATACCTAATTTTGTCAGGGAATATGCAGGAAGATAACATAGAGACCACTTTCACAACTCCTGTCTCATGACTAGCAAGCAATACATTATCGTTGATTTGCAAGTTACTTCTCTGAAAAAATAATAAAGATAAACATATTGACATATTCTCAGTAATTGTGTTTCCAATTCTATTAAAAAATGGTATGCATTCACACATTATTATTTATAAATTGTAAACTTTATTTATAATCTGTAAACTTGACACATTATATTTATTTAAATGATTTATTCTTCTTTAAACAAGTTCTACATAACTGTTCTAAGTTTAAACTACATTTAGCTACTTACCAGGAAAATTAAATTGTTATTTTGGTAATGAAATAAACCTCCAATTTTTGCTGCCAAGTGTATCACATGTGTTGGATTATATTTCTTAAACAGTTGTTTAGTTTCATTTATATCTCTGCCACAAAAAACATAAAGTTATTTTTTAAAAGTACACAGTATAATATTTTAATATTAAGTACACAAACTGTTTGGTACTAGAGAAGATTTTATATTTTCTAAAGATCACCAGACTAACAAAAAAACTGGACAAATATTTATACATAAAAACTTTATTTAATAAACTTATTGACTTACTCGAAATTGAGTAGCTTTCATAATATCTTTCTGCGATCTTTTCTTCTGACGCAGAATTTCCTCGTAGCTTGCTATTTTTTTTTGTTTTGTGGCAGAAATACACTCGTTGTTGGAGTCTATGTTTTCCAAAATTTCTAAACCTTACTCAATTAAACTAAGGCATTTTGTCAAATTTCTATCCGTCATTTCATGTCTACATCAACTGGGTCTAAAGAATCTACGTTTATAAGGTCTTGCTCTTGCGCACGCATTTCTATGAGCTCCTCATTGAATTGTCAGCTTGAATTCTAACATTATTGCTTTTTTAATTTTTTAAATTTTGATTTACTTGCTCTCTTTAAATTTGTCAAAATATATCTATAATTCAAGATATATATATATATATTTTTATCTACCTTTGTAGTTTTCTGGTACACAATAATTGCTAAGATAGTATACTTATTAAATGATACTACAAATTTTATTAAAAAGCTACTATATGAAAAGAAATTGAATTTTGTAAGTATTGTGAAAAGTACATGTGACTGCTCATTATGGAAGGTTAAAGCCAAAATTGTAAAACAATATCTTTTTTTTGTTTTTATTAGGCTATATGTTTATAATTATTTAATAATGAAGTATTATTTACTTCTACGCGATGTTCTTATATTTGCCATTATTTGAGTAAATACAAGCAATAAAACTCTTATATGCAAAAATAGTACCATATGTTAGAACAAATTAAGTAAATACTATTTATTTTATTATGCTTCTGAAAAACATACAAATATCATTCAAATCTTGTACAAATTTCTTCTCTCTATATAACAAGAAATGATCTAAATAACCTATCAATGCATACCTGAAACCTTAAAATTTGGAGGAAACCTTTGCTATATTATGTAAGTATAGACTAAGAAAGAATTTTGCATAATTTTTATTTTAAACGACTAAATGACTGACTGATCAACACACAGCTAAAATTATTACAGCTAGAAACAAGAAATTTAAAACTAGATCCATTTCTCAGCTAAGAAAGTATTTAGCAAAATTTTAATTTTAACAGGTAGAAAGTAAAAATTTTGACAAAATAACACTTTTAGGAAAACAAAACAATTTAATGCAAACACAATCACTGAGGTGCCTCTGATAATTGTAGAACAACAGTTAGATATCATTATTTGTGATACAAAATCATGGCACAAAACTAAAATGTATAAGTTAACTTATGAGATAGTCGCTAATGTCAAATCCAGAGAAATCATTTTCTACTTTAAAGTTGATGGTCAAATCTGTTAGTGGGAAAAGTCTCATTTTCCAACAAAAAAATTTAAACATGATCATGGTTAAGACTTTTGTACAAGTGAAAAGTTACGAAAATTAATAAGCCTAAGTTATATCAACTCAAAAATTGTAAACTTACATACATTAATGTAAATAAAATTAAACTTGTGATTCTACAACTTAGCGCTTTGAACCACAGATTTTCATTTTCTACTTAATAATTTGCAGACGCATCTTTAATCTCAGTGGGGATTCTTGAAAATATTTCTCAATATCTATAGTTTTAATATAAGTGACACAAATTTAAATTGAATTATTTCAACGAGTTTCCTTTACATTTCTTCCTTCAGACATTGTAGCAATGCAATGGGTAAGTTAGTGAACTACAAAATTAATATTTCAAAAGAGCTGTATTAAATTTCTGTTATACTAATAACTTACATCAAATTAGCATCTTTGGAGCAAACAAATATCCATTTTTCATCTTTCTGCTCTTTCTCATTTTCAATTATCTTTTTTATAGCGTTTCCAATTAGTCCTGTCCCTCCAGTTACTAACACTATCTTCTTTTTCTCTAAAGACATTTTTCTGAAACCTAAAAGAAAAATATATTAATTTCATGAAATCAATATGGGATGGAAGATGATTCCTTCATTTGGTCCTCTTGTATAATAATTAGTAGCTGTAAATTGAGTAGCAAAACTACTGGTTGTGAAACGAGTGTCAACTGTTCATTGTCTTCAATTTTGTTATTATAGCCATTCTTGAATGTTACCACTGGTTGTGAAACCAGTGTCAACTGTTCCTTGTCTTCAATTTTGTTATTATAGCCATTCTTGAAGGTTACCACTGGTTGTGAAACGAGTGTCAACTGTCCCTTGTCTTCAATTTTGTTATTTTAGCCATTCTTGAATGTTACCACTGGTTGTGAAACCAGTGTCAACTGTTCCTTGTCTTCAATTTTGTTATTATAGCCATTCTTGAATGTTACCACTGGTTGTGAAACCAGTGTCAACTGTTCCTTGTCTTCAATTTTGTTATTATAGCCATTCTTGAATGTTACCACTGGTTGTGAAACCAGTGTCAACTGTCCCTTGTCTTCAATTTTGTTATTATAGCCATTCTTGAATGTTACCACTGGTTGTGAAACCAGTGTCAACTGTCCCTTGTCTTCAATTTTGTTATTATAGCCATTCTTGAATGTTACCACTGGTTGTGAAACGAGTGTCAACTGTTCCTTGTCTTCAATTTTGTTATTATAGCCATTCTTGAATGTTACCACTGGTTGTGAAACCAGTGTCAACTGTTCCTTGTCTTCAATTTTGTTATTATAGACATTCTTGAATGTTACCACTGGTTGTGAAACGAGTGTCAACTGTTCCTTGTCTTCAATTTTGTTATTATAGCCATTCTTGAATGTTACCACTGGTTGTGAAACGAGTGTCAACTGTTCCTTGTCTTCAATTTTGTTATTATAGCCATTCTTGAATGTTACCACTGGTTGTGAAACCAGTGTCAATTGTTCCTTGTCTTCAATTTTGTTATTATAGCCATTCTTGAATGTTACCACTGGTTGTGAAACCAGTGTCAACTGTTCCTTGTCTTCAATTTTGTTATTATAGACATTCTTGAATGTTACCACTGGTTGTGAAACCAGTGTCAACTGTTCCTTGTCTTCAATTTTGTTATTATAGCCATTCTTGAAGGTTACCACTGGTTGTGAAACCAGTGTCAACTGTTCCTTGTCTTCAATTTTGTTATTATAGCCATTCTTGAAGGTTACCACTGGTTGTGAAACCAGTGTCAACTGTTCCTTGTCTTCAATTTTGTTATTATAGCCATTCTTGAAGGTTACCACGGGTTGTGAAACCAGTGTCAACTGTTCCTTGTCTTCAATTTTGTTATTATAGCCATTCTTGAAGGTTACCACTGGTTGTGAAACCAGTGTCAACTGTTCCTTGTCTTCAATTTTGTTATTATAGCCATTCTTGAATGTTACCACTGGTTGTGAAACGAGTGTCAACTGTTCCTTGTCTTCAATTTTGTTATTATAGCCATTCTTGAATGTTACCACTGGTTGTGAAACCAGTGTCAACTGTTCCTTGTCTTCAATTTTGTTATTATAGCCATTCTTGAAGGTTACCACTGGTTGTGAAACCAGTGTCAACTGTTCCTTGTCTTCAATTTTGTTATTATAGCCATTCTTGAAGGTTACCACGGGTTGTGAAACCAGTGTCAACTGTTCCTTGTCTTCAATTTTATTATAGCCATTCTTGAAGGTTACCACTGGTTGTGAAACCAGTGTCAACTGTTCCTTGTCTTCAATTTTGTTATTATAGCCATTCTTGAAGGTTACCACTGGTTGTGAAACCAGTGTCAACTGTTCCTTGTCTTCAATTTTGTTATTATAGCCATTCTTGAAGGTTACCACTGGTTGTGAAACCAGTGTCAACTGTTCCTTGTCTTCAATTTTGTTATTATAGCCATTCTTGAATGTTACCACTGGTTGTGAAACGAGTGTCAACTGTTCCTTGTCTTCAATTTTGTTATTATAGCCATTCTTGAATGTTACCACTGGTTGTGAAACCAGTGTCAACTGTTCCTTGTCTTCAATTTTGTTATTATAGCCATTCTTGAAGGTTACCACTGGTTGTGAAACCAGTGTCAACTGTTCCTTGTCTTCAATTTTGTTATTATAGCCATTCTTGAAGGTTACCACGGGTTGTGAAACCAGTGTCAACTGTTCCTTGTCTTCAATTTTATTATAGCCATTCTTGAAGGTTACCACTGGTTGTGAAACCAGTGTCAACTGTTCCTTGTCTTCAATTTTGTTATTATAGCCATTCTTGAAGGTTACCACTGGTTGTGAAACCAGTGTCAACTGTTCCTTGTCTTCAATTTTGTTATTATAGCCATTCTTGAAGGTTACCAGCAACTAAAATAATGTGAATTATCAAAATATTTTTTTTTTAATACCACAATAATTGTTCAAACTATAAACAAATGATGATGTTTAGCTAAATGTAAAATTATTTGGACTACAAAAAATGATATTGTTTAGAGAGAAAGGGTAAGTTTAAGGTTCAGAATCCTGAACAAGTAAAACTGAAATAACATCTTAAAATGGTTAGAAATTTAATGTAGATTCCAAACTAAGTAGAAAATATAATATATGAAACAACTTAATTTAAATCAATATGGATTGAGGTTAAGTTGCTACAGTAGAGTTCTAGAGGTAAGTTGAAGTATTAAAGGAAAAAATCTGGTATCAATATTTCTACAATTCAGATATTATTGATGGCGAGGACACACAACCAAAATTCTGAAGCTAATAAATTGAAGAAAGTGATTTTTAAAATACAATAAAATATATTTCACTAAACACAATAATTTAAATAGAAGTTTATTAATTAATTTACAATTAAATTAGGCTCATTTCATTTAGAATAAATAAATATAACATTCACCACTGAGAATCTAACAGTAACTGACAAATAAACCCTAGGTTAAGTGATGATAGTTAAAGGAGTATAAATTAATAGAAGTGTGGTTATTGTAAGTGTGCATTAAAATAGGCATTTCCCCCCAGTTTTAAGTAAAAACTGAAATGAGGATTTATTTCAGTCTTTGGCATGGTGAAAAAAATTTATAGCCTGTTCAAACATTACTTTTTGATTACGATGTACAGGTTTCAAACAAGTTTGTAGCAAGGCAAGAATCCATTACTATTTTGCTAAAATAAAAATTATTTAATTATACAAAAATAATCTACATAAATTAAAAGAACCCATAGGGAGAGGGATATAAATTATATTTGTATTTAATAAATTATAGACCTAAAAATTGTTTAAAAATATGACTATAAACAAAAATTTTGTACTGTAATGCCAATTAAAATAATTTTTAACTTCGTCATTTTAGGCCATAAATAGAAAAATTTTGTAAATCTATTTGTGAAATAATAAAAGTGAAATTAATTATTAATTTTAAAAAATAATTCTCATTAAATATGATAAAAATTCTAATAACAAACATGTTTACCTTTAAAATTTTATTTTAATAAGAGTAAAGACTCAAATTAAAATAAATCTTAAGAAAAAATAATTATCGAAATTTTGTTGCTATTCATGACGAGCTGGTTATAAATTACAAATTACACTTTTGTTATTACTTGCAACCAGATATTTGTTAACTAAAAGTTGTTAATTGTTAAATTTACACTTGGAGGTGTAAGTTAACAATTAACAACTTTTAGTTAACCAATGTCTGCCCGCAAGTAATAACAAAAGTGTAATTTGTAAAAAATAATTATTAAAATAATAATAAAGTATTAGGGAAAGTAAATTTACTAATAAAATAATAACACCAAAACCCTGACTTCTCTACAATGTGAAAATCCATGGATTTCCTTGTCACTACAAAAACCTAGTAGTAGTTTTCCTCTTGGAAGGTTGGAAACTGTTTCCTTGTTTCTGATGGATAAGTAGAGTCCTCTGCAGCATCCTTCTCTGTCATGGTAGGCAAAGTCTTCTTTTGGGAATTTATTTATTTCAAAATTGTTATAGACGAAGGGAAACTACTTACTATACTTAAATAAAAACTCACAAACGGTGCCTGGTAGGGAGAGATAAATTATCCCTTCGAGGCCTAGTCGTTTGGGAATTGGTCCCCATGGCAAAAAGATTTCTAGACTATTTCATGTTGTAGGATACGAAGTCCACATGTGGAAAACTAAAATGCAAGTCACCTCTCTCAATGCTTCCCTTATTTCCTTTAAAGCCCTACCATTTCCCCCTCTCCGTATTTTTAACCAGCAAGTGCTGATTTAAACAATTTTCCATGATAAGACACTGACCAGATCATTCGAGATTTGTAGCCTTTTTCCTTTATGAATTATTGTTTGAATTGTATTATTTTTTAGTTTTTTTCTACAGTTCCTGTAGGACACCAAACCTGTGTAACTTAAATAGAATAAATCTATCCTGTAGTAATTGCATATCAAATGAAGTTAACAGAAATGGAAACTTTGTGAAAATTCCACACCTTTCCTTATTTAATTTTCTAATTCTTTATCCATCGTAATACTATGCTTTCACAAAAAACTGATAGAAAAAAAGTTATTACCTTTGAGTTAGAGCTTTAAAAGAACCATTACTGCAGTTAAATATATTATTTGTATTCATTATTATTTGTATATAACCTTTATTTCATATACACATTGAATTTATAAAACCATTTATTTAAAGTTATGCCTTTGGAAGTAATTGTTGCAGATAAGTTAGACCAGCTGTCTTATAAGGGCAATAACCCTCTTTTACTGGTCAAAACAGCTAGTTTTACATTGCATGAAGTATCCAAACCTTGATTTAGGTGTTTTATTATGTTTAGTTAGATGCTTTTGGAATCATTTTTGACTTGGGGGTTTTCCCATCTCAGTCTGTGTATTCAGTGTGTGGTATCTCTTGTTTTTATCATAACTCTGATGTAACAATTTATATATATATATATATATATATATATATATATATATATATATATATATATATATATATATATTAAACAACATAGGTTATTCAAATACAAGAATATTTATTAATTTATATCCAAAGCGTTTCGTTGGTAAACAGTACCAACATCATCAGGAATGAAAATTACAATAATATAAGCTAATGTAATAATAGCTTACATTATTGTAATTTTCATTCCTGATGATGTTGGTACTGTTTATCAACGAAAAGCTTTGGATATAAATATAGCTTACATTATTGTAATTTTCATTCCTGATGATGTTGGTACTGTTTACCAACGAAAAGCTTTGGATATAAATTAATAAATATTCTTGTATTTGAATAACCTATGTTGTTTTAAATTATTAAACAAGAAAACGCATTATATATATATATATATATATATATATATATATATATATATATATATATATATATATATATTGTAACATTTATGGAATGGGCTATATAATATTATTTAAGAATTGGAAAATAGATGAGAAATAACTCACTCAAAATTTAGAAAGAAATTCATTAAAAGATTGGTTAGGTTAAAATTGAAACTAAATTCTGGTAAAAGCCTAGGAATTGTAAACAAGGTTTTTGAACTGGAAATGTATTAGGAAATTTGTTATATCAAATAACCTAACACATAAATTAAAATAAGATAATCTAATAATAGTTATGTGTAAACAAATTTGTAAACTGTAGGAACATAGGGCTAAGTAATTACTTGAAGGAGAAAGTGAACACGTTTGTAAACAAAAGAAAATTGAAAGGTTATGTTTATGAAAGACCAAGCAAAACACACACAATTCAGAACTATTTCAAAAGTAAAACACAAAGACACTTCACACACTAATAATATTAATAAAATAAACACTGGAAGGTTTGTTGACGATAGGAAATTGAAACAGTAAGTTTCAATCAGGTTTAACCAAGTTAAAACGCCATTCTAAACAAACTTGTGGTATGTCAGCTGTAAAACAGATGTAGGTCAGTGTGACAATCGATTCTAGTGAAGAAAAAGAAAACAAACTAGATTACAGGCAACATGTGTTTTTTGGAGAAGAAAGGCGGCCATATTTTAAACAATTTTAGAAAAAAAGGACGCGTAGTTAGTAGTTGAGTTGGAGGTAGCGTGGGTGACGCTCTAATAGCAGACCTTGCTGGGCAGTCAAAATTCTATTTATTTGGAAAGAGTTCGTCTAAATTATACAGTTTTGTGAGTAAACTTGGCCAGATTAAACAGGAATAAGAAAATTGAAAGAGTTAATACAGTGAAAATATAATTTCAAAGAACTAAAACGGATTTAAGTGTGTGAATTGTTTAATTGGAGAGAACGGGAATTTACGTAAGCGATCAGCAAAATTTTGATATTTATTAAGTTGAGTAATAGCGCTATAAAATAACTTTAGTGGACTTTTAAAATAATAGAGAAGTTTAAATTTGTATATTAGGATATCTTATAGTTAATTAATAGTTCGAAATAATCCAGTTCAAATAGTTTGGCCTTTTTGCATTTTCAAAATTTAATATTGTTTGTTCAAAATTTATTTAATTAACCTAAGAATTTCTAAAAATATAGCCCATGCGATAAACCCCGAGATATCAAGAGATCTTAAAATAGCCAAGGGTATAAAAACCTTGTAACTCAAATTTAAAGAATCGAATTTTAGTATATTTTGTTAAAAATTGTTAAGTTGTAAAATTTTTGTTTTGTGTGTATTGTTTAATGTTGAGATGAAATTGTAATAATAAATGTTAATGAATTGTTCTTGAGTAGTTTTTTGGTTTTGGTTATTAAATAGAAATAATATATCTTCATAAAATAGTAAAACCCCGTTGCGTCTGTTTTATAATTATCTTATAATTGGCGCAGAACTTTTTATATGAAAAACATTTGAACTGGAAATAGATTTAGAAAAATTTTGTAAAACCAAACACTGAGTTGAATCGAATCAAGGCTAGGTTTATAGTATATATAAAAATGGTTTATGTGTATAATAAGTTTACTTACAGCTAAAAAAAGAAAAAATATAGGCGAGCTGGTAGTTGTAGGGGACTAGGAAAAAGGGACAATTTTGGAAATGAAAGAAATAAAAATGGAAGGCACAGATATGCCAATAGGAAACATTGAGGTAGAAGAAGCTAGGGGACTACTACCTATGCAAACCCAAAAGAAAAAGGGAAATAATGAGAATGTAGATTTAAGGGATATAATGAGATTTTTAATGGAAATGAATGCAAACTTAAAAGAAATGAATGAGAATATGAATAGAAAATTAGATAAAAATAATGAAAATATGAATAGAAAATTAGATAAGATAGATGAAATAAAAGAGGAAATGAAAGATAGGAGAGAGGATATGAGGGATTTAAACAAAAAATTAGAGGAAAATAGAGACGAAATAAGAGAGATGAAGGAGGATCTAAAAGTAATAAAAGAGGAAATTAGGGAGGAAAATAGGAAAATGATAGAGGATATGAGGAGACAGTGGAGGACAGAGAATAATGCTGTAGTAGAGGATGAGAGAAGAGACTTAGAGGAGAAAGATGGAGAATTAGAGGAGGAGATTAAGGAAAATTTTGAGGAAACAAATGAAATAATAGCTGATGAGATAGAAATTAATAAAAAAGAGATAGAGAAAGTAGAAAATATAACAAAGAAAAACACAGAAGAGTTAGGAGAGTTAAAATTAAGAAATGAAATAGGAAAGATGGAGGTACTGCCAATAAAAAATATAACAATTCAAACCGCAACTAATAGGAAGACTGAACAGATTAATAAAATGAAAATGGTAATAGGAGAAAGAGGAGGAGTTAAATATCCGTCTCAAGGCTTAGTGGTACAAAGCTTGTTGAGAGAAATGATCATAGGTACGGATATGTTAATGGATGTGGAGGCACAACTCAAGTTTGGAAAATGGGAAATGGAATTTAAATATGAGAGTAACACAGAAAATAGAACTTATGAAGCAGATGGGAGATACAATGGAGATGTAAACGGTGTTAAGGCCAGGACAGGCGTGGGGACAAGAAAAGAGCATGGTGCCCACAGTCAATCGGAAAACTAAGACCATAGGAAACCCAGAAATAGAGATTAAATAGAGGAAACAAGTTTATAGGCATTAATAGACACAGGCAGTAAAATGACATGTATCAAGGAGAAGTCGAGAGAAAGGAAAATAACAAAGGATAATAAGATGGAAACAACAGGAATGACTCAGGATATAAAAGTATTAGGAGAAGGAAGCGAATGTAGGAGGGATAGATAACAAATAAACCGGAAATGACAATGGACCAGAAATGACTTAATAATTAAACAAACACTTGAAAAAAAAATAAAGAAAGAAAAAATATATAAATTTAAATAAAATAGGAAGGGAGATATTAAATATAGGTAAAGGAAGCAATATGAATAAACTCTAGGTGACTATGTGTATAAGAAAACGTTAGCAGGAGATAAGTTTTAAGGGATGGTAACTATATCTACGATAATTTATTAGAAACTTCGTCGAATAATGAATAAAGATAAATATGAATCTATGTTAATAAATATTGAAGCATCGTTGTAATAAATAAAATATGGTAATTGTGTATTTAAACTTCGTCGTATTGTAAGGGAGAATCTGCGTTGATAAATAATGGAACTTCGTCGTATATATTATAAAAGAAATATTAATCTATGATAATAAATATTAAAGCATCGTTGTATTAAAAATATGGTAATTGTGTATTTAAACTTCGTCGTATTGTAAGGGAGAATCTGCGTTGATAAATAAGTATTAAAACAAAATTTATATTCGTTGATATAGGGATAGTGTAATCGAAGGAACTATAGATATGATCAAATAGAGGATATGAGATTGCGACCTTTAAAAATATTAGATGTTAAACTTCATACAAAATAAACTGAAATGATATAAGAAAATAATTGAACTGGATGTGAGATTGGAAGGGGAGATAAAATACTAACTTAGAACTGAGAGTTAGATGAAGCTAGAAGCAAAATAAATATGAGATAAATAATAAACAAGGAATAAACAGAAATAAGGGAAAGAGAAATGTTATAACCAATTTGACCAAATCTAGACATACTATGACTCGGATAGGCTGGGATTTAAAGACATGGTCTCAGAGAATATATATTATATTAAATAAATATTGAATCAGACTTAGGATTGGAAGGATTCCAATTGTAATAAATGTAAAAAATAATAATAATTATGGAAGGAATTGTAAATACCAGAACATGATTTATTGTTACTATATGTTAGAGTTGTTAAAGAATTGTTGAATGAATGTTAGTTATAAGTATATTGTATTGTTAGAAGATATGTTAAGTAATATGTAGCTTGAAGTGTTCAGCTCAGTATTTGATTGTTAAAGAATTAAGATAAAATTGTGTCGTAGGAATTAAGTATAAATGGACAATTTAAAGTATAAATGTTAATTTAAATTTAATTTAAAAAAAAAAATATGTATATTTAATCAAGCTTGTAAAATGTAAAGAATGTGTAATGTAGAGATTAGTAATATTTTTTTTTATTTAAATTAAATTAGGGGACATTGTAACATTTATGGAATGGGCTATATAATATTATTTAAGAATTGGAAAATAGATGAGAAATAACTCACTCAAAATTTAGAAAGAAATTCATTAAAAGATTGGTTAGGTTAAAATTGAAACTAAATTCTGGTAAAAGCCTAGGAATTGTAAACAAGGTTTTTGAACTGGAAATGTATTAGGAAATTTGTTATATCAAATAACCTAACACATAAATTAAAATAAGATAATCTAATAATAGTTATGTGTAAACAAATTTGTAAACTGTAGGAACATAGGGCTAAGTAATTACTTGAAGGAGAAAGTGAACACGTTTGTAAACAAAAGAAAATTGAAAGGTTATGTTTATGAAAGACCAAGCAAAACACACACAATTCAGAACTATTTCAAAAGTAAAACACAAAGACACTTCACACACTAATAATATTAATAAAATAAACACTGGAAGGTTTGTTGACGATAGGAAATTGAAACAGTAAGTTTCAATCAGGTTTAACCAAGTTAAAACGCCATTCTAAACAAACTTGTGGTATGTCAGCTGTAAAACAGATGTAGGTCAGTGTGACAATCGATTCTAGTGAAGAAAAAGAAAACAAACTAGATTACAGGCAACATGTGTTTTTTGGAGAAGAAAGGCGGCCATATTTTAAACAATTTTAGAAAAAAAGGACGCGTAGTTAGTAGTTGAGTTGGAGGTAGCGTGGGTGACGCTCTAATAGCAGACCTTGCTGGGCAGTCAAAATTCTATTTATTTGGAAAGAGTTCGTCTAAATTATACAGTTTTGTGAGTAAACTTGGCCAGATTAAACAGGAATAAGAAAATTGAAAGAGTTAATACAGTGAAAATATAATTTCAAAGAACTAAAACGGATTTAAGTGTGTGAATTGTTTAATTGGAGAGAACGGGAATTTACGTAAGCGATCAGCAAAATTTTGATATTTATTAAGTTGAGTAATAGCGCTATAAAATAACTTTAGTGGACTTTTAAGATAATAGAGAAGTTTAAATTTGTATATTAGGATATCTTATAGTTAATTAATAGTTCGAAATAATCCAGTTCAAATAGTTTGGCCTTTTTGCATTTTCAAAATTTAATATTGTTTGTTCAAAATTTATTTAATTAACCTAAGAATTTCTAAAAATATAGCCCATGCGATAAACCCCGAGATATCAAGAGATCTTAAAATAGCCAAGGGTATAAAAACCTTGTAACTCAAATTTAAAGAATCGAATTTTAGTATATTTTGTTAAAAATTGTTAAGTTGTAAAATTTTGTTTTGTGTATTGTTTAATGTTGAGATGAAATTGTTCTAATAAAGTTTTGAATTGTTCCTGAGTTGTTTGTGTTTTAACTAGAAATAAAATATCTTCATTTAAATAAAATATTTAATAATATAAAACCCGTTGTATAGCGTCTTTAAAAATTATATTACAATATATATATATATATATATATATATATATATATATATATATATATGTGTGTGTGTGTGTGTGTAACAATTTATAAATACATAATTTGATGTAATAATTTATATATACATACATAGAAAATAAATATTACCACATAAACTGAAAAAATGTTTGTTTAATTAGTAAATCACTAATGAGAACAATTTGTATCATGATCTTAAATAAATGTTTCAAAAGTTTAAATTAACCATAAATAACAATAATTTATTTTAAAAATTATAATACCTGAAAAGCAATTACACTTTAAACAAGTTGAATCCTAGATAGTAAAGTAGAATTAAATTCTATATGGGTTAACTGCTATCTAAAAAACACACGAGATATATCTCATTTCAACAAATAAATTAATTGCAGTAACTCAAATAAACCTTTGTTACCTGAGAATTATTTATTTTAATTAATCATTTCTTAAGTCTGATAAGAATGTTAGGATTAAATCTCACCAACCAATCAGTATTAAAGGACAATTGTACGAGACACTGAGAAATCTGTAATTATAGAAATGATACTAAGGCGATTCTGATTTAAACAGACACAGAAGATTATTCAAATGATCAAAAGCAAATAAACATAATTTGTTCAATTTTAGTTGTTCCTGAAAGTATAGCAAAACCTTTAGCTTTTGAGTATGTCATTTGCACTGGATTCAATTATCTCCTGCACTATTTTGTGATCATATACATACACATACACAAAGTCCATTGCAAAGGTTCCATGGACATATTGCAAATGGTACCATCTTAGTTGTATGGATTTTTACTCCTGTGTAATACACACAAAATGTCTTCAACTAAAGTCTTCATGGAAAACTAATCCTGTAGAGCTTGAAGACCAATTATGGAATTGGAACACACACTGTTGTGGGGAAATCTAGATCTAAATGTAGTTACTGCTTTAAAATAGGCAAACATTTCTGATGTAATGACAAGATAAGAAAAATCTGTACCTGTAGGTTAATTCTGATGCATAAAATGCACATCAAACACCATTATCCGCTGGTCACATATCTCCTGCTTCGAACAAAAAAAACTAATGTGTCTTAGATGCTGATATTTGAAGCTATGCCTTAGATTAGGCACATTTGTTATTACAGAGGGTCTTTGATAACCTGATTTGTTAAAACTGAACTTGATTTTCACTAGAAAATTTGTTGATACCTTTTCTAGTGTCTTCTTTAAATTTTGAAGAGTTCAGAGGCAGTTCCTATTTGTTCTGTAATCTGAATAAATGTTTTGCATACAGATCTCTTCATGACACAATCTAGTTAGAGGAGCTATGAGACATGTAGTGAAGAAACTACTAACCTTTTCAAGATGTATTCCTTAAACAGGAAAACAAACATAGAAGCATATTTTCACAGGACTGGATTTGTTTAAGCTATTTGGTTTTACCATGAAAGGTCTAAGAAAGTTTGTCCAAAATTGTGAAAAAACTCTGGAGAGTTAACTCTCACTCTAGGCATTTTCCCAATTTTCTAAGAAATGAATGTGGTCCTACATGACACATTCTATACATTTATGTACTCTTCTTCGGACTGTACTCCAAGCCATGGAGAAACTGGGGGCCTGCATGCATATTTTAGGTGATCAAAATCAATTAAAAGGTTAAGACTTTAAAAAAATTAAGGGAGTTTTGCTGTGAATGGAAAATGAGTCTTGAATATGACCTACAACCAAATTCATTAATAAAAGTTGCAAGATGCTAAGTCCAAGAGGTTGCAAGCTTTCCTGCTTGTGGACAAGATATTTCTTACTGAAATTCAACTTGAGAGTATTTCATGGATGACTTCCAATACCTTCAAATCCCTTTTTCAGTTCTTCAAGATTAATAGGTCCTGTTAACCTTTGTCAAGATTTGATGATTTTGAAAACAAGCGTTCAAAGGGGTAATTTGAGAGAAAATCTTGTCTTTTCCTCACTACTACGATTTGGAATGGGTCAGATTTCTACCTAATAACGGGTAAGATTTGATTGATGAATTTAAAACTTGGAATAGACCACTTATCTGGCAAATTAATTAGCAAGGATGGGTTATACTGCCACTGAGTGTGATCAATGAGAGCAGAAGGGAGACATCCATGACTAGCTCAATTTGCAGGATTGACAAAGGAGGGTGTGTTTCTCCTTGTAATTTGTAAAATGTAGGTTATCTGAGCATTGAAAAAATGATTGAAAAAAATTTGAGCTTTACACTGCTCTACTTCACAAATGGTTTTATTTTCCATAGGGGCCAAAACTATTGAACAATTAACTGGAGTTGTAGCTATAATTAGATACCAAAACATAAGTTCATTGCAGGGGGCATGGTATCATTGAAATCAGTTTTTCACCAGTGTCAATCTTAGTGAACAAATCAACACCTATAATCATTTTATTATGTCTGGGTATATGGAGGGTTGAGTCTGCTAAAATGATGCCTTATTTATTACTTCTGTAGGAATCTAACCATGTGGAAGATTAGAAGTTATTTTTTCTACGATCACTATTGTATAGTTGTAGCATTTAGAGCTGTATATATATTTTAGAAACACCTTTTGTTTTGATATAAGAGGAAGAAATACCGTCAACACTTTAATGGCCATTATTGCTGCCCTGAGTAGGCAAGCAATGTTTTCCTGATATACAATAAATCATTCAACCTGAATCAAAAAAAGTTTTAACAAGAAACAACCAATTTTGAGGCCTGATTTGTATTAAATCAGTTTTTAATATTACAGTAGAATGATGGTTACTGTACACGTTTTGAGTGGAAACCACTACAAGGTTTTGTGGGCTAGTTACTGTCTTAGATGATGAGTTTTGGTTATAATGTCTTATGGAGCTATGTTTCTTATTACAATGTGAGCATGCGTTCTTAAAGTTACAATTTTCTGAGATCGTGTGAAGTACCTAAGAAGTTAAAACCAAACTGTTTCTTCTTGATAGTGATATTTTTGTTGAGGTAAAAGAGCTTGAAATTCACTACAATTGTGTAAGTGGTGGCCAGGTTTAGTGCAAAAGACAATTATTTCTAAGCTAGTTTAGAGCATACATTAACACGAGCAGGTATAGAAGGGTTTGTTTTCACAGCCCTTGAAGAGCAATGTTGGTTAGAGTGTGGCTCGGATGTTAAATTATACGAAAGATTAGCACCCACCATCGACCCACATTCAACTTCCAAAACAAGTCATATCTTAGACTTCAAGGATCTGTACATCTGTTCTATCTTCAAGTATTTTACATAAAATTTCAAGTTTACAAAAAAAAAAAAAAAATACGATAATGTTTCTTTCCTAATACTATGCATGAGAGTTAGCAATGCTTAACACTTTTCTTGAAATAAAAATCCTGATACTTCTATACTTAGAGCTAAAAACACCGGGAAGATTATTTGTTTACATAATTAGTTGAGATTTTTCTATTGTCTTTTACCGTATTAAGGAGAATTTTCCAAGAATGGAATAATTTCTTTTAGTGATAGGTAGATGTTTAACAAGGATTAACCCTCAAGTGAACTCACTAAATACTAGAACATTTTAGAGTCTGATAAACTTGAGTTTTTGTCACTAATTACTTGGAACAGTACACGGTGAGGTTTTTATGCATGGTTAAGCAAATAAACTATGAAATCAATTGTTCAGGAAAACCATTAAAAGTTTTAAAATAACACAAGTAAATTGATGTTAGCATGAGGCCCAATTGTGGATTGATCATATAATTACCAGATGATTGTAAATGAGGTGAGTGCTGTATTTGAGATTTTAGCACTACCTGAATAAAATGTAAAGATCATAAGCCTCTGCTTTATCCTCATCAAAATCAGATATAGTGTCGGTTAGAAAGTTTTGCAAGTCTTAAAAATTGAGAATTCTATTTTAAGTTATTACTTTTCATTAACTTATATGATTTAGAAATGTGTAGGAATTTATCATGTTACACAGAATAATCTCTGTGTCCCAAAATTAGACCAATGTAAACATAGATAACATAGTCTATACAATTTTGTATTTACATTTAGTTCCTTTGCAAGTATAAAGGCTTGAGATTGCACTATTTATAAGCTTTATGGTGTAAATGTTTTAACATGAAACAAGTAATATTGAAATTAATGCAATGTAAGTTAATTTTAAGATATTTAAAATACTCAAGATAATATTTGAAATTGGATCTGTATTGATAAAAACAAATAATGTTAGAGTCAAATAATTCTGTAAATCTAAGCATAATTCATTTCACTTTTATAGAAAATAAAGTTATATCTGGACCATAAAATATCATGTTCCTAACTGCAGGTGCGTTTATCTTTCTAAAAAATCATCAGTTTAATAAAGTTTCTGGACAAATATTATTACAGAAATAAGTTTATTTACTTACTTAAAGTTGAGTAGGATTCATCACAACTTCCCTAGTATGGTGTTGACAAAACAAAGTGCAGCTTGAATGCTTGTTACCTCACATACATAAGCTGAGAAAAAGAAAAATCCTCAATATAGCTGTAAGTAGGGAGAATAAGGCTGAAATGATATAGCAAAAACGACGGCCATTCTGAGTTACAAAAACTAAAAAGGCATCTGCAATTACCTCCACCCATAACAACGTACAACATGCATCTGGTGACATACATTCCGTAGATTTAGGGGAAAGGCTATTATTATTAGCCCATGCTAAGGCTATTATTATTATTATCAAACATAATTATTATTAACAAAATAAAGTGTTTTTTTATTAAATAAAAAAGCTATTTTAAATATAAAAATAAAACATATAACAAATGTTCTCTATTCATTTTAAGGTTATTACAAGGCCTTAAGAGCATCGTATCACAGTTTTAATAAAATAAAAAAAACCTATAGGTCCTGTAATGCAACATCAAAATTTCTGTAAACACAGTGAATGTGTTTAATGTCTTTATGCAATCTCATTTACTTCGAACGTGAAATTCTGAATAAAAACCCACTTATTATATTTTTTAAGGTTATTAAAAATTTAAGAGCATTTAGATGGTTTAGTTGTTATTACCACGATTGTTGGTTTGATTCCCTACCAGTTCTGCTTACCAACATATTCATCTTAATTTTTAATCTTAAATTTAACTCCCTCCATATTGATATACCTAATTATAATGTCTTAATAATTAAGTTTTGTGTTTTCACATATACCAATCTAACTTTCATTTCTTGCTTCGATTTTTAAAGTTATCTAATTTTATTTGTAGCTGTAATGTGTGGATAATTGCCTTGTATCAGGTCCTTAGTGGTTGACCACTAATGTCTTTTGAACTTAACAATCACCTGTGAGAAATTTCTATAATTTTTTCTAAGAATTAAAATATTCTCTGCACAATTCTTATAGCCCTTTAGATACTACACAACATAAAATTTCTATTTTGACACTCTTTTGAGTTACTGAACTTATATATATTTTTCTCCTTGTGGTTTCACTCCTATTGAGATGGACACATTAAGTATATTTTTATTTTATTTTAATGACTTCTTGAACAGTTCCCTGAAACTGCAATCACTTATAATATTTTTTCCTTATTATATTGCTTTTCTTTTGTATGAATATTTTTAGTAAAGTACCTATCCATCTTCATAACATGGCTCACACATAAGATTTATTTTGTCTTACTATACCATTTATAGTAATAAATTGACAGTCTTATTGAGTGTTTATAGTAATCATTTTTTTCTTTTTTTGTATAACCATGATGCCACAAGGATTCTGTATAATTGAATCTTCAATGCTTTAATATTTTATATGTTGCTTTGTCTTAGTGTTGATGTTTATACTCCATAGAAAAATGGAAAACATAGCAACCAAATATGGGATACAAGGTTTTACAAGGATTTTAATACAAACCTTTTGTTACAGCCACTCCTGGCACTTTCAATTAGAAATTTTACTTCTCTGGTCACATTCCTGTGTTGTTGTTTTCATGTCCAAGTACTTTTAGATCATAAAGAAAGTCCGACTGAATGCTGCCACCAGCTCAGGCGCCTTTTGACTAGAGAGAAAAGCTATTACATGGTCTTCAAGTGGCACCATTCCCAATTTGAAAACATGTGGCATGAGTGCTGGGCACTCGAAGATGTTTTTTGGTGTTAGACTGACATCCAGACAGTTTCTGCAGGGACCTATTTCCTGGTCTTCTCTGGGAAAATCTTTATACCTCTGAAATGATTTGTTCTTAGTCTTGCAAAGACCGATGTCAAATTTCTGACTATAATACATATTTTATAGATATTCTCAACAATGTTATGACCTTTTGTAAAAATGGATTTTTTGCTTCAGTAGCAATAGTAATTAATGTTTTATTCTTATTGTAGTTTACTATTTCTTCAATAACGATTACATTGCTCACTTTTCCTCTAATGCTTCTTGACACATTAGTGCTATGTAAGTTATATAAAAGTCCTGATGTATTCCTCTGCAGATTTTAACTTCTTTGGGTAGTTTTACTTTTACCTGATTCCTGGCATTTTGGTTCTAAAAAAGGTTTTGGATAGTTTTTTAAGTATCTACTGTTTATGCTGTTACTTTATATAAACAGCAATAGCTTTTCATCTTTAAAATATAATTATTTTTTTCCATTACAATCCATGTAAATATAATTAGACTTAATTCATTTCAATTTACTTTTTCTGTACAAACTATACAATAGAACCTTGATAAGTTGGTTTCACTAACTTGGATCCTCTTTTAACCAGGAATGATTTTCAAGTACAATAACAACAAATTTTAAAAACTAATTAAATATGTACAATACATACACAGTGTAATACAATAATAAAATAGTTCCAAGACTTTCAGACATAACAAAATAACAGGCATCATGTTTTGTGAGTAAAAATTTTGTAGTTGAGAATTGCAGAAAATATTTTTTTTTAGTTTTAGGGTGAATGGCATGATTATTGAGAATACCTAAGTTATCTGTCCTAGGCCTCTAACAAATCTCAGTACAGGGCTGCCCTACCCTACACATAAATTTTGCTATTTTATACTACCCACCAATCTTGGACTCCTTACCTCGCTACCCAAATTATGTCCTTTTTCTCTGCACCCCCACCCCCAAACCTATTGATCGCTCTAGTCTCATTAGGGTTGGTTACTACGTTTTCCATTTTCATATTGTTTATAAACATTAACAAAGGAACAATTAAAATATTAAAGCAATTGAGGTTTATATTATACAAAATCATTATATCATAGCTGTATAACAAAAAAATGAATTACTAGAAAGTCTCGATAAGACCTGCAAAGTAATAAATGGCGTAAAAAGAGAAATAACTAATATCTTAATCAAGAAGATGGATGGATGATTTACTACAGAACTTCATACAAGAAATATGCATTAGGAAGATATAATTCTTAAAGGTAAAACGATTGCAATTCCTGTAAAATTTTCAGGAGGGCAATAAATAAAGTAGACTAGAAAATTTTCAACCCCCATATGAATAAACCATGAGAAAAAACAGATAATGTAATTAACATGTTTAGCAGCTCAAAGAAAGTGTTATAGAAATTTGGTGTTGTACAGGATGTACGGAAACACCAGAAGATTTTTAAATTAACATTACTCATTTATTTTCTTGTTAATTAGAATTTATTATATATAATATTATATTAATATTATATTAAAATATCTACACTTGCTATTTACGCCACAAAGAAAAAATCACAACAGGTCAAACAGCAATGGCCACAGAATGTTACCAAAATGCAATATGAACCTTCCTGAAAGCATGCAACACCACGGCCATTCCATCTCGAAAGGTGTATGCAGTGACACCAGCGCCATCTTGCTGGAAATAAACATTGTTTTTGTTGAGTAAATGGAACCATTTAAATGAAAATGAGCCCCACATAACTCATGATGATTATTGCATTATCTTGTTATTCAAGCAACACTTGCAAAATTCTCTTGTTGGTGTCAATGTTTTGTGGCATCGTAGAAGACTTATTTTGATTAAGTACTTCTTGTTGCTAACCCACCTGAGAACGTATTCTGGCTGGGAATGATATCACGTTGTCCAAGTTGAAAGTGAACATGTAAAATCCGTTTCATAACTATGATTCTCACATACGCGTCATAAGCAAACATAGTGTTGTTTGCCCTCTACTGAATAATGAAATGGCATCATGTGCAGAGTTCAGGGATCCCAGTCCCCCTCCAAACAACGATTACAGCGTGTGTACTAGCCACTTCAAAAATGTCCGATTTTTTCGGTTACCCTGTATAATGTGTGAAAAGATAATAAAGATTTGTGTAAAGAATAGTTTAAATGTTAGAGAAAAAATTACATCGATAATCTCACAGGTGATTGTAATGTTTAAAAGATTACTGAGTATCACCCATTAGTGAAATATTGCTCTCAATATCCATCTAAGTAAACATTTTTCCAACAATTCCCAGAATTATTATTTGTAGCTGTAGTAAAATTCCATCTGAACTAAGTTTATTTTCCACTAAATAAATGTACACTTAAGTAGAAATACAAAATAAAACTTCAATCAATATGATTTAAACTTTCTATAGATGATGGCTAATTGCAAAACACAAGCTGGTGAAATGCTAATATCTTAAATTTCACTGCATAACCCTTGCCAATATCATACATAGATTCATCATTTTCAGCTTCCAAATACTATGTGGCCTTTGAAAGCATATCTTATAATGAAGAGAGCATTTTCCTCTTTCTACAACATTGTGCAAACAAGTTGACTTGTTGAAGTTTGGGTGTAGGTTCTTTTGAAAAAGTTGATACAGAAACTTATAACAAATAATTTTTGTTGAAAATTTAATTGACTAATAAACTATAAGTACTATTTTACTATTGATCTCATATTTTCAACTTTCCTAAATGTACAGTTTGATACATCTATAAATAGCAGGCATCTAATGGTGGTTATGAAAAATGGCAGCTTTCATTCTTCCTTTACTTAAGCCAAAGAAATTCACGACGCTTTCTGTAATTATGTAAATGATGAAAAAAGTCGTGTGGTTTTCAAAATATAAAATGTATAGTGATACAAAAATTGTAAATTCTCCTCCACCTTCAAATATTAATAATACTTTTTAAAGTATAATATTGGGACCAAAATGCATTTCGTTCTTTGTGTTGAACTAAATGATATAGATAAAGGAGTTAGGGGCATACAGTTGGCTGAGATGTGTGGTGTTGAACAGTCAACCATTTCAGACATTAAAAGGAGAGAACCGACACTTTTTAACTTCATGTCAGTGCTTGAAAACAAAGATAAAAGGTTTTTAAGAAAGTCAATGAAGGCAGGAAAACGCAAAGAATTAGAAGATTCTTTTCAAATAATGTTACATACTAAACTCCATTTCTGATTTTATTCTTTGTTGAAAAGATTATCGTAGCTCAGGTTAGACAAAAATATAAAAAATTAATTTTTTTCTACCATTTGCAACATATTTTTTCCAAAAAAATTCCTATTACGCAAAATTTTATTCTCATTATTGGCAAGAGGTCTGGTCCCAAATGATTCGGATAATTAGAGTTCTACTGTATTTATTTTATTATAATTTAGAGGTTTCAGTTTTCAAATGAAACCATCATAGGCTGCTGCTTTTATAACATGTTTATAATGTGATATACATGTGGTACTCTAATGCTAAGGAAGTTACCAGTGTAAGAAATCGATAACTAAGGCAAATAATTGTTTACAACCGTAGTAGTCACGTGTTCAATGGAGTGAGCACAAGATGTGAAATAAACAAACTGTTCGATGACCTGCATAAATTGAACAGTTTATTGTTGCAAAAGACAACTCACTGGTACTCTCCACCAGCTTATGTAAAAAAACCTGCATTTTCATACTCAAATATAAACATATTGCATCACACGTAATAAACTGTGCAGATAAACTCCAGATGTATAAGTGCCTTTAGTCATGCACTATAAACTACATATTTGATATTACAAGATTTTTACATGAAATTTATTTGCATATTTGAGTAGTGTAAACTGTGACATCAACTTTTCATCCACTAAGCACAAACCAAGTTTGTAATAAGCTTTTGTTTCTTTGACTTACAACTATATCTGAACTGGTTACAATTATAGTAGTCTCTTGTGATTCAACAATTACCTATAAATTTGTATCTTTTATTAAAAAATATTTTTGTATTGATATTTTCTGCTTGCAATTCAGTTGCAAAGCTAAAATTAATTAATTCAGCTTTTTTGTTGTGTAATTTCCACTACTGATAAACTTTTTAGTATGTGATGTAATACTTTTTAAATTTTTAATGTAATTAGGCCTGCCCAATTGAGTCCTTAAAGACTGTTTTGATAGTGCCCTATAAATTTCATCAGTAAAATAAACTTGGTTTTGCAGTAGTATTGAGAATGCCTTCTGCACATTTCCAAACACCTTATGTTTTAGATAAGAATCTTGGGAAATTAAAATAACTTTTCAACTGTTAAATTATACAAAAAAAAAACATAATATGTGTAATATATGATATTTTGTTGGAACAATTATTTTGTAGTTCAGTGTTATCCTTTCGATTAAATTCTTTTGGTGCTTTAGACAATGATAACAGGCCCATTGTTAAATTATCTATATGAATGAGATAAATTATCAAGCGTAGTTACATCTCTACTATATTGTATAGCCTGCATTAAATAATTGTTATAGTTACAACTGTAATTGTTAACAATTGAGATACCAGATTAGTACAAATTTGACTAAAGAAAGATAAGACAAAAATTATTTATAAAAGCAGTTGGGAAACATAAACGAATTTTTAAAAAACACAAAAACAAATAATTATGGTAGTTTCTTAAATTAATAAATAAATATTTAAATTTAATAACAGTTGTTAGTACTTAATACTGAAAATCCTTCAACATTTGAGAGCCCTTGAAAATGGTGAATAACATTTTTCTTTAAAAAGCTTGGCAGAAAATATTTGTTCTCTTTATTCGCTGTGGTGCTTCTAGCAATGGATGAAATAACTGTACCTTTTCGTCTTTCCATTCAGTTCACCAATAGTATGACATTTTCTGTTTAATCTGTTAACTTTATTTTTGAAAGCTTCTTTCCCTAATAAACTAGTTGTTCATTAGTAAATAGTCTGAAGAATTCTTGCTTTAGTTCAAGATGCATTGATAATGAGAAGGAATTTACATACATCCTTTTTCATGTTTGGAGTTCTATAGTATATCCTTCTGTCAACTCTCAACATTCTAATTTCATGGTTATATAGATAAGGTGGGAAATGGGAAACTAAACTAGGTAGTTTTATGAGGTTTTAAGGGAAATTATACCGAAGTGCAAGTTTTTCTATAATTAGGTGTAATTTTAAATGTTTATACACTTCATATGGTTTGGTTGTGAAGATTGATAAAACACTGGAAGATGATAAACTCATTATGACCTGGATTTTTTTTGTTTATATTGCAATATAATGTTTCCAATGTACCTAGAAAGCGGAGGAAAATGTTTAAAATAATTTTTGCACTCTACATTGGTTGCAATAATGTACCGTTACCAAAATGTAACAACTAAGTCTTTCTTACAACTGTAACAACTAGGTATGTGTATTTCTTTACAAATAGTGACTTAGGAAAATGATTTGTTGTACACAATCAATTATTAATTATCTTTTTTTATTTGTTATTGACAAATTAGGTAGTATCTAAACAAACAGAATAAAAAGTAAACAATATTTTCTTAAAAAAATCAAACTACATATTTTACTTTTTGTTGTAACTTAACAAAATGCCTTTTACAAAGTCCTCCATCACATTTCTCACAATTGTACGAACGCTTGACTTACAGTCCAGCGCACTACATCTTCTTCTGTTTGGTATGGCGCAAATTAAATGGCCTACTCCGTCATATTTGATGTCAGGAAGAACTCTCAATATGTTTGATGAAGTGGGGATCTGATCGTCTCTTTGGTGTTGCACAATGAGTTAAATATGTCCTTGCTATTTCTCTTCTGGAACCCAGCCGACTTATTGGTTTTGTTTTCTGGTATAAGACCCATGCGGTCACATCATTCAGATAAGTATAGATAAGCCACCACAGTTTTTTTAATCCAGTTGTCGATTATGTAGCTGGACACATTGTTATTCTTGATATTGGTGCCTCTCATTCCTTTATTATATAGCCCTATATTGTAGGGATGTTAGATAGTTCCATTTTATTTCAGGGCTTGAGAATATCTCTTTACCTCTTTGGTTAAGCTAACACCAATATTTGTTGAACCTAGTGTCACTATGTTTTCCTTCCATCTGACAAATAAAATGCCATCTTGTTTTATTGTAGCGGAATGCCAAGTTCCAAGAGAGAGTTTTTAGCAATTGTTTTTTTTTGTAAGGCAAGATATGTTTTACTTTCATAGGGATCTTTGTCTTAGGTATATTTTTTAATTTTTTTTAGGTATTCGATTTTTTATAAAGGTTCCGGTTGCAGTATATCCCTCTTGTTTGTGAAATAGAAAAAACATACCCCAGAAAACAAATTGTCAAAATAAAAATCAAAAGGGATTTCTCTAATATGATGTGGCAATTCAGATAACATCAATACAAAAGAAGCTGAAGAGTAGCCAAAAAGAGTAATGAATTCCTCTTTGATCCGCAGATTATGACCTTGCTAGAAATCAAAATTTAGAAGGTACCACTAAATTTTTAGCAGGGGAATTTAAACACCACATTTTGAACCCAAATCTAATTGGTTTGTGGTGGAACAAACATTTTTAAAGCATTTTTTTAAAAAAACAACCTTTAGAGGTCTCAACTTGTATACCTTATTATGCACGTCCACATTGTTATTATTTGCACAATGAACATATGAAATTACATCAAACATTCTCTCACATCTCATACTATTAGTAACAAGATCGTTGTGAAAGTCATTGTTTTCATTCCAATAATGCTTTTTGGATGACAATGGATTGTATCCAGATAAAATGAGAAACCCTAGGAAACACTTAATATCATTTTTTGAAATGTTTTTAGGTGTCTTATTTTTAAATTGAATGAATTTTTCTGTTTCTGACAAAAGTAGCTCATACTTCTTCAATGAAAAATATCTCAAAATAATCTACACACTTTTTTCAGTTTCCAAAGGGATATTATTATTTGGACACTTTGGACACCATTCTCTAACAAGAGGTTAAAAATCTCCCATTATGAACCCGGGGATGGGTTTACCTTTTGTATGGCACACTCTAATCTACGGTTCATTGAAGGGGTGTCCTTTGGAATAAATAAAGACCGACAGCAAAAGTGTACTTGGATGAAGATTGTTTGAAAAATATATATATATATATATTGTAACATTTATAGAATGGGCTATATAATATTATTTAAGAATTGGAAGAATATATTAGAAATAACTCACACAAAATTTAAAAAGAAATTCATTAAAAGATTGGTTAGGTTAAAATTGAAACTAAATTCAGGTAAAAGCCTAGGTTAGTAAATAAGATATTTGAACTGTAAATACATAAAGAAATTTGTTGTAACACATAAATTAAAACAAGATAATCTAATAATAATTATATTCAAACAAAATTGTAAATATTAGTAACATAGGGCATAAGTAATTACTTGAAGGAGAAAGTGAAATACGATTATAAACAATGAGATTAGAAAGGTTATGTTTCTATGAATTCGAGTCAAAACACACACAATTCGGAAATATCACAAAAGTAAAACACAAAGACACTTCACACACTAATACTATTAATTAAATAAACACTGGAAACTTTATTAACAAAATAAAATAAGAAGGGAGATATTAAATATAGGTAAAGGAAGCAATATGAATAAACTCTAGGTGACTATGTGTATAAGAAAACGTTAGCAGGAGATAAGTTTTAAAGGATGGTAACTATATCTACGATAATTTATTGGAAACTTCGTCGAATAATGAATAAAGATAAAATTAGGTATATTTAAACTTCGTCGTATTGCAAGGGAGAATCTGCGTTGATAAATAATGGAACTTCGTCGTATATATTATATATTATAAAAGAAATATGAATCTATGATAATAAATATTAAAGCATCGTTGTAATAAAAATATGGTAATTGTGTATTTAAACTTCGTCGTATTGTAAGGGAGAATCTGCGTTGATAAATAAGTATTAAAACAAAATTTATATTCGTTGATATAGGGACAGTGTAATCGAAGGAACTATAGATATGATCAAATAGAGGATATGGGATTGCAACCTTTAAAAATATTAGATGTTAAACTTCATACAAAATAAACTGAAATGATATAAGAAAATAATTGAACTGGATGTGAGATTGGAAGGGAAGATAAAATACTAACTTAGAACTGAGAGTTAGATGAAGCTAAAAGCAAAATCAATATGAGATAAATAATAAACAAGGAATAAACAGAAATAAGGGAAAGAGAAATGTTATAACCAATTTGACCAAATCTAGACAGACTATGACTCGGATAGGCTGGGATTTAAAGACACGGTATCAGAGAATATATGTTAAATAAATATTGAATCAGACTTATGATTGGAAGGGTTCCAATTATAATAAATGTAAAAAATAATAATAATTATGGAAAGAATTGTAAATACCAGAACATGATTTATTGTTAGAATTGTTAAGGAATTGTCGATTGAATGTTAGTTATAAGTATATTGTATTGTTAGAAGATAAGTTAAGTAATATGTAGCTTGAAGTGTTCAGCTCAGTATTTGATTGTTAAAGAATTAAGATAAAATTGTGTCGTAGGAATTAAGTATAAATGGACAATTTAAAGTATAAATGTTAATTTAAATTTAATTTAAAAAAAAAAAAATATGTATATTTAAACAAGCTTGTAGAATGTAAAGAATGTGTAATGTAGATATTAGGAATATTTTTTTTTATTTAAATTAAATTAGGGGACATTGTAACATTTATAGAATGGGCTATATAATATTATTTAAGAATTGGAAGAATATATTAGAAATAACTCACACAAAATTTAAAAAGAAATTCATTAAAAGATTGGTTAGGTTAAAATTGAAACTAAATTCAGGTAAAAGCCTAGGTTAGTAAATAAGATATTTGAACTGTAAATACATAAAGAAATTTGTTGTAACACATAAATTAAAACAAGATAATCTAATAATAATTATATTCAAACAAAATTGTAAATATTAGTAACATAGGGCATAAGTAATTACTTGAAGGAGAAAGTGAAATACGATTATAAACAATGAGATTAGAAAGGTTATGTTTCTATGAATTCGAGTCAAAACACACACAATTCGGAAATATCACAAAAGTAAAACACAAAGACACTTCACACACTAATAATATTAATTAAATAAACACTGGAAACTTTATTAAGAATAGGAAAATTGAAACAGTAAGTTTCAACCAAAGTTTAACAAAATTAAAACTGGTGAAAACAAGCGCCTTATTGCATCAGCTGTAAAAACAAATGGAAGTAGGTCAGTTGCAGTTTGACTCTAGTGAGAAGGAATCGAACTAAATTATAAACCATCTGATTTTGTTTTTGAAGAAGAAAGCCGCCATATTAAAAAAACAAACAATTGTGTAAAATCTAAGGACGCATGGTAGTAGAGTTGGAGATAGCGTGGGTGACGCTCTAATATGGGACCAGCCAGGACCAGTCAAAATTCTATTTATTTGGAAAGAGTTCGTCTAAATTATACCGTTTTGTTAAGAAGATTGGCCAAACTAAATTAAGGAGAAGTGAATTACAAAATACTGTGTTAATATAAAGTGAAGTAAATAAAACGAATTTAAGTGTGTAAAAAGTCAAATTTGGAGAGAAAGGAATCTTACGTAAGCTAACTGAAATTTCGATATTTGATAAGTTATTAGCGCTATAAAAATCAATTTTAATGGACATTAAGATAATAAGGAAGTTTAATTTTGTACAATAGAATATCTTGTAGTTAATTAATAGTAAGTAATAAGAAATAATCCAGTTCAAATAGTTTAGCCTTTTTGCATATTCAAAATTTAAGTTTTTCCATCAGGAAAATATTTATTAAACTTATTTCAAAATTTAATATTGTTTTTCAAAATTTATTTAATTAACAAAAGAGTTAATATAGCCCATGCTATAACCCCGAGATATCAAGAGATCTTAAATTAGCCAAGGGTATTAAAATTGTGTAACTCTAAAATTAAAAGAAAAAAGAGTTAAACCGAGTTTGTTAAAACTTGTAAGTTGTAAAATTTTGTTTTGTGTGTATTGTTTAAATGTTGAAATAAAATTGTGATAATAAATGTTAATGAATTGTTCCTGAGTAGTTTTATTTGTTTTAAATAAAAAATTCAATTTATTAAATAGTAAAACATAATTATATTGTATTGTGTCTCTTAAAAAAAAATGTTACATTTGGCGCAACAACGTGGGAGCTCGATAAAATTTATTTAGAGAGATTTTGAAATAAAATTAATTTAGAACTTTTTATATGAAAAACATTTGAACTGGAAATAGATTTAGAAAAAAATTTTGTAAAATTAAACACTGAGTTGAATAGTCAAGGCTAGGTTGTTTTGTAAAATAAGTTTACTAATAGCTTAAATATGTCTGATGAGAGGGAATTATACAATTTGCGGAGAGAAAAAGCTAAAAAAACAGAAAAAGGGGAACAATTAGAAAAGAGTAGGCGGAAAAGGGCGATAGAAACAGAAGGGGCTGCTCAGGGGAGATTTGTTAGTTTTCAGGAGGGGATCGAAAACAGGGAGGAAAATATTATAGGCGAGCTGGTAGTTGTAGGGGACCAGGAAAAAGGGACAAGCCTAGAAATACAAGAGACAGGAACGGAAGGCACAGATATGCCTATAGAAGAGAGTGAGGTGGAAACACAAGTAGATGAAGCTAGGGGACTACTACCTATGCAAACCCAACAACAAAAACGGGGAAATAATGAGAATGAAGAATTGAGGGAAATGATGAGATCTCTCATGGAAATGAGTCTAAAAGGGAGAGGGGAAATGAAGGAGGATATGAGAGAATTAAAAAAGGAATTAAAAGAGAATATAAACGAAGTAAAAGGAGAGATAAAGGAGGAAAATAAGGAGATGAGAGAAGAGATGAACAGAGGATTTGCCTCAAGTAGGTTGGAAATGAGTAGGTTGGATAAGAAATTCGAAAGCCTAAAGGAAGAAAATAGGAGAATGATAGAGGATATGAGGGAACAGTTGAGAACAGAGAATAATGCTGTAGTAGAAGTTATGAGAAGAGACTTAGAGGAGAAGATTAAGGAAAATTTTGAAGAAACAAAAGAAATAATAGCTGATGTGACAGAAATTAATAAGAAAGAGATAGAGAAGGTAGAAAAAATAACAATACAGAACAGGGAAGAATTAAGAGTTTTAAATAGGGAGATAGCGATTGAGAAAAACAATAATAATGATAGAATTGACCGATTGGAAACAGAAGGAAGGAGGAATAATGAGAAACAAGGGGAATTGACCCAGAGAATGGAAAAGGTAGAAAAGAAGGTGAAAGAAAGTAAAGGAGGAGAAGGCCTAAGGATCATACAGGTGTCATGCGGAAATCAGGAGGAGATGCCCAAATTTAATGGGAGGAATGGTAACCCTATGGAGTTCCTAAAAAGACTGGATAGGTATGTGGAGAGAAAATTTGAATGTAGGACAGGGGAAAGATTTGAAAATGAATGGAGAGGAATCATAGATAGAGTTTTGGAAGTAGGAGCGGCTAGATGGTGGGAATCAATCAGAGAGGAGGTGGAAGATTCTGCGGATTTACAAAATAGATTTATCGAAAGATACTGGGCCAAAGAAATACAGGAAGGCATTAAAGAGAGAATGGAGAATGAAAGGTATATTGAGGGAAATGGAAGAGCCAGGGCAGATTATTTCATAGAAAGAATCATAGTTTTAAAGAACATGACACCACCGCAAAATGAGGAAGAGATAGTCCGGAGATTAAGCCGGCATTTTAATGAAAGGATACAGTTGTCAAGAAGGGTACAAAATATAAAAACGATCCGAGAGATGGAAAAGATGCTGAATGAGGAGGACATAGAGGAGAGAAATAAGGAAATAAGACAGAGGAACAGGGGACCATGGAATAGGCCTACCCCTAGAGAGGAACAGAATGGAAATAGATTTCCACCCAGAAGGGGTGAGGAAGGGATGAGACAGCAGGGAAATAGAAGATTTCCAGGACCAGGAGAATTGTATAGAAGGAATGAATATAGGAATGAAGGGCGGCCATATGTCCAGTTTTTTAACAGAAGAATAGATAATCATATGAGGGGGAATGTCGAACCAAGACAAGGGCAGGAAAATAATCGAGAAAACAGGGAGATAGGGTACAGGGGTCACAGAGATGATCCAAGGAATATAGGAAGCCGAGATAGGCCTATAAAAGAGGTAAATAGCATACAGGTACGACCAAAGGAATCGACCAGTGGAAGATGTGAGGGTGACCAGGGGACCTCGGAAAACTAGAGGGCACTGGTGATACCTCTCTGCATCATGGGAACACTACAGGGGATGCTGAAGAGAGAAAGCCAGTGCTAAAGAGCCTCGGAAATATTAATTGTGACAAGAATAAGGGTAACAATCAATTTAATGAAAATACGGATTTGGGGTTAGGAATAATTAACAACGTATTAATAGATAGGGAATTTTTGGAAAGTGAGGGGACGGAGCGAAATTTGAATTTAGAGCAAAACAAAATATATATGAGCCCAGAAATAGAGATAGAATTTAAACAGGTTAGGGTTACAGCCTTAATAGATACAGGTAGTAATATTACATGTATTCAGGAAAAATGGTATAGTATAAATAAGGGAAAACTAGGAAGAGTAGAAACGTTGCCAATCAGAGCAATGAACATTAGGACAGCAACAAATAAAAAGAGTAAAAAAATTAATAAAATTGTTCTGATAATGGGAAGATTAGGTGGGATTGATTACCCATTTCAATGTTTCATCATACCAGGACTATTAAGAGAAATGATCATAGGGATGGATATATTAAAAAATACAAAGGCTGATATAAGTTGTGAGGATTGGAGTATAAAATTGAAATATTTGGAAAACTATATTAAAATAGATATGAAAGAAACGGAGGGTGAAAATGATGACGAAAGAATTAATAACAACGAGGTACAAAATTTAGAAAGGGAAGATAATGTAATTAACGAATTCGATCAAATTAATGAGGAATGGGAAAATTTAGATAATTTAGGACAGGGGGACCAAAATTATGAGAAACAAAATGAAACAGAAGGGGAAATTAGTGATAGAGATATTATGGAAAGTATCGGAGATGACCGTGTAACAGATAGGCAAAAACTGGAGTTGGTGGAGATAATAAAGCAATATAAGGATGTATTTTCAGATAGACCTGGAGTGTGTAAAGGATATAGACATGAGATAAAAGTAAGAACAGATTTACCATTTTATCAAAGAAACTATCCTGTGCCCACAAAGTATCAAGAAGCGGTACAAAGAGAAATTGACAAAATGTTGGAGATGAAAATTATAGAAAAAAGTAATAGCCCTTATATTAACCCTATTATTCCTGTCATAAAAAGTAATGGAGAAATAAGATTGTGCCTGGACGCAAGGAAACTGAACGAAATCATAATACCAGATTACGAGTGTTACCAGGGTATTAATGAAATATTACATAAGGCAAGAAAGGTAAAATACCTGAGTTCTATGGACCTCACGAATAGTTTTTGGCAGGTGGAGTTGGAGCCAGAATCTAGAAAATTTACAGCTTTTCAGTATAATGGAAAGACATATCATTTCATTGTGACACCTTATGGGCTAAAAACATCATTAGCAGCTTTAGCAAGAGCTATGGGTAGAATAATGGGAAATGAATTAGAACCATTCACTTTAGTATATGTAGACGACATTGTATGCATGTCACAGAGTTTTGAAGAACATAAAAACCATTTTAAAAAATTATTTATGACATTTAGGGAAAATAATATCAAAATTAAATTATCAAAAACTGAGTTTTGTAAAGAAAACATAGCATTTTTAGGTTATAGGTTGACAACTGAGGGAATAGAGATAGATAAGGACAAAATTAAGGCTGTAATGGAATTCCCCACACCAAAGAACGTTAAGCAATTAAAAGGGTTTATAGGCCTTGCCAATTATTACAACAAGTTTGTAGACCACTATTCGAAATTAGTAGAGCCACTCCTGAAACTTTTGAGACATGAAACAAAATTTAATTGGACAGATTTAGAGGAACAAAATTTTAGAAAATTAAAGGAAGCATTTATAGATACCAACGTACTAAAACACCCTGATTATTCAAAAACGTTTTATTTACAGACAGATGCAAGCGAATAAGCTATTGGGGGGGGGCATCTGTACCAGATAACAGAGACTGGACAGAAACAGGCAATTATGTTTATGAGCCGAACCCTAAAGGGTAGTGAAATACGATATTATACGACTGAAAAAGAATTATTGGCTGTGTTGTTTTGTCTACAGAAGGCTAGACAGGTTATACTGGGGAGAAAAGTAGTAATACAAACTGACCACCAGGCTTTGACTTTCATAAAGACTTGCAGAATATTAAATTCAAGACTATATCGTTGGATATTGCTCATGCAGGAATATGATTTTGAGATTGAGTATTGTAAAGGGAAGGAGAACGTGGTGGCAGACATATTAAGTCGTAACCCATGGGATAAGATAGAGCCAAAACATATAGAGAATCAAAATAAGTTTAGTATCAATTTAATGGAAAGAGTAATAAGTAGGGAAGTAGTGACAAAATTGACAAAACTTGATGAGCTTCAGTGGGGTGATTTAGAATTAAGAAATATTATTGAAAATGTCCAGGAATACAATTCGAAATTCAAAATTGAAAATAACATACTATATAAAAATTGTAAAACAAGTTGGAAAATAATAGTACCCAGAGAGTTAATAAATGTATTAGTGATATCATGCCATGAGTACTATATGCATATAGGGGCCAAGAAGTGCTATAGTATAATAAATGAAATATTCACATGGAAAAAGATGTATAAGGAGATTAAATACCTTTTAAAATACTGTGACACTTGTCAGAGGGTGAAACACACAAATCAAACTTGTTATGGGGTGATGAAAGGAATCAAGGTAGAAGGGCCTAAAGAGCAACTATCTATTGACTTTTGTGGACCATTTCATAAAAGTGAGGGATTTAAATATATTTTGGTTATTTTGGATATTTTTACTAAATTTATAAAAAAATTTATAAAATAAAGAAAGCAAATACTGCTACAGCTATTAGATGTGTAGAAGATTATTTAGAAAAATATGGACAGGTAAAAAGGGCACAAACAGACCATGGAACTCAGTTCACAAATAAAAGATGGTCAACATTTTTAGAAAATAAAGGGATCAAACAAATATTTTCACCAATTAGGCGACCTCAAAGCAATATAGTAGAAAGGGTAAACAGGGAGATAATGAGATGTCTTCGCACCTATTGCCATGGGAACCATAAACAATGGGCAAAGTTTATACATTTAATAAATGAGATGTTGAATGAAGTACCACATGAGACCACAGGGTTCACACCTAATCAGTTACAGTTAGGAAAAATAGATGAGAGATTTTGGCATAAGTATATCAAAATTCAAAATTCAAACGAACAAAACGTTAATACCCAACTAGTAATAGATTTGGCAAGGGGGAGAATGAAAAAAAAGGCAGAACTTAGGGCACAAAGTTTCAATAGAAATCATAGGCTTTTCACATTTAATTTAAATGATTTAGTGTTAGTAAAAGAAAACTGGCAGGCAAAAGGCATAGAGGGAGAAATGGGGAAATTATTTAATATTTATAGTGGGCCATATAGAATACACAAAAAGTTAGGAGAATCGACATTCGAACTATGGGATGATAAACATGATATAAATAAGGGGATGTTCCATTCAACAGAACTAAAAAAGTACCATGATGCAAGGGAGATAAACTCAAACGAGACAAAATAAAATAAGAAGGGAGATATTAAATATAGGTAAAGGAAGCAATATGAATAAACTCTAGGTGACTATGTGTATAAGAAAACGTTAGCAGGAGATAAGTTTTAAAGGATGGTAACTATATCTACGATAATTTATTGGAAACTTCGTCGAATAATGAATAAAGATAAAATTAGGTATATTTAAACTTCGTCGTATTGCAAGGGAGAATCTGCGTTGATAAATAATGGAACTTCGTCGTATATATTATATATTATAAAAGAAATATGAATCTATGATAATAAATATTAAAGCATCGTTGTAATAAAAATATGGTAATTGTGTATTTAAACTTCGTCGTATTGTAAGGGAGAATCTGCGTTGATAAATAAGTATTAAAACAAAATTTATATTCGTTGATATAGGGACAGTGTAATCGAAGGAACTATAGATATGATCAAATAGAGGATATGGGATTGCAACCTTTAAAAATATTAGATGTTAAACTTCATACAAAATAAACTGAAATGATATAAGAAAATAATTGAACTGGATGTGAGATTGGAAGGGAAGATAAAATACTAACTTAGAACTGAGAGTTAGATGAAGCTAAAAGCAAAATCAATATGAGATAAATAATAAACAAGGAATAAACAGAAATAAGGGAAAGAGAAATGTTATAACCAATTTGACCAAATCTAGACAGACTATGACTCGGATAGGCTGGGATTTAAAGACACGGTATCAGAGAATATATGTTAAATAAATATTGAATCAGACTTATGATTGGAAGGGTTCCAATTGTAATAAATGTAAAAAATAATAATAATTATGGAAAGAATTGTAAATACCAGAACATGATTTATTGTTAGAATTGTTAAGGAATTGTCGATTGAATGTTAGTTATAAGTATATTGTATTGTTAGAAGATAAGTTAAGTAATATGTAGCTTGAAGTGTTCAGCTCAGTATTTGATTGTTAAAGAATTAAGATAAAATTGTGTCGTAGGAATTAAGTATAAATGGACAATTTAAAGTATAAATGTTAATTTAAATTTAATTTAAAAAAAAAAAAATATGTATATTTAAACAAGCTTGTAGAATGTAAAGAATGTGTAATGTAGATATTAGGAATATTTTTTTTAATTTAAATTAAATTAGGGGACATTGTAACATTTATAGAATGGGCTATATAATATTATTTAAGAATTGGAAGAATATATTAGAAATAACTCACACAAAATTTAAAAAGAAATTCATTAAAAGATTGGTTAGGTTAAAATTGAAACTAAATTCAGGTAAAAGCCTAGGTTAGTAAATAAGATATTTGAACTGTAAATACATAAAGAAATTTGTTGTAACACATAAATTAAAACAAGATAATCTAATAATAATTATATTCAAACAAAATTGTAAATATTAGTAACATAGGGCATAAGTAATTACTTGAAGGAGAAAGTGAAATACGATTATAAACAATGAGATTAGAAAGGTTATGTTTTTATGAATTCGAGTCAAAACACACACAATTCGGAAATATCACAAAAGTAAAACACAAAGACACTTCACACACTAATAATATTAATTAAATAAACACTGGAAACTTTATTAAGAATAGGAAAATTGAAACAGTAAGTTTCAACCAAAGTTTAACAAAATTAAAACTGGTGAAAACAAGCGCCTTATTGCATCAGCTGTAAAAACAAATGGAAGTAGGTCAGTTGCAGTTTGACTCTAGTGAGAAGGAATCGAACTAAATTTGTTATTTCTATAAACTTTTGACACTGCCGCTACAGGCGGAACACTCGTCATATTTATATAATTATGCTGGTAATAAAACTTATTTCATATTTAAACACTATTTATTACTTCACATCTTTCTTAAAACAAAACTCTAAACAAAGAACTGAGAAAAAACTAAAACAATTACAAATCATCTGTTAATTTATATAATGTTCTTTTTCTTCTTTTTTTTTTCCATAGAGGATTGTCATAGAGTATTATATTATTGCATTCACAACATACTCCCACCTTTTGAGTTATGGTTTAACTCAAAACATTAAAAAATAGTATATTGTTAAAAGATTAATCAACAAATTTTTGTGGAAGCTTAATTTGTCTGCCACTTCTTGAATATGTCACAATTTTATTTTCTTTTGTCACATTATCTTCTTCCAGGTGTAGTTCATGTTCATTGGTTTTTGTCACTTTTGGTTTAATCTTTTCTTTTAATTGTTCTTGGATGGTTTCTTCTTGCATTTCAAGAGGATATAGTCTTTGTATTGGTCTCAATAAACTTCCAAAAGCAGTCTTCAATTGCACTAATCTACACACTCCATCTCTACTAATGATAGTCTTTTCTATCAGTCCTATTGGCCAATCAATTCTTTTTTTATTTTCAACTTCAATCAGTACTAATTCTCCAACTTTCAACTGTCTGCCGTTTTTCTTACTTTTTAAAGCTAATTGTCCTAAATACTCAATCCTAAATCTTTTTCGCAATGCTTCTCTCAGGTGTTGTCGATAACGTACTCTCTTGTTAAGACTTTTTGTATTTACATGGTCACAATCTGGAACTCCAATTTCTTTTAAGTCATGTAAAAACATATTTGGAGTAATAGCAGTTAGGTCTGAAGAAGTTTCAGATAAATATGTCAAAGGTCTAGAATTCATGATACTTTCACAATCACATAAGATTGTCTCCATTTCCTCATAATCCAATGACGTTTTGCCCAAGGTTTTGCGTAGCAACTGTTTCATGAGTCGGATGAGTCGCTCCCACCATCCGCCCCACCATGCAGCAGAGGGAGGGTTAAACCTCCAGTCAATTTGTTGGCATGAGCTATATTTTAAGATAGCATTCCAATCTAGAATTTTAAATGCCTTTTCTGTACCTGTGAAATTGGTACCATTGTCACTATATATTATTGATGGTCTTCCTCGCCTTGCAATAAATCTTCTAAGTGTATCTATAAATGCTTCGACAGAAAGAAACTTTACTAACTCCAAATGAACAGCACGGTATACTGCACAAGTGAATATGCAGATCCAAACTTTACTGCCATCTCGTAGAAACAAAGGTCCCGCAAAATCAATTCCAACCACTTCAAATACTGCGGCATCTCGTACTCTACTTTCAGGTAAGGGTGGAGTGATTGTTTCTACATTTTTTGAATTATGTCTCTGACAAGGAATACATTTTTTCAAAGTATTACTTATTGTTTTTCTTCCTCTCAATATCCAATAGTTTTCTCTTAATAAACTTAAGAGACCTTGAACTCCCACATGACATGATCTCTTATGTATTGTAAGAATAAGAATATCTACAATGTCATGTTTTGATGGTAGAACAACAGGAAATTTAAAATTTTCCAAATCCTTTCTTTCTGTTAATTTTGTCTTTAGCCTTATAATACCATCAGCAGCCATAAATGGTGACAATGAAGCCAATTTAGGGTCCCTTATTCCTTCAAATGATTGCTGTTGAACAATTCTAATTATAAAATTGTTAGCTTCAATAATCTCCTTACATGACAAAACTTTACTCACACACTTTTCCTTCTTTGAGGGGTTACAATTATGAATAAATCTCAGCAACCATGCAAAAACACACACAATCTTATCAAAATCATTTGAAAAGTAATAAAACCAATCTTTTGGGTAATTATTACTTAAAAGTGAAGGTGTAGGTCCTTTCTTTTTTTCTAAAGAAATTAATTCTTCGTCAGGTTCAGGTTCATTTGATGGCCAGGTATCTTCAGGCAACTTCAACCATGACGGGCCCTCCCACCATCTGGAACTAATCAACCTGGAAACTGAACATCCTCTACTGGGCAAGTCTGCTGGATTCATAGTGCCGGGAATGTGCCGCCAAGATGTTCTGGAAGTGAGGCTGCAGATTTCTTCAACTCTATTTCTAACAAATACTCCCCAGTTTTCTTCTCTTTTAATCCAAGCTATTACTGTAGAAGAGTCACTCCAATAAAAAAATTTAATATTACATTCAAATTTGTTTTCATCTCTTAATTCTTGCACTACTGAAGAACCTAATCTAGCACCTATAGTAGCAGCCATTAGTTCAAGTCTGGGTATTGTCATCTTCTTTACAGGTGCTACACGTGACTTTGCCTGGATTAGCTGTAATTGAATACATGTACTAAGTTCAAAACGCATAAATACTGCTGTTGAGTACGCAAATTTGCTGGCATCACAAAATATGTGAACTGATACAGAAATGATTACGTCATCCACACCTTGTAGCCATCGTGGAATCTTCATCTCTTTTAATTGATCGAGTTCCTGAAACCATATATTGAATCGTTGTTTGATTTCTTCTGGTACTTCTTTGTCCCACCCACAATTATCTTTCCAGCATTCCTGCAATAATAACTTAGGGCATATGGAAATAGGACAAGTGAATCCAATAGGATCGAACAATCTGTGTGCAGTGGACAATATAACACGTTGTGTTACCAAGTTCTCTTCTAAATTTACTATTTTATGAAAACTCACAGAAATTGTGTCTTCTTTCTTGTCCCAGGTGAGACCTAGGACTGAAGCCTCTGTCTTGTCTTCCAGACCAGGTTCAGTATATTCCCATCCTCGCAGCTCAAACTTTCCCAAAGAAAATATTTGTATTGCTTCTGAAATGAACTGTTTCAAATCCCTTTCATTATTTACACCTGTAACACAGTTATCAACATAGAAACTTTTAAACAACTTTTCTATTGTACATTTAGAAAATTGATTGTCTTCAGCACACGGTACTAAATACTTCTGCAGGTGGTAGTTGATGACGGCATTGAGCAAAAATGGACTACTTGAGACTCCAAAAACAACTCTTCTATGTCGGAAAATCTTGAGTGATCCATCTGTGTTTTGCCACAGAAATCTTAGGAAATCTCTGTCCTCTTCATACAAACTTATTTGCAAAAACGCCTTTTTTATGTCAGCGATAACTCCTATTTTATAAAGTCGAAAACGTAAAAGCAAAGCTGGTATTATTTCAATTAAGTTAATACCTATTTCCAAACACTGATTAAGGGAATAGTAACCCTTTTCTTTAGACGAGGCATCAAAAACCGGTCTTACTGCAGTGGTGCTGTTTTCTTTTATCACTGGTCTATGAGGTAAATAGTGACCTTCATCCCATTTGCTTATTGGGATTTCCTCAATAACACCATCTTCCAGCCAATCTGAAAACACATTGTTATATACATTATATAAACTTTCATTTGTTAGCCTTTTCACTGAGTTTTCAAGCCTTTTTTTTGCAAGATTGAAATTTCTTGGAACTTCTGGGTGGTCTTCGGACCAAGGTAATTTGACTTCATAGCGTCCTTCTTCATTTACTCTCACAGTTTCCAAAAATTGTGTTTGAACAGAATGTTCAATTTCTTGTTTGCTTCTGGTCTGTAGTGGGTCTTTTATACCTAAAACATCCATTTCCCACAGCTTGCATATTGAATTACTTTGTACAAACATAGAAAGTGCTGTCATAGAACTAAATTCTTTACTTTCTTGAAATTTTCCTGTCAAAACCCATCCTAAATGAGTTTCAAGGGCTATAATACCACAATCTAGAACCTCTTTTCTTCCAGTTAGAAGTTTCCCATATATGTCAGCCCCAATTAATATCTCAATTGGACTGTCTGCATCCTGAAACAATTTAATACCTCTTTCCATCAGTTCATCAGTCCATCTTCCTGGTTTCAAGGCAGGAACATAAGTACAAATATTTATTTCACTAAGTGCCTTGAAATTACAAGAATATGTTTTATCTATACTTTGTAGTCTGACTTTGTAGCATGCATGATTGCGAGGCTTAGTGACCTCTCCTCCAAACAGGCCATGTAATAATGTTTCTTCACCACAAGTGTCATATTTCATTTTTTCAACAGTCGATTTCCTTATGTATGACCTCTGGGATCCACTGTCAAAAAGTAAACGCACATTGAGTTCTTTTGTGTCACTAACAGCCTTGACAACAAGAGTTTGCATGTAAACCTGATTGCCATTCACATTGGACAAGGAATTCTCAAAATTGGGCTCAGCTTCTTTTTCCTCGCATTTAGGTTTAATGTTAGACCTATTAAAATTATTCTGCAACTTTGAACACATAAGTGGTACATGTTTTCCATTACAAATAATACATTTAACAATAGCTCTGCAATGTTTACTTAAATGTCCTACTTTTGTACAAGAAAAGCAACACCTTTTGCTAGTAAGAATATTCTGCCTTTCTTCTAAAGACATGTCCCTAGCTTTAGTATTAGGGATAGTCGCTTGCAGGAGATACTGATACTTGTCATCAGAATCAATACAGGGGTCTTCATGGATTTTCTTAAATTGGCCCCAAAACGGCAACCAATCACTAATATCACCACCAAACTTTTTAAACTCAAGTGTGGGTAACTTAAATTTACGTTTTTCTACATTCACACTAGTATCTGTCTTAGGCCTAGCCTTGTCAATAGCCTGTTCAACTAAATACTCAACTATTTTAAACTTGCCTGAGTATTCATCGGCAGATTCTACCTCATTTTCTAAAACTTCAGTAGATGCATTTTCATTTAGTAAAACTTCAATAATTTCTCGGTCTAAGACCTCCAATTGATTATGTTTTTCACGTAATAGCTCTAAATTAGCTTTTAACAAAATCACATCTTCTTCATTTTTTATGGATTCTAATAATGTATTGTGTAAACGTGAAAATCCAGTTCTAAACAATTTTCTTTTCTTTTTCAGAGCATCCATTATAAAATACTTACTAATGGATCATAGATTTTAACTGTAACCAAATTATTATCCTGTCACGGTCGCCATATGTTATTTCTATAAACTTTTGACACTGCCGCTACAGGCGGAACACTCGTCATATTTATATAATTATGCTGGTAATAAAACTTATTTCATATTTAAACACTATTTATTACTTCACATCTTTCTTAAAACAAAACTCTAAACAAAGAACTGAGAAAAAACTAAAACAATTACAAATCATCTGTTAATTTATATAATGTTCTTTTTCTTCTTTTTTTTTTCCATAGAGGATTGTCATAGAGTATTATATTATTGCATTCACAACAAAATTATAAACCATCTGATTTTGTTTTTGAAGAAGAAAGCCGCCATATTAAAAAAACAAACAATTGTGTAAAATCTAAGGACGCATGGTAGTAGAGTTGGAGATAGCGTGGGTGACGCTCTAATATGGGACCAGCCAGGACCAGTCAAAATTCTATTTATTTGGAAAGAGTTCGTCTAAATTATACCGTTTTGTTAAGAAGATTGGCCAAACTAAATTAAGGAGAAGTGAATTACAAAATACTGTGTTAATATAAAGTGAAGTAAATAAAACGAATTTAAGTGTGTAAAAAGTCAAATTTGGAGAGAAAGGAATCTTACGTAAGCTAACTGAAATTTCGATATTTGATAAGTTATTAGCGCTATAAAAATCAATTTTAATGGACATTAAGATAATAAGGAAGTTTAATTTTGTACAATAGAATATCTTGTAGTTAATTAATAGTAAGTAATAAGAAATAATCCAGTTCAAATAGTTTAGCCTTTTTGCATATTCAAAATTTAAGTTTTTCCATCAGGAAAATATTTATTAAACTTATTTCAAAATTTAATATTGTTTTTCAAAATTTATTTAATTAACAAAAGAGTTAATATAGCCCATGTTATAACCCCGAGATATCAAGAGATCTTAAATTAGCCAAGGGTATTAAGATGTTGTAACTATAAAAAATTAAAAGAAAATAAGAGTTAGTATATTTTGTTAAAAGTTGTTAAGTTTATTTTTGTTCTGTTTATTGTGTTAATTGTTTACTTGTAGAATTAATAAATAATTGTAATAAAGAATTTAAATTACAAATGCCTGAGTTGTGTTGTGTGTTATAACAATTACTTTATAATATATATATATATATATATATATATATATATATATATATATATATATATATATATATATATATATATATATATATATATATATATATATATACACACACACATAGACAGGTGAAATCGTACCATTTGAATCATTCTATAGTGTTGTGGCATTATCATATAATTTTATAGAAATGTGTAAAAAATCCCTTTTTCAATAATTACAAATGAATATTCAATGATTTTTTAATTCTTTTGTTCAATGTGGAAAAAAATATTTTTGACATGAGCCAGTTGTTTTGTTTTAAACTTTAGAACCTTTAAAGGGCTAAGCTGAAGAGACAGTTTTCATTTAAAATCAAAAGTAGGTTTTACTACAGAAGTTTTACTATATTTCTATTATAATTCTGATTATTTTTTAAATGTATAATAGTACTTCAAGATCAACACAGACACAAATAATATAAATATTTCCTTAATTCTTTTTACATCCTAATGTTCTGTGTAATTTATTACTTATAACAATACAAAAACACAATAAAAGCTCGTTAATACAATTTTTTAAACATCCTCTACAGAAACCTTGAATTTTGTTGGAGGTAGGATTAAGTCATCAACAGGCTCTAAGTCTTTTTCATTCTCACACCCATGCAGCAGTATACCTTCAGAATTTATTATTATAGTAGCCTATAATAATATTATCAACCTGCCTTTATAGGCAGATAAAACTACAATATGATCATTTAACTTAATCTTCAATATCTATCTATTTATATAGCCTTTTAAAACTATTCAATTCATAGTTGGTGTACTGATAAAATATCAACAAATCTCCAATCCTACAGGGGATTCTTTTTTGTTGGAACTGAATGGAAGGATTCATTATCGGCTACTCCATCTTCTTATGCCTCTTGAAGTGCAGTTTTCCTTTCGGTTATATCCAGTTCAAGAATTTGGCAATACAACATTGTTGTCTACCCATTCTTAATTTTTTGTGAATAGCAACCTAGTCCCTATCCTAATCAGATTATTATCTGAAGGCCACTTTTCACCATTTAGTTAAGATGAGTTTGGTTATTTTTGTTTGGTTAACTACTCCATATATGTTATATCAATATATGATCATTTAGAGTTTTATAAGTTCTTATTTTTAATTGTATACAACTTGTATTATTAACTACAAATTCCCTTTTAACATGGTCAAAACATAGGCACAAAAGGCCAAAATATCAAAGGGTCAAAGAAAAATTAACAAATTATTGGTTATCTGAAATATGTATACATATATTTTCATTAAAAATTTGTTATCCTAATTATTAAAAATTTAAATATTACTGAAATCTGAAAAATAAAATGTTTTATTGACCGGCCTGTGCCATGTAAATTCATTATGATACACTAAATAAAATGTTTAATATTTTAAAAGAAATTTTAGTTTCATTTACTACAAATATAAATCTATTTATTTTACAGTTTTAAATTTATTATTTTTATTTGTTTATTATTTTTATTCCTATAATTATATGTTTTTTCTACTTTAGATATGCTACAGAAGGCATGAATAATTTTTAAATTTATGTCTCAACACATTTTTATTTCACTTTTTAAAAACTGAATACAGTAAATAAATGCTAAGCATGTACATATTAATAAAATAACTTAAAAAACTTTAATTACGAGTAATCAAGTATAAAATTGATTACTGATAACACAGTTTTATATATGTGAAAAACATTACTAATATGCTTGATAGCTTCAATTATAATAAGTAAGGCCATCTTTGAAACAAGCCCTAACCCATCTTTTTATGCATTCCTTTTATGATAGTACAATTCCATTTACAATTTAAATATTAAAATAATAAAAACGTGATTGCTTCTGAATATATATATACATATATATATATATATATATATATATATATATATATATATATATATATATATATATGTATATATATATATATATATATATATATATATATATATATATATGTATATATATATATATATATATATATAAAATTTACTTATAAATTTATAACACACAAATGTAAAGAAATAAATTTTAAAATAAAGATGTAGACAAAACTTTTCATATTTAATGGAATTGCAGGCAGCATTTTATATATCCAAAATTATGCTATTTAAATCGTTTAGTATTAATTTGCACACTGCTGGTGTAAGCAAAAACAGTCTAGTTAACCATCTCGTTACTGATTACAAAAAAAAAAAACAGTAATTCTATTTAGTTAAGAATTATGAAATCCTATTTTAAAATTTTCAGCAATATTCATTAGTTGAGGAAAAATTTATTGTGGTTAAACTTATGGGTGTGTATTGTACAATCACTAATCCACTATTGTTCCCAATGTTTATTATAATAAACAAATGCATTAATTCATTTCCTAAGAGGAATACAAAGTTGATGGTGGTATTGTTAAAAATAATTTGTAAGAATAGCTCACCATAAAAACGGTAACAATTTTTTTTTTTTTTTTTTTAAAATATCTAGCAGAGTCCTTGAAATCGTAAATTCCCATACCACCTAATAATAGGTTTCAGAAACATGGATGATGACGAAATAAATGGCTTTCTCCTGATTAATAAAAATAGGGCGAAGTGGTATTTAGGGCTAAAACGAACTTCCTTCAGGTGGCTGTGACAGTTTCATATTATCTTTCATTGTCATAAGCCTACGCAATTCTTGCAAAACTGTTTTAATTGTGTAATCTCTTTGCCATCTGGCCAAAATTGGAACTTGTCTATTATCAACCTGTAAGAGTCAAGTTCAAGGATTAGCTTCTACAGATTATAAAATTTCATAAAAAACAAAAAACATGCAAAAGGCAAATACAGAATTATAGTAATATACAGAAACATTTAAATGTTATTTTTTTTTTATAACAAGGATGGCGCATGGTAAAATACATGTTCAAGTGCTAATTTTTCCCATTAATTCCTTGTAGTTTTTAAAAATGTATAAGCAATACATACAAGTATTGTCTCATTCAAATTGAATGTAAATTATCACTTGTTATCAAGTATGAGACTACAACATAGATGTAAGAGAGTTTATTTTACACAATCTCTGAACTAAAATACCTCAAACTTATAAACTAAGTCTTATAATTAAACAAAAACATACATAGAAAGAGGAACGCAAAAATTATTGATAATTATGTTACTCTTAGTTTGGGCTCAACACAAAGATAATCTACATGAAATGTATTTTATATCTGAGAGTTCTTCTGGGTAAGTGGATACTCTGGCATAGATACCTTGAATAAAAATACGGTGCAGAGAAACAATAGGCATGAGTGGCCACAGATGAGATGGATTTTATATTCTATCATTCCACTAAGGTTAAATCCAGCATATCAACTGAGTTACATCGGGTACTAGAAGAAAAATATCAGATAACAAAGTGTTATTTGGAGAACATAAGAAGCTCTGGATAGAACATCAGTATAAAACACTCCGCCAATATGACATGGGCAGAGTAGATCCCAACATGGTGATATTTGATTCATTTGGGCTACGTGAGATTCTTGGGAGTTAAAAGAGGTAAAGAACTACTCTATAGGTAAGATATAGCTTAGAACCATGGGAACTAATCAAAGGCCATGGGAATCAATGGGGGTTTCAACAGCAGATATATCAGGGATTCAGTAAGTGGGCACTTGGCTACTGCAAAGAGGCAGGTTTACACTAAGCGACTTTGTAGAGTGAATGGGAGAAGAGTACAAATGCAACAGCTAAACGCTTTATACTGTAAAGTCCCTTAAAATCCTATAATAATTATATTTTTTCAAGCTTGTCCCACTTAGTGGTTGTTTACAGCCTTGTTAGCCATTGTACCAAATAATGTCATACTCTTAGTAAGGTTGTAGAGAGTGGCTGTAATAGATTTTATGCAAAAATGTTTTAAATCACTTTGATTTTTTAAAAATGATTGATGTACAAGAATAACATGTTTTGTTATATAATTTTCTATATACGTAGTAAATGTGCATTATATAAGTGGTTGAAATGTTGACTATAGCTGCTAAAAACCTTTCTTGCAAAGGCCTATGTATATTAGAGGTAAATGCAACAAGTAGATTGAAGATATGGAACATCCAGACCAGCTTTCCATATCAAGAACTGATGGAAATGTAGAAAACATTTACAGTTTGTGAGCTAAGACAGATGGATAGTAAGAAATGGTAACACTGATGCACTTACACAACATTTACATGAAATGTTTTGGAGTGATTGCACAACAATGTTCGTTTGAAATGGCAGATTTAAGAGTATTAACTGGCCTTTCTATCCAGAACAACATACATATATTTCTAGTCCACACATATATTTTGTTAAATTTTCTGTCAAGAATTTCCAAGACAGTAGTTCCTCATCAAATGTTGCACCCTGTGATTACTTTTATCCCTTAGATAAAAACCCAGCTAATGACAAGGTTTTGGGAAGGTAGAGGAGTGACAAATTTGAAGGGAGTATAAAATTGCATGGAGAAAGAAGAGTAGGAACAGAACATTACACATTTCGAAACCATTTGACCTGATATAGTAGTGTTATTAAAAAATGTTTCAAAAGTAATTAAAAAAAAAATAAATTGCTTATTTTTAAAAAAAATGGTGTTTGTTATTTTTCTATCTACTCTTTTTGTTAAAAATATATAAATAAAATATTTATGTATAACCTCCCAACAGGTCACTTTGCATTCAAACTGACAGCTGATTACCTGTGGCAGCCATTAATAAATAATTCACAATAATTTTACACCCGTTGACAATAGGCTAAAAACCATGTCAATAAGTGTAAAAAGAAGAGTTTTATTGGAAATATACTTTGTTTAAAAGTTCTATGGGCATTCTGAATTATTAAAACTTAATTTGTAATACCCGAACAATATGTGTATTAATAGTAGAATGTGTATGTTACAAGCTCATAACATTTCTGTCAGGGGCAGCATAGTCGGCCTCTGTATATTTTAACCATTCCCTAACATTATGGCAGCCACAAACTTAGCAACATTGCTTGATATCCACATTGATATCAAGCTTACTACTGTACTTAATTTAGCTAAGCTAGTATTTGATTGGGTCATTACAGAAACAACACAAGAATGCAAACTGTACTTTTAATAAATAGCTCATCATGGGATGCGTTTTTTGCATTGCATCCAGGAAAATTGTCTACATATAGTAGTTAAGGCCCTTTTCAAAAATTGGATAATAAACTGAGTAAAAAATGCCAGAAGCTAAAAAATCTCCTGGAAGCGGTCACTTGGGATTTTTTAGGGTGCTGAGTCTAACCTTGTCATCATAACTAGTCGGGGATGTACAGGGCTTGATCTGTAAGGGTGATGTGATGTACAATATTCCAGAAGCCTAAAAATGGTCACTAGAGGTTTTCTAGGGTGCTGAGTCTAATATTGGTATAGGAAATGGACGGGCATGCTCACAAGAGGCTCGGAGGGGTAATTCAAGTAAAACAAGCTAGAAGCTAAAATATCTCCAGAAATACTGTCTCTGGAAGTTGATGTTCAAGTTCCTTAGTAAAATAAAGACATCATAATTGGTTGTGGATGTACAGAGGTGATTCTATAGAGATAATACATGGTGAATTGGAGTACAAAATCCCAAAAGCCAAAAAATTGTACTCAGGGATTTAGAAGGTTCTGAATCCAATCCAGGTATTGTAATTGGCTGGACACACTCGAATTCCCGAAGTAGAAATATGCCGAGGATCTATGGGGATAGTAAAGGTATGAAAGGATGGTAAAGGTATAGTAAGTAGAAAATTCACAAAACCAACAAAATTCCAGCATATGGTCTCTCAAAGGGTTTTGATGATTTTAAGTCTATTCTGGTATCAGAATTAACTGGCCAAGACCAGAGGTGGTTCTATGAAGTGCACCCTTAAAGTGGCCACTGTATAAGCCAGCACCTTTACCGCTGACTCATCATTGTATACATGGATCCATTTTCTTTGCTGTATGGATCCACAATCGTTTCTAAAGCAGCAGCCTTCAGAATGTGGAGGTCACCAATAGCCTTGGAGTCTTTGTGATTTAGAAGCGACAGTTATACCAAATGTAAATGAGAGGAAGGGATGGAAATGGTTGAATGAAGGAAGGCAGTGTCACAGGTTATTTATTTACGAGAGAAGAAGGGATGGAAACGGTTAAATGAAAGAAGGCAATATCATGAAGGCAGGTATTCATTTACAAGAATACTTCAAAGAATGCTGATGTAAGTTCGGATAATTATCACAGTGAGGCTTGAGCTAATGTTTGTTTACACAAGTCAGCCTGTTATGGTAACATTAACTGACAACATTCAGACAGACATCATTTAGGTCTGGTGGACACAAGAAAAAGAGATTAATGAAAGATGATTCAGTATTTCTTAAACATAGATTTGGTAGATATTGGTATAACATGTTTTCTGTATGCCTTAGCTGGTGAAGACCAATGTGATGGAATGATGTAGGTCAACAAAATTCTGTTTGTCGATTAATTTTAAGTTGTATACAAAATTGAAAAATTAGTAGTTCTATTTATTTATAATTTTTTTAATTTATTGTTATAACCAAATCAAATCTAATTATTTTTTTTACAAAATGTAAAGTTTGTTTACCAATTCTTCAACAAACATTTTTTACCATATTTCTTTTATTACAGCGTTTTATTATGAACACAATTTTTTTTTTTTTATCAAGAGCTAAACAGAATGTTGGAAGTTTTTGACTTGAATACCCTGGAAAACCCTTAAATAAACAATTCTTAGCGGTTTTTATTAACCGGGATTTTTTTTACTTAAATTGACTTTTTTTGCAACTCCCGTACAGCCCCACCTGTGAATCCCCGTTGACTTTCAATCACAGCATTGGACTCAGCATCCTCACAAACCCACAAGAGATCATTTCCTAGCAATTTTTTGGCTTCTGAGATTCTTCACCCTAATTCACCCATTTGCTACTGCTGTAAAATCCCAACCATACATGCCTGTTAACTTCCCTTGTAACACTCTCAAGTAATTGGGTATTACATATAAAAGAATTTATATTTTTAATTTCTACTTAATAATAAGATCGAGCCGACATAAAAGAAAATTTTTGTTTTCTATGTGAACACTTGGTACTGTAACGTAGGGAGTAAGGCGCTCCTAGCGGGCAAATCATCTAAAATATCGTACGAGGTGATCAGTTAAGGGAATCGGTTTTGATCACGCCATATTACGTAAACATGAGGTGACTTCAGGAACCAATGAAATACGAATATATAAAGTGGGGGATGCTGGAGAGACGGACTTCGAGCGTCTATCCAACTACCCACTTCAAAACAGGTCTTTGGACGAGACAGTTGTGAAGGGCAGATTACCCAAATATTTCGGAAATTTTTTTAGAAAACCAGCAATCATTCAAGAATTAAATATGTTGAGACCGGCAGTACTTTAATCAGTGGCACGTAAGGAAGAAGGCGAAGCATTTCGATGAGTTTCTTTAATTAAATTTTGTACCCTTTTGTGTAAGTGCAGTTACGTGAAAGTGTGTGTCATAATTCTGATGAGAGGCCATTTAAGTCAATTGAGAACATTCGCAAAAATAAATGAATATTTTTACAGACCTAATTTAAAGAACATTATTTTGGAAAAAGTAAAAAAAATGTGAAATTTGCATTAAATCCAAACAAGCTCCGAGAGTGTATTATGGACCATTAATAAGGAAGGCAGCTAATAAACCAATGGAAAAAATGTATTTGAGATTTTAGGGCCTCTAGTTCGTAGTAAAAAAGGTAATAATTATTTGTTAATCTGTGTGGACGATTTATCAAAATTTTGTTTTGTTATACCGTTAAGGAGAGCAACTTCTGTAAATGTCATCAACAAAATGCAGGATATCATTTTTGCTAATTTCGGAGTACCACAGTGTGTTGTTTCAGATCAGGGTCCGTGCTTTAAATCAACAGAATTTAAATTTTATGTTCAATAATGGTATCAAACATACAAAAATTATCCCCTATATCCCTTGTGAAAATCACGCTGAGCGATATATTAAAAACGTTAAAAACATGTTGAGAGCATACTTCCACGATAAACAAACATCTTGGGACGAAGGAATAAACCTTTTGCAGAGGAGTTTAAATTCTGCTCTAAATGAATTACTGTTTAACTATAAACCAAATGATCCTTTAAGCAACATATGGGGCCTAAATGATATAATAGAGAACAAGTGTTCGAAAGGGGAATGGATAGAAAAGATTAGTAGAGCAGTTGAAAATTTGAAAAAATCTTCAAAACGCAACGAAAGATACGGAAAATATACTAAAGAGAAAAACAAACATCCGTTTAAAATAGGGATGTTTCTGCCTGAGCCGTGACGTAGGACTAGATACCTTGGTAAGTAAATATTAATTGTTCGAATAAGCAAAATAACATATTAAATCAAGATAAATTCCTAGGTACAAGGAGGAATCGTTACACACTGGCCTCAGCTTTCTTAACAACCTCCAAATACAGTTCCTGTAAAGCAAAACCTGTGTAATATGTGTTTACACACCTTTTGCAGCCATTTAATCGGTACATGTGCTAAAACTGTAGAAATTTATAATCTTCAACAAAATTGAGAATTAAATAAAGTGATTCACCGAAAGTAATGGACTACAAAATTCAAGAAAATTGAGAAGCCTGCCACATGTGAAATAAGATATATAATTCAAGTCTTGAATGCAGCAACAGAAATTAACTGTTAGATTGTGAAATTTATAATGATAGTAGAGTTTAGAAGTATGTGCGATTAGAAATATATATGAATAGACAGGTTATTATCCATCTCATATCTGTCTCAGCTGACCTATTCTCTGATTTCTGAAGATTTGGTTTGTCATGACAGATAGAAAATGTAATAACAAAGCTTAAGAAAACTAACAACTTTTGATTTCAAAGCTAAGATTAAATTTTCAAATGTTTCAAGATTAGTTTGTACAAAACTGTTTCAAAAAAACTGAATTGTTGAAAATTAGTTCACAGTGGGTTCCAAGGTTTTCTGACAACTAAAAAAACAAAAAGTTAAGGCTTGTGCTTTGACGTTTTTAACTTAATAGGATAAAGACAGAAATGAATTTTCGCATCTCATTATTATAGGAGATAAAAAATGAGTCACAAAACTCATAAGCCTAAGTCAAAGTCAATGGAAAGAAGAAACATATTATTAAAAACAAAAGTAAAAGAAAGACAATTTAAGTATGAAAAACCATGACCAACTGTCTTTTTGGAACAAGAATGAGATTTTGTTAATGGATTTAATAAAGAGACACAATAACTAATTTTTATGCATAATTTGTATTGATGATAAAATTCCAGTGTTATACAAAACAAGAAACATGGCCTATCATTTTGTGTAATACTCTTTGTTAACAATACATAGCTTCATGAGTATGCAAAAACACAAGGTCAATTAATTACTTTTTTGGTAAAACAAGTCAGTTATTCCCTTTACAACCCAGACCTTGTACCTACTAATTACTTGTTTTGGAAGTTACTTGGTAGTAAATGGTTCAACAAAGAATTGAAAACAGCAATCATGGATTTAGCTCTTTTCACTGGTGGCAGATTTCTTTGATGTCAAAATTCAGAAACATTTCAAGTATGACAAAATTTTTGATCATACAAATTCAAAATTATGCACAAAAATAAATAAAAGTATGTTGATTATGAAAATTTTATTTTCAAATATTTTCAGTATTTTTCTTTTCATAAAAAAAAACATCTTTTTTACAAAATACCTCTTATATAAAATATATTAAGCACAATATGCATATTTTATTCATATTATTTAAAATAATTTAAATTTGTCAAAAAAAGATAAAAATAGAAACATAGTTACTTACCAAACCCGTTGAAGAATTTACGCATGTCATGTTAATCCGGGAGACAAATCTTGCACTGGGTGCATCATCTGGATATTTCTGACCACATTCTATTTTTAGACTATACATTCTGTTTTCATAAGGTGTCTGTAAAAAAAAATGTATGTAAATAAAAAGTGATTATTATAAAAAATGCATATTCCCAAATTGTATAAATACATGCTTACAATTATAGAAATAAAACAAAATTTTGAAAAACAAGTTTCATAAACAAACAAAATTATTTTTGTTACTAAATACCATGTAATTCCTTAGTATTATCAAGCATAAAAACTTGAGTTTTCGATTGTGAAATCACTAGCAATAGCAGAGAAATTTTCATCTTGTCTGGTAGCTTGTCTCAGTATCAGCTAGAGCTATCTACCGATGACAATACCGGGTATTAAAATAAATTGGGAAAACGAATATGGACCAACTCTTCATATTTAACAAACGCAGTAAGTGAAAACCACAAATTATTATTTTTTTTACTCTGTTAAAGTTGCAATTATATTGTTTACTAGGATTACGTTTTACTTGTCATTAGCCACCTTAATTGTGCAAGATCAATGGTTTCAGTCATAAATGTTTTTGTTGTTTGACCAGTTATTTTGACTTTTGTCGGTATCGTGTAATTCCGTTATGTTGCTGTGGAAACTGGGAATGGAACAGAACATGGCGGAATTCTGAAATGAAAGAAAACTGTCTCTGTTCACATATTTACACAATGGAAGTAGTCTGTTGTCTGTTCATAAGTGAAATGACAAAGTTGTATGTATAGCATTACATTTTATTCTAATTTGGCCGTCATTGTATTCTCATGTAATGTTATGAGTTGTTCTGAAACTTAATAAGCTAGGTTAGTGCTTAATTGCAATAGTAACATCGGCACACTATCCGCTTAACATGTTCACTGCGGCCGTCGGGTCGAGCACCAGTTGGATGCGGCCACCGCCGATCGGAGGCAGTTAGCATTTTATTCGGATATGTTGTTATGTACTCCAGCATTGTATAAGAGATAGTTGAATGTTGCAGCGTCAAGGTGACGTATGTCGGATGTTTCTTTAAATTTGATTAAGATTACGTGCCATTTTTGTGTCAGTAGTGTTAGTGAGAGTTTAGTGCATGTCCGTGGTTGTGAGTGACATGGTTCGCGACATGAAAGGTGTGCCTGAGAGACTTCTAAGGATTGTTTATTTAATGCCAATGATGCAGTAGAGTGTACTAGGGACCTTAAAAATTGGGCTTCTGAATATGCTGAGTCTGACGCAAGCAACGTCAACAGCCATGACAGTGACCTAGATCCAGCTGTTTAATCAATCCTCTTCTGGAAGGAAGCATATTCATGTAAAGTTTGAGAAAACAGATTTTAAATAACAGTACAACACCCTCAAACACAATCAACATGAAAATTATCCATTTCATAAGTTTCTTTTTTAAAACAGCTTTACCAGAACAATAATGTTTGTAAATGTTAAAAACACATTGAAAACTGATGACATGGTTATGGATGACAAAAAGGGAAAGTGAGGCTCTCAATGCAGTTCTCTAAACAATATAACATATCAGGGCCATAGCAAAATAACTACTCTGATCCTTATGGAAGGATGCATCTCCAACTGAGTTAACAAAACTTCATTTCCTCAGCAAAAACACTTTTATCATCGGCTTCTAATTATTGGGATAATTAACATATTGACTGCCAACCAATTTTCTGATAACGTTCAAACAATTTTTTTGTGTACATTTTGATCAAATAATGACAAAACATAATAATATTTTGTCTTATAGTGTGTTTATTCATTTAAACTAGTATATTTTATAATGATGTCGGAAACCGGTGACCGACAAATATTTATACTACGAGGCGCTGCGTCAGTCACATTGTGGGCTTACTATGCATTGCCTATTTAAGGCCAACCTTCCAAATGAATTTAAAATGTAAACATTTTTATTATATCTTTTCAATATAAATTCAAGTATAAATATATACTATAACATATTATCACAATATTATAGGTATTTTTAAACAATAAATATAGCTACTAGATTTTGCTCACGTACTTTGTAGATACACCATTTCAATTTTCAGTATAACTGCTTTTTTGTTTGAAAATATTTTCCCCAAATAATTAGAATGTAAATATAATCTGAACATTATTTTCAAATTTTCGTTTGTATTGTTTCAATACAAGTATGTTACAAATTTTATAAGATCTTATAAACTGAAAATTGGACATTTTAAATTAAAGTTTTTAAAGTTGCTTGGTGTAATCATCTTGAATTCAGTGATTAAACTATAATTAAGAATTACTTAACTAAGTGAATACATAGGGGTTTACTTGCTGACACGTTTCGAAACAATTGTTCCTTTACAAAACAAAGCCTCTACTGGCGGAATACACATTAGGTACAAAAATTGTCGGGATGGATTTATGACTGTGGAAGATGTTTTTATTTTGGTTGTGCTCTATGTAATGGAAAAGGGAGCTGGCCTCAAAATGCATGTGATCGTTTAATATATTTTCTTTATCTGTTGCGTAGTGTTTGTATATCTCATATTCGTCTAAAGTTGTTAGTTTTTTATTTTGTTTTAATGTGTGGAGTATGTTTAAATTAGTATGTATGTCTGTGTATGTTGCAAGTTTTTTAGGTGTATTGCGTAGCTGGATTTTGGGTTTGTTTGGGCAATGTGTTATTAGAAGCGTGTATAAAATGACCTACTAGTTTGGCCGATATAATAGCTGGGACAATCATTACAAGTTAATTTGTAAATACAGGATAGTTTGTATTTGTCTGTTTGTTTTTGAAAAGGTTGTATATGCTGTCTTAAAGTGTTTGTTGTTTTGTAAGATATTTGGTAGTGAAAATTTTAAAATGTATAGGCTATTTTGTGTGTTTTTGTTGTGGTAGGTGAAGGGATATGTATTTGTTGTTTTTGTGTCGTTTGTCTGCGTGGGATTTTGTGTTTAGTCTTCATGAGTATGTTGTCTATGATTGAGTTTGTCATAGTCTTTCTGTAGCATGGATATACTGATTAGGCGGTGTAACATGTGATTAATTGCAGTGTGTTTGTGTTGTGTGATTAGATGTATTATCTATGGCAGTATCGGTAGCTGTTGCTTTCCTGTATATTTTGAGATTGTTTGGTGATGGTAAGGTCTAGGAGGTTTAGTTTATTGTTTTCTTCTAATTCGAGGGTAAATGTGAGGTTCTGGTGTATGGTATTAATGTAATTGTGTAGTTGTTTGATTTGCTGTTTGTTGCCGTTGTACAATATTAAAATGTCGTCTACATATCTATTGTAATATTATTTTTTATGTATGATTGTTGTTCTGTAGAATGTAATGTTGTTCAATGTGATGTAGGAATATTTCTGCTAGGATGCCCGAGATGGGAGAGCCCATCAGAAGGCCGTCTTTCTGTGTGTAGAATTTGTGTTGGTATGTAAAGTAGTTTTGTAATATGATTAGTTTTGTGAATATTATGATTTTGTTAGTGAGTTTATGTGGAGTTTCGTTTGCTGTGAGCATGATTTGTAGTATTTGTTCTATGGGCACATTAGTCTATAGGTTTTTTATGTCGAATGTTTTAATGGTGGAGTTGTGTGGTATGTGGATGTCTTTGAATTTGTGAATAAGGCCCAAGTTATTGTGTATGAATGTGTGATTATGAAAGTTTATATAGTCTTTGATAAGTTTATCTATGTATTTGACAAGCTTATGTGATGGTGCCTGTGTGTGATTAAGTAGTGGGTGGATGGGTGTGTTTTTTTTTTGTGGATTTTAGGTTAAGCGTTTAAAGTGGGAGCTTGGGGTTTTATTTGTTTGTAATATTTATTTTATTCTGTCTTCATGATTTCAGTGCTTTTATTTAGAAAGTTTTTAACTTGAGTTTGAAATGCACCAACAGATATTATCAGGAAAGTAAACAGCTTCAAAACAGAAAACAAAAACACATAACAGACCCCAACATTATAACTTCACCTATGAACATAATTTTGAATTATCCTCTTAAACTTAAATGTCACTTATTTCTTCATTCATGCAGTCATCATAATCTTTAAAAATACTTTCAATATCACTAAATTTATTTCTATATACTAACTAAAAAATTGTTTTGTAATTCAAATCTGTGAAAACAGAAAAAACGGACAAAAACAAATTTGAAATTTTAGCTCAAGTTGATTTAATATATTACTTACATTTGAATAGTATATCATGCTTTTAATTTATCAACAGATGTAACAGAGTAAACATAATCCGTAAAATTAACAGCTTCCCATTTTAAGTAGATTTTTTCATTATTTTGTTTATTAAAAGTTTATTAAAATTAAAACAAATACAATATGTGAGAAAATATATTCAGATAATAAATAGGTTAACAATGTAACTGCTGCCGAAATTAGTCACACTCAATCTCAGAAGTTGCACAGCAGTTTTATTTAAGCTGTTTTCATCAAGAAGGAAAGGTTTTTTCCAGGTATTGCCCCAACAGTGTTGTAGCAATTCCCAGTAACACTCATCTTGTTTAGTTTGACCCATTGAAATCATTTAGTTTAAAGTATTTACTAATTTCTCTACATTTTTATAAGAAAATTGGTCAAGTGTTATGGATAATTTTGCTTCTTTAGTAAAGAAAAATGATACAATTTTACAGAAAATTTCTGAAACAGTTAAAAAAACCATAAAATAAAATGAAAAATTGGTAAAACAAGTGTTAAAACAGTCATATATTAATTTAACAACATCATAAAACCAAGAAATTAATTTTTGTCTCAATTTTTTTATCTTTTTAAGTTATACAAATATAAATCTCAGTTTAAATAGAGTAAGACCTAAACTTAGATGATTTCAAGTTACATGATTTTATGTCTTCCAAATAAACTCTTACTTTATTTGTTTAAATCAATTCTGAACAACAGTTTTCACCAATAAGTAAAACACCACCAGAATAGAGTTGTAGAAATTCCCAGTAACACTCCTTAGTGCTAATCTTTAAATGACCCTCATGGAGATCACTGGCAGCAAACACGTTAATTAGATATAAAGTACATTTTTTTAAATGACAAAATTAATTGCAGATATCTAATTTAAATTGATTTTTATTATTATAAAAGAATGGCTTTACCTATGTATAAGTGATTTTGTTCCAATAGTACTTCATATTTTTATTTTATGAAAGAGCAATATAAAACAGTTTAATAATCAACTCATTATTTAAAACTTTAAAAAATAAGCTTACTCTTGGAGGTCCTATTATCATTCCTGTCCAGTGTGTTAGTGTCATGTCATCATCATTTTCCAATCCCCAACTGATTGTCCCATCCCCTACACCACGCTGTCCTTGTTCCAGTTCCTCTAACAAACGAAAGTTGCGAGGTACCACTGAAATGACGTAAATCAAATTAATTATGTTTATCGAAAAACAAATTTTAGCATAAATAGCTGCAAACTTTGTATAACATATTTAAAAAAGTAGAAAAAATGAATTAAAATTCAGTTTGTACTGAAAATAAAAATAAAACACTAATGAATAAAACACAGACACTGATGAAGATCGCCACGAAGTGGTCGAAAACATTCTGTCTGAAAACATTCATGGATAGTGAATAATTACATAGAAAAATTACAATCCATTGAAATATCTCATCAAACCTATTGATAACTCTTTACTCTCTTCTTCTCTACACAATTTTTATATAGAAACCGGTCAAGTATAATTAATACTACATTTTACTTAAAATAAGGAAAGAAAAAGATTACAATTATTTATAGAAAGTGTTTATAATAGAATAAAATTATATATTTGACTACATTTTTCTGCATTTCCTAACATTACAATAGTTTCCACTGTTGACACGTTTCAGAATGACACCATTTTCAAAACTTTAATCATACTTCCTTTACTCTGTTGATGCGTTTTGGAATGGCTCCATTTTCAAAAATCGTATTAAAAAAGAGTAATTTAAATTTTGAGAATGAAGCCATTCCAAAAGCAGTCAACGGAGGAAAATATTGTAATGTTAGGAAAGCCAGTAAAATGTACTGAATCATATAGAAATATTCCTAACAGACATGAAGATGAATATATTAAGAATTTAGATAAAAAATGCTTTACTCTAAAACAAAACAATTGGTAAAAAAGAGTGCAAAATCATTCTTATAATAAATTAACAACATTATAACACCAAGGAATTAACTTTGGGCTCAAATTGCTCTTTTTTATCTGTATGAACACCACATGTAAGTTTTAACATAGAGTAAGACCTCGATTTAGATGAGTTTGAATCAAGTGATTTCCTTTTTCATATAAACCATAAAATTATTTCTTTAAAAAACATTCCATTCTGGATGATAGCTATGACAGTCAAAATGGGCTTTCGCTGCTGACATATGAGGTATATACCATTCAAGCTATGTATACAATAAGATATACATATCTTACATTTAGCTTAAGGTAGAGTAGTTAAGTAGTTTAAAAAAAACTTTTGCTGTATAACCTGTACTCATTATTTAAAAGGTGGGTCAGAGTACAAAGTATTGAAATATCAAAGTTAAAGCATCATTATAACCTGAACTCTAATCCTAGTCATACATAATAAACTATTGGAAAAAAATTCAATTTTTATTTTTAATATTTTTTTTTAACGTATATTACATTTATTATTGAGCAGCAGTTTTTATCATATTTGAATTATCTAATTAAAAATTTCATATTTTGTAAATGTTTTATAATTTCATTAATATCTTAATGTTCTAACAAAACTGAATAGCAGAGTTATAAAATCTAACAAACTGTTGGGAAACATACACAACTCCACTGAGTACAGGCTTAAAAAAGCATTTTAATGTTATTTAAGTATGAAACCTAGTATCCACCTTAATTGTATAGTAGCCTGGACATGAATACTGTAACTACAAAAACTGATCTATCGCTTGTTGGAAAATTTTAAAGAATAACCCAATTTAAGTTATCATGAGTGTCTATTCCAATGGAGATTTTGTATTATATTACTAATTTCTTCATTAGTTATACTATTTCTGAATTAGCTTCCCACATGTACTATGTATAGTTGCATTGCACAGTTTAAGCCACTTCAGTAAAACACAATCAAAAGAACTCATTTTACAAAACCCTTTGCACACGGTACAATTTCTTTGCTATGAAAACCAAAATCCTATTTCCTCCTCTTTTTACTTTGAAGTATTAAGGACTCATTGAAACTTAGAGATCCCTGCAAACGAAAATATGGGTCATGTTAAAAAATAAAAGTTTCTAGTTTCTAGGCACAACTGCATACATTAATGATGATAAATGCATTCGAATTTGAAGTTCCTGTTGCTATATTATTCACCTTCTTAAACTAAATGAAACTTCATTTTATTCACCCTATAAAATAAAAAGTACTTCAAGGCAAGGCTTTATACATATGTTGATTACAGTATGTTTGCAGACCAAATACATGTGAACTTTGGAGTAGGTCACTTGCAACTGAAACTGTTGTTTAGATTTTAACTTTAAAAAAAAAAGAATTAACTATGTAAAATAGATATTTTCTGATATACCCATATAAGAATACATTAAATTGTTAGCCAACTTTTGTAATTTGAATTGGAAAAGTAAGCAAATTTTCTCATTTGACAGTGATAAAAATTAATGAAAATTATAAGAATTAATTTAAAATCAGTAGAAAAATATCTTACAAAATGTAATGATTTTATTTGTCCCTAAAGAACTGTAAAATAGCTGCTGACATGTGCCACTACAATTTTTTTTTTTTTTTTTTTTTTTTTGTTACATACATATTAAAATCCTGCCTGCATTGGGCTTGCATTAACAAAATGGCTTATTTAAAGTTTTTTATATTAAATACAATTTGCAAACTTTTTTTGGAAGTCCCACTGAATCCAATTTTGCTGCTAAAATATACTTGGATTAAAAAAAAAAACTGTAAAAACTGATGGTGTATTGAAAAACATCAATGGTGAAAAAAGGATTTCTGTTTAACATTAAGTTCTAAATTCAAAGTGTATTATCAATCTTGTACATAAAATTTGTAATTTCGTTTAATACTTGAAAGTAAAATGTTTTATATCGAAGGAAAAAATGTTTTCTTAACAATTAATGTTAGGTTTTTTGTGCAAAGAATAACATTTCTGAACAATTTCATGAAAATTGCTAATTTTATATAATATCTAAGTTATTTCAAGTGTTCCAAATCATAATAGTGGTTAATGGTTAAATAAATAGAATATTTATAAAACGTAAATAGTGGTTTAGTATAAAATTGAAAATAAAGGGTCAATCTGAGGAATCACAAGAAAATTGAGTACATCATTGATTTTACATGAATAGCTTATTTATTAACGTAAAAAAATCATTTTATAATTGTATTTTACTATGTACTTTAATTTTACTATGTATGGAAAATAACATCCCTTAAATGACTGCCTCTTTCTCTGCAATGCAAATTTCAAGCCTACATTCAAAGTTGACCATTACATCTTCCAACATTTCCTGATCAATTCTCTGCAATTCATACCAAATGGTATTCTTAAATTTTTCTAAAGTTCAGAGCTTATCTTTATAGCCACGTGAATTTAGGAATTCTCAAAAGAAAAAAATCACATACACTCAGAACTGGCGACCGCGATTCTCAATATTGCCACCCTTTCTCTATCAATGTTGTCTGGTGTCTGTGCAGTACGAACGACACCTGGTAGTTTGGGTTGAGTTACCGTTCTGAAATTTGTGACCAGTCTAAGAATAGTGTTCTAATCTGGTATGTTTCTGAGATGGCCAACATTGAAATCTCTACAAGAGATGTTGTGTTTGGTTAGCTAATTCACCACTTTTAACATAAATACTATTCACGAAATCAGGCTGTTCCACATTCCATTGTAACAAGGCAACTGAAATGACACAGCCAGCTGAGTTGAATAACACCGTGCTGGTTTCCCTCACTCTTCTAGTGGTTTACTGTGCGTTTCAAAAATATGTGATTCCTCTGAATGACCCTGTAATGACTCCCCTATTAAAAAAACAACTTGAACATGTAAACCTACATTAATTATCTCACTGTATTATAATACATTTGTATGTAGTTTTAGTAAAATATTGATTCAAAAAATTCAGTAAAGATATATTTAGTTATAACAAAAAAAGGCCAATATAAAATAAGCAATTGCCGTATTCAACAAATTACCTCGTTCTTATGACAAAAAACATATGCTTATCTTGTGATGTATCTGAATAACTTGGGTGATACATTTAATTACATACTTTTATATAACCAAATCTACCATGAGTAATATACTTATATAGTAATGTAGATTATTATAGGGCAATTTTTTTATTAAAAGCTTCAAGATTATACACTATCGCATGTAGTTACATTGTGTAATGCAAAGTTCGACAATATATATAGCTCAATGTTACTGTAGGTAAACTTGTTCTTTTGAAAAAAAAACATTCTAGATCAAATTCAGCATCATTACAATTTTGTTCAGTTCCACACAGGTTACTGAAAATATGGTTGAAACAAGTGGTTTTAGGCACAAGAATTTATATATTGTGGTTTAAATTTTATAAAATTGGAACATAACCTAAGTGTACCAACACACACAAATTGTAAAATTAAACAAAAGTAAATGTTTTTTTAGAGTTATATTTTACACTGTCATAAAGTACAGATATATAAAAAAAACATTGCTACAATGGTCAAGATAGGTTTGATAAATTAAAAACAAACGTACTAATACAACCGCTCTACTTGCTAACAGGTAAAATTTCCAATGGTAATACTTGACTGAACGTAAATCTACTTATTAGTTGTAGTTTATATAAAAAAACTCAAATGTATAGTTTTGTCACTGCAATCTTTGGTTTATGTCAATTTATAAACTTGATGTTTTATTTGTACACAAAAGACAATGGGAGCTTCATTAAGCACTGGTTTAAATTTACATAGCTAATTTTTCATGTTTAATTTGCAGTTTAATTTTTTTATAACCAAATCTATTTAAAGAGGATACTTGTTATCAATATGTTTGTATAACTACATAGTATTATAATATAATACTGCCTTTTATTATCAAGTTAATTGTGGTAGGGATGAGCTCAATTGGCCCTGAGTGCAGCTGTTTAAATGGTTTTTGTCCAGATACAAAACTTTTTTTGCTAATGGCAATATCGTTCTAGAAATTCTCAGTAGAGCTCATTTTACCTAGTTTGTGAATTCATACAGTAAATTCTGATTCTAGGAACTGTTGCCACAAGCTGACAAACATTGTCTTAAGCAGTAAGTTTAAATGTTTTATCTTTAAAAGTATAATTAGATCCTAAAATTAAAGCTTATATTTACTAGTAACTTTTTTATACAAAATTTGTAAAAAATTAGATTTTTTTTTAATGGGTTGAACATGAATATTTGATGAAACTCTTAGAAAATTGGTTGACGAGTTGAAGGCAAATCCTGCAGAAACGAGCTTCTGGGACAGTTTAACTTTTTAGTTCTGTTAGCTGTCAAGATACTTGTTAGTCATAGAGAATTGTAACTGGTCCATCTGTTGACAAGATATCAGTAATGGTTCTAGGAACACATTCCAATTTATGGACCACACCAATTCTCAGATGTTTCAATTAATTACTAACTACTAACATTCAGTCACATAATAGTAATTATTGGGTCCTAAATAAGAATGATTTTTCTGTTAATTCTAATTAGCTAGCAGAGAAGGAACCAGCTTGTTGTGTTGTATATATACAAATACAATCCCCAATCAGGAAACACAATGCACAAAAGTTGACAGCAAGACTACCTCAGCATGTGGATACCATATACACGTTCTTTTGGCAACTGCTAACCTCATATTAAAGGAATAAAGTTAGAGGGATATGCACTTCCACGTCATAGGTACTAGTCTTGGTACAAGGATCTGCCTCAACCACATAGATTGTATTATTAAGAAACTCTGAGTTTATACAGAATTACACATAACTATATTGTATTTGCCAATTTCATCTGTTAGGGAGTTCAGTGTTTACTTTATTAGGTTATAGTTTATCGTTAGTTCACTGTCTTTCTAATAACAGTACCAAATGATAAATAGTGCTTGATTTTGTTTTTTTTTTAAATTGGGACCAGTACTTTAACGGGCTCCAAAAATGACTACATAAAAAATGTCCTAAGGCCATAGGCACAAAAAAAATTTGTTTACATGTAAGGTTGTTTTTATCAAATTAAAATTGGGTAAAAAAATCAGTCTACAGAGTAATAAGAAGTATTACGTAATAGTAGTATGATGTATCAATGGCAAGCCATAATAAGTATACATATATTTAAATACAGATATAAAGTCTCCAGTTAGAATAGATTTGGTTGTAATTTTATACATTAACTACATTCATACATTAATACCTATAAAGTGTCCAGTCAGGATAGATTTGGTTGTAATTTTATACAACTTACCTAGTTAGATGTCTACTTCTGCGGAGTAATACTTTTTGGCAGGTGACGTCATATGATCTCTATTCTAGACTTACATGTGTACATTTGTTTGGTTAAATGTATAAAATTACAAACAAATCCATTTTGACTGGATACTTCATACATATATTTCAATACAGGTATATAAAATTAACCGTCCGTGGCAATAACCAACATAATAATTACAATATAGCTTCAGGACATGTTTCCAATTAATTTTTTAGGCATTGCATTGGGAGTGGGAAATATCCATTTTTACCACATTTAAATAAGATAATACAGTCAACTCCCGATTATCCGGGATCGCATCAACCGGGTTGCGGATCAACCGGGATCGTCAGCTCCACTTGAAGCAGTGGGGCGCGAGGAGTCAAATGTGAACGCGGCTTACGGGTGCGAGCGCCGGCGGTCGTTGGGGCGTACAGTAACCTTTACGGAATAATTTATAGACTGTCAACTCGCCCGTAGTCGCCACCCTGTGTCCTAAATCCTTCCTACCTGTTTCCGCGCGACGCGGTTTTCATGGTTTCCGCGCTCCCAGAGTTTCGGTCAGCATGTCTGAGTTTACGTTATATTTCTTGTTGTCCTTTACGCGCGAATCCCTAATTACGCGTTATCTCCAACGTCCAATCAGATCAGAGCACATCGAAGCATCGAACGTGATGCATGGAAGTGCGATAACCCCGAGCGCGAGCGGCCGTTTTTCGGTGAATAAATCCGAACGCTGAATTCGCGGAATTACGCGATCGCTCAAGTCGAACGTAAACACTACCCTTCCTCAGTGGTCAGTCTATGTGTTGCTTCTGATCAAAACGAACTGTATAGTAGTGACGATACAACAGGAGGCGGTACTATTTATCAGCTGTTTTTACAGTCATTGGGTAGAAATAGGGCTGTGGATATTATGGTATTCGTTTTAACCGTGATTTCGCATTATCCGTGACGGCCCTGCCGGTAATTATCCCGGATAATCGGGAGTTGACTGTATGTACAATAGTGGCCTCTGTATAATACGCAAGTACCTTGGGACTTAACCGATATACTCTAGGTCACATACAACTGCACAGAAAGAATATTTCTGAACATGTATAGAAAGAATGAAACACATATTTCTTTATAAACTATCCTCACTGCTTAATTTTCAGGTATATGTTACATTCTATTCATGTTAACAAACTTAATTTCGTTTAGTATAAAATGATGGTCTCTATTTCAAAAAAAATATAATTCTTAGAGTTTCATATGTGGTGGTTCAATAAAATAAGGTAATTTCCATGTTTTAAAATTTTAACCACTATATATGACATAAATAGATACATAAATGAGTTGTTTATTGCTTAAAATAAAAATTTTTAAGCAACATGTAGATATAGAAAAACATTCTTGTTTGATAAGACTATTAAATAATACCAAATTTACTAACAATGAAATGAAAGATCCCTCTATCTTGTCTGATACAATACAATAACTCATAATATAACAAAACAATTAGTAGTTACATCAATATAACACTTTTTTTATAAAGAGATCTTGAGTTTTAAAGTTGTGTATGTTTGTTGTAATTTAAGGTTATTTTGCTTTGTTTAAATGTTTAATTTTTAGAACTTCACCCCTATCATGTCTTATTAGTTTTTCTGTGATTGGAGTACTTTCTACATCAATAGGTTTTTTAAAATATCAGTCACACTTGAAATTGAAATAAATACAATCACTTAAATAAACTTCATAATGATTCACAACATTAGCATGTCAACTTCAACATGGTTTAAAATAGATTGTATTAAAGATTTGCTCTTAAAACTATCAATAATTGTATGAACTTTGTCTTTTCGAAGTATTACAAACCCTGGATAAAACTTGTCAAACAACTTTTAACTGTTCAACAACTTAAAACAAATCAACTTTTTTCATTTTTACATGTTACTTAAACATTTTTTGGTAATTATTAAGATCAGCGACAACCGCCCCGATTGGCGATCATTTTTTTTCTGATCAATTTGACCTTGCTGAACACGAATCTTTAGTTTTTTTACTGCAAAGACATATTTATATTTAAAAAAATTACCTGACCTACCTGACTTTGGTGTTTACTGACGCTCCGACCGGCAAAAAAAATTTTCCTGATAGATTTGACATTGCTGAACATGAACCTCAAGTTATTTTTAACGGCAAAGACATATTAACCTAAGAAAACCATGTCAGGTCAGGCTAAGTTAAGGATAAAACTATAGTCTTAATGATGGTTCAAAATTTTTTTATTGTTTTAATGTGTAGAACACGAATATTGACTTTTTTGCAGAAAATACAAAAAGTTAATTGTTTTGTACATTTTTAATGTTAGTCTGTAATAGCATTTATAGCGTGATGCAGCCGTGCAGTAGCTACAGCGCACTGCACTACGTCAAAGTCAGTTTATTTAAATACTAAACTTAAAATCTAAATATTTTACTTTTGGTTATAATTTTATACAACATATACCTAAATTAAAATATACCTATGAAGTATCCAATCAGGATAGATTTGGTTATAATTTTATTCAACTTTACTATATGCCTATATTAAAATATACCTACAAAGTATTTAGTCAGGATAGACTTGGTTATAGTTTTATACGACATTACTAAACACCTACATTAAAATATACCTATAAAGTATCAAGTCAGGATAGATTTGGTTATAATTTTATTCTACATTACTATCTACCTATATTGAAGTATATCTATGAAATATCAAGTCAGGATAGATTTGGTTGTAATTTTCTGCATCTGCAATAAGTCTAAATATTTACCAAAATTACAACCAAACCTATCCTGACTGGATACTTTGTAGGTTTACTTTAATATAGATAGATGGTAATGTTGAATAAAATTATAACCAAATCTATCCTGATTGGATACTTCGTAGGTATATTTTATAGGTAGATAGCAATATTAAATAAAATTATAATCAAATTTATACTGACTGGATACCGTAGGTATAATTTAATATAGATATATAGTAATGTATAAAATTACAACCAAATCTAGACAAAGAGCAGTGCGCTGTAGCTACTGTGTGCCCGGTTCACGCTATAGGCCTACATGCCATTACAGCCTAAGATTTAAAATGTTTAAAAAGTAACTTCCTGTATTTTCCATGAAAAAAGTTGATATTCGTGTTTTACACATTAAAGCGAGTAATTTAAAAACAAAAAAATTTTTTTTAAACCAACACCATTACGACTATATTTTTACCAAGTTAGGTTATATATATTTTTTTAAATATGTTTGCAGTAAACAAAAACTTCAGATTCGTGTTCAGCAAGGTCAAATTGATCAAATTGGAAAAAAAAATTTTGCCAATCGGAACGGTAGTCGCTGATCTTACCAATATTTTTTAAACAGGTAAAAACTTAATTCTAAATGTACCAAAGCATTAAAATAGGTTTAAAACTAACATTAAATGTCGTCATACAAACAAATTATCGCTTTTCAAACCTACTTTTATCAATTCTTCAGGAATTATCAGACTATGGTACACTACCTATATTAAAATATAGTTACAAACTATATAGTTAGGATAGATTTTGAGATATAAAATAAAATTAAGTTTCCTATACACACTGATTGCTAAATTGGACAAGTAAACTCAAATTTCCTTGGTTGTACTACAATATACAACTAATCTAAGAGCTTAAATTTTTTTTATAACTAAACTGGATACTTTGTAGCTATATTGAAAATATAGTTATAACGTAATGTAGAATAATATAATACATTTTAATATAGGAATTACAATGTTTTAAAAGTGGCTTTTTTATTAACAAAGTTTATTCATGGATGTAGCCAAGAGTGTGGTTTGACAGATCAGGACACACATCCCCTGAATGTTTGTCACCAAAATTTTTAAAAAACACAAAAATTTAGTTTGGTCTTAGAACTAACAAACTAAGATCATATACCCTGATTTAATTTATTCATTTTACTCGTAAAATTACTATTGTAAACAATTGTACCATCCTCTACACAACTACATCGGTAGTCACTTATTTGGACTGGACTCTTCTGCCCATAATCTTGGCTAATCCAATTTCGAGTATGTCGATAAAGATTTTGTATTTTTTTCAAATATTGAAGACTGTTTATAACTTGCAACATTTAAAATAACTTTTTGTAGTATAAAATGATTCTACAAGTACATACGCAAAAACGTAAAACGAAGAACGACCATCAATATCTAAACACTGCAAACTAAAGTTATATAGATAAAAGGATTTTTCAAATGTAAATAAAAAATGGATTAGAATTTTACAATTATAAAGTATTTAACTAAAAATGTGTGTAATGTACATAAATCATAAAAAAAATAAATTACATAATAAAATCAAACCAAAAAAATCCTAATTAAAATGTCCCTCAAATTACAAAACGGTTTTTTTTTATTACGGCGGCCCCACTCCATATTTTGGATTATTGTTCAATAGCACGAAAAGGTACGATATCCACAAAAAAAAAATTTTTTTCCTTTTAGGAAAGTTACTTTTTTCGACTTTAAAGTAGGGCAAATTTTTTTTGGCGGAAGCACAAGTTGTGAATAGGCGCGGAGTGATACTTACGTCACAGTGCTGCGCATAAGGTTGTACGCATTGTCCGTACGTCACGCAAACTTACGTGTGTAGATATTTGAGAAACAACTTCTACAGTTAGGATAGATTGGTTTTAAATTTATAAAATACTGTATACCTATATTAAAATATACCGAAAAAGTGTAAAGTCAGGTTAGGTTTGGTTTTAATTTTATACATTGAATTTCATGCTTCATGATTTTACAACTGAATTTCAATGTATAAAATTAAAACCAAACCTAACCTGACTTTACACTTTTTCGGTATATTTTAATATAGGTATACAGTATTTTATAAATTTAAAACCAATCTATCCTAACTGTAGAAGTTGTGACGTACCGCGGACAATGCGTACAACCTTATGCGCAGCACTGTGACGTAAGTATCACTCCGCGCCTATTCACAACTTGTGCTTCCGCCAAAAAAAATTTGCCCTACTTTAAAGTCGAAAAAAGTAACTTTCCTAAAAGGAAAAAAATTTTTTTTTTGTGGATATCGTACCTTTTCGTGCTATTGAACAATAATCCAAAATATGGAGTGGGGCCGGCGTAATAAATTTCAACCTACAAAACAGTTTCTGAGTTCAAACACAGGTATTTTACCAATACTTAGTAGGCCTATGATAATCTTATTAAAACAGTTTAAAGTTTTGACATACTATGCTATGAAGAAATGGGGTAAGAAAATAACTAGTTGTTATCAAAGTAAAAATTCAAATTATTTTTACTTACGTATTTATTATATTGAATTTAAAATTATTAACTTCATAATCCAAATCGGTTTGGTTCGTTTCAATGGTAAAAATCATTGCTTAGGCTTACTGGGTGCAACTTCTGTAATGGCGGGTGCGGTGTAAGGTATACGTACACAGTACTAGGTTTTTAACATTTCAATGTAATTATAAATTGAAAGGTAATAAATTAAAAAACATTACTTTAGACCAATATGTTAATATCATCGTTTTCAAAAATGCCATTAAGTGTAATAACCACGATCTAGAATAGTCACTTACCCACACCTGTGGTACATGCCATGACACAAATCGTTGATGTACCGCAATACTGTGTTTTCAATAGTGCAAAATTATCTGCACAATTAATTAACAAACTAATTACTTATAAAATAAGTACAAAAGAAAACAAGACACCGTCAACCTCTCAACTAGAATTCTAAGTTCACAAATTCAGATAAGAAGGTGGCCGAGTCAAAGCCATATAAATTTAGTGACGAGCACCACTCTCAGTATTCAGATTTCAACATTTAGTCCCTTACTACGACCTGTGCAACATCTGTATAGATGCAATCAATGTTTTTCAAAATACTATATAAAATTATAAACATACAACTTTGTTGATCCAGTAGTTTCAAGAATCGTTAATTTTTTCAATTTCGCTTGTTGTAAAATTCAAATTTTACTATATCATTCAAGTGAAAGACGAATTTAATTTTGGCATAATCCTAAATCAAGATATCCGAAAACAATCAGTTATTTTCCTCTTATTCTTATATTATAACGCTTCACTTTTAGTTTCTACCATTAAATTAATTCGTATTAAAATTAGAATGCTAGAACGATAAAAAGAAATATAGTATACGAGAAACCATATTATTAATTCTTTAAATATGTTTTTCCTTGATGAAAAATCAAATTTTGTTATATTTTATTCAGTGATAATTTTTAAACAAATAGTTATATATAAATTTAATTCATCTTTACCTGAGCTACTAGTTTTTAACTAAAAATCCTTGTAAATTTGGTACACTTGCCTATAATAGCATTTATATGTTTAATTGCTGACAATGGCCGTTTTTTTACATGCCCAGACAGGAAGGGAATTTTAAACACACTACCAAGAACACTTGAAGCACTCACTAACAAAAACACCCGGCAGTGGCTGACTTCCCATTAGGCACACTAGGCACGTGCCTATGGGCGCGACCTCGAGGGGTCGGCAGGCGGCAACCGATTTTTTTTTTGTACCGATGAGTTTTAGTGACAATAGTAATAGTATCTAGTCAAATTTGGTGAATGTCATAATGTGGACCTCAGTTAAATCAGTGGCGGATCCAGCAAGGAGGCGCCCCCCTGAGAATAGAAAACTTCCTTTTATTTTATTGTTTATTTAATTTTATCGATGGAACCAAAATAAATTGTTTAATTTATTTTTATAAAAATAGTCTTTAAATAATATATCTTGGATTTTTTCTAATAAATTGAAAATATCACCAAAAATGTTTAAAAATTTACACTTGTGTAATGTCAGTATGTGTAATGTCTGAGTGTGCATATGTGACGTCACGTGTGTGTATGTATATATGTGTATGTGTATTATATGCGCTTCGAGCAGCGCCCGACGGAAAATTTAAAAATTCCATAGCACATGCCATCGGATAATTTAGGTATCTCCAAATAAGGAGATAACGAAAAACATCCGATGCCATGTATTGTTAAATGCGTATATAGTGCCAAATATATAGTATATTATTATACATTATTATTTAATATGTACTTTACTTTTATTAATATTGCATTAGGACAGTAAGTAAACTATGGTCGGCACGGTAATCGGTAATTAATTTAAACGTAAAATGCATTATTGCATGAATACCAACATATTTTTTAATCTCAAAGCACATCATTATTAAAAGTTAAATATTTTTTTTACTATGCATTTCTTTGAACAGGCATGAAAACGGATTCGTATGGTGAAAAATTAAAGCATTATATTACGTTGGGACGTTTCCAATAAATTCGCGAACGGAGGGCAAAGGGACGGCCGGCCGAATTGTGCCTAGGGGCGGCACCATGGCAAAGTCCGCCACTGACACCCGGTGGAGTTTCGCCGAACATCTTATATCCACAAACCATAACTACACAAACATATGATCTAACCTACAAATTCTTCACAAACAAAACAAAAATTACCAATGTTACACAACCGAACAATATGAGATATACAAACATTTTTAACCACACATATACTCAACACCCAATTACATTATAACTCACATACACTTTTTCATGAGATCATAACCCCCAATACTCACCAAAATACACCTACATCCCCAACCTAATATTCATACCCTACCCCAACCTACAACAACTATGAGGTCAGTTATGGCCTGAGTTGACAATGGGACACATCTCCCGAAATAGCCGACATCAACAATTATAAAAGTAAGCACTACTATAGGAAAATGTAACATATTTACAAGTGTTTTTAGTTGCAAAATTTATTGACAAAATCACTAAAATATATAAATAATCTAGTTATATAAATATTGTGCTATTTAATTACTATATTATATTTATATAGTTATAGTAAATATATAATATAAACAACAAGCATTAAATTTGGAGGTGAGCTGGTTGGCCCTCGTCCTGCCCCTGGATGGATGTTTACAGTGAAAAAAACGCCAGCAGTAGCATTCCTTGAGAAAGTCCCTTGTGGACTCCAAAAGTGCAACAATCCTTCAGTATTACTGGTACAGCAGGACTATCAATGTGACAGGTACTTTCAGGACTATCAATGTGTTGTACCCATGGCGAGACTAGAGTGTCTTGATAGATTGAAAATCAATTTATGGAATACCGAAAATCAAAGCACAAAGCTTTTGTGGAAAACTTTAAACCTTGACAAATACCTCATTGTTGGTTTTGTAACCTAATGATTTTAGTGAAAAGAAACTGAGATAATAGCTTATAATCCAGCCGGAGGACCACCGCTAAATAACTAGCGGACAAGAGTTGAAATGAATTAAAGTGCCTTAACTAACAAGGGTAGTAAATAAGCACTAGTTAGACCCAAAGTCTTTATTATCTAATTCTTACCTAAATGTATCAGTGGTAAATGAAATCACTTCTAGAAGGCGTAGAAATTTATCTGAAACACTTAACGAAATTTCAATATAGTAAAATAATATAAATCCATTAAATGAGTGCACTCACTATTCCTAATTAAAGTTCACTAATTAACAATGTCATACAATATCACACGTGGTGAAACACTAAAGTCAAGTTATAAAGTCCAGCTTCAAACGGTATACAATAATTACACAATAGCTCAGTCTTTGTGCATTTGCTCCTAATGGCGTTAGATGATGCAATCATTTAAGGTGCAGCGTACATAGGTTAAACTATTCACTCCTGCACTTGTTACAATCCTAAATCACGGGTAAACACTGTTAAAAGACACTTGAAACTTGGGGAAATACTAACGAGGTTAATGTTCAGGTAAAATGCGGTTATTGGAAATTTACAGCAGTAAACCCCTCGCGGTTGAAACAAAGAGCTAATCGGGTACGTTATAGTAGGCAAAATGGACAGAAACCTAGCGTTACACAACAAGGAAATTGCATCAGAAAATAAGGTCAGTGAAGACCCTAACGGGCAGCGACGTAAACTTCAATGCCAGCTGTTACTTGATCTAGGCACCGTTCTCAACACTCATAATAAGGAAGAGAGGTGTTGGCTTTTACAAATGCATGTAGATCTAGTGTCCGACTCATATTTTTGCTGTATAACTTTGGGAACAATTGAAAACTGAACGTCATGTGAAAAGATGCATTTGAATTGGCCGCATTTACAGAGAAAGAATATAACAAACCGAGGAAAGTCTACAAAATTGCAGGTGGGAAAATTCAGTCAATGAGAAAAACTGCATTAAAATAATGCCTTAGGATACAAGATCTATCCACAAGAAAACGGATGAGTTGGAACGGTTACTATCTGAAATATGAAATAAAATTGCTTGCATTCAAGAGTTGTCGCTACCGTCAAATAGTGAGTGTCATCCCAAATATAAAGGCTTTAAAACGATAAACCTTTCGAGAGAGCACTCTTCACACTCATCCATAAAACATTGTTAGTGGAGGAATCAGTAAGTATACAAACCTAAAATATATAGCATCATGTGGATGCCTTATACAGTGTGGACAATAAGGACTCACCATGTATGAACTGAAAAAGGCAATAAATCAATTGAAGAGTGCAGCCTCAGGAAACGATGATACTCATAAGAAAATGCTACAACATTGCTCCACTCCCTGTCTAATCAACATCTTAAAGCTGTTCAATGATACTTGGCATTATGAAAATATCACTCCGACATGGAAATAGCTGAATAATTCCTTTGTTGAAAGGAGGGAAAGACAGCAGAGGTGAGCTCGTATCGCCCTGTGGTCTTGACGTCCTGCTTGGGCAAACTGATGAAGAGGGTTATGACAGACTTTCCTGGTTACTGGAAAGAAACTCTCTCCTGGAACTCCTACCAATTTCACTTAGAAGAAACAGGAGCACAATAGATGTGTTGTTGTATTTTACAAGCCAAATATACAAAAGATTTGAGGGAAAAAAGTCTAGAGTAGCGGCTTTGATTGATTTTGAATCAGCTTTTGATAAAGTTCCACATACCACCATAATGTTTCAGTGTATGAAGCTGAGTATAAAAGGAAAAATGCTCCAGTATATAATTAACTTCATGGAAGATCGTCACATAAGAGTTTCTATAAATGGACAGTTGTCTGACCATGGTATTGATGGAAAAGGAATCCCTAAAGGGTCAGCGATTAGCCCAACCCTCTCCAACATAGCGCTGCATGATATGTGTGCCAATCTACTATCGAAGGTGCAGCATGCAACATTTGCTGGTGACGATTTGGGCCCCTGACTGTGATTTTCTAAGGCTACATTGGAAAAAGTTGACATGGTTCAGTAAGTGGTCCCTTGTGATATTGGCATTAAAGTCAGAGTGTGTGATTTTTACTTAAAGGAACATGTATGTGGATTATGCTCCTTCCCTGAGCATTTGAAAAGGTGAACTGAGAGTAAACATCACTCCATTACTTATTGGGTATAAAACTCAACGGAAATTTGAGATTGATGGATCATATTGAGTATGCCTTGAACCAGAGTGCAAAAAGATTCAATGTACCGAGGGCAGTGGCAAGCTGTACCTGGGGAGCTGACCCTCATGATGAAACTTTTCTATAACTCCTTCATCGAATCGAGGAACACATATGGCTTTTAGGTCTAGGGATTTGCAGCCATATACAGAAGCTGCAGCTGATTCAATACGCTGCCCTCCGTATTTGCTTAGGATGCCCAAAAACGTCACCAGTATCACCAATGGAAGTAGAACTAACCATTGAACCCATTGACATACGTAAAGAAGAAAATATGGCACAGGTATATAGAGATAAAAGTGCTGCCCTTACATCACCCACTGAATGTTTAGCACAGGGAGACAACCATCAAGCAGTCCTTTGGTTTTATAATTAAAGACCTACCTAAGTACTCAAAGGCGTGATTTCACCAGTGCCCATCCCGGCTTGTTCCGATTGTCATCCAGTTATAGAAATGGATGTAGCCGCAGTCTACCGGATGAAGCCTCTAAAGAGAAACACCCCGAGGAGCTGAGAAGGAAAACCACGGAAAAGTTCCATTCACACTGCCAACATCATGTCAGACTATATATAGATATATAGGCTTGAGAACTCATTATTCGTGGATGAGATACAGCACATACTTCGATCCTTGGTAATGCTGGGAACTGGTTGCTGGTCGGAGGAGTGGGAGTAGTCCATCGCGATTTTAGGTGTACTGTTTCTTTTTAGTTTTAGTATGTTTGTAACCTTCTGATGATGCTAACTGTGTTGGCGAAAGGTACATCAAGGGTGGTTAAATATTTGTAGCAAGGGTTATTGTTATTTATTTATCATAATTACGCTACTGTGCTCTGTATAAAATTTCATATAATGCTGGGAAGGAAAGTTGTGCTCTAGTGGATTCATGCCCACTAAAGAGTGATTGAAAATGAGATTGTGGACTGCATAGCGAAGGACGCCAGTCTTGACTCAGGGTTACCTTGACCATTATAAATTGGCAGATACTCCCATCTATCTCGCATGGGGAGAGGAGGAGGAAACTGTGGAGCATGTATTCCTTTTATGCCGCAGCCCTTTACTGTTCAGAGATATACTTGGAGAGAAGACTATATTTGAACTAGACACCACCCTGAACAGACCCTCAAACTGGGTACTGGCAGAGGCAGTATACACAGGACATTGAACCATTGGCTGTATAAAGCAGTTGAATGCCTGTTAGAAGAAGCATTAAGTTTAAAGCTTTGGTATTTATGGTATTTCCTTTTTCTAAAACTATTACATTCTACGCCATTCCATTAAAATAGTCTTACTGAAGAAAATAAATATTCTTGTTTCTAAAGTTTTTATTTACTATATACGAGAGCTGTTTTTTTTTCAACTTCCGACTGTACCGCTAGATGGCAGGGCGAGCGGCATCGGCCAGTAATTCGCGGCAATCGACTGCGCACCTCTCCCACTACAATCTCACTCGTTTTCAGACGTCTGATGCCATTACCAGTTTATCCAGTGACACATAAACATGGCTACCTTGATAGAATCTCCCGCCAAGTGTGAGTTGCGAAGTGTCATTCGTTTCTTGCAAGCTGAAGGGTTATCCGCAGCAGAAATTCACCGTAGAATGAAACTAGTATACGGTGAAAGCTTTACGAGTGACAGTGCAGTGCGTGATTAGTGTAGGAAATTTAAAGATGGACGAGTTGACATTCATGATGAAGGGGGCCAAGGACGAAAGTCGATCGCAAACGAAGACCTCGTTGAACGAGTTGACCAAAGTGTAAGAAGCAAACGGAGGTTTACGATTATGGAACTATCCAATCAGTTTCCTGATATTTCAAGGTCAGCCCTATACACTATCGTAACTGATAAGTTAAGCTACAAAAAACTTTGTGCTCGATGGTTGCCGAAGATGTTGACTGATGACCACAAAGCTCGGCGAATAACGTCAGCAAAATCTTTTCTGAATCGTTACGAAGCTGATGGCGTTGATTTTTTGAACAAAATCGTGACAAGAGATGAGACATGGGTTCTGTATGACACCCCAGAAATGAAACAGAAGTCCCAACAATGGATGCATTCAAACTCTCCAAACAAACCCAAAAAATTCAAAAAAACGTTCAACAACACAAAGATTATGGCCACCATGTTTTGGGATCAAAAACGTGTTTTGCTTGTGGAGTTTTTAGAGCCAGGGACCACAATCAATTCGGAAGGATACTGTGGTACGTCACAACGTTTGCGGAGAGCTATCCAGAACAAAAGAAGAGGAATGCTCACATCAGGAGTTGTGCTCATTTATGACAACGCCCGTCCTCACAGTGCTGCTTTGACGAAACGTCTTCTTGACGGGTTTAAATGGGACATTTTTGACCATCCGGCGTATAGCCCTGATTTAGCGCTGAGCGACTATCACCTTTTCCCGGAACTGATGCTAGGAGAGCAGAGCTTCCGAACTGACGACGCGCTGCAAGTCGCTGTGAAAACCCATCTCAAATCACTGGCGGCAAACTTCTATGAAAGAGGTATTAAGAAGCTTGTACACAGGTATGAAAAATGCCTCAATTTAAATGGAGATTATGTTGAAAAGTAACTAATAACGTACCTAACTCTTGATAATAAATTTATTTAATTACTCTCACTAGTTTTATTTTTATACCACATCGGAAGTTGATAAAAAAACAGCCCTCATATAAATGAAGAAAGATCATTTCATAGGCTAATATAAGTGTAATCTGGCGCTAAGGCAAGTAAGTTTCATTACATCTTCACTCCATTAGTGCTTACTTTTACAGGGATTCTGCAGTGTCCTGGAATCACTCATAACTTACAGCAATGAGTTTTGCTGTAAAACACTACGAGCTAAAGGTAATGTATAGGGCTAAGCGCATACTGAGGCATGAAATGCTCATAACATTTTTTACAGTTTTTAACCATCTATGAAAATAATATCACTATGTTTTTGTGTTTTGTAAATTACCAAACTCCTGTGGTAAATGTATCATATAACTGAATGGAGAGAAATAGAAATGGAGCATTTTTTTATTATCTAGGACCAAAAATAGCATATTGATATTTTGAACATAGGCAGTTGAAAAATTAAGTTTTTAAAAATGCATATGCCAAATAGAGCAGTTGAAATTTGAGATAGTTATAATGGTCCTTAAAGGTGATTGGACATTATTTTGAAGGTCAGTATTTTGTTTAGTTTAAAGACCAGAGATGTCAATTATTCGATGACTTTCTGAAAAGGTAGATTCCCCAGCACTACCAAGAAGACTTAAGATTGCATTTCGTCTAAAAGCGCTAGTAGCAACCCTAAAGGCAGAGTAATACTAAGGATGGAGAGTTTTCAGAGCTGTAGAGCTTATAGATGAATAAAGTAATCAAACATAATGGGTAATCTGAGGACAGCGTGATAGAAATGAAGAATACAAGTTCTGTCTGGTCCCCAATTAATACAACAGAAAACTCTCAAGATATTCACTATCTTACTGAATCTAATTTTTAAATAATGTACAAGAGGGATCCATGAAAGTCTTTTGTCAAATGAAAAACCCCAAAATCAAACATTACCTGTGGGTTGAAGCTCTGCCAAGATTAAGCCTATCGGCTTCTGGTGTTACCTATGACTAGTAAATGCTACATACTAGGTATAAAACTTCAAGTTTGAAAACTTAAACACTGTAGTTTACAATATGTTCATATTTTTAGCAGACATATATAAACAAACATTGCCTAAAAGAGTTTCTAAGTACCAGACAATATCATATTATCTAGGACCTCTGTATAAGAAGTATTTCAAATTACCTAGAACTGTAACAGGTAACTCATTTCATTAATTATCACAAATAGTCTCTCAAAAGTGGAATAATTTGTGGGTCTCACAAAGTGCTACTTTGTGGGTCTAAATTTGGGCTTGTGTAGACATGCACACAACCAGTTCAGTTATATCTTGAGAATAACTATAGAAGTTGCTTGTGATCATCTTTAATTTACTGAACTAATCACATATAATTGCTTGAGTAACTGATTTATTAGTTTTCTCTTAGTTACTCAAATAAATATTTATGATTACACTAAAACACTTGTAAATATTTTACAAACTTGCCTATAGTAGCACTTACTTATATTTACTAAAATGCTTCTAAATATTTTACAAACTTGCCTATAGTAGCACTTACTTATATTTGTTGAGGACGGCTGTTTCGAGAGATGTGTTCCATTGTCAACTCAGACCGTAACTCGAATTTATGAATAATTATATAGTATATACAGTATATATGCTAAGGTTACACCTCGATTCTCTGGAAAAAAATCTTATTTGGTTATCCAGATAGATATAAGAAATAGGGAGAAATATAAATTAATTCACAAGAATACTCCAAGAATTTACAATTTAAAAAAAACATAAGCTATTATTACAACACTCAGCACCTTAAAGGTAGTATTTATTAGTTAGTTCCATGTTGAAAATTCTTAACACTAGGGTTTTATAATTATTTGATTCAACGAGAAAACTGTTACCTTTTTAGCTATGGAGGGGTTGACGAATAAAAAAGTATGTAGAGACAAACTTAAAAATGTGTTGGGTGAGTTTTATTTTTTGCTCTGTATATGTTCTGGGGTCCAACTTTTGTCACATTATCAATATATGTTCCAGGAAACAAAGAATTTTTACTATATTAATAATATAAGTCCTGTAATGGTAAATGACATCTCCTAATTATATTTTGTTGTTTTTATCCTGCTTAACAAGTTTTGCTAATCAAAATAAACATAGACGATATCTATAAGACTCAGTCATACCTTTGATGACCAAATTCTTAGTTATTTTCATTGCTCTGTCATTATATTGTCGTAGTTATAGCTTAATGTATTTGTCTTGTAACATAATCATGAAGAATTGGAAATAATTATTGTTGTGTTTTAATTGAAATAAAAATGTTTTCTGATAACTACTGTTAGTCACCTCTCCTCATAAAATCAACTCACCATGATAAGCCCTAATTATCATAAGCAGTGAATGTTTTAAGGATTTTGGATTGTAATATATCCACTATGGGCATATGTAATTGAAAATACAATTTGTGAAGTATTAACAATATTATTTTTTTTTACAATACACCTCAATCCATTCAATAACTTTGATACTGCGTCAAGATTGATATAAAGAGCTGGATTTTTTTATAATTTAGTGATTTCAGTCTATTATCAAAGATAAACCATAATATTTCTAAAACTTTGTTTTCTAGGAGTTGAATTGATTACTATATTCTTAATTATGAAACATAGTACAATTGAATTTTAATGGTTTAAATAACTATAATAATGTTTCACAATTTAAGAGTCAATCTCTTTGCTGACTAATGACAAATAATAGATATGACAATATGTTATAATACAAATGTTAATACTACAGATGTCTAGTATGTTAATGCAGATGACAATTGTTTCAAAAATTATTCTATTCTCTATTCTTAGCAAATCTTAAAAATTATATCTTTTATCGCAAAACCATTTCTATTTAAGCAATTTATTCATTAGTATTAAAAATTAATAATAATTCAATATTAATTAGTAAATATGTCTCAAAATTAGTTATATACTGTCACCGGTACATAAGAGAACCCAGGTCTCAAAATGAGTTACATTCAGTTTTCAGTTCTGCACATGCGCTGTCGATGTATTCCTGATCTACAAACATCACATAGCGGTACGGTAGTTTCTTATTAGTTATATTTTAGTAAGCATTATAAATATTTACAGATATTTAAAAGTACTAATTTTAATAAGAAAGGGTGCACAAAATAAATTATATATGGTCCCGTTTCTGCATTGTAATTTTCTGTAAATCTGACGTTTTTTGTTAGACATTTTTTTGGGAATGACCAAATTGTATTGACCTGCCTTGGGCCAGGGCTCTTCTCATGTGCCAGTGACAATGTTTGGTATTGAACTAGTGTGTTTTTCTTCACAATACAAATAACTATCCATAATGAAAATATACATATGTTATTATGCATAATAAACTATCAATATAATAAAAAACCATAATTTTTGTCTTACACTTTTATGAAACATATTTATAAAATTAAATCCTTCAAAAACTGTACAACTGTAAAAGGAGTTAGTACAACATTAATAAATTTAACCAAATATAAATTAAATATTGTTAAACAGCTGGTTAAACATTTGTTATAATAATAAACAGGCATAGTAGTTTGAAAATTTTTAAAAATTTCAAGTTTTACAGTTTGTTCCAATAAAAACTATTGCTGTTAATTCCATTCATAGCATTTTTAAAAGTCATAAAATTCAGAAAATGAAACAAATATATATAGATGGAAAATTATGCAGTAAACCAACATCTCCTAATAAAAAAGGCGAGACTATAATCTATGGTCAATCTCAAGCTGCTGTCCTAACTCCATTTGTATCTTTGATTGTAAAAGAGATAATAAAAGAAAATGTAAGTAATGAACAACTTAGTAGTTAGAAATTGCAGGTGCACAGTTGAATAAATAAAACTAAATCCATATAGAGTACAAACAGTGTGTAACTGTGAACAACTTTAGCTTGAGTATTTAGGGTTAACCCAGTCACCAGGAGGTTAATGAGAATTTTCCTCCAGTTACAGAAATAAAGGCATAACCCAGCTTAACTTAAGTGGATAACTATTTTTTTATTATAATTTATTTCAATAATATTTAAATAAATTCCATTTCAAAATTAATTCATGAATGTATAAATTATGCAACAGGGTAAACTATACCTATAAGATATTAAAAGTTCAGGTGTGGATTAACTTTATTTATCAAATAATACAAACATCAAGCCATGTGATTTTTCTTAACACAGATTTTAAAAGTTTGGATTTATCAGTTAATTCATCTATATATATATATATAATTTATTTTTCAACTTAACAAATTAAAACTTATAGTTAAAGCAAATTTAGGAAAAACTTACATAATCACTTTTACATTAGTTTATGATCCAAACTAACTATTAACTATGACCCGAACTTTAATTTTGTAAACACTTTCTGAGACAGAATCTTTTCGATCGCTCCGTGGTGATCTTCATCAGTGTCTAAATTTTTTGCTTAAAGATCACCATCGAGCGATCAAAAACGTTCTGTCTCAGTAAGTTTTTACAAAATTAAAGCCTAGATAGTCATAAACTAATGTAAAAGTATAATTAAACTATATTAAAAAATGATAATATAAAAGTGATTAAATAAGTTTCACTGAGCGTAATGGACTACAAAATTCAAGAGATAAACTTACTGTTAAACGTATTCAATCACTTTAAGTAATCTTTATCATTATCAAGATATTATAACTTTGGTGAGTCATTAATTTACTAAGCTCAAACTTACAAATTTTGCTGATTGTTATGGAATATAAAATTGTTTCCTTCAACAACTGTGCTGACACAAAAAAAAACTACAGTAATATTTGAAACATATTCAAAAGCTAAGACATTCACATTAGCATTATATCTTTTGGGATGTAAACAGGTAATATGTATACTTAGTTTTTGTTTAGGTACAACAAATAAAAATTCACTCGTTGATCATTAATTTCTTTTTTATTATAGGAAAAAACAAATGACTATTGGTTTTATGGCCAGTATTAAGCAAAATGAAAGTTTTTTTTTTTATATGTATGCACAGATTCAGTTTGCCTTTTAAACTATTTAGATATAATTATCTTGGTCTAAGATAAATACAGAGATGTGAAATACAAATATTTCAACATAATAATAACTTCTAAAACCTTGAAATTAGTCATGGAAAATGGAAAAGCAAATTTCTATGCAAAGGTAATATGAATCTAACTAAACAATGAAAAACCCACATAAACATAAACCTAATAGAGGTGTTAGAAGTCAATTGTAAAAATTAATTGTAGGCCTACTTATTCAATACCATAAAATATTTTATTGTATTTATTTTTTCAGTTTGAAAAAATTGGGAGGAAACACAAAAATATACATACTGGTCTCTAAGACTGGTATTTGTGTTATATATAAATTAAATTTGGTTAGGTGAGATAATTTGGTTATGTCTTACATGAAATAATTTTGGTTAAATCATTTTTAAAACGGTTAAAAACACTAAGTTAACTATTCTTCTTTTCCTTATTCCTGCTGTGATATTTATGTTAGAATATACATATACAGCAATTCCCTCCCTTCCCAGGTCCCATTGATTTTATTATTTTCAGTTGAAATGTATTAGAAGGGCCTACTTCTAGCGATAAGGATACTTATTACCAATTTAGGCACATTTTTAAGAATGTATGTTTTATTAAGGTGGACCTACACTTTTGTTATAAAAAAAAACAATTTGGGAAATGCATCTCATTTTGAACTCAGACCTCAACTAACATAGGTTTAACTTATGTAAAGTATGTCTTCCAAAAACTGTTTACCCACAACAAAAGATTAACTTACTTTTAGGAAAGTTTGTATATGTAGAAGTGGAATAATTTGTACTAAAACACTTGTAAATATTTTACAAACCTGCCCTTAGTAGCACTTGGCAACTCAGATCGTAACAAACTTAGTTATGGTCTGAGTTGAAAATGGGACACATCTCTTGAAACAGCCGTCCTCAACAAAATAAGTAAGTGCTACTATAGGCAAGTTTGTAAAATAGTTACAAGTGATTTAGTGAAAACTAGTAGCTGACGTGAAGATGGAATAATCTGTAGTTAAAGTTGAAAAGAAAAATGGTAACTATCTAAACAATAAAATTAATTTTAAAAAATTAACTATTACTAACAGAAATCGAAAATTTTATACTAAAACTAATATATAGGAGTTGGAAATTAGAAGATAAATTCATTGATAAAGACATTTTCAATGACTTTACAGTACCAGTTATTACCTGTAAGAATTTGGTGTCAGTTTCCTTTTTTATTGACTTCATATACTTTAGAACTAACGGCTAAAAAATCTTGATAAATTTTGTTTCAAGTTCAATGACCTTATCGAATTTGCCTTCTGCCAAACCAGCTCTTTCCATCTGTTCTTGGATGCTGTCGAAGGTTTCTAGAATGCTGTGCACCTTTTGGGCTAGCCTCAGAGACAGAGTCATCGCCTATGAAACCAAAATTTGCTCAAGATCAAGAATTAATAAGCTAACTCTTACCTCACATTACTTGAAGATGGTTGCCATAGTTTAATAAAAAATAGAATACAGACAAAAACAAAAATTGAGTGAAATAGATAACAAAACCGTAAAATGGGTGGTTCAATTTTTATGTTCTAAAGCATTCAATCCGGAGGACTAATGTAACATTCAGCCCTTAAATTTGAAACCAATACAGAAGTAATAAATAACAATAATAAATCACATGAGGACCACACACATAAATTTAAAAAAAAACAAATCACCACAGATTCACAATAGTGATATACAACTGACCAAAAGTCTTGGCTGTAACTCACAGCATTGAACAATACACTGACCACGTGCCAAACACTTCTACTGAAAAAAAACATCTGTAAGTATTGTTTTTTTTTGCCAAAAGTAATCAGTAAACAAATACAGATATACTCGTATTGTTCACAGACATTCTAATGTTACAAAATGTTCAGATGAAGATGTAGCAAAGGTTCTAACAGACAGAAAATATCTAACTTTTATGATTGTTGTGTAAATACAGTACTGTGTTTCCTTTATATAACATTGGGCTCATTTCATATTCATGTTTGGTTTAACTCTATTTCGTTATTTGCACATTTCTTCTGCACTTGTAAAAAGCTACCTGCTTTTTAAAATCTTTTTTCCATTCTTTTAGATTTATAAACTGATAATTTATTAGTTACAGCCAGAAGTCTTAAAGATTAGTCACAAAGAACCTTCAACAAGAGTTACAATTACAGGATCTCAACTGGAGGTTCAACCGTCAATAATAGAAGATAAGTTTGATAAAATACCACTGCAAAATAGAAAATGGTCTGGTTTTACATTTATTAATGAAGGCCTGAGACGTTACAACCAAACAATATATGAACGAAACCTTAAAAAAATAAGTGAAGCTAGAAGAAAATGGAAATTAGTTCAAAATAAATTAGGTAAAAAAATAATTGTAACAAATTTAGTGTAACAATTATTGATTATCATAAAAATGAAAAATATGAGTTAAAATAAAGTTACACTATTTTGTATTTACGTGGCAAAAAAACCACTACTTACTGATTTAATCAGCAGACACGTTTCACGCTAGGTCAGCACATTAATCAATGCTGTGAATTACTAATTGTTGAATAAATCAGGAAGTAGTAGTTTTTTTGCCAAGTAAATACAAAAAAGTGTAATTTCTACAAAAAACCTCAAAATGTACAACATAAAAACTGCAGGTTTTAAAATAAAGTATTTTTTATAGGTATATTGGTTTTAATTATAGTTTTTTTTATTGGAACAAAATTAGTAGTTAATAAGTGTTAATTATTTTATTTACATTTATACTTACTATGTTTTAGAGAAAACAAAGGCTAAAGAACTTCTTATTGGGGCTGGCCCTTCCTGGTTTCAAGAACCTTCTCTTAAACAGGTAATTTTTTTAAGTGTTTGAGATTTATTGTCAAGAGTTATAAAAAGATCCTATAATGTTCAAATGCTTTGTTTAAATAAACAACTCTGACTATAAAAAAATTCAGTTAATTATATAGTTTATCTATTTTGTAAATTAATCAATTAGAAAAACTATATATTTTTAAGGTAAATTTTTGAGTTTATGCTTATTTGTGTGTACTTTAAAATAGTTTATTATATTATTTACGTATTGAGACATATTACTTAACATTTGAGTAAAGAAAGTATTATACTAAACAGATCAAAGTTTAAAGTTAATTACAAATGTGTGGAACAGTTGTAGATTTTAAACTAATTACAGAGCTATTGTAAGTACTGCAATATCTACTGTAACACTTTGGATGCAGCCTTGAAAAACTTGAAGTGGCTGTAAAAGCTTAAATGTATAATTGCATAAAAATCTTAAAAATTTGTTATGCTGGTATAAAAGACTTAGTATGGGGTTATTTAGAAATTTAAATATACACATTTGGTGATGGAAATAGACTCCATTTAGTAGTGATAGAGTAGCAGTTTAATTCAATTAGTCAGGATACCAAATAAATGATTTTAAATAATAAATTTATAAAAACATAAAATATTTACATATGTATGACCCTTTTTTATTTATATTTTCTGAGCTGTGGGATTTGTCAGTTTACAAAGACCTGTTCCCCTAAAACAATTGGAGCACAAAAAAATGCTTTATTTTGATTTACATTTTACAATTTTTTTATCACATTTTACTTTTTTCCTCGTTTTTTACAAGTTTGTATTTAACAGAACCAATTTTTGGCAGAGTTATTATTTGAGTGTTCTTATTGATACCACTTAGCAAAAAACCACTACCTACTGTTATTTTTCAGCTGACGCATTTTGAAGTAGATCAGTGCATTGCAGTATTACATTTTACTTATATGACAATGATGCTTACTAGATACAGTTAAGATCATAACTTACTAACTAGTCAATGCTCACCCTTGGCAGTTGAGCCATTTCGCAACACACTGACAAGTAGAGATGGGCTTCCTTGAAGATATGACTGTCGTAATCCTGGGCCTGCTCCAATTCCAGGACTGCTGTGCAATCTTGAAGGTTTTTGGCATTCATTCATGACTTCACTACCACTCAACAGACACACTGGGGAAGTAGCAGATGAGTGCAGTAGAGGTGCGTAGAAAGGTAGTCATGACCAGTCTTCCATCTGAATTTTGCAATGCTAACAGGTAGGGTCAAGTTATGGTCAATAGGTCCCCCCGAGACAAGATTTTCCCACCGTTTTCATGCTGGGAGTTATCTCAATCGAACTTGATATTATTTTTTGGTGGTCATCTTTATTTGAGACTTGAAGGAGTGTAGTAAACTCAGAGGCTCAGGTTGGGGGAGGTTGTTCCATGCTTGGCTAGTTGGCCAGCTGTTTCATTGTCAGTGATGTTTAAGAGGCTCGAAATCCACTGGAAATTAAGTACCCATCTGGCATTTATGAGAGCATTTACTCTTCTACATTCAGTCTGTGAGTTCCCAGAGAAATTCAGGGTGGTGGTCTTAGAGTCAACAAGGAAAACTGGAGCAGACAGGTTCTAAAGGTCAAATGCTGCAGCATGCATAGAAGCTACATGACTGCCATAATTGCTAGGGGGAGGGGGCCCATCAGCAGAAAATCTGCCTATATATGACTTACAGGCAGTTTGTAGAACATTTTGGTTAGCTCCCCAAGTATTACCCGTTAGTCTCTTGTTCTCAAGTGAGTAATCTTGTTCTTTTTATAGCTTTTTCATCACACTGCGCTATGTGTGGTTTCCATGACACATATCAATCCAATGCAACTTCTAAGAATCTAAAAATATCGCTGCTAGCCAAGATTGAGTTCTTGTAAGTTAACCTCACCTTTGGGATTCTATTGGAGAGTGAGGAAAGTTAGAAGGTCATTTTCAAAGCATTTATGGTCATGGCATTAAGCTTTGCCTATTTTTCTAGTTTCAGCATACACTTTTGTAGAGCAAAGATTCCACCACTGCTGGCCTATAGGGGAAGATCATTGGCATACAATAGGAGCTGGATACCAGGTATGGAATGCATAGCGTCTATGACATCATTTGTCGTACAGTTGAACAGTGTACATGTAATTACTGTCCTTCAGGCTAGGCATCACCTCTAGATACAAAACTTTAATGGATCGTTAGAAAACTTTCAGATTTCTTTGTGTGTCAAAGAAGAGTCAATCAAAACTTCTATAACATTGATTTACATTTATAGTAACTGTCTAGTTTGTAAAAAGTAGAAAATGAAGAAAAGTAAGAAATACAATTTTAGTTTAAAAAAAACATTCCATATGTAATTTATTTTATTTTATTTTTTTCAAAATAAAATATACCCGAATTTACAAAAAATGTATCAAACGGAGTAATATTTATAAATTAGACAATAAAATCAGGACTTGTACAAATGTGAATTTTTATAAAGTCAAATTATTAATACAATTTTTTTTAATACTTGTTATCAGATTGAGTTGGTAACTCAGTTAGGGGACATGCTCAAGGCTGATAATGAAGAAGGAATAATGTCAAGAACAAGACATTTTCTATCAGACCTTGGAGTGGTGCCAAATATTAGTGCAAAAGATATTTTGAAAGGGATGAAAGAATCTTATCTAGATCCAATTAATTTTTTACTTGAAATGCATGCAGTAGTCGCAAGACGAGAAAAAAAAGGTAGGTAGCTAGGTAGCTAATGTTTTAGTGTTTAAACATTTTCATGCAAGTAAAAGATAATCTATTTTGTAGTAATTTTGTTATTAAAGTAAAAATATCACAGTTTGTACATTTATTTAATGTTTCTAAATGTAATTTCAGTGTTTTTAACTTCTATTTCTATCTTATGAATATCTGTCCTCAAAATTTAAAAAATCTCGTACGGTAAACTCGATTTTGAAATAATAGTCCATACAATACTAAGTAATTAATCACTTTAGCAATAGTTTATGACTATCCGAACTTTGAATTTTGTAAATTTGTGAAAACTTACTAAGACATGTCAGTTTCCTGAGACATGTTAACTTACTGACAGTAAGTTTTCACAAATTTACAAAATTTAATGTTCGGATAGTCATAAACTATTGTTAAAGCGATTAATTAAGATTCATCAAAAGTAATGGACTACAAAATTCAAGAACTAAGTAATTAACATAAATATTTTAATATGTCTAAACTACGGATTTCATAACTAAGCACTTGAACATATATTAGTATGTGGGTGTTATAGGATGGCTGGGGATGGTATATTAGGGTGGAGATGTACATGTATTTTTAAAGGTTATTGGGGTTATATTGTAATTGGGCATTGAGTATGTGTATATTGCATATTTTTCGGTTGCGTATAGTTTGTTATTTTGTTTGAAGAATTTGTAGAAATGTAAAAACTAGGACTTGAACTGTAAGTTAGTTTGTAATCATTAGCAGAGTTGTACGTGTCTTTGTATTTGGTACTGGGTTTCAATAATTTGTTGAGGGTTATATATGTAAAGTAGGCTATTCTGTAATTGTATTTATGAAATGTTTGGTTAGTTTATGAGTTTTTGGAGATCTATCTTGTATTGTTAAGTATATTATATGTTTGTTATGGTCGGTATTCGGGGTTGTATTATTGAGTTTATTTTTTACACAGTTATATAGTTTATTAATCATTGTTGTGTTCTATCCATTGTACTTCTGCTATAGATTTCATGGTTTTTTAATTCTTGGTATTATTCTTGTATGTCTAGTAGTATTTTTAATAGATGATATATCATGGTGTTGTTAATGGCTAGTTTATGTTGGTGTGGGCAGTTTAAAGAGTTGTGAATGGTTGCATTGGTATTGGGGGGGGGGGTATATGTTCAATTTATATGATTGTTTTGTCTGTACCCATAATTGTAAGGTTCAAGAAGCTAAGGGAGTTGTTTTGTTCCATTTTGATGGTGTATGATGGTTTTGGGTGCATGGAATTGAGTTGTTTTATAAATATGTATGTTTGGTATTTATTGCCTTTATATAATGTCTCCAACATAGCTATATCAGTAAATGATGTTGTCTGAGTATTAATTGTTATGTAAAATGTGGTTTTCTTTAATTTGGTTTATGAATATTTCTGCCAAGATGCTAATTATGGGGGATCCCGTAGGTAATCTTTTTAGGTTTAGAATGTGCCATTGTAAGTAAAGTAGATTTGTGATGTGATTAATTTTGTTAGATTAATGATTTTGTTAATGTGTGTTTGTGGGGTATTTGTGTCTATATGCATGTTATTGAGGATGCTGAAGGTTTCTGGATTGGGGATGTTGGTTTACAGTTTTGAAATATTAAAGAAAGCTATGGTGGAGTTGTGTGGAATATTTACTTTTTTATTTTGTCATTCAAATTTAGGCTGTTTTTATGAAGAATGGTTATTGAATTTCATGGGGTTTCGGATGGCTCTACCAAGAAACTCAGTTATAAACATTTAGCTATATTATTTATTTTCTTGACATATTTCTTGATAACTGATCAAGCAGAGCTATATTTTTTTTGTTACCTTAAAAATATTTTTTAAATTTCAGGAATAGAAAGCAAAAACTATTCAACAAATGAAAGACTTCTTTTAACGGCAGTCTGCACTTTACATTTGCCTTTACTTTTATTGACATTACAATTAATATTGCCACTGAATAATTCAAATAGTAAGTATTGTTTAAAAAAAATTACATTATTAGGCAGTCAACATTTGTAATTTTTACAAGTAGCTTAACTTATCTGATTATATCAATTTTGTTTTTGTGCAGACATTACTGTTTAGTACAGAATCTAACCACTTTCAGTCTAACTCAGTTAGTAACAGATATCAGTTTTAGGCTATCTGTCAAACTATTGTGCACAATCTACTGTACACTTTGAGCCTACTTTATGCAGCCTATTTCTCTCTTTACTCTATGTCAGAGCCATTTTCCTTCATTGTTAAACAAATCATTATAACTCTTCAATTGCTTATTCTTGTTTTCACCTCTCGCCATTTTTGCTTCTTCATTAATTGTTCATTCAGCCTTCTATATTGATTAAATCTTTTTCAAACCAGTGTTGAGATATTTATTAATTTAATGGATTATTCATTTTCTTGATTTGTAACTAATTTTTCTAATTCTTATAGTTATTTCTCACCTGAACGGTAGTTAACTGCAACAGTGCTTGCACATGCTCTATCTATTCATAAACCTAATTGTTTTTTTAATCTTCAGATGAAACTTCTTTTATTTAATTGTCTTTGTATTAGTGTTAAATATTGTGCACAATACAACCTGCACTTTGAGCCTTTGTTTTTTTAATCTTCAGATGAAACTACTCTTATTTAATTGTCCTTGTATTAGTGTCAAATATTGTGCACAATACAACTTGCACTTTGAGCCTTTTTTATTCAATGTAGTTCTCTCTTTACAGAATGTAGAGATTGTAGCTGTTTCTGTTCAGTGTAAACAAGTCATTGTAACTGTTTACTTGCTTATTCTTGGCTTCATCTCTCACCATCTTGGCTTGCTTTTGGAATGTTTCTTCATCCTTCTATATTGGTTAAATCTTCTTCAAATAAATGTCAAGATCAGTCTTAATTTAAAGGATTAACAATTTTCTTAATTTCAACTAATGATTTAAATCATCATAGTTAGTTCTTACCCAAATGTCTGTTAACCTTAACAGTACTTGCACATGCAATATCTGTTCATGAACCTTATAATTGTCTCTTAACCTTTAGTGAAACTACTTTTATTTAATAGTACTTATGTTAATGAACAGTTCACTCTGCAATGGGGGCAAGTGTGTACACTTCTGTCATTTCATACATATCTTTAAAGTGAAGGAGAGTATCATCACTATCTCAATAAAGTGCAATTAAAGACTTTATTTTAATTAGTGTTTTAGCAATTTTTTTATTTTATTTAAAATCTTGTTCATAATCTCTTTGGTAACTCTCATAAATCAAGGCAACTCATAGATTTGCCTTTTAAAATTTATCTGTGTGGCTTTCTGGGAGAACCAATTTAACTTGTTAAAATGATTAATTAACTTCTTTGTTTTAAATTCAAATGCTGAAAGCCACCCTTTACTATCTGCCATAATGTCTTTCTCCACTCTTTAACCAATTTAATCACAGTTTAAACTCTTTTTCTAAATGTTTACAACTATCCTCCTTGGAAAACATTTTGTTATTTTCTAAAAAGTATACATTAGTTATAGTCTCATTATTGAATATCCATTTTCTTTTTATTTGTGTATGTAAATATTTTCATTGTAAAATCATAGTTTATAATCTAAGTTATATTATCATTAGGTTTCATTGTTACTCTATGTCTGCTGTGCTCTCTTGAAATATCGCAATTTTCCATTCACCTGACTTGAAGTCTATTTAGTCATATGCGACAGTGTCAACTGTAGATTAAAAATACAATGTTACACCATTTTCTAAAAATAATGAAACACACACCACGGAAAATCTGAGATTAAAACTTTTAATTTCATATGTAATAGATTTACTTAAGAGGTTTTATTAACCTGTAAAATATATTGAAAAATAACCTTGTTCACAGAGTCTGTAAAGATTACAAAGATTTTTGCTTTCAACATGTTTTTTTCTTGTTACTTGTTTAACAACTGGTTTATAGATTGTTTTTCTCTATGACCGTTGGTTTTTGTTCTATAACACATTTTCCAAATAGTGATTTACTGACTATCAATGAATGTGAAGTCAAACAAAAATGGTTATATTATTGTTACACCCCAGTTTACTTTAGTCAAAATAAATGCATACATAATAAGGAAACAAGATATAACAGTTCCTATAAATTCAGTATCAATTATTTTTTTATTAATATTACATAATGAAATATGTTAAGTTTATATTTAAACTTAGTTCAAACATAGTTACTTCAATTGGTATCACTTGGGAACAAAAACTACTAGTTACTGATATTTTTCAGCAGTCATGTTTTACACTAGATAAGTACATTGTTCAATGCTGTGAATTTTGTCCGCAGCTCACAGCATTGAACAATGCACTGATCTAGTGTAAAGTGTGTCTGCTGAAAAATATCAGTGAGATTTATTATTTTTTTTTGCCAAGTGATACCATTTAAAAATCCTCTGGATGTACAATAAAAAAACTGCAAGTTTCAAACATAGTCTTATTGTGAGGAGTGTTCTGTTAGTGCACTTGTAAGATGTTTTACAATTGTGGAAATAGTACTGAACATTGTTTGAGTGTGTGTCAACTACTAAAATAAGTATTTTACAATTATCATTTATGACATATTTGGTTGACTTCAACCAATTATTGGTACTAAAACTTTATTTAAATAACCACAAAATCATTTAGTTAACTGGTACATTTTACTGATTCATTCTACTTTTTTTGAAGCACAAAGAAAACAATATTATTTCCAGTTTTTGTTTTAGTTATATATTTTATAAATCTTGCAGTTTTTGTGATATAAGGTTTTTCTTATAAACTACAGTTTTTGGTATCAACTTGGCGAAAAAACCACTACTTACTAATATTTTTCAGCCGATGCGTTTCACAGTGCTGAAAATGCTGGTCAGTGCATTGTTCAATTCTGTGAGTTACTGACAAGATTGTTGCTCAGGTGGGTTATGTTAGTGTGAGTCTGTGGTGTATTGGTGTTATGTGGTGTATTGGTGTTCTGTGATGTATGATTGTTCATAGAGTAGCTGTTAATTATGTGTTAAAATATGGTATTTGATTGTGAGTGTGTTGGTATATGGACACTTATCTAAAAATCCTACACTATATGAAAAAGCAACAAACTAAACACAACATAAAACTACAAGATATACAAACACTACACAAACTATCCACAACACATTCTAAACGACAAAAAAATCAAAATATATATTTGAACATGTAATTAAAAACTACTCTAAGAGTAATAATACACCACAAAACACCAATACATCACAAACTCACACCAACACAACACACCTGAACAACATATCAGTCTTGTCCATTACTCACAGCATTAAACAATGAACTTGAGCTAGTGTAAAACCTGTCTGCTGAAAAATATGAGTCAGTAGCAGTTTTTTTTGCCAAGTTGATACCAAAAAGTGCAATTTTATAACTGTTATAGTTATTTTATCACTTTTTAAACATTTCTTTAAATAACTTATGAAAATTGTTGAAAATGACCCAAAATCCAAACGCTCACTTTAGATGGTTACAGATACTGGGGATCCAACCCCTGGGATTGAAAATAACTTCTCCTTAATTAGACCATCCAAAACATTAGAAACATATTTTCTTAAAGAAATTACAGAAAAGAAATAGAGAAAAGAAAGATACTTAGTACTCGAATTTCTAATAGCTAAATTATGTCAGACAAAATATAATATATGATCAAGGGAAATTGACAGATAAAAGCAAAAGAACAGAGAGCTTTTACCTAAGACAAGTTGAAAACAGACATATCCAGCTAGGGTATTTTGGAATTAATAGTATCTTTAAAGAAGAAACTCTCTGTTGTTAAAAAAATGCACATATAGATATTTCAACTAATTATTATTTTTTCTCAGAGGGTTTACCCATCACATCGAAATGTCTGGATGCAAATATCCAATACTGTTGTCCTTACCTGGAGCCCTTGATGTGTAGAGGTCAAGATTGGTTTGAACAACAGGTGAACATTCAACTAAAGCGTTCGTTGCTTGTGCTAAAAGGAGTTCCTTTTGACTGTGATGATGGCTTCATCTATGAAAAACAAAATTTAGTTCCTGATAAGACATATTCAACAATCATAACAGTAAGTATAAATCCTGTGTAATTTTAATAACATATAGGTTATTAGAGAGGTATTATTATCTTTGTTTTTTATATCAACTAGATTTCCAGGTAATCTTTTATAATTGAAATATTTTAATTTTGTTTCAAATATTTAATTTCAAAATAACACAAAAACTGAGACACATCATTTTCAGGGAATAGAATCTTGTTAGGGCACAAAATCTGTGCTTATAAAAATATCAATAGATTCATCAAGATATTATACCTAAAAAAAGTACAATTACTACAAATACACTTTAAAAATGTAAACACTTTCCTAGAAGAAGGAGCCTCAGCATATGTGTGAGGAGCATGGTGATCTTGGTGAGGGTCAAATGTGGAAATATATGATACAAATATAATACTACTTAATAACAACTTAGAGCAACTGTGGTGGAATTTTATAAATTATAAATAAATAAAACCTCTTAATCACAAAAACTTTTATTTAAATCCTTATGTAGAATCAAAAATCCTTATGTACATGAGGATTTAAATGAAAAGTTTTTGTGGTTATAAAGTTTAAAATAATACTTAAAATAATTACTGCTTAAATTTTACTGCTAAATAAATTAAGATATTTTAGAATAACAAAGCAAGTAATTGGAGAGACATTAAGCAATTATACATACAAAATGATATAACTGAAATTCTACACATACACGTAAACAGGCACACAAACTGAAACAGGATTTTTAACCACAGTGTAAAACTAAAACTGAAAAAGTAAATATTTCAGTTTTTAGCATGTTAGTAATGGTTTGTAGCAAATAAAGCCCAAAAAGAAATATTTTATATAAAAGCAGTGGCTTGCAAGTAGCCTCAAGTCTGGGCAAGCAAGCAAAATTTGATTAGAATGTACAAAACTAATAACAAACTACATAACAAAATACAATACAATACCAACAACAAAGATAAACTACAAGCACCAGGTGTATACAAATTAAACTGTATGAACTACAATAAATTCTACATTAAGTAAACAGGCCGCAGCCAAAGAGTCAAGGAACATACAAAATCACCCAAACAGAATACCAACTCAGGATTCTCCAATCACCTAAAAAAAGGGCACAAATATACAGATATTTACCATAACCTAGAAATCTTACAAATCAACAAAAAAGGACGACATCTCAACACAGTAGAACAATATGAAATTTGCAAACGCACAAAATACAAACATATTAAACAAACAAACCCAATACAAATCACAGATACTATAAAAAACCTGCCTTCAAAACCAACACTGCTTAACCTAACAACAACTACAAGCGGAAAATTTAGACACTGATGAAGATCGCCGCAGAACGTTCTGTCTCAGTAAGTTTTTACAAATTTACTAAATAAATTGAGGTTCGGATGGTCATAAAATAATGTAAAAGTGGTTAAATAATAGTAGGAATAATAGTAAAATTTTGAATCAAACAACATTTTTGCATTTCAGGAGCCTATTGTGTCTCGTTACTTAAGCTTAGTTGCTGAAAATAGTGTAAATGTTGGGAGGATATCATCTTCTCTTGAAAAAGACACAAAAACGGAAATGTCTAGCCTAAATAAGAAAAGCAGTAAGTAATAAATGTGTCAATTATCTTTCAAATAGTCTATTATACCTAGGCCTAAATTCATAAACTGTCAATTCAATTATTTTATAGCTTTTTATTGCTGTGTGAAGAGACAAATTAAAACCAGGCAAATAAATAAAATAATTTGTAACTATTAATTACTAATCACTAGAACCATAATCAAATTTCAATTCATGTCTATGAAAATATATACAACATAAAACTTGAAAAAATTGTTCAATAAATTGAAGTGAGCCTCAATGTTGGATAGAGTTAATAGGCCCACTAGACTACGTTTTACACTCTTGGGACAATCGATATAATACCATTTGACTTTTTTCTTGGGGACTATTATGTCAAAAACCTTATTTATGTTCCTTCCTTAGGTCATGACATTGATAAGTTGAAAAACAAAATAGCTTCAATGAAGGAATATATCTTTCACAGCATTTCGGAAGATATCAGTTATCGACTAAATGTCATTTGTGCAGTCAATGGAGAACAAATTTAATTTTCACGGCACATTCTCATAGGCTTGATACTTCTGTGAGTATTTCAATGTCAAATATTTTTGTATAAAGGTGTTTTTGTTATAAATGTAGAATCAGGCATTTTTTAAAAAACATCTTGTTTATTTATGTGATGCAAGAAGCTTTGACCCATTCAATGGTCATTGTATTGTCCCTCAACACCATAGTAGGGAGCTGTAAGTCTAGGTAATTTAGAATGCTAAATGTTTGTTTGCCTGAATGAAGCAGTGGAATATTGATATACATCATAATAACTTTCGAGGGAGGTATTATAAAAACTCTTTGAATACCAGGTGTTTTGGTTTACTTAAAAAAACCAGCAATATGTGAGACTTGAAGTGTCCAACGTCATCATAAAAAAGCAGATTTCCCACACAAAAAGAAGACTATTGATTGGTCTTGATCTAAAACCATCAGTAACAAGTCTAGAAACAGAGTTATGGTCTGTGTCATGAGTTTTCATAAATGTAGGTCACGTAGATGAATAGACTAAACAAACATAATCTAAGTATGACGTAACAATAGCGAGGTAGAAATGAAATATACTAGTTCTGTATCCTATCCAATTAGAACTCTTAGCACATACAATATCTTGTTGCATCGAGTCTTCAGGTATAAGAAATCCTTGAAAGTCTTTTATCAAGTAAAACATCCAAAAATGTAACACTTTATACTTTGAAGCTGAATTCCATTCAGATAAAAGTTAGGGTCCTGATTTTGTCTATGATAAAACCGTATATACCAGTATATAAGATGGAAAACTTGAAAAACCTGTAATTTGTGTCAGATAATTCCTGTAATTCCATTCAGATAAAAGTTAAGGTCCTGATTTTGTCTATGATAAAACCGTATATACCAGTATATAAGATCGAAAACAGTTTTTGAGATGGAAAACTTGAAAAACCTGTAATTTGTGAAAATTTCTGAAACATAATTACTATTATGGTGGACCATCACTCTAGTGGTTTGGATAATGAGTTATTAGATAGATTGGTCTATAACTACTAGAATTGATTTTATATTTACCTTGTTCTAAAGAAGAATTACTGTAACTACTAATCAAGAATTAGAAAAAGACTGTTCCTTGAATAAAAAATTGTATAACTAAAGAAGTACTAGTTTTGCAGATGATGGTAGAAGTTTAATCATGGCGTGTACAATGTAATCAGATCCTGGTATATAATCCTGCATTGATGAGAGAGCTGAATCTAATTTGTCTATAGAGAAAGAAGTGTTTAAAGGAGTATCTCAACTCAGACACTGGTGTAGAATCCTGTGTTTATGAGAGAGCTGAATCTAGTTTGTCTATAGAGAAAGAAGTGTTTAAAGGAGTATCTCCAGGCAACCCAGAACTTGGTGTAGAATCCAGCGATGATGAGAGAGCTGAATCTAGTTTGTCTAAAGAGAAAAAAATGTTTAAAGGAACCCAACAGTGAATAGTATTGCTTTTTTTAAAATTTACATGTCTGAAACTTTTCATTATAGACGGAACTAGTAAAAAAATTTTAAAATAATATTCCCAGTACATTAGCAATATTATCACTATTTTAATCAATTTCCAGCTGGTTGCTTCAGCTCTATAACTGGCAATGGAATGAAAGTGCCAAATACTAATTTGATTCCCTCCATACAATTATAAATAATTTTAAACCCTTGGTAGAAAATAGTTACACACCCTTTATGGACATTTTGTTAACAGTTAGTTGTCAGAAGGTTACAAATGAACTGAAAACTAAACCTCGATTTAGGAACCTGATTTAGTAGAATTTAGTTTTCAGTTAATTTGTAACCTTCTGATGATGCTAAATGTGTTCGCAAAATATACCTAAAGGTGTTGTAACAATTTTGTAACAAGGGTTTATAATTGTTTAATAATTATAATTTTGCCACTGTGCTCTTAATTGCTTTTGTTTCTCCATACAGTTGACGAAGGAATTCTTCTTGTAATTTTATCAATGTACTGTACCCTAGAATTGCTTCTACTCTTTCTAAAGACATTCTGTACTTCAGAAGAAGAATTATATATTTATAAGGTTTTCACTCCAGCAGGTTGTGTGATAATTCTCTTTAAAGTCCTTTGTCATAAATAGAGAATATCTGTACATTCAACACTCCCCCATTGAACAAGTGGATGTCATTGGTGTACAGATGATTTTGGAGTGATGCTGCCAATATTCAAAATAGTTTTGGCCCAAGTATTAAAACTTTAACATAGATATTAAGATAATCCCTGTCAGGTGATACTAAAAATATTGTGAAAAGTTATCCCTGTTTGCTATCTAGAATCCAACAGGGATGTTTAAACATAATAGGGTGTGGAGTCACATAGAAAGATCTTTAGTAGTATATAGTTACTAATTTACAAATCACGTAAGACCAACCATGTGCCACTTGTGGCAAAACAAGGACTACACACCAGTAGATGTTGCTAAATGAGTGGGAAAGCCATTATTTTTCAGAAATAAATCGAGTTTTGAATAATACAGTACTTTCAACAAGATGTTCTTGAGAGGTGCATGTCGAAGATCTCGAAGAGAGATGGTGAGCGTTAAATTTCCTAAACAGTAGAAATTGTTTATTAGACTAGAGAACGGCAAGAGATGTCAAATAACTATTAAAAGGTATGCCTAGTTTTACACCCCCTATAGGTAATTAAAATTTGAAATTGTAATTCTTTTAAACTTTTTTAGGTAAATTTTATGTAAAGCGTCTTTCTATGAACCGGATGAAATCAAGAACCAATGATAGTAAAGATACTTCATCACTAACTAAGGTTGAAGGTAATCATAAATATTTTGTATCTGAGGAAAATGCAGCTCTAAATTATTGAAACTTTATAATTTATTACATTTAATGCAGAAACTATCATGAATCACCTTTCCAAATGAAAACAAAAATCCATTGTAAAAGCTGTGACTCAACTACTGTATCAATAATTTGATCATTTGACTAACAAAATTTTTAATTATTAATACTATTAATATTTTATTTATTAAAAAACTCAACACTTTAAATTAGTTTAACAGTGTTATCATATTATAAATTCCATAAGAAAAAATAACAGAACACACATTATTTCAAAACTAAATTTAATACATTAGTGAAAAGATATGATTAGTAATAATAATGATACATTTAATTGAATCATTTTTTAGATACTGATGAAAATATTGGAATTCACTCTAACATGCCTCACCCAGTGCTAGAGAGAGTATGTATTAAATATTATTCTTAAATAATTTTGATTGTACTTTGAAAAGACCAATAATATTTATTTATAATGATTCTTTTAGTTTCTTGCTCATTGAAATTGTAAGAAATATATTACAATATTTTCAGCTAGGTAATTCATTATTTTGTATTAATATGTGTGCTTGAGTTAGTTACACACCTAATATTATGTAGTTGTGAGATTTTTGTGTGAATGTTTAGCAAAGGTAAAAACCCATTTATAAATGGTAAAACATAGCCTATAGCAGTATTGAATATATACAAAACTTATTGTGTGTGTATATTTAGGGTTAAAATTGGCAATACTGAATAAAAATAATATCTTTGTGAAGGTATATAGGCCTATACTGTTCTCCCCAAAACTAATTTCAAGATAAAATAGTCCTGCTTAAGGTAACCAATTGTCCTGAATTTGCCAGGGTAAACCAATTTGGACTATGTACAATCAGGTCAAAATAGTTGTTTTACAGATATTAGGACAATGTCCATAACTTACAGCATTGAACAATGAACTGATCTAGTGTGAAACACGTCTGCTGAAAAATATCAGAAAGTAGTGGTTTTTTGTCAAGTGATACCATTAGAAGTCAACTGGTTTTGGCTAGCAATAATTTCACGATAAACAAGTTTGGCCTTAGTAGATGTTAAAAATAAACAATTCTATAGTTGAGTGTGAAACTTGTAGGTCTTCACACTTCAGCCATTAACTTACAGGCACAATCTACATCTCATAATGCTCATATTATGAGAAATGATTGGAAAGTTTTGAAACTGGATCTGTTGCTATTTAAGGTTCTCCAAGCAAGCTCTGTAGTCACCCATGCTTTATCCCTGAATGTCCTTTACAAGGGAATAGTGTTTCAATTTATTCAGTTTGGTGGTGGCACTAGTGTGGATCTGTTAGTGTTTATTGCCGCATTCTATCTGAGTGAGCCAAGAACTGATTAATCAAGCGGAAAAACACCCAGATTTATTAAATAGGTTAATCATGAGTTTTTGGATATGACCTTAAAAACCAAAGTCCAGTCTTCACAATGGCATGGTCCACATTCACCATCACCAAAAAAAGCACATCAAAGTTGGTTAAATTTGAAGGCAATCTTGATTTTTCAAGAAATTTTTATTTTCTATTTTGTAGATAATTTTGATTCTACTAATATTGTGTATTGTGAATTTAGCTCTAGATTACAAACTGAATTAGCCAGGAATACTACAAATGTGTCCTTGAGAATTTTTTCAGAGAAAATGCAACAGAAAATCCTGCACTGTGGATAGTCATTGAGTACTGCACCACAATAACACTTCAGCACATCATGCCCTTTTAATGGTCAAAATTCCTAATACCTGTTCTTCTCTAACTACTGTATTTGCCTGACATAGCTTTTGGACACTTCTACCTGTTTGTCAAACAAAAATTTCCATTGAAAGGGAAGTGATTTTGTTCAATTGAAGACATCCTAGGCAAATTCAGAGAGGGTTCTTAACACACTTCAGAAAAAACTTTCAGGAATGTTCCATAAGTAGAAACCATTGGAGTCAGTGTGTTCAGGCAGAAGGTGAATTTTTTAAGAAGATCGATCAGAATAGTTGATAAATACCACTATTGTGAAATTACACATCCAGTCTTAAAACCTCCCAATCACACCTCATATACAGTTTTTATTTTTAGAGAAAACCCTAATTTGGTTGTCATTAACAAAGTTAGATTTTAAAACAACAAAATTAAATTACAAAAATATATAAATAAATAACAAATACATATATAACAATAAATATATAAAGTATTACATATATATTATATAACAGTATTATTTCTGGTCTATTACTAGCGAGAGAATTTAAGTACCAAAAACTTACTTTAATTTTTTCCTTACTGTGATGATTAGAGTTGTTTTAGAAATTGTGTCAAACAATCTTTCCTATTATGCCTAACCTTTCTCCAAGTTTTAGCAAAAAAATATACTCCTTAATGTTATTACTAATAAGTGGTCTGTTAAATCTCAAAGCTCTTAGCCATAAGTGGAGGATTTCTGTCTATTCATTATTCCACCATGGATAGAAATTATTAATATAAGGATGCTTTTGGAATGGTATTTTCAGTGGCATTAAAAATAGTTTTATTAAGAGTATTATCCACTTCGTTAATGGTAGTCAGAGACTTATGTCCAGGGAAACAAGTCTTCCAAAAACCTTTTCCACTTGGCTTTTTCCAGGATCCAACAGATATGTAAAACAAAACAAAATAAGTAATCACATATAAGGATATCTTGATGGGTATAGAGTTGCTACTATAGAAAATGTCCATGACTAACCATGTGCACCTGGTAGCCAAAACCAATATATCAACAGCTATCCATCTACCAGTATGGTGTTAAGTGCCGAATGTGATTTAGCAGATATACACTTCCAATATAATACTCTCAGGAAATTGTCCTCAAAAGTTGGAAATCATCAATGGAAGTGGAGTAGTACAAAACAGGGGTTTGATTGGTTACTACTTGTAAACAAATAATGAATAGAAACAGTATAAAAGTCCTGGTTACAATGACTACACCACCATTATTATTTATAATGAAGTCTAATCTATAAACTATATGCTTCCTTATATTTAAACCTACCAATCATATGGATTTATATTTAATTTATAAATAGATTTATAAAATAATTTGTAGTAGGCCCTACATGTAATGAGATGTTGATAAAAAAAAATGTAACTAGATTTAAAGAACATATTAAATATGGTAGACCTGAAAAATCAAGTGTAGCAGAACATATCCTTCATAATCAGTATGTATAAGATCAAAATGTTATATTAGCTAAGAGTATTAATGCTAATAAATTACTCAATAGTTATGAAAGTATTTTTTAAGTTACATCAAAAAATAAATTAATGAATACAGATATATGGCTTATCCCTAACGTTTTGCTTTGTTAGTAATTTTTTAAAAATACAATGCATTATTTTAATTATTTTCTTTTATTATTATTTGGTGTAGCTTATATTACATATTTATTATTATGGCTGAGTCTTTTCTGACATGGCATATATGGTTCAAGATAGTCTACCGTTGTTAGTTGGTTGAGGGGGGAGTCTACATCATGATGATATATAGCAACCACAGAGAACGGTTGTGTCAGTTTATAATTTATTGTACTCTAGATTGTAATAAGACCCTTTGATGATGATGAAATAGTCATAGAAATGTACATAAGAGCACATAATCTTAGGCAAATTGTATATTTAGTTATTTTTTAATATTTGTGTGGTATTGGGATTTTCCAATATTTTAATTGTAATATATTGAACCCCTGTGCTCTTGAAATTGCATATCATCTATATGACTTTAAAGCTAGGCATGTTTCATTGTATAGTGATACATTAAATAAATATCAGTGGACCACTAAATAAATACTTGTGCTTTGAATTTAGAAATATACTCCTGTCACTCCCAATGATAAAGGTTTCTGCTTTGCCTAAAACAATGTAAGAAATCTCAAGCTTTGAAATATCAGATTTAATATCCATTTGTTCAGTAATGTAATCTGAGGATTTTTTACTTTTATTTAGAAAGAGTGATTTTACAACGGCCTCCTTGAATGTTTTTTTGCACTAGATTCTTTTGGGGCTAATTTCTTTTAGTATAGTCATGAATTTATATTTCTCAATATCTTTTTTATTACTTGCCATCTTAGTCTTGTGAGTGCCTGCATGCCTATTAATACGAGCCATTTTTATTTGAATGGTTTTAAAGACTTACTTCTTGTACCAAATCTTCCAGTGGACTCAGCACAAGACCCATATCACAGGATGTGTTAACAGGTTGGCATACTAATTTTTCGTCAACTTTAGGTTTTGCAGCTTAAAAATAAGAACTTCCTAACATTGAAATTCTGTCCTTAGCCAAGATTCTCTAGGATGCCTTGTCCTTCTTGAATGTAGGACAGTTTAAGGATTGCGCCTAGTAATTACCATATACCGAAAACCAATCAACACCAATACTACCATTCATAACTCTTCCAACCACTCACACCAACATAAACCATCTGCTTAGAACACCATGATATATCACCTGTTAAAAACATTATTAGACAAAGAAGATCACTACCAAGAATTAAATACCATAAAACATTTAGCACAATTCAGGCAGTACAACACAACAATGATTGATAAACTATACAACTCCCTAAAAAATAAACTCAATAACCCAACTACAAATACACAACACGACAAACCCATAAAACACTCAACAATACCAAACATATCACCCAAAATCCACAAACTAACCCTCACAGTTTGTAAATACAATTACAAAATACCCTACTCCACACACAACAAACAATTTAAACCTAACAACAAAATCAATGACATATACAACTTCGCTGGTGTTTACAAATTAACTTGCAGTTCTTGCCCCAGTTTTTTACATAGGCCAGAATGGTAGGTCATTTTACAATTGGTATATAAAACATATAAAAGCACCAATAAACAAAAAACCCCAATCAAATCTAACCCACAAATTCTTCACAAACAAAACAGAAATAACAAACAATACACAACTGAACAATAGGAAATATACAAACATTTCAAACTACACCCTTCACATATACTCAACATCCAATTGCATTATAACTCACATACAGTTTTCGACATCATAACTCAAAATACAACTATATCCCCACTTAAAATCCCACCCCACCCTAAACGACAAAAATATTGAGGTCAGTTACAGTCAGAGTTGACAATGAGACACATCTCCTGAAACGGCCGTCCTCAACAATTATAAAATTAAGTGCTACTATAGGCAAGTGGAACATTTTTACTAGTGTATTTAGTTAAAAACTAGTTCCTCATGTTAAGATGAAATCACCTAATATAAACATTCATGATTTGTTTATCTATCGTTATTTATAATTTCCTTGTTTATCTATTGAATTACTTACTGGTCAAATGGTTTTTAATTATGCCATTTATTGTTTATTTTACTTTATTTTTATTACCTTTTTATTATTAATTTATCTGTCTGTGATTATATTTTGACATTCATACTAAATATTATAATTATTTTAAATTAGGTCTACCAAATTTATCATAATCATTTCAAATATTTTATAACTTTAACTTACATAATACTCTTTCCACAAAAAAAATTAAATTTAAATTGTTGTCATTTTTAAATGTATATGTGTTGACAATACTATAATTTAGAGTTTTAACTTTTGTTATGAAATTTTCACATTGTAAGATAATCTATATGAAATAATTAGAATTTAAGACTAAAACTGAAAAATGCAAATTGATAAAGTAAACTGTTGAAAATCTATTTATTTTATTAATTTTGGTGATATTAAAATAACTTATTTCTACTACATAATCTACTACTACTCAATAGGATCAATTAAATCAAAATTTTGTTATAGAATGAAATCCCAAATAACCTAGTTTTCAATTCAAAATTTTCAAAATGATTTTTCAATTTTAAATTATATGGACTATTATTTTCACATAAATATTTAATTTATTTTAGGAAAATCCTAGTTCAGGAACTCCTGTTGACCAAATACAGATCCAGGTAGAAACAAATGCTGGTTATGAAGTTGAAGAATCCATTAAAATTGAAAAAGGTGAAGATAAACATCCTCTTGATGTAATACCTCCTGAAAGACCATTAGCAATGGATTACAAAAATTTATTATATGCTAAAGCAGCACTAAACCCTACCTTCAAAGAGGACAGTTGTCAATGTGAGTATGAGCAAAAGTATGAATTATTTATTCAGAAGAAACAAAAGCTTAGTGAGAGTGTTGAAGAAAGGTGTGAAAAATCTAACACACAACTGGTTAAACAGGAAATAGTTGAAAAACAAAACAGCAAACTGATAAAACGAGAAGTAAATAGTCAAGAACTCATAAAACAGGTACTGTAACCTATGAAACTCATATAATCATTTTAAAATCACTTTATAGAGCAATAAATACATACTTAATACTATTGAAATATTTATTACAGAATGAACCAAACGATATTCAAACTACTACAGTTAAAGAAGAAAATACATCATTAGAGATGGATAGTATATTATCTTCAAGCAAAAATATTAATACAACTCAACAAGATCTAATCCAAAATATGTTTGACTCTGTTAAGGCAATTCCAGGCAACAAACAGCTTCAGGTAGTTAAAGTAACCTTCATATAGGCATAGAAATGCTTAGGATTTAGTCATTATAAGTTTTCAGATTCCCCGTAAAAAATATAACCTACTGAAAGTTTTAAGGTAGTAATACATACAGATACACACACACACACACACACATATATATATATATATATATATATATATATATATATATATATATATATCAGTTGTTTCGGTAGATCTATCCTGTTGTAAACTCAGACCTAGGAAAATATTGGTGGTGGTTTAGGATATGGATATTAGGTGTTTTTCATAATAGAGTTTTAGAAGTTATGATGTCAAAAATTGTTTGTAAATTATAATGCTATTGGGAGTTGAGTATTTATTGTGGGTGTAGCTTGAAATGTTTGTATATCTTATACTGTTTGGTCGTGTGGCATCAGCTATTTTTTTTAGACTTAGTTTGTGTATTATTTGTAGATTTAGTGTTATGTTTGTGTAGTTGTGGTTTGTGGATATGAGGTGTTCAGTAAAGTTTGAGTGTTTTTGTTTGTGAATGCGCTTATGTGTTCTTAGTAATGGGGATAAAATGAGCTTTCTATTTGGTCTATGTAGAAACTATGCGATAAACTGCAAGTTAGTTTGTATACTCTAGTACATGTCTGTACATGTCTTTCTTTGTGATTTAGGGTTGCAATTATTTGTTGAGAGTGTTGCATATGTAGTAAGCTATTTTGTAATTATATTTTAAAATTTGATGGTTAGTAGATCATACATTTTTGAATGATCAGTATGATAGTGTTATGTGTGGTATTTTTAGTGCCAGATTGTTGAGTTTATTTTTCAGGTAATAATATATTTCATCAAACATTGATGAGTTGTATCCATTTGCTTGTGATATATGGTTTATAGAGTTTAAATCTTAGTAGTGTTGTTGTTTTAGTAAGATTGTTTTTAGGAGATATATCATAATGTTGTAAGCAGCAAGTTTGTAATGGTGAGGGCGGTTTAAAGAATTATGTTAGAGGTATTAGTGTTGGTCGGTATATAGTACATGTTAAATTTGAATGTTTGTCTGAACATATAATTGTTATGCCACATAAATTAACAGAGTTGTTTGTTTCGATTTCAATAGTGTATGTTACCTTATTGTGTATGAAATTGAGGTGTTTTTGGAATATATGTGGTTGGCATTTGTTTCCTTTGCTTAATGTGATAACATCAATGTATCTGTATCAATACATAAAGTTTTCTTAATGTTTATTGTTCTGTAAACTGAGGTTTTGTTCTATATGGTGAATGAGTACTTTAAAGGAGATAAGGGAATCATATTGAGGCTAAATTTTAAGACACAGAAATATACTTGTGTTCAAGTAATTGTTGGAATGTACTAATTAACATGTAGTTCATGTTACAGTTTCTACATAGGCCAAACAGAAAAGTTATTTTACACACACACATAAGAACACATACAAGCAAAAATAAATATAATAAAACTACAAATAAAAATACTCCATCAAAGCGAACCTCATGTTCACAAACTACAACTACATAAACATATCATTGAACTTATAAACTGTACACATTCTAAATCTAATTAAAAAATAGCCAACGTAACACAACTACTGAACAGTATAAAATATACAAACACTTCAAACTACACTCAAACATACATACTCAAAACCCCATTACATTATAATTCACATACACTTGGTGACATCATAACCTCTAAAATTCTCTAAAAAATACATAATATCCCTCTACTAACCCACCTCCACTCTAAACTCAAATAAACAAGAAGCCAATTATAGCCTGAGTTGACAATGGGATATGTTTCAAGTACTACTATAGGCAAGTGTGACATAATTACATATGTTTTCAATTGTTTGTGATTCGGGTACTAATTAATTAATGATAAAAATTAGTGGTTTCCTACAGGTTTTGAATTGAAAATCTAGATAAAACAAGTTTCAGAATCATAAACCTGATTGTTTTTTTTCAAAACTTATTAATTTTTTTATAAAATTCATAAATGAAAACCATATCAGCAAAAATTGGTCTTTGAAAATTAAATCGTATATCTATAAAGTAATTCACAGTCCCAAAGTTTTATATACTTACTAAAAACTACTCTAATACATGAAGTTTTATCTTGATCAATCTTTAATTGTTGGTTTCTGCCACCTTACAAGACCTAAAAAATTCAAATTTTGGTTTCTATGTACTTTGTAATATTGAAATGAAAACTTAATTTTGAATTTTAAGATTATACAATAATTTTTTAGTGAACAAAGAATTTTATTTTTAATAATGGTAAATTCATTTTACTTCTATTTGCTTTTTAAAACTATATATAAATTTTTCACTTGAACATATTTTCTTCAATCATTTTAATGCACTAGTTTACTTTAAGATATTAAGGCATTTTTGATCATTTAATTAATAAAGATATTGTATCTAAACATTGAGAAAAATAGTTTTTCTAATATAATTTGTTGTAGTTTTGCTTGTTTTTAAGAAAACTGTACTGCAAAGTACTTTATTTATACTTTTAGGTAAATCAAAACACCCAACTAATTTTCTGTCTATACTATAAAAGTTTGAAATGTGTAACCTCATTTCATCAGCAGAGCTGAAATCCAAACAAAATATTCCAACTAACACATTATTTCTGTACTTACCTCTATATGATTTTTTTCTTTAATACAGATAATATATTCTAAACTGTTCTTAATTTGACTTTCTTAACACTTGCTTTATATTATTATTTAAATTTGCGAACAATTGGTTTTCTGAGTTATTAATTTATGAAATAATTTATCCAAGTTGATACTTTAAATTAATCATTACTAGTGGTTGTTATACCATAGATTTTATTTTCATAATAACATTTATGTATATCTGTGTTTTTTTTTTAATTAAAAACTTTGTCTATGTAATTCACAATTAAATAAATATTGTTTCCTTCTAACACTCCAGTTATCGTGCTCAGTACTATTGAATCCCAGGAAAATTACATTTGCTGCCATTGAGAAAGTATACTGAGGGTTTGGAGTCTATATGCCTTCGAAAGACTGTATGCCTTCTTTGTTACACTGCATTGAGTGTTCAGTGCAGCTTCAACTGTTTAACATTTCTGTGTTCGTATTAAAAACATGTTTCTTTCGCATGTCAAATTTTTGGTGCTGTTTACCCTATGTGATCGCTTATGTTTTAGTTTAACTCATATAATCTTTTCGGTGTTTTTTGCTACTATTACATTATTATTAGGTTTATGAAATGTCAAAATGGGATAGTGAGTAAGTAAGGTTATGATGGTTGAAAAACAATGTGAAAGTGTCACTATTCTGACGAAGTGGAAAAATAAAACCTCGAATGTTTCGGTAATGAAAACAGCAGAGATGAAGCAAAAGAAGTAGACAAAAATATGCATACTAAGAAATATAATTACATGTATGTTGACTGTGACATTCCAGACGTTCCAGTACTACGCATTGTGAGTTTCATATAGGTAAAGACAGAGAAATGCGATAGTATTTAGAATCAGATATTGTTCCTAAGTTTTGTGCTTAATGACAAAGTATTATGCCAAGATTTCACAGGCCTGGGATAGTAGCTGAAGCAAAATGTAAGTACATTTAAATATATTTATGTCTTATTAAGATGGCGCTTGTTCTTAGCAAAAGAGCTTCCTGACGACACAATAATTTTTTTCAACATGTATTTTTTTAAGTAACAAAGTACCATAAAATATGATTTTCTACCTTATCTCATCCTAAGAAATGTCACTGAATTAAATGCAAATTTGATTGCTAAGAAACATTCAACAAATTAAAATTATTTGGACTTGATTTTGAAAATCCATGTTTCTCACATTAAGAGCTGTATGTGGCTTGCTCACTAGTCGAAAAACCTTCTGATTTATTTGTGTATACAACAGAGAGAAAAAAGTTGTTATTAATATGTTAATAAAATACTAAATTAAGTTCAGCTAATATTAACACGCCATTCATTTACTTTTAAGCGGTATGAAGTTTGCTGGGTCAGCTAGTACTATATAAATCGACATTTACTTACAAATGATAGTTATGTATACTTATGGAAACAATATTGTAACAATAGAGAGAAGAAACACATCTTGATCTAAGAAACAATTCAAAATTTGTTTTTTTAAAAATCAATATATGTAATTTGTAACAGGTTACTAGTGTGTAAATGAAAATAGATGTTTTAGATTGTTCCTGAATCTTATTTTTGACATACACTTACAGAACAGTTGAAAAGCTTAAGAAACATAAACATACAATTCATACTAAAAGTAACAGTGGGGTACAATTGTACCCTGCGCAACCGCTGGTGTTAGGGAAAACTGGAGTGTTAATTAGGAAATCAGGTAAATAAACACTGTATTTTATTTGACAAAACAATAATCATGTTGTTACAAACCTGTTTATATAGATATATTTAGTAAGAATAGCAATTATCAGTGTAATTGTCTTTAGTATGTTTTGGAGTTACTTTCAGCCGCAGGGGATCCACTTGCACAACTACCAGACTGTCATAAACTTGCTTCAGTTCAACGGTGGATTGAACTGCGACGAGGTGTCAGGATAAAACTGACTCCAAAAGACAATGGTAAGGAAACATACGTAACACTTTTGAGTTGAAAATTTCAATAAAACAGATTATAGTAGCAACTGCTTTGGTTTTCTTGAGAAACCATTAAGTTTTATATGAGGTGAGTATTAAAGAAACCGGAATTTTGTTATTTCATAAGTCATACTAGTGGTATTTATGCAATTTTAAGACAAATTGGTAAAAATAAGTCTTAAAGATACCTGTGCTTTGGAAGGAATGTTCGATGAGAAGTCTGTTATCAGATTTAAAAAAGGTTTTATGTGTGTATTTGCATGTGGAGAGTTTTGATTTGTTGAATTTCTGAATTTACAAGACTAACAAATTTTTGCAGAGACTGTTGTCAAATCTAAAGTTTACCCTCACTGTTTCGTTCAGTTTGAACACAAAAGGTTAAACAATCAACAAGGAGTCTACTTACAAATACTTAAGAACTGGAAGCAATTTGAAGAAAACGCCTGGATTTATGGAAAAAAAAATATAGCTTTTGGATTAACACACACCTTTGTACAGTTTGTTCAATGTTTGAATTTTTGGCAGAAAACAATACTGTAAGGATACTGTAATACCGTAATATGACCCAGGTGAACTTTTCCTCTTTCGAAAAACAATGTGAAAGGTTTAAAGTCACTTGTTGTTATCATCTTGAATTTACTGAATAAAGCATAAGTAATTACTTGGGTAACTAAATAAAAACTCTGGGTTGCTATGAGTAACGGGTTAGCTTCTTCAATGAAACGACTGGGTCGCTACAAGTAATGGGTTAGCTTCTTCAATGAAACAACTGGGTTGCTACGAGTAATGGGTTAGCTTCTTCAATGAAACGACTGGGTTGCTATGAGTAATGGGTTAGCTTCTTCAATGAAACGACTGGGTTGCTACGAGTATGGGTTGCTTCTTCAATGAAACGACTGGGTTGCTACGAGTAATGGGTTGCTTCTTCAATGGAACGACTGTTTTGAAATTCATCAGAAAGTAAGTTCATTGTTTTTACTTAGTTACTTAAATAATTACTTATGACTGAAGGGTTTGTTGTTTTACAAGCATAAATGAGATTAAAATCCATTGTTCAGAGAGTGAAATGCTATCTCGAAGATCGAGTCAGGGAAGTGTTTAGTGAACTGATAAAAGTACCAGCATAAATGTATAATATCTAAAGGGTGATATTATTATTGTAGATGAATAAATATTTTCTAAAAATAATAATTTTTTATGTTTAGTAAACCTTGTATTCCTAGTAAAATTTCATAAAATTTTAGTTGTTGATCTACTGTTAGTACTAAATATTGGTTGAAATTTTGATTTTAAAAAACTGCAAAGATTCAACTTTTTAAAATAATTTTGTATTACTGTTAATGGTTTTCATATATAAAATTTAGAATTATCATTATCAACAAATATTAAGTCTTTGTTTACTAATAAATAGGTGTAATATTTAAGTAATTTTATTTGAATTATGTCATGAGTTTTAGAGTTGTAATGTACAGATAAATTACTTGAAGCAAGTCGAAGAAGGTGGTCTGTGGCTCCCAGTTCATGGCCAATTCCAGTTCCAAAGTTAAAATTATCAAAGAAAGAAGAGCGTGAACTGAATTGGAACAAACGTAACTGGTTGCGAAAAAAGGTAAGACTAAAAATTGTCTTTTCTTTTTACTTTTAACCCGGCGTTAGTCGCTCCCTTGATTGTTAGACAGACGGTCACTGCGGACTGAGAGTCTGCAGTTTGTATTTACTTGTGAAAATTAAAATTAATTATTTTTTTTAACAAGTATATTATAAAAAAACCCCTTTCAACAGGTTTGCAATAAAAAGATCTGCTAAATTTATTAATATTATTATATTTTTGTAACAGAAAACAATTCCAAACATGATAAGAATCTTCAATACTGAAAAATAAATAGTACACTTGAAAACATATGAGAAATAGGTAAAATAAAATGTATTTAATATTACAAAAAAAAAAGAATATTCATAATTTTTAAAAGAAATATGTTATTAGTCCAATATTTATATTATTTTATTCTGCTGAATTAGGTTCATCAGAGCTGTCATTGCATTTGGGGTGAATCATAGCAGCACAATGTTGCAGACAAATAGAATTTTTGCATTTCTTGCAGCTGAATCGAGTTGGACGATTTTTTTTCCTGCCACAAAGAAAGCATCTTCCCCTCCTAAGTCCACTGGCTAAAAGTTCTGTAGGTACTGGTAATCCTACAATTTCATGCAAACGTAATTTAATTGTGGGAGGCAGTTGTTGAGTTTGTAGGCGTTGGAGATGTTGGGGACGAAGCAGTTCGATGCTCAATCCCTTTAGGAAATTTTTTCTATCAATCATTGATGAATTATTTGCTTTATAAATAACATGGGAATTTATTCCGCAAATATTCAATAAAGAGTAAAAAATCACTAGCGGCCATCGTCTCATGATTCTGGCCACCGTATAAAGGCTTTTTATCTCACCCACCTTATCTACACCACATTTCGTGACATTATAATGCCTCATCATTTTTGGTTTTGGAGGATCATCAACATTGTCATCTTTGTGTAAGGTTGCTAGAAGCAGCACAACTTTGTTTACTTTTGGTTTATATGAAACAACACTAAGTTCTTTAGTAAAAGCAAATATACTGGACTCAACAGGCCTATCTTTGACAATTAACAAAAATGCCGCGATGTCTTTTTTGTTTTTTTTTTACTGGCCCTACCATCGTCAGTTTGTTGTTTTTCAATAAATCAAGGGCTAATGGTATGGACGTAAACCAATTGTCCATAGTAATGTTCCTTCCAGATCCTGAAATCGGTTGTACTAAACGCTTTACAATCTCATGAGCAGAATTGCTGACCCTGTATATCCCAGGATTTTGTGTACCACAGTATATCTCCAAATTACGAGTGTACCACATCTTTGCATCGCATGAAGCAAAAATTTTAATTCCATACTTTGCAGGCTTTGACGGAATGAATTGACGGAAACTACATTTTCCACGAAATGGGTCAAGCATCTCATCGATTGTTACTTCTTCTGATAGGCAGTATTGTTTCTTACAATTGAAAACAAATTTTTCAAACACAAATCAAATGGGTGCAAGCTTATCAGATATTAATCTCTCATCTCTTGTATTAACATCATCAAAACGAATACATTTTAGAATAAATCGAAATCTTACAACGCTCATAGACAGCCTGAAAAGCTCTATACCAGTGCCGTTGGTTTGCCATAGATCATCCAAATTTGTATGTGAGGACTTATGGACGCCAGCCAAAAAAAGAAGCCCCAAGCATGCTCTCAGTTCAATTAGATTTGTGTCACAACTTCGCGAACACGAGCGTAATTTGCACAAACTCTTTGAATGAATAAGTTTGTGCATTTAACTATTTCATTGAGAACTTCTTCTGGGAAAAAAGGTCAAATGTGTCTGTTATACTTACTGCACTTCTAGCTTGTTCTCCAACAACGCCAGGTAGTACTTTGACCATATTGTGAGCTGGAGCACGGCCACGTCTCTTTCGAATTGGCCTGTTACTCCACTGCAACCCGCTTTGTACAAGTCGTACGCAGGAAACTCTTCTTCCGTTTCCGACTGTTCGCTATCACTATCGTGGTCACTATAAGTAACATTATCTATTTCATCTTCATCTGAATCATTTCCTTCAATCTTGTCGAACCATTGAAGTATTTGCTGCTCCTGATGATCAGTCATAGCTCTGAAAGAACATATTACATTTCAACAAACGAAGAAAATGAAAAAAAATTGTAATATGCTTCTGTATTTATCATTGAAAAAAGTTAAATTCTTACCTTTTGTTGACTTGTAGTGATTATAAAATGACTTTTTAAAATATTTTAATTTGAGGATAATAAAAAAAACCGTAACACAAACAGTCGCAGTGGAACTGTCACTCCGCAATCGTGTAACACAAACAGTCGCACTGTGTACTGAGACTCCGCACCCGCTAGTTCCACTGAATGAAACTAGACTGACCGGCGCAGGACTGGTCTACAGTTTGAGGGTGGGGAGACATGAAAAGTCATGAAGCCGTTTTAATCTATCTGCTTTGATAATGAAATGGCGCCATTTCATGGAAACCGCATGTTCGTGATTTGAGGACCCGGTGCAGCAAGATATTGGATATATTGAGAGTTCTAAGTGGTACAAATTGGGGAGCAGACAGAACCTGTATGCTCCGTTTCTATCGCGCCGTTGTAAGATCGCGCATAGATTACGGCTGTATAGCCTATTCATCTGCTCGACCTACGGTTCTGAAACTCCTGGATTCAATACATTACGCTGGCCTTAGACCTTTTACTGCCTGGAGAACCATCTCTCTCAATGAGACGTCAAATGCTACAAATTCCATACTGGTCTTCGAAGTAAACCTAAACATCCGGCATTCAAAGCAGTTTTTTATAACTACCTTGAGGATCGTTACAATGTGCGTCAACGTTCAACTGCTCCCTTCGGAATAAGAATGTTGCGCATTTTTAGCAATCTAAATTTAGAACATCCACCTATATTCGAACGAACATCATGCTATATCCCTCCATTGGTAATACGAATGCCAAAATTTGACTTCTCATTGTCCATGTACCTAAAACTCAATACTCCTGACGTTATTTATGGTCAGGAGTTTTTGCAGATACAACAAACTCACCAACATACTGTAACTATATTCAAAGACGGTTCAAAACTGAACAATGGGATAGGTTGTGCATTTTATATGGAAGGACAAACCTTCCCTTACGGATTGCCATCAGCCTGTACCGTTTTTACTGCAGAACTTTATGCAATTTTCCAAGCTTTAAGATCAATTCCGTCTGTTCCATTTAATAAATATCTTGTATGTTCCAATTCCAAAAGTGCTCTCCAGGCTATTCAGGAAATGTACACTAAGAACCCTTTGGTTGGAGACATCTTGTGCTCTATACACAGGCTCCAATTACGAGGTGCCGAGGTGTCATTTCTCTGGGTGCCTGGTCACTGTGGAATATTCGGAAACACTAAAGCAGATGAAGGTGCAAAATTAGCTAAAAGTATGGTGCCATCGACACGTGTGTTGGCATCAGATTTTGATGCAATGTTAAAACTACACTATTCTCTGTTTGGAATAAAGAATGGCAAAATGTAAACAGAAATAAGTTGAGGGACATTAAAAATACCGTCCGACCATGGAGGACATCTGTTCGTTCAAATTGTAGGGAGGAAGTGGTGGTTACTCGACTTCGCATCGGCCGCTCTTTGTTAATGCATGGATGGTTGATGCGACATGAGGATCCACCACTATGTCAGTTTTGTGGAAGTACCATCACAATTAAGCACATTCTGCTTGATTGTGATGAGTTGAGTGATTTGTATATACGTTACGATCTTCGAGGTAATTTAAAGGTGGTTTTAAGGGACGATGCCACGGCTATCGACCGTGTCATCGCTTTCTTAAGCCACTTGAATCCATTTAATAATATTTAAGTTTTGTATAATATTCGTTTCTTATAGTTTTAGATAGTTACAGTTAGTTCTAAACAATTACTTTATTTTATTTTGCTTAATTTTGATTAGTTTCATTTATGTAATATTTATTTTAAAATTACACTTTAGTTAGGCAATGATAACCTTGATAGGTTTTTCGCCTGGAAAAAAAAATGAAATAGCACCATAATTTAAAGAGTGCGAACTCTCATTCCACGGTGCGAATAACGCCGGGTTAAATATACTATAGTGGAAATAAATTTTCTTGGTCAATTGATTGCTAGAGCATCTATTCTTCATTTAAAAATTCTGAACTATTTCTGGTGTTCATCATAGTGTTAAAATTAAACAAAAGAACACTTAAAATATAAATATTGTCTTTAGTAAAACAACATGTGATATCACAAACAAACTAAAGAAATATGTACAATATTTTTCATAAAAAATGAAGAAATGATAAATTAAGGAGTATCATATTTTTAAAAAAACAGTTTTATCTAACTGCTATTAATAAGTGCAATTATTTCAGTTACAGTTCCTAACACTATTACAGATCAAATCATTTATATTTGTCATTCTGTATATTTTTATTGTTATTCTTGAATGACTATATTTGTTTTTATTGGTAATTTTAAATTTTATAACACTTTGTAAAATTATATAATGTGATTAATTGAGTTTTTTCTACATATTGAGATACAAACTAAATATTTAATTTACTAACAGATTTTAAAAATAAACAATAATTCACATCTGCTCTATTTGAACTATTTGAGCATTGATTTAGCTTTAATGTGCAATCTAAGTTTCTTGAAAACCATTTTGTCACACAGTGTCTACTTGTGTCACAAAGCCATAAAGATCGATAATGTATATGACAGACATGGATAATGCATATGTCAAGTTCTAGACTATTTATAGCCGAGATTAGCTGACATTTGTTTACAATCTTATGATACACATTAGATTTTCGGGCGTCCAAGCATTTTGTCATAGTCTCTTATATACAGTAGTCTGCTCGTCTCGGGACGCTTCCCTTTCAATGTAAAAATTAGTACGTACATATTTACATATCTATTCCCTTCATCTTAACTTCTATTAAGCCTTATATGTATTTACGTCGTAATTCACCGTTTGGAAATTTAAACACATGAATCTGATTGGAATAAAAATCGGATATTTGTAAAACAATGGCAGACCCCGGATAATCCGCCCACGGATAATTGGGAGTTTACTGTATTGGGATTTTATTTACTTAGGACGTTTATTTATATACAAAAGTAACTGGGAGTGTAGCAAAATGCTGCCAGTTCCCCAGAAAGTGGTAAGCACATCTCTTCTTCAGTATTTGCCAACTACTACAATGCATTGATATACAAATCACTGGTGATCTTGAAAACAATTTACAGGAAAGCTACAACGAATCAAGTTAAACAGAGAATCTTTAGGTGTATTACTGTGTAGCGTTTCAATTTGTTACCAGAATTCATATTAATGTGTGCTTTTGGTACGTAGCTAGTCCTTTTTTATATTATGTAAAATTGAAAAATTATTTTTCTAGAACTGTATTGTAACTCATTTAAGAAATGTATTTAGAGGATTAAAATGTAGTTTTCATGATAACTTTACTCACCCTTTTTTAAATAAACTTTAAAATTTCAAGGTACCTAATGTAATAATTGTTGTAAAAACAAAGAATCTTTTTTTTGATGAACACCTGCTAAAATATTTTAAATTTATAACCATATATACCAGAATTAAAATATAAGTTACATTGTTTGAAATATACTATTGGCATTTCTATGCTGTGATCGACAAAACAAAAATACACCAAGATATCACCTATACAAACTTTTCAGGTGTATAAAATGTTTAAGAAAACAGAAGTTGAAAATTTCAGGACACATTTTGTTTTTACTGTACAAGTTATAGATTAGTTATTAGGGCTGTATAAGATATTAACAAAATATAATAATTATTAGAAATTACACTTTTTCTATTACTTGCGACCAGACATTTGTTAACTAAAAGTTGTTAATTGTTAACTTACACTTGGAGGAAACGTTTTCGTCTTACGACTTCTTCAGCCACGTATTTTTGCCGCTAGGAATGCTGCTGTTGTGCTTCCTTGGTACCATTTTTTTGAAAGTTAGAAGTGATGTGATCGAAGAGTATGTATGATCTCTGCCATGTTTGTTCATTTAAGATGTCATTTTTATGCGTGTTGCTATGTCTATATATTTCAAACTGTTCTAGTGTGTTTAATTTATGGCCTTTGTTTTAAATTAAACACACTAGAACAGTTTGAAATATATAGACATAGCAACACACATAAAAATGACATCTTAAATGAACAAACACGGCACAGATCACACATACTTTTCGATCACATCACTTCTAACTTTCAAAAATGGTACCGAGGAAGCACAACAGCAGCATTCCTAGCGGCAAAAATACGAGGCTGAAAAAGTCGTAAGACGAAAACATTTCCTCCAAGTGTAAGTTAACAATTAACAACTTTTAGTTAACAAATGTCTGGTCGCAAGTAATAGCAAAAGTGTAATTTGTAATTTACAACCAGCTCGTCATGAACAGCAACAAGATTTCGATAATTATTAGAATAATTTCCTAACTTTTTTTTTAGTTGGACCAAGAATTCACTCGTTACTTCTCTGAACTAAAGCAACAAAAGATCAACAACAGCAGGGCATTATTCCCCACAATGATGATGCAGTACTACAGTAAATCTAAAGTGAACCATAACTTTCGTCAGTGTTTCTACACTTACTTGCCTGCAAGAGAAATCGACATTTTTGTTTACAGACCATGGCAAGAGGATGAAAATAAACATCTGGGTGATGATTAACATTTAATGGTTTTACAAAAAGATAAACACAAATTTAATAACACCGTATAAAAATTGTTTTAATGTTATTTGATCTCTAGGAAACTTATTTTTTTGAAGTACAATCGAATGAAAATTTTAAATAAAGTTTTGTAAAAGTATTTCAACAGAAAATGTTTGTATATAATGATTTTCCAAAAACTAAATTATAAACTAATAGTTCAGAATGAGTTTACATTTTATAGATCTTAACATAGCGCTCGCAGAGTACCTCCAAATATGCTTTCTAAATGAAATGTGGCAAGGTTGGTTTCAAATTAAAGGTTAATATTTTATGGAAAAAAATGTACCTTTGATTTTTGCTATAAATTTAAACATTGGAACATATATTTGAAAAAAAACAATAAAAATGTTTGCATATATTTTGCAGCACTCATTTTTACTTATCTTCTAATAAACTTACTTTGGTAACTCAGCAATAATCAGTTTAAAACTCACATACAATAATGTAATCGAATTTACAAAAATAACGAGCAAAGCTAAAGCTTATAATATTAACAGCATTCAAAATATTAAACTTTATCTGTCACATCAAGAGATTTCTTTGAAGTGAAAAGTGTCTTACAAATTTTTGAAATTGATATTTTTAACAATGCAGAGATTGTAGCTGAATACTGGAAGTACTTTTATGTAAAGTTTCAGTTCAAGTTTTCAAATGGAGTGGCTAAATAAATATTGCAATTTACATCTGATATACAACAGGTTTAGTTTTTGAACATGTATTAGGCAGAATGATTAATTTATCATCTGTCCATGAGTGTCTTTCAGAGCTACCAGTGGTCCAAAAATAACTACATTAATGTTGATGGCTAAAATCACTGAGTGTAAAAACAAAATTTATTCTTCAACGTTTCAATAAGTGAGAATGTAATAAAATTCTACTATTAGTAACCTGATATTATTGTAAAATAATAATTGTATAAGTAACCATTGTGTAGGTAGTTTTATGTTGGATCTATTTGTTTTTTTTATTATTCTATTTCAGTAGTAGGACTAAAACCTATCAAATGCCTTCACAATTATTGATGTAGGTTTAAAATGTCCATTGAAATAGTGATTACTTTTTTACAATTAATTAAATCAGTAAAAATTGCATTGGAAATGACCCAAAAAGGAATATATATGCGTTTAACTATATTATAACGCAAGAATTACATTTAATTCAAAATAAAGATAGTTTTCTGCACGATAGACTTCTGCAGGTAAAAGCTCTGAATTTGATATATGTACAAAAACGTTTCTGACCAGAAATAGATTTTGACGAACAAAATTATTTTTATGTGAAAAAGGTTAAAATTGATAAATTTTTTGCATTTAATTCAAAATCTGACAAAATATGGAATTATATGAGACATTATATTGGCCTTGTTAGGAGCACCATGGTCTTTTTATACTTATGAACTCCCACAGTCTTGTAATGTTGCCTTGATATGTTTGAATAGGTAAAGATGTAAAATGTTACTCAGCCGGTAAACTGCTCCATCTATCTTTCTAGGCCTTTAACTTTCTATCTTTCCTTATCTATGGTGCTGCTGTTACTTTTATTTATTTTTTTACTTTCTTTTATTTATATTTTAAACCAACTTATTTATTCTTTACCTTTTCCCTATTTAAATATACCTATTATTATTACTATGTTTTATTCCCTTATACCTAAAAAACCAATGATTATTTATTTCCCATATTCCACTCCTTCATAATTATTTATTTTTTTAAATTTACACCTTTATAGCCTGTGCAACATTTCTGCTAGTTTATACTTTTGTATAATTACTGAGCTCTTAACAAAAACAGTCTATTTTGCCTCAACTAAGGAAAACTCCATGCAATTTCCAAAATTATTTATGACTTTTATCTCTATCTTCAATGTTTATCCTATTATATAATTATTTTCTTTAAACCCAAATTATCTTTTTTTTTATTTCTATTTATTCATAAATTGGATCATAATTTTACTATTTTTAATGTTCTTTTTAATTCAGTTGAAATGTTAATGAAATAGATTTATTTCCTTTATCAATATATTTATGAAACATTGTCTATTATTTAAAATTGATTTTTATGTTTCAAGTAGCCAAGCTACTTTTTCATTTGTAGATTATTGCATCTGCAAAAATTTAAATCCTAAATATACACAGGAGAAAGTAGTACACAATGAGACAATTTGTTTTCTGGGCCCCAAGCATCCATGCAGCCATCGTTTGGCAAGCTGAAACTTTCTCACATTTGCATACCATTAGTAAGGGAATCAGAATAGATTGCCCATGTACCAAGCTAATAAGCTCTTCCCATGGAGAATCAAGAGATAGTGAAATAAAACAATATGGTAGGTGTTGCACAAGAGTCCAATGAAAACTCTGCCGGGCAAGAAAATGTAACAGGAAAATCCAAACAATAGATCATGCATGAACCCTGGAGCTGGGATATCCTTATATTAAGAGATAAGTATTACGTTATATATATATATATATTTGTTATTAAAAATTAATGTCATGAAAAACTCATTTTTATTTTTTGGAAAGAGTAAATCTTTAGTAAAAATCAATTATTGTAGTTGTGTTTTTTGCTTAAAACAATAGAAATTGATGTTGATGCAGAAATTATGGACACCTGAGTTTGAGATTTAACTACAGGCAAACCATTCGTGCTAGAATAAAACTACTCACACCATTAATTAGCGTCTTTAATTCTGCACTTATGTATATAACCAAAACAATTTTATGCATATAACAAACTTAGCTCAAGATTTAAAGGGAAAAGTACGGTTTTATCACTCTTTTTTATTGAAGTTCAACTTTGAAGCATATCTGCATTAAAACCACTGGTCCAATATTTGCAAAAGTTTTATACCATATTATATGACTCATTAGTAACCTAAAAATGGAATACGAAAATTTTATTTCATTTATTAGGGAAGTTGCTGCAGATTTAGTACAGTAACTGTATCTCACAGGTCCTTTGTCCGATCGAACTGGTATTTAGCTTGTTTTAACCTGATATTATTCAGCTTTCTTTTTTCTCTTGAATACTTTGTTCAACACTCTACATTTACACATTTTAGACAAATTTTCACAAACTTAAATGTTTACAGTAAATTGGTTCTCTAACTTGGGAGAAATAGAAAAAACGATTGTAATGCTATAAAAAGTTCTATAAAATATTATTTCTAATCTCGTAAAATAAATTATAGAACATAGCCTTTCATCAAGTATATTTTAACATTTTGTTTGTATTAAAATGGATAAATATTACAATCAACTTGCATCTTTTTTCTACTATCTATTGGCAAATAAAAAATTATTAACATGAGAATTTTGTTTTTGTTTATAATCTACTCTGTACAGATGCTTAATTTTAATTTTTATAGTAGGATAAGTTCATATGGATAAATATGCACTGCCAATCCACTTAAGACAACTACGTCAGAATCAATTACAACAGTTCCTTTTCTGATTATAGAACTTGTTTTAGGTTGTTGTTTCACTACTTCTTTTGCTTAGTCTCTTTCCTCAGCTAATTCTAAAGATACTTTTTTTATCTGCTTATTATTACGGAATTTTAAAAGTTCTTCTAGGTGGCTCAGAGCAAACTGGCACATTTTTTAAAGGTCATAAGCAATATATTGGAACAGGGAAAATGAGTAATAATATTTATAAACTCTTTCAAATATGCTGTTTATTTCTCACATATTAGAAAGTTATTTTTGAAAATTACATCACACAAACATCCTCGTTTCCATTCTTGTAAATGATTCCGGGAATTCTAGACTAAGAAGTTGCTTAATGTAATCATCTTGAATTCACTGATTAAACTAATTCCAGACTGTCATACACACTCCCCCGCTGGTCCTCATTAATAGTGGCAACTTAGTTGATAATGACATCTGTGAGTTTTTTAATATTGTATATATATTTCTTGAACACATGGTTTTTCAGGAGGAAAATTCATATAGCCTACTTTAAGGTTGGATGATTGAGCTGGCTAAGCAATGTTGACTAAGTGATGGTTAACAGTTTACATTTGACAAATAGCAGCTATACTGTTTCATACACTGTGGGCAGTTGCTCCATCATGATATACAGATTTGCAGGGGCCAATGCCAAGCTATACTAACTGGGGTTCAACAAAACTCTCCAATATATTTATATAACGGTCTGAATTAACAGTCATTGTTTGTTCATTGTCATTTAAAACAAGGTTCAGACAATAATTCTGAAAATACAACTCTACAGCAAATTGTCACTTTGTGGGAGTGGTTTTTCATGAAGTGCACTAGGATTTATTCATTGGTGACCAGTATCCTGTTCTCCCTTCACTAACCAAAACAAACTAATGCAATGGAGGTATGTGTACGATAACTTCCAGAATTGTTTTCAAGAATGTAGTTTTATTAAAGAAGTAATTTAAAAAAAATAACTTTGCAATATGTAGAAAATAAATGGCAACTAGACTGGATTTACATATATTTTCAATTATTTTCCCCCTGCTCCAATATATTGATTATGAGCATATGAAATATGTGAATTGGCTCTGGGTTACCCTGTATATCAACAGCACTAAATTATCAACAAACCTTTTTCATTTTACTATACTGGCCAGCGGCCATACCATGTTGAATATACCAGTTCTCGTCCGACCACCGAAGTCAAGATACATTTGGCGAGGTTAGTACTTCGATGGTTTTACTTGACTGCTTATTTTCACAAAAATTTATCCCTTTTTTGCACTTGCATCTTCAACTAGAAATTTAATGTTGTGTATGTTGTATCTAGTTTTGAATTTTATCAAGGTAGCCCTTGTTGGGAGACAAAATTTAATTGATTTTTAAATTGTCGCCATAAATTTTCAGTTGAATAGTATATATAGGTTTTAGTTTGTATAATGGATTTGTAGAGTAAATAATTTGTATAAAAACATTTACCAAATGATATAAAACTATACTATTGTAGGATGAAAGGTTAATGTTTCAAATAACTAATTAGTCTTCTTGTCATGTGATTAAGTATAATACGAGGGCTATTCAGAAAGTAAGGAACGTTTCTGTCTGATGCCGCTAGGCGCGTGCCAATCTGTGAGGTGCGGTCAGTGATACGGTTTTTGTTGGCAAAAAACTCAAAACCGATAGACATTTATCACCAAGTGTGTGAAGTTTATGGAAACAACGTAATGAATGAAAGTTCTGTGAGAAAATGGTGCATTCAGTTTAAAAACGGCCGAATTGAAGTTCATGATGAAGCGAAGAGCGGACGCCCAAGCATTGTGACTAATGAACTGGTTGCTAAAGTTGATGAAAAGGTTCACGAAAACCGCCGATTCACGATAACGGAGCTTTCGCTTTGTTTCCCATAAGTTTCACGGACTTTGTTGTTTGAAATTGTCACACAAAGGTTAGGCTACCACAAATTTTGTGCAAGATGGTGCCGAAAATGCTCACTGACCGCCATGAAAGTCAGCGAATGGAGCCAAGTTTGACGTTTTTGGATGCCTACAGACATGGTGATTCACTACTGGATCGCATCGTAACTGGTGATGAAACATGGGTAAAACACGTTAATTGCAAAACGAAATTACATTCCATGGAGTGGGGGCACACAAGCTCCCCCAAAAAACCAAGAAAATGTTTGCAAACATTGTCAGCAAGGATGATTATGGTGACGGTTTTTTGGGACAGGCAAGGTGTGCTTCTTATTGACTATCTTGAACGTGGTGCAACAATAAACTCTGAGCAGTACTGTGAAACTTTGCGCAACCTTAGGAGAGCAGTTCAAAACTAGCGCCGAGGGAAATTGACGGCTCACACAGCAAACCGCACTAAAGAACTCCTTGAGTCATTCAAATGGGAGGTTTTTCCTCATCCGGTCTATAGTCCTGACCTTGCACCAAGCGATTTTCACTTGTTTCCAAGAGTAAAGACCTGGCTAGCAACACAGCGCTTTGAAGACGACCCGGTGCTCAAGGCGCGCGTCACTGAGTGGCTGAGCGGCAGATTTCTATGATGAAGGAATTTCAAAGCTTGTCCACCGCTACGATAAATGTCTCAATTTGTTTGCCGACTACGTACAAAAGTAGTATTTTAGTTGCTATTTCAGATGTATATAATAAAAAATTTTTATTGTGCTTATTTTTTTTTTTATTCAAAAACGTTCCTTACTTTCTGAATAGCCCTCGTATTTAGACTGGAGATGGTGGTGACTGATTGCAAAAAATTGATACATGATCAGTTTTAAAATATATATATATATATATATGAAGTTAATATATTACTATTGTAAGTAATTTTATCCAATATTTACCATGCTATATTACTTACAATAGTAATATATTAACTTCATAAAGTCAGTGCAACGGAAAAACAATGGATAACGTTAAATATCAAGAATTTATATATATATATATATATATATATATATATATATATATATAGATTTTTTGGACTAGGAGACTGACAGACTTACCTTGGTAAGAGTCCACACTGTAGTCTTGAAATAGAAACACATAAAAGCACTTAAAAATATATATATATATATATATATATATATATATATATATATATATATTAAATCTTAATGATTAATAGTTTTAACAAAACAAATCTAATCCAGGTTTTAATCTCAAAATCCGGGGTTAAATCTATGAATCACATTTAAGTGAATTCACCTAAATATAGGCTGTGTAAATTGGAAAGTTACTGGGAAAATATATATAGAAAGATTTATAAGTATATTGAGTAGAAAAGAGAAAGGTTTGATAATTAACTGCAGCTATCTCTTAACAATTTTTGTTCAATAATTAAAATAATTTATTTTATAAAATCATAGAAGGTTAAAAGTTATGCAAAATTCTATGAACATTCATTATACCAGTAATCAAATAATACACAGTTCATTGATCAGTTACGACTCCTATAGAAGTACAAAAATTTAACCCATTAATTTTTAAACATTCTAGCTGAAATGTTTAAATACTTGCCACAATTAACTGCCATCATTAATAAAAAAATATTTTCAAAATTAAATGATTATTATTATATTATAAAGTTATTGGTCTGCTACTTCTAGCATTAAATCTTCCTGATGATATAATCTGGAAAAATCTTAATAAATCAAGTTTTCATGATATCAAGTAAACATAAAATCCTAACTGATGCTAGAAGCGGTACAAACATATGATAGTCAACAAATTTATGTAGAGCCTAGCAGTAACACAGAATATTACAATAATTATTATTACAATAAAATTTATAATTAAAACAAACTTTCTATTGTAATGAGAAATTTATATTAGAGCAAAAGAACAATAGAACTATAATTAAAACTTAAAGGCTAAATATTTTTCTGATTTGAAAACATAACAAAATGACTCTGAATGTATACTAAATTAACAAATGTCTACTTTATAAATTGAATAGTAGTAAACAACAAAAACAATATTCATGATAAAAAAGTATTTTAAAATAAAGAAAACAATATTTACTTTCTTGTTAAATACTTTGAAAAAGTCACTACTTTAAAAAATTACAAAAACTAAATATCCGCACAATATTGCAGCAGAAAATGATTAATGTTCAATTCTGTTAATGTTACTTGGTTGTAAAATAATATTTTTCCATTTAAATTTACAAAAATGCAAATCCTTTAGGCCAACATATAGTAATAAAATAATTTACAAGTTTACTTAGGAATCTGAGAAACACAGCCAGGAACAATGTGTTCATCAATGTCGAAACGTCTTAGTAATCTTAGATCTTGGGTATCACTTTGTTCTGTCAGAGATGCAACTTTTAATTCATCATAAACTTGGTCACTTACAGCTTCAGATGTTACATTTTCTATATCTGCAATAGTGTTGCCTTTTTCATTTTCAATTGTTGAAATTTGTAAATCTTCGGATACTATTTTCTCTTTGAGTGTATCCGTTGGTAAAGCACAATCTTCAGTGTTATCAGTAGCGTTTGGCTGAGTACCTATATAATTATTATAATCATTATTTAAATTTTGTTTTCTTTCATCAAAATTATCAATCACAGAATTTTGTGATAAACAACCAGGAACAATAATGTCATCAATATTATTTACATTTTTTCTATTGTTTATATCAAAAGCTAAACTACTAGAACTGCTTTTTGATTCTTCTTCATCTTTGTCTTTACTCACTACTACTTTTGCATCAAGCGTTGCCACTTTATCACTGGCTTCATCACAAATATCTTTTATTCCTTCAACTTTTTGTGCCCTCCTATTCTGTACTGAATCTAATATTAGATCAGTCATCTCAGAAATGTTCAAAGCTAAACTACTACAACTGCTTTTTGATTCTTCTTCATAATTGTCTTTACTTACTACTATTTCTGCATCAAGCGTTACCATTTCATCACTTGCTTTATCAGAAATATCTTTTATTCCTTCTACTTCTTGTGCCCTCCTATTCTGTACTGAATCTAATATTAGATCAGCCATCTCAGAAGTGTTCATTTTTTTAAAACATAAATGTGTCAGGATATCTGTAACAGACTGACCATTGTAATACAAATCAACAACATTAACATCATCACATTTCTTTAATATTCTTAAATCTAAAAGTGTGGTACCTTCACTGGCTAATTCAATAAATTTTAAACAAGCTGACTCAGACCAATTTTCAAGCTCTTTAGGCTGGTTTAAAGTACAACGTTGTGCAGTCGCTCTTCTTTGTTTTATATCCTGAGGAAGTTGTTTTATATTTGTAACATTCGCTGTGTTACCAAAATCTACAAACAGTACTGTAGCTCCTCCATCAACAACATCAATTATTTTTGACCTGTACCACAAATTGTTAGACTTATATTGGCTTACCACCATTTCATCAATTAGTTCTGCATGATCATCCAATTTTAAGTCACTAAATTGTTCTGTATATGTTAAACTGTTTGCAATTTCTTTTAATGAAGTTTCACATCCTTCCTTTTGAACATAAAAATCATTTGGGCTGTTGATATGACTAATAAAAACTGAAAAAAAATCTCCTGGAGCTTCAATAATTGTTGGGATTTTATCTACATTTTTTTCTTTCAAGTCAACAATTTGACTGTCCATCTTTGAATCTTGACAAGCTGGTTCTGAATAATTTTCACATAGCTCTAAAAGAATATCTTCAATTTTTGTACCATCTTTAAAGCGGAGGCTTATACTTTTAGGTCCCCTTTCTTCTAAAATACACATTTCAAAAGTTGCTGATCTATCTGACACTATTTCAGCAAATTTTATACAAGCTGATGAAGACCAAATTGAAACATCTTCAGGTAACTTTAACATACAGTGAATTGCTAATATATCTAACCTTACAAGATCTTCTGGCAACTCTCTGATTTCAAATATCACTTCACTATTGCCACAATCTACAAAAAATACAGTTATACCAGATACATTATGGTCCAAAACTTTAGCACGGTATAACAATCCATCAGAAAAACATTTTCCAGCAACAAGCTTACCGATCCATTCTTCTGGATTACTTAATATAGGAAAATTATCAATTTGGCTCAATCTTTGTGTAATCTCTTTTAAATCTGTAGAACTACTTGATAGTTGTAAATAAAAATCTTCAGGTGAATTGGAATGACTAACATAAACTTCTTCCCAGGAAACTAAATCTTTTTCTTCTTTATTTTCCAATGGTTTATTTGTTCGCATTTCATCAATTTGTTCGTTGTCATGAATAACGCAAACCGTTTTTAATTCATTAGCAACTGATAGGCCATTACTTGTAAAAAGAACTACAGTATTTGGTTCAGCTTGTACTTTTTGAACCATTTTAAAAGAATTCGTACCTCCTGCAGCTAGTTCTTCAAGTAACTCTGTTGCAGCTTCAGACCACATTTCCACACCTGATGGCAACTGAAGACTGCAATGTTTTGCAACAAAAGGTTTAGCAACAATTTCAGTTGGTAAGACTTTAAATTCTGAAACATCAGTAGAATTTCCGTAGTCAACAAATAAAACTGAAGCCTTATTTTCAACATTTTGTAAAACTTTTGCTCGGTACCACTGATCATCCACGGGATATTTTGCTGCTATAAGCTTTTCTGAGAAGGCACTGATGTCATGAATTTCTTCAAAATTTTCAACTTGTAACAAGTTTTCTGCAATTTCTTCCAATTCCATTTCACTTCCTTCAGAATGTACGTAGAAATCACTTGGAGAATTTACATGACATATGAAAACATTAGTACATTTCTGTGGTGTATTAGCAAGGCCTAGTTCCACCAATACTTCTGCAACATTCTTACTGCCGATGAATATATCTGCCACAACAGAGGACTCTTTCACCTCTAGAATATGTGCTATTAACTCATCAGAATCAATCAAAAGTTCTTCTAACTTTTGTTTACTATCATCATGCCATTCCTCTTCTTTTGGTTCCAAAAACAGTTCGCATTTTACAGCATATCCTTCAGCAGGCTCAGCAAAATCACTTGTTAGTTCTTTTAAATCAGACATATCTACTTCGTCTGAGTTACCATAATCAATAAATCTTACAATGTTATCAGTGATATGGATAGCTCTGTACCACATACCATCACTATACTTTGCTGCAAATATTCCAGTTGGTTGGCTTATAGGTTGAAGTCTATTTGCTGATTCTTGTAATCTATCTTGAAGTTCTTCAATGACTTCAATATCACTAACAATCAAAAGCCATATTTGAGATGGTGAATCAATATGTGAAACACTTACTGATAAATTAGAACCTTCAATGAACCTACCACCTTCAACAATCCTTTTAAATGGTGAATCTTCCAAAGCTATTACAAAACCTAATTCGACTAAACTATCAGTCAAACTAACTCCTTCTTGGCTCATTAACTCTGCTAGCCAGTCTAAATCATTGTTTCTTATAACAACAGCATTATATGCATTTTCATCAACAACTTCTAAAAGAGTTTCAACAGGTACAAGCCATTGAACATGGAATCTAACCTTGAAAGCCAACTCATGTTGATTGTAGAATGAAGAATCAAGAGTCCTCAATGAAGTTTGTGGTAATACTTCATTATTTCCGTAATCAATATAGTGGACCGTAATTTCAGACCCTAAAGCAATAATTTTTCCCCTATACCACTGTTCATCAGAAGATGATTTTGCAGCACAATACATACCAACTTTCCATTCACGCTCCTCAAATTCCTTTTCATTATAAAAGTTGTACAAACTTTCAAGAAGTATTGAGAGAACTTCACTGAAATCTGTTTTATGAAGGTATATTGAGTCTTCCCCAGCATGTGAAATGGTAACCTTCTGATGACTTTGAAATAACGGTAGAGGACAAATAGCATCAACTGTATGAGGCAAAGATTCATCTAGGCTGAGATAAGGTTGTCCATCCTTCTCATACAATACAACTTGAAGCCTTTAAACAAATAACAATAAATTAATTGAAAATGGTGTAATTTATTTTACTAAAAATATTTATAAACAGATTAAATTATTTATTTATATGTTGTTTAAAAAAATATGTCATTGTTTCTATTTGATAATACAGTAGCCGCCACTTATTGCAATCATATTTGTCACAAGCATATTTGATAACAATAACCGACTCCATAATCACAATGTACATAAATGCCACATTGGACACACTGTATTACAGTAACAAGTGTTTACTGAACAATATGTAAACCTAGTATTGCAGTAGGTCATTTTAATTCTATAGCACTACAATCACAATGTAATTCAGGTATATGGAAATCATGAGTGATTACTTAGCAAATTTTACAACTCCTGACAGTTTTATGTACTGTAGTAAAATTTTGTAACTAGGTCTTCTACTTCACCCACGTTAGGCTCTCAGGAAGTCCCTTATTGGTATGTGGTACGTGCAGTCGAACAAAATGTGCTTTACGGTTTCATCTTCACCCTCACAAAGTGCACAGATTGAAGAATTCGAAAGATTAAGTCTAAATAAAAAAGCCGGATCGTGTTCCGGATCGAAGCATTAGAGTTTGAATGATATTGAACAAGTAGCTTTTTGATACCTTGAAAACAGCATATCACGTTTAGATATTGGGCAGTAAAATATCCGTCGTCACCTTAAGATAATGTCAAGTTTACACATTGGGAGGTAAAATATCCATCTCAGATCTAACATAATGTCGCGTCAGTGCGTAATTGCGGTTGTAACACAGGCACTTTATCAACCTTTTGTAAACGTTATCTCATTTAAAATATCATAAAAAATATCACTTTCCTTTTTCTATAGGGTTGGTAATTGTGGTACTTGGAATCGAAAATCAAGAATCGATTTCTTGGTATCAGTGTAAGAATCGGTAAAACTTTGGAATCAATTTATCACTAATATATATAAAAAAATATTAACTTAGTTTAGAAAATATTTAGGACAACTGAGTGCCAAAGTATTTACAGAAATACAGTAAACTCCCGATTATCCGTGGGCGAATTAACCGGTTTGCAGATTATCCGGGGTCTGCCATTGTTTTACAAATATCCAATTTTTATTCCAGATTCATGTGTTTAAATTTCCAAACGGTGAATTTCGACGTAAATACATATAAGGCCTAATAGAAGTTAAGATGAAGGGAATAGATATGTAAATATGTACGTACTAACTTTTACATTGAAATGGAAGCATCTCGACACGGGCCAGCGAAATAAAAGGGGCGAGCAGACTACTGTATATAAGAGACAATGATAAAATGCTTGGATGCCCGAAAACCTAATATGTGTCATAAGATTGTAAACAAATGTCAGCTAATCCCGGCTATAAATAGTCAAGGACGTGACATATGCATTATCCATGTCTGTCATATACATTATTGATCTTTATGGCTTTGTGACACACGTGACACAAGTAGACACTGTGCGACAAAATTGTTCTCAAGAAACTTAGATCGCACATTAAAGCTAAATCAATGCTCACAAAAAAACAGGCGAAAGTGACAGATTTTTTTGTTAAAAAGTGAAAGTATTATGTGTAAAGGAAATTACGTATGTACATACATACTTACTTTTGACATATACTTATGTACGTATTGTAAATAGTTAGACATATAAATGTACATGTTATAATCCGTCAAATACATCAACATTTTAAATTATTTTCCGTATTTATTTTGTCCTCTGAAGATTATTTGTGAATTGCATTAACCGGGGTCATTATATGTGTAACTTATGGTATAATAATCGATTATCGATCGTTTTGCGTATTCTTTATTAATAGCGGATTATCCGGGGAATTCGTTATCCGGCGTTGCCGGGCCACCCTATTCCACGGATAATCGGGAGTTTACTGTAAATTGTTTTTTCGTAGTCGGTTCTTGTAATACAGAGTAAAACCTTGTGTTCAGACACTACCATTTAATGGTCTCAGGATACGATGTTATTTTTTTCAAAACTATCAGTATTTACATTACCAGCTTTTGAAATTGCCTACGTTATGTCCAGAACATATTTTGGAGACATATATGAGAAAACAAAAATAATTAAGTTGGCTACCATTTGGTGAAGTATTACAATTTTTTTTCTAACAAAATATTGTAAATTTTATACATGCACAATATCTGTAAATGAAAATTGAACACACATTCTAAAATATGACAAAAGTGTGCAGTATTGGAATGTATAAATAAGTACTAACTACTGTTCAATTATCTGCTTTTGCTGCATCAAGTTGTGTAGCTTAAGTTTTGTAAATAAAAAAAATTCTTATTCACTTAGTGGGTATTGTATTTTCTGGGGGAAAACTCATTTATTTGTTTATGTGATTTATTTATTTATGCTGCTTGACTAAAATATTTATGAAATCTATTTGATATCATGTAGATGGTTATAGCTTGTGTTATAACAAATATTAAACTTTATTTTCACTATGAATCATAGGAAAATGTCTGTATATTGAAATATATTCAGATCCTTTATTAAATTGCTAGAAAACAAAACATGTTGTGACTTGAACCGAAAGCACATCATACAGTGAATAACATGTGTCACTGTGACAGGTGACAATAAGAAAACTGATTAAGCATTCTATCTGAAGCAAGATAGTCAACTGAGAAAATTTAATTTGTGCAATTCGATATTTTAAAAAATTAGTGAATTGTATTAATAACAAGCCAAGCTCATGGATATACATTGAGTAGTAAGTGGCTATTATAAGCCCAACTGTAGAAGAATACACCTAAATGTATTAATCCCTCAAAAAATATGTCTCAACATATCATACAAAATTTTGTGTACCTAAAACCGAATTCACTCAATATATTTCAGTCAAGTAGGGATTTTCTATAACAATATGAAATTTATATCAAATTAATTTCAGTTATTACAGTAGAAAAACCATAAACAAAAATGAAGACAAAATTACAAGTGTAGAAAAATAATTATGATACTAGATTTGTAATATAAAGGGATATAAAAATTATTTAAACAATGGTGAATATGATTAAGATCTTACTTCTCATTCTGTATTCCTTTGATGTATGCAATGTATGGTTTAGGTGTCACAGTTTCCTTGAACTGAGTTTCTAGTTCTTCTGATAACCGTTCTGACAAGTCTAAACTGCATTCTATGGCTAGAGCTGGATGTTTGGTCAAGTCGTTCCAGGGAGCTGGCAGGATGAACAACTAAAACCAAAGCATTCTTAAATTTACTACAGTACTGAAGCAGTTTAATAGTATTATATGACAAACAATTTTTTGAAAGGGTTTCCACTGAAGATTTATTTTTCCAGTTTTAAAATAAGTAAGATTTATATTAGTTTACCCAAAGACACTTTTAAAATGTGTTTTGAGGAAATGAAAGTCCTCTGAAATTTCTTTTTTGAAGTGGTCAGATATAGAGCACTGTTTTACTAAGGCATATTAACTTTTGTTTTTTGAAATTTCAGTATATAATAAGATCCATTTCGTCACCACTGAACAATTTTATCTCATGCTTATTTGAAGCAACTAAACCAAGCCTTTAACAGGACTATCAATGCTTCATATATAGTATACACTTTGTAGAAAATAATTGATGACACATAACTCCCAATGGGTTTACAAGCCTATATTATGTCTGGAAATCAGATTTTTATCAAGTGACTTAATCACTCTATTAACCAGTGATTGTTCTTTTGCTATAATATTTATTTAAATGATTGTTAGTTTTGTTATAACATTTATTTTAAAAGATTCTGTTTACATTAATTAGAATACAATGAAGAAAAAAGTCTCCTGAGCTTTTAGCTGACAGTACCAATTTCCCTCTTATTTATACCAATTTCCCCCTTTTTATAAAAGAAAGCAGTTCCTCCAAAAATATATACATATATTTGAGTGTTTCTATATGCCTATAACAGTGTGTGTGTGTGCGTGTGTTTTCATACCTGCAAAATTTAAATAGACACCTGATAAGTGTAATATCCACTCTTTATCTCTTATTTATAAAAAAAGCAGTTCCTCCAAAAATATATACATATATTTGAGTGTTTATATATGCCCATAACAGTGTGTGTGTGTGTGTGTGTTTTCATACCTACAAAATTTATATAGACACCTGATAAAGTGTAATATCCAATTCAACTTAATATAATACAAACTGCGACAAAATCAAAGTAATGAAGTTAAAGGTTGAAACAAAAAACACTAATAATTTTTTTGCTTGTGAGAATTGTTAAAATAATTAAAAGTTTACTATGAATAAATAAAAGATTGAATGTATGTATTGAAATACAGTAAAGTCTCGAAATTCTGAGTCCTGAAATTTCGAGTTTCTGTTAAATTCAAGCCTATTTCTATTTGAGCCTATTTTATCTATTTTAAAGAAACTTATGAGCCGAGCTTCCAAGAAATGTTTATAGTCATTCAGTATGAAAAGGAAATGATTTGGGTTCCAAAAAATGTTCATATAAAGTTATATAAACTTATTTAGTGCATTTTTAATTACCTATACTATTAGAGCTTATTAAAACTCATACTTTCTTTAATATACAGGAACATTTCTCTGTGTAATCCGAGTTTTCGGTAATTCGTCCTATCTACCTTGAATTATTGAGAATCTACTGTAGTTATTTATGACAAAATCTAGAAAACTAGAATAATGTAATTGGATAAATTATTTGTGTATGAATAATTGTTAATTATTAAATAAATGTGACTAGTTAAAAATTAACATAGCTAATTTAAAAACATAACTTAAAAATATGAGGCTCTAACACATGTAATTAATCTATTTTAAATATAAAATGTTTGTTGCATATGTAATAAAATAATTCATTTTTAAATGTACCTCTTTTTGTTGAACTTGTTTCAATTCTCCTGTATCAATAAACTGCACAAGAAGTGACTCAGTGTCGACAATTCTGCTGCGGAAACATTGATTTTCATTCTTGACAATACACAGAGTTCCATACACTAACTGGTCTATGGGCAAACTTTCCTCAGCCTTCACAAAACATCATATTACAATAAAATTATACTAAATACAAATTTTTTAAACAAAAAATGTTACTACAAATACATAAATATAAGATATAACAATGTAAAACTAGAAATTAATATCATACACACAATTTTTCTCCTAAGTAATGATGCTAGTTTTTCCAAGAACCGAAATCTTTACAGAATATTGATTACAATTTATCTCAAATTACTAGAATATAAACAAAGGAATAGTTTACCTTTACTTCCAGTGTTTGGGCTTGATTTGGCAGCAAGTGTATGTAAAACTTATCACTGGTCTCTATGTGACTGACAACTATAGACAAAACTTGACTTACTAGCAGACCCAGCTCCATGTAACAATCTCCATCTGTTAAAAACAATAAACAAAAGCTCTAAATATTACCACACCCAAAATTTAAAGCTCTAACTTGTGGGTTACATTCTGATAATTAATTTCAACCCTAGCAAATGCATGATATATATATATATATATATATATATATATATATATATATATATATATATATATATATATATATATATGAAGTTAATATATTACTATGTAAGTAATTTTATCCACTTACATAGTAATATATTAACTTCATAAAGTCAGTGCAACGGAAAAACAATGGATAACGTTAAATATCAAGAATATATATATATGAAGTTAATATATTACTATTTTTGAGTAATTTTATCCACCATTAAGTGCAATAATTTTACCTTGAGTGATGAGGCACCTTTCGGTCATTGACCAGTGATTCGACAATGGTCAAAGACCGAAAGGTGCCTCATCACTCAAGGTAAAATTATTGCACTTAATGGTGGATAAAATTACTCAAAAATAGTAATATATTAACTTCATAAAGTCAGTGCAACGGAAAAACAATGAACAATATTAAATATCAAGAATATATATATATATATATATATATATATATATATATATATATATATATATATATATATATATATATTACATACATAAAATCATGCTTAACTATTTGCCATACCCAAAAACCTAATATCTTGTACAAACTTAATATTTTCTACAACTTGAACTGTAAAATATGAAAATAGCTTGAGAAGCTAAAATGTGTCGTTGCACAAAAAACTCACAAATTTGATTAGGAGGTATAATATGGTGGTATTTGGTCAATGGTCGCAAATTAACCCTACTTGGTAACGTCTTATTAAGGGGATTTGACTAATCATGGTTTGGTCAATTTCATAATAATAATAATAATGATTACTTTCCATGTCAATAACTTTGTGTTATTTTATACTCTAAAAAATGGTTCAAATAGAAATAACGAAACTAAAATATTTCCAATGTGTAAGATACTTCTTTAATAATATTTTCTTAGCCATGAAAATTCTTAAACCATTTTATAGATCTAAATCCTGATTTTGTGAGACAAGCAAAATGCACAAATATGCTTCATTTTTATGTATGCACTTCTTTATAGTAGTCAAAAGGTTTTACGGTTTTAGATTTTCCATAAAACCTTTTAGTATTTTTTCTCAATATCCTCAATATATAATAAAGCTTTGAGCTTTGATCATTATGCCATACAATCACATAATCTGTGATAAGTGTTAGTAACAAAATATTAGAGCATTTAGTAAGCTACCTGTATATTATTAAATAAAAAATTTACTAATGTTCCCTAGAAGTCATATTTAGATATTTAAGGATTGGATGCAAATTAAACCTCATTTTGTGACTTTTAGTGCACTATTGAAATTTAACTGGTAGGGTGTTGCAATGTTCAATGTATATTCTACAATAATAAATTTGTTTTTTTTCAATGTCATAAGTTTTCTCTTATTTCAAACTTAAGACTATTTATAAATAGTAAATGCAAAATAACTAAAATATTCACAATTCTCCTCCTCCACCTTAACTGTGGAATAGGTCAAAGTATTTTACAACACAAAGGTTCATTTCCAGAATAAGTATAACCCTAAAAATGCTTTATTTTGATCCTTTTCTTTGTAGCAAAATCCAAAGCTATAAGACTTTCACAAAACCATTTTTTACAATTTTGCGTTTTTATTGGGGCCAAGGGTTTCTTTTGAGTAGATTGACTTGAGTCACCGACCTGGGAAGCAAGAATTCTTCAATTTACGGCAGCCAATGTACAAAATGTGAAAGAATATTGTTTTATACCCCCTTGATTTTTTTGCTTTTTAACACTTTGAACAGTGACGACATAGCTGTCACTTTCCCATGCTACAAGACCCTAGCAGTAACAACATTACTGTTGTTAAGCACTTAAACAATAGTTTATAACTATCCGAACTTTAAATTTTGTTAATTTGTTAGAACTTACTGAGACATAATGTTTTCGATCGCTATGTGCCGATCATCAGTGTCTTCTGCTTGGAGTTGTCGGGTCAAGCGGTGACGGTTTTAAAGGTAGGTTTTCGATAGTATCAAAGAGTATGTGTGATTTGTATTGTGTTTGTTCGTTTAATATGTTTGTACTTTGTGTTTTTATGTGTCTGTAAATTTCATATTGTTCTAGTGTGTTGAGATGTGGTCCTTTTTTGTTGATGTGTAGGATTTCTAGGTTATGGTAAATGTCTGTGTATTTGTGTCCTGTTTCTTTTGTGATTGTAAAATGTTGAGTTGGTGTTCTGTTTGTGTTCCTCGACTCTTTGTTTAAAGCTGCGGCCTGTTTGTCCAATGTAGAATTTGTTACATTCGTCGCAGTTCAGTTTGTATACGCCTGGAGCACCTTGTAGTTTATCCTTGTTGTTGGTGTTCTGTTGTATTTTGTATTGTAACTTGTTATTAGTTTTGTATGCTATTTTGTATCCTATTTTTTGAAATTTGCGGGCGATTTTTGTTGTTGTTTTGTTTATGTATGGTAATGTGATGTATTTGTTTTCCCTGTCTGTAGTGTTAATTTAGTGTTTTTTTTTTGTATTTTGTACCATAGTTTGTCTATTATTGTGGTGTTGTATCCATTTGTGTATGCTAAATATTTAATTGTGTCTAGTTCTTTGTTTTTGTTTTCTGTGGTAATTGGGACTTCTTTAAGTCTAGGGAGCATAGATCTGAAAGCAGCGTGTTTGTGTTGGATAGGGTGGTTTGAGGTGTTGTGGATAAGTGTGTCTGTCGTTATGGGTTTCCTGTAAATGTTGAAGCTATGTTTTTAAGTGTGGATTTTTGTTATGGTTAGGTCAAGGAAGTTTAGGGTTCGGTTGGTTTCAATTTCTGAAGTGAAGTGGAGTTTTGGACAATCCATAAACTTAAAAACAGAAACACACATAAAAAACAGAACAAACCTCATAAATAAAATAAAAGACATAAACATACCACACAATTGAACACTACTATCACTCGACATAACAAATATGTACACCAACATACCCATACCCGAAACACTCAACATCCTAGAAACCCAATTAATACAGAACAACATACCTAAAACCCACGTTACCGAAATCATAAACATTTTTCAAACCATCACCAAACAAAACTATTTCGCCCACAACTCAAAGTTCTATTCACAACCAGATGGCCTACCCATGGGAAGTCCTATCAGTAATGTCCTAAGCAAAATTTTTCTACAACACATAGAAAACACCAAGATACTAAAAAACAATACACATGCACAAAAAATCATTTACTGGCACAGATATGTAGATGATATCATAACACTATACAGAGGCAACTCCTGTCAATGAGAAAAATTTCTCACCTACACTAATAAAATACACCCAAAACTCCACTTCACTTCAGAAATTGAAACCAACTGATCCCTAAACTTCCTCGAATTAACCATAACAAAAAGCCACACACAAAAACACAGCTTCAACATATACAGGAAACCCGTAACGACAGACAAACTTATCCACAACACCTCAAACCACCCTATCCAACACAAACACGCTGCCTTCAGATTCATGCTCCATAGACTTAAAGAAGCCCCAATGACCACAGAAAACATAGAGATAAACAAAGAACTAGACACAATTAAATATTTAGCACACACAATTGGATACAACACCAAAATAACAGACAAACTATGGTACAAAATACAAAAAAAAAACCACTAAAATTAACACTACAGACAGGGAAAACAAATACACCACATTACCTTACATAAACAAAACAACAACAAAAAATAGGATACAAAATAGCATACAAAACTAATAACAAGTTATTAACAACTAAAAACAAAATACAACACAACGACAACAAGGATAAACTACAAGGTGCTCCAGGCGTATACAAACTGAACTGCGACGAATGTAACAAATTCTACATTGGACAAACAGGTCACAGCTTTAAACAAAGAGTCGAGGAACACAAACAGAACACCAACTCAACATTTTACAATCACATAAAAGAAACAGGACACAAATACACAGACATTTACCATAATCTAGAAATCCTACATATCAACAAAAAAAGGACCACATCTCAACACACTAGAACAATATGAAATTTACAGACACATAAAAACACAAAGTACAAACATATTAAACCAACAAACACAATACAAATCACACATACTCTTTGATACTATCAAAAACCTACCTTTAAAACCGTCACCGCTTGACCCGACAACCCCAAGCAGAAGACACTGATGAAGATCGGCACATAGCGATCAAAAACGTTCTGTCTCAGTAAGTTTTAACATATAAACAAAATTTATAGTTCGGATAGTCATAAACTATTGTTTAAGTGATTAATAAATTCACCGAACGTAATGGACTACAAAAATCAAAGATTACTGTTGTGTCTTTAGATTTATCTTATAGAAGTGTGAGCATTTATGTTGCCATTTACTTAATTTTGTAAGTGAACTACTCTGCCAGCCTTTGGCGAATTGTGCTGCGAATGATCACTTTATCCCTGGCTGATGCTTTCATATCTATCATACTACAAACAAAATTTACTATACAAAAACGTTGGTATAAATATTTTTTTTATTTTTATGTAGATGTATAAAATATGAATTTCTATTTGTATTTCAAAAATAAAATGATTTTAATCTTTGCACAGATGGCTTTTCTTTATTTTTCTTATTAGTTGCTACCAAAATGTTTCATATAAAAAGGAGGTAGCAATGTATTGCACAATAGTGTTTTTAAATTACAAAAATACTAAAACTATTATTAAATACATGGTAACATATTAATAAAAATACAATAACTTATAAAGGGCACAAAAACATCCTGTTTCAAAATACCATACAGAAACTTTCTTATACACAATCAAAAATTAAGCTAGATGTTTTAAGATGTATATAAAATATCTATTTCTAAAAGTTATGGCTTAGACTATACATAAGTAAGTTTGTTGATATCACCCCTTACATTAATTTGATCTGGGTGACAAGCCACTAAGCCTATAAGTCAAATTGAGCATTGTGCAATAACATGTTAAAATTCTAAAATTTGACATTTATAAGCATTAACACCAAACACAGACACACACATATTTGTGTTAGTGCAGACCTTAGAGGTATAACAGCTATAAGGAGGAGCACACCGTGTGTGGCCATGAGGGTTTTGTTGGGTTTTCCAGCCTTGAGTCTCTTAAATTAGGATGGAGGCAATGAAAACTGCACACCGGCTAAGTTGTACCGGGCCGTGGAAGACAAGTAGCAAACGTCATAAGCAGCTAATTGGTGATTCATTGAAGGAGCTCTGCATAGAACCTCAGGATAAGATACTGCTCTAATAAGGGAAAAAGGACAGTACCAAATTCTTATTCCTGCAAGAGAGACATGGGCAGAGTGTAGACCCAAACATGGTGAAATCTGGTTCATGGATGGGTCCAAGATGAAGGAAGGAGTGGGAGCAGGATTTAGTGGACCGAAACACCAAGACAGATTCTGTCTTCGCCTGGAAGACTACAACTCTGTTTTCCTGATGGAGGTGCTCACGATCTAACTATGTGCTGAAGAAATAATAGGGTCTGGCAAGAGGAGCTAGACCATATAGACTTGCTCAGACAGTCAGGCAGCTCTGAAGGCTTTAGGTAAGGCTAGTGCCAGCTCTAAGCTGGTGGCTGAGACTATAGTTTCTCTAGAGAGCTGGGTAAGTATAATTCGCTCAACCTAACCTGGATTTCAGGACATTCTGGGTAGGGAATGAGAGAGCTGACATCTTAGCAAAACAAGGGTATATAACTCAAGGACCATTGCTGAGGGCAGTAGGCGCTTCAGGAGGGGCGCAAGAGGATCAAGGCTCATATAGACAAGTTGTGCCAAGAAGAATGGAATGTGACCTTGGGGTGCAACAAATCCAAGATACTGTGGGGTTATTCAGGAGACTTGTGGGACAAAGAACTACTCTCCTTAAATAGACCTCAACTCAGAGTTACTGTAGAGCTGGTCACAGGCCATCTGAATCTAAGGGGGTTCCAATACAAAATTGGAAAATCTAGGTCCCCTGTGTGCAGGAGATACGGCGAGGACCAAGAGGAAAGTCCAATCCACGTGCTCTGTAATTGCTCTGCTTAAGGCGCTGCAAAGAGAAAGTGGTTTGGCTGGCAATTATGTACATGAGAGGATATCAGAAGATTTAGCATCAGGTGGGTACTTGGTTTCTGCAAAGAGGTAGGTATCCACTAAGCTAGTCCTGTGGTAGGGATGGGAAGAAAGTACAAAGGCTGCAGCTAAGTGCTCTACACCAATAAGGTCCTTTCGAGTTTTACTAATAAAAAATAATAGTGGAGACCTGAAGGGTTCCAAGCACTTAGTGTCTCTTATAGGTGATCGTAGGCCTAGTAAGGTCATCAATTCAAAATTTTGTACATAATTGGTAAATAATGTTAATAGAATATGCAAATGTTGTTACATTATGTAACTTAAGTTTAATTTACATGGAATAAGTTATTTTGGAGCTCCTAGTGAGTGTTCAAACTTACTAGTAAACAGTTTGTTGTTGGGAGCTCCTCTTGTCTATTATCTATTTGTGATATCGTAATCGAACATACGTGAGCCATCGTTATTTATGCATAGAGGACATAATAAAAATCATAGGATAGAATATTTTCATTTTCAATGTTTGCAAATGAGGCCCTAATAGGTTACACTAGTGTGAACAATTTAAAATTCGCTCTTTGACAAAACACACTTTTAATAAAACTTTAATAATGAGTATTTGGTTTATTGTTACTTTTAGTAATCACTGGTTGAAGGCAAAAACATATTTCGAAATGATGTATTATGTTTCACTTGCATTTTATAATTGGACTATAGTAAAAGGTTATTGTAGTAAAAAAAGTATGTCACTTAACAGCTTAGATCTTATACATAAATACATTTTTTGGCTAGAAACTTACAGACGACTCCAGAAGTCCATTTCGCGTGTTTCAATTTCTCTTTTAATATTGCCATACTTGCCCAGTAGTAACTGATTCATTATGCTATTAAAAATTCTCTCATGATAAAAAGTATAAACATTAAGATATATGTGTATGTATTTAATAAAATATACCGACTTGGCACTAAGTGTTACAATATACAAGGGGAAACTATTACCATCAATGTGATCTTCCACAGCATATACACTGCCTTCGACTGCTAGACCATCAGCCACTAACTGATCAGCAATGTTCTTCTCTCCATTCATCAGCTGCACAGCATATCCTTGGCTTTCTCCTTCTAACTTCTTTATAAAGGTACAAGTGAACTCATCGCCCATGAAGTAAGAGTCTATGTTAGTGGTACCCCATGTTTCATCTGATGGGATGACACCTGATAGTGTGCAGCAAATACCTTGTATTGGCAAAATGCAATACTGAGGCTCTAGTTCCCAAGTCATTCCTGGTGCTACTTTGGCACAATTTCCGTAGTCTACATATGTCACAACAGGTTCTGAAAACAATATTCATACTATTTCAGTATATAGTTATTTTGCAAATAAAATAAAATTAGGTGTTAATAAAATAAATAATCTGTATTAACCGATTCCCAAATACAATAATTTTAACTTGACCTGCTGAATTGAAATTATTTATCCAGAAAAATAGTTATAATTTTTCTAGTATATTATTACAAGAGCTCAATATCTTAAATTAACCCTCTTGGTAGAGAAATTCTGAAAGTTTGCACCTCCTATTGAAGTTGTAAGAATAAGAATACCCAAAAACACTTTGCTGAAATTAATGTGAACCGAGTGGCCCCACTGCTATTAAATGGTTAGGTCGCCATATCAATCGTGCAGCATATAATAAAAAATGTGCTGCATGTTACACAGGTTTTTTTTAATTACACTTAAATTCATAAGCATGAAAATTTTTTAAAAAAACAAAAATTCCATAGTTTTGTTTCTTTTGAATAATGTTTTATAAAAGCCATGTTTTAATCATCTGAACTTGTAAAAAGTGGACAATCTGGTGTAAACCCAAGGGTTACACTCACTGTAATGGGAGAATACGAAAAGAGAATTAAAGTATCCAATCATATTTCAGAATTCTATAAACTCTTAAGAAGCCGCTTCAATGCATAAGTGCAAACATCACATGACATATTCTTGAACAAACAAAATGCTACACACAATACACAGTAAAATGTGTTAAATACTAGGGAAGTTTCACTTGTATTTCCCTAGACACATCAAAGGTCGAATTAATGGCAGTTTGGGTTGGAGTTAATAAAATATCAATGTTTCTCTATATTATACAAACGCTTCTAAATGGTTAAAGGGACCATAACACTTTGACTGCAGTGGCGGCTCCTGCCCAATTACATTGGTGGGGCTCATGACAAGGGGTCTCTCCAGATTTACGAGGTGCAGAGACAATTTTGAAATTTGATACCCATTTAACTCGTTCTACATTCTAAGCATCTACAACTTTTATTAAGTTATACTTATTGATTAATATATTAACATTGCTACAACTAATAGACGTATTACGGTGTGATTTACAAAATGTTGCTAGGTTGGGTAGTTAAGTGACTGCCTATGTTAAAGCGTCGAGTACTCAACGAGTAGTGTGAATCAAGTTTTACTTTTAAAAGTATATTAGGCCACTGTATATGCGCATCAAAGGATCTATAAATGGAAACATTGTGAGAACATTACAAATAAGCTTATAATGCTGCTTCCTAAATCATAGAATTGTAGTAGCAGCACTGATTAGTCATTTCTCAGCGCATCCGCATGACTATGGGACTCCATCCCAGGCCACCCGTAACACGCGCGTTGAGTGACGTCACCGCACGGTTTTGGCTGTTTCAGCTTATTCCACGCACACTCAATGCACTAGTCTGAGGCTCTCTGCTGTGAGCCCCGTGCGAAGCTTGAGGCTAATTTCGTGCGTCAACTGCTAAATATTTTATGGTTTTAACATTGCTTAAATAATTCTAAGCTCTTCCAGGGTGTCTAGTAAAATAACTTGAAGAAATTCCCTGAGTTTTCCCTGACTTTTCCAGGGTGTCTAGTAAAATAGCTTGAAGAAATTCCCTGACTTTTCCTCTTTTAGATGTCTATAGAAAGCCCAGTTTACATTGGGCCCATCCATTGATATCTGAAGGATCTTGGATAAATCCAGACTTTGCACACTTTTTAAGAACGAATTGAGTAACTTTTTTGCTTTTGTGTCTGTAAGGAACACAGAACCAAAATATCGAGCTTTCACTTCATCCGTCGCTGCATCCCAATACCTAACACTCAAATCCATTTGGGCTCTTTGTGATATTTTGTTTAAACTTTCATCAAAGCCAATTATATAGTTAGAATTTGAATTTAATGATGTCAGTAACAGGTCTTTAATATAATTTGATAAACCGAATACAACACTATAGGAAATTTTATCTTTCCCCAATCTCATGTTCTGTGCAATGGTGCTATCAGGGAACATCCTTGGAAAGAGGCACACACTACCTTCTGCATTGCGTAAAGAAGTGTTGCATTACTAAATTCACGCACCATATAATCTCTGCTTCAGTCACTTCATCTTTTAGTTTATATTTATCCTAAGGAAGGAGGGGAAGTAATGACGACATCTGCATGACGCGCTTGCCCGCTACGGCAATGAAAACTGGAACCTTCCATGTTGAAATAAACAGTGTAAAAATAATCACCATCAAATAAAACACATACTATCACGAGTCTAGACAAATAGCTGGCTACGAATGTTTACACAGCGTTCTGTGTGGTCAGAAACAGACTGAGTTATCTGTTATCCCCACCTGTCCATATGATAACAGAACCACTGCGCACCTCTCAGCTGTACCAACTCGACACGTTTAATATTTATTGACATAAGTCCTGAAGTCATAGCATTAGGCTTATCAAATAAATAATGGGCATCTAAATAAAGAAGTGTTATTTCCTGACTGCCCTGCCCCTAAACCGCTGGCTTACAATACTAAATATTCGAGAGCAATTGCCACTAGTTTTGTTTCTAATCAAAATAAATATTTTCCCGATTTTTTAAAATTTTTCCTGACTTTTCCCTGAATTTTCCAGAATCTTAAAATTCCCTGACTTTTCCAGGTTTTCCCGGTTTTCCCTGTCACTAGACACCCTGTCTTCTTAACCTAATTTAAGACAAATGAATATTAATTAAAAATTAATTTTTATAATTAGGAGGGCTGCGCCCCAGAGATCTTTTGGACAAACTGCCACTGTTTGACTGTGATAACAGGATTTGTATGTGTTACTCTTACTAAGTGAAACCTATCAACTTACATCTCAGCAGTTCTTCAAATAATTTACTTATGATTTAATGAATGAAGTCAAGTTAATTACAACAGCCAACTTACATATTTTTTATCACCTTCCTAAATAAATAACTGGCATTTGAAAAATATCAATATATGAGATAAGAAACAATATCAGTGAAAACGTTCTAGATCTATAATTGTAGATATCTATTATATAAAAATCTAATGGTAACTGTCTGTGCGTGTGTGATCTTTTATTGTAGACATCTATACTATTATATAAAAATCTAATGGTGACTGTCTATGTGTGTGTGTGGGTGTGTGTTATTTAATCACATAAAAACTACTGGTCCCATTAAGCTGAAATTTTACATGGGCAGGCATTCTTAGGATCCCTGGTTAATACAAAAGTCTATTTTTATTTAGAAATTCCATCAAAGCACTGCCCCACTGGCCTTGAAAACTCCCGCACACTTTATTATCTATACTCTATTACATACCTGGCTTAATCAGCTGATAGTAAATACATTTATAATCACCTGTAAAAGTTACTTTTAATTAATCAGGTGATAGTAAATGTTTGTTGTTATTCGTCTTTAAAGGTTAGTTTTACATTACAAATGTCATGCTTCAAGTAGAAGCTTTTCCTTCTCTTGGTTTTTCAAGACAGAAATTGCTAAGTTTATAAACTATAGTTTGATATATTTATTGGGATTTAATTTCAGTAAATTAAATTCACCCCAAATACAAATACAAATTCAATCAATACAAATCTATGTCAACCTTGTACGAAAAACAGGCACTCTGCTAGATGATATTAATGTAAGCTCTACCCTCGCAGTTTTCTTCTAAACAAGTCTTGTTTCCACAATTAAAAAAAATATTAATTTCAAACGTTACAAAACGTTTTATGTAGAACTTACCAAAACCAACTGTTTTCACACTTGCACGATACAACACTTTATCTTCTTTGAATCTTGCGATGATATTATCTCCAACCTTCAGTTGTGATGTAGGTTTGGGTACTCCTTTCTTAGCAATGCTCTGCATATGCTCTATCATTGATTTGAATTCAAGACTTTGATCAACAGGTTGTACATAGAATAATGAAGGTGATATGAACCAAGATAACTGGACCCTCGTAGCTGTACCGAGATTTATAGGCTGTGGATACAGTGATGTTTGATTCATCTATAGAAAGAAGAAATTGGTTAACTATTTTGTATTAGCAGCTTGACATGGTTATTGCTATTAGAATTGAAAATAGATGTTTGTAGAAATATAACTGCCTTCCAAAAATGTTTCAAATATTCCATTGAACAAGGATTTCCTGATAATATTTAACAAACTTTAATTAGGTTTTCTATTGTGTTATCACTTTGATAATTTATAATTAATTCTTATAGTAAATGTAAAAACAAGAATACTTATTACTACAATATACTATCAGTAATCGGAACTAATTGGGGTTGGGTAGGGTTCTGAATGTAACTTGTTCGGAATAGCAAACCTCTCACACCAAAACAAAAATTTATGGTCTAATTTCCTTCCTAAAAAAATATTTTTGCATATAAACAAACTTAATTTCAATAAAATACTCAACAAAGATTTATACATACCTCTACATTTTGCTAAATGATCTTATTCAGGCACAGTTTTCTATTACATTTGTCTACAGCCCTTTAAATAATCAGACAAGTGTGTATGTAGTACATTAAAAATATTTGTTTACACTTTTTGAAACTAATATGTATGAAAAAATAAGGGGGTCTAAAAAATAAGTTTCCCACGTGTGTGTCACCAAGCGTGAGTGACGGAGCATCTTTCCGAGGGCGGGGACTTTTATTTTGGTTGTAGTGGTACCGATTCTCGCCGCACGCTTGACTGTACGCCATTTGACCTTGAGTCCCGGGCCTTTCAACATGGAGACTGCACTGCGATCTGCCGCCAGTTGTGAAGTGCGGAGTGTTATTAGTTTTTTGACTGCAAAAAGTGAATGTTTCATCACTAGTGACTATTCTTGAAAACAGATCATCACCTTCGTCCGTAAAAGATTGCAAGAAAGATTGTACAGCTGCCACACGTTGTTGCTTATGGCCGTCTGACAGTAAACGAGAATTGCACACACTTTAAACAGATGAAGCTCTTCAGTGATGATGTTGTGAAGAGATGCATGGCAAATGTTTGGAGGAAGCTGATCCATAATTTCGTCAAGTGTCAATCGCTGGTCAGCATCAATAACGTCGTGCACCATAGAAATGACGTCATCTTGGTGAGCGGTAACTGGGCGTCCATCTCGCTGTTAATCATGAACATTTTCTCTTCCTTCCAAAAACAATTTCCGCCAACGTCGAACCATTTGTACAGTCATTACATGTTCACCATACACCTCACATAACTGATGATGAATTTCAACTGCAGATTCACTTTTTGCAGTCAAAAAACGAATAACACTCTGCACTTCACAACTGGTGGCAGATCGCAGTGGAGTATCCATGTCTAATGGCCCATGACTCAAGGTCAAATGGCATACAGTCAAGCGCTTGGCGGGAATCGGTACCACTACACCCAAACTAAAAGTACCTGCTCTCGAAAAGATGCTCCGTCACTCACGCTTGGTGACACACACGTGGGAAATTTATTTTTTGGACACCCCTAGTATATTACAATATAAAGCATACTATATAATTTAAACAGATTAATAATCTGTTGCTAACCTTAATGTTTATTTTTTTAAATAGTAGAGCATTATAGTATACAGTAGTTCATAGAGAAAAAAAAAATTGGTTATTTTTTGTTGAACAGAAGATGACTTTTATACCAAATCATACGTATTTGGCTAAAGCAAAAACATCATTGCGTGTTGATCCTTTAAAATACTATCCAATATCATTATATTTTGCTATGAGAGATATCTATTTTCTTCTTTCAAAAATCAATTTCTGACTTAAGTTTTTTTGATTCTGTAGTAAATGTATTGTTTTTATTTTATAAATTGATATGACTTCCCATCAATACATAATTTAATAAAATGGGTGATTTCCCATCTTAATAAATTTATAAATCAGAAGCACACTTTAAAAAAATCTTACTATACAGTAACTCCCCATATAGATTAGAGCAGTGTCTAGCTCAACTGACTATGGTAACAGAAATATCAACAATTTTTGTATTATGTAAATAATGTTGTTCAATGTATATTTGTAAACTAACTACCACAGCAAAAAATTCAAACAATAACAAATAAATAAGTATAGTTCATAAAATAATACTAAACTAGGAATGTGACTTATAATGTATACATTTTCTTATCGGTTGCCATTACGATGAAGTGAATACTGTTTCTTATGAATATGACTTATATTCTGCAAAATAGGATCAAATTACTGATCTTCCCAATTAATGATGTTTAGATAATTGAAGACTCACTGATTCCATTACAATCAACTTCTTCCATTCATGCATTTTGTAAAAAGTTGCTTTATCAATCTGAATGAAGTTCATTTTGAACTAATGAACATTCATTTCAGTAATTAGTTCAGGTTTAATACTCACTAGTCCAGTTACTTTTTTTATATTTACAGATTTCCCTAAAATTACTAAAGTAATTTCTAATGTTTTACTCTCAGTGTTTATTGTAAAACATGACATACAAATTGGGCTAAAGCTCACCTTATCTACTGCTGCCTCAATATCTGCCTTAGGGACTGAGTTAAACACAACACCGGTTTCTTCATCTGTCAATACCACCTTTTAACAAAACAAAACTTAAATTTACTGCCTTCATTCAGACATAAACAAATACAGGTTAATCTGTGGTTAGTGGAAAAAAGTTTCAAAAATTAGAGAAAATTGAAGGATCTCTAGTGTCTCTATTACAATTACAGACTTATGAGAATGTTTTCCTCATGAATACTAGTATACAAAATTGTAACTCAGAAACTCCGATTTCTACCAGTTTTTGCTTAATAAATGCCCAGACAAGTAAGGGTTAAAGGTGCTGTGAATGAGTGATTATATGTACAGGCTGTGGAATTTTATTTAATAGGAATCGAAAAGCTTGTAAGTATATATGAGTAATTAAATGTAAATGGCATTTAGAAAAATAATTTTAAAATATAGATAATTAAGAAAGTGTAGTGTATTGAGTATTATATTATTTACTAAGCAATTTACTTTTCAAATACAATAAAAATTAGATAATTAATCGAATGAAAAATAAGGAAACCAAAAATAAATGAAGTATAATATAACCAAATCAAGGAAGATTTTTTTAAAATTTTTTTAACAATTTCTAAATTATTAGTTTCTTTCAACTTGGCCTGGACTTTCAACAAATAACCATGCCAAACACTACTTTTAAAGATTTATATTAACCCATGGTTATCATCAGAAAGAGTGAATTCTAATTATTATATAGATATATTGAGTCAAAACCAAAATTTTGTTGAAACTTTGCAAATTGAATGATAATGGTTATCATAAGCTTGGCTCCACACGCATAACATACTATTTGTGGCCTGCAAATGGTTCTAGGACCTGAAATGCATGATGGGGCAGGAAATGATCCAATATTTTGTTTTGGTATTACTCGTAAAGGTAATTCACTGTTTTATGTTGGCAATACATGGAAGTTAGTTTCTTTTTCTTTTGACTATGTATCACTTCACTTCCAGACAATAATCAACAAATATTGTTCAACAGCACATGAGGAATGTAATGTTTTTTTTAGTAAAACAAAAGGTGTTGTGCTTACTCTAAGACACTACAATTTTAATAATAATAATAATAATACAAGAACTTTTTGAGCAATTTGATAGCCTTGGTTCATTAATTGAGAGTAGGCATGTTTGCCTCCTAATGTTTGTTCTTAGCAAAATGTTGAAGCTGTCACGGTAACAACTCTCACAAGCCCAGGAAAGTAAGCAATAAAACAGCAACACTCTGGATTTCTAGGCGATCTGTACAGTAAATTTTGTACAATTTATTTGGATTTGGATTTGTATATTTACAAAGTAAAAGTGTTGCTTGAAAATTGGCAACAAACATTAAAAAATAACATTTGGTGAATTGGCAGTGAATCAAGACATATTGTTGAACAATGTTTGGTTCTGGGATAAGGCATATTTTCAGCTTGATAAACCTATTTCAAACAGAACAAATATGCAAATATGGATACATCGCTGTGGCAAGATGTAACAACATCCATAATGACAGCCAAGACATGATGAGTTTTGGTTACTTCAAATTCAAAAATAATTTAAGAACTTTGAAATTACTTATTATAAAACCTGTTAAAATTTAAATATTTGTCAAATATTTAAGCACTTCAAAACACAAAATAGACAGATTTGATAAATTCTTTTGACATACTTTATTTCAAAAGAACAACAAAGTTCTTTTATATAAGCAGTATTTTTAATGCTTACCTTAAAAATGTTTTTTAGAAAAACTTTTTCTACAAACTGAGCCTTTAAAGTTTTGCCTGTACAATTAGTAGTGAAGTTCAGGGTTTCTTCTTCTGTCCATTTTTCTTCAGCACATGTGCAACCAAACAGTTCACATTTTACTCCTTGTATTGGCAGGGATGTTAAGGGAGATGTTATTTTCTAGCAGAGATAAATCAAATGTTTAAGTATCTCCTATCACAACTTGAAAATATTAATATAAAAACAATTTAAGAAAAAATAAAGTGTCACCACTATAAAATACTTTTATAATTTAATTTCACCTCTTTTTCATGTTATTTTAAACTAAAAATCTATAGGTAACACTGCCCAAAAACGTTTTTTATAGATAAAATGTACAAACTAAAGGCAGGATAATATAATATGTATAAACTTCATTATAGTACAAGAAAATAGAAAATGTGATAAATGCACATGGAACATGTTGTGGCAGTGCACTTCACTGCTCACTAATTATAAGTTTTGGATTTTTTTCTTAATACCTCTACAATATTAAAGTACTAGGAAAAATTAATGGTTCTAGTAGAAAAAAGCTGTTAAAGCGGTTCTTGTAAAAACAAAGGTTATAATGAAATTAAACCTATAAAACCCAAAACAAATTGTGTAAAAATCAGCTATGCACACATTGACAAAACACATTTTACAAGTGTGTGTTCAATGGGGTCTAAAAATTGAATAAATGTTGGAAGGAGAGTTAAAGTGTGGGAGATTATTTTGTAGAAAAGTGAATTTATGACCAAGGCAAGTAGAATGTTAAAAAAATATAAATATTTATTTATGTTTGTGTTGTTTTAAAAAAATAATTATTTTAAACCTTTTTTGTCCATGAAGCATATAAAACGCCTATGCTCTTAAGGATTAGGGCTCGAGAATGTAGTGAGGATAAAATACCTTCTCTCTATAATTGTGTCTCTGTTAACCAAAATAAAACAAATACAGTAGGAATAGAAAAAAAACTTAAAATGATAGATAAATTTAATAAATGAAGTATTATTTTCAAGCTTATTTTGATATTGGGGATTTTTGAAAAACGATAAATAGTGTCTCCTAAACAACACAGACGTCTAGTCTGGTACATGACACATACAAAAATAAACTCTCTTGATGCAAGTAAGCAACTACAAAAATCTGACGTCTGAGGATATGGGATTATTAATTGGTCGACATATATTTTCTGTTTATAGGCAGCAGAATATAAACTTACTGGCAGCTTACAGAATAAACTTGATGGTGCATGGAAGACACACTATATTTTAGTAAAATATAGGTCTGATTAAAATATGGTTCACTGCAGGTTTGCACAGCTCAGTAAGTGTCTGACATCTTTAATATGAGGAATTAAAATACAACATACAGATACTGTATTGTAATGTACTGTAGCCCTAATTCCAAAATCCATATGAAAAAAAGGTATTTCATTACATAAATCCAGCTTAAGCCTATTACAACTAACTGCACACAATCAGTGTAAATTAATTAACACTCCATTTCCTGCTAAGTAACTAATTTTTGGGAAGTAAAAAATGTGAATATGGTAATTACGGTTTTGACACATTGAATGCGGCATTGATAAGTTACGACCAGCTTAGATAGTAGCAGATGTAAACAATATGACTATCTAGCCATTTTCATCATGACAAAAATTCTTTTTCCTCATACTGTCGCTAATACTTTGACAACATTCCTAGTAGAGCTCATTTTGTGTAGTTTCATCTCCACTTTCACATGGGGGAGTCACGTTCTATGAAATGTTGCTTTAAGCAAACAATAGCATCTAAAGCCAAAAAAAGTCACTGCTCTTTGTCAGCATTTCTAGTTAAACAGCTGTAATTTGCTTAGATAAGGCAAAATTTATATAATTCTCTTGGATGGAAATATATATTAGACTGAATTATCTGAATGTCGAATCAGTGAAGTTTTACTGTAATTGTCTGGATACGGTTCTTTCAAAACTGTTGTAAATGCATGACTATTACTTTTATTACACATAGTTAGTTTTAAAAAAAATCACTAATGGTTTATGTACAGAGTAAAAAAGGTGGGAAACGTTTGTGTTCAATATACAGTTGAAATATAAAATTTATGATGTTTTATATTAAAATGTTTAAACTAGTTTTCCTTACGCACGTACATTAATTACACATACATTTTTCTGAAAAAAGCAGTTTTTGGATATTTTCTCCAAATTGATTAGTTGCTCAATACGTTGATGGAAAGAATACCCCTGTGTACATCAAGAAAAGTTTTTCACTTTCACTGCTTGTTAGGAAACAAACTATCATATTATTATATTTACTAGTAATAAGAGATATTGAATAAATACCTTAAAACTACACCAAAATATACAGTTAATTTCTTTAATACAGTAAAGTATTGATTATCCAAAGGTCACTCTTCTAAACCATCAACAATCAGAATCACTACCAAATGTTTGCCGAATGCCGAAACCGTGATGTTTGTGCTTTTGTTGTCAATAAATGACAGTACTGTGTGTCAGTGTTAAATTTCGGGACAAAGGGTTTATACTAAATGTTAGAGCTATGAGTAAATGTTTAAAATCTAGACTATGGATCAAAGTTAAGTGTCAAAACTATATGTTACCACTGCATTTTTGGACTATGTATCTCTGCTACTGGCAGTTAAAATTACTGCTATAAAGACTACTTAATTGAAATAAGGGTTTTATTCCAGAGTAATTCCTTTTATTAAGCATGAAGTATTTACAGAACTGCAGTACTAACTTACTAAGAGCATAGTACACTATATTCTTAACTCTCACAATATTAACAATTAATTAAGTATTTAATTATTGAAATAATTTTATTGTCAGAACTGCTGAGGTTAAGGTTAGTTAGGATGTCCGAAGCTCTATTGTACAATATAAAGATTCGCAGGATAAAAATATTAATGCCGATAACTTACTTTAATATTTTCGTTTGAGACCTCTTCATGATTACCATAGTCGACAAATAAAACATTAGCCGAGTCAGTGTTTGTGGATTCTATACAGCCTCGATACCAAGCTCCATCTTCTGAGTATTTAGCAATGCAGAACTGCCCTTTTTTAGGGTTTTCTAATGGTTCTCCAGAGCCTGAAAGGTAGGTTGTAATTTTTTATGAAGGCTAATTAGACTTTTTTAACAGACATCTAAGTGATAATCTTAATTTTGTGTTTTACGTTTATTATTATTTCTAATTGTGAACAACTAAAACAATAAAATGTGTATAATATGGAATATAATAACTACTAAATATTTCTTTCAGCTTCATGTTTTCCTTTTTCAGTTTTCTACAGTCATAGAAAATTATCCTTTTACCACCTAATCTACAACGTACACAATTTTAAAGTAAAACATAAAAGAGCACGAAAAACTGAACCAGAGATCATTTTAGAAAAAATTATATTTACTTAATAACTGCAGAGCCAAAATATATACATAAGTCATCAATGATTTAAATTAATTTGTCTTAGTATTCAATATTCCTGTTCTCAATTAATTTGCCGTGAGTGGTAAAGTTATCCTGCAAAAGTTATCTTGTTTCATTAAGATTCATTTAAAAGTAATGTATTTTCAATTTGTTTATTCCATTGAGTTTTACAAACAAGCTCATCCTAACCAAAAGTTGCTAATGGGTAGGATTCCGCGCTAAGTTCTACCCACGCTAGATTCTTTATGACAAATTTTTAATATCAAATCATTTGCTCAATAGGGCAATTTTTAAAAATGATAATAAATAATCCATAATATAGTTCGGTCTTCAATAGTTAGTTTTGTCTTATATTTAATAAACATTGTCCAAGCACTAACTTAGATTACCAAAATTCAAAATACATTAAGTTCAGGTATAATCCCTTCCATATATGTACATTTTGTATTTTTTGTATAAAACTAACTTTTATCTATTGGCGTCTTCTGTGTCTTCCTGATTATAGATAATCAGCTGCATCATTTTTACATGTGCACTTCCTCTTAAAAAAAAAAATTAAAACATCATTTTAGTACATATGCAGATCATAGTCTTCTGGGGCGTTTTGCATTCCTACAATTACCTTATTTTTAAACCTACTTCATTCAATTAACTGTTAACCTACATTTTTCTTCCCTGCAGATTTCTCAATTATCTTACAATTATTTACTTTAAGGATCAAGTTCAGTATAAATTTTCAGTTTTTAATTCCATTTATTTAGCCTTTATTATTTAAAAAAACCTTTTCTGCAAATAAATATTTTTCTACCTTTATACTCTCTACTTCAAAATAACAATCTTATAATTACCTCTACAATTGGAATTTAGTCGTGATTTGACTTCTATTGATTATGATTATATTAGTTACAACACTACAGTTAATGTTATCCAATGACAACAAAAAGATCCGACACACAATACAAATCTAGTAATAAAGTAATAATTTCAAAATATATCATATTTTGATAATACTACAGAATAAGTGAGAAAGAAAGTGAGTTATCATAAAATAATAATATCAACCCTTACCTGAATCAAAAGCCGTTCCGATTTCAGACATTAAAGTTAATAGCTTGTCACTTTCTGAAGACATCTGAACATAGAACTCTGATGGACTGACAGAATAAACCACTTCTACAAGTTCAGTAGACCCAACTTTTATAACAGACTGGGGAATGGTCAATGATCTGTTTTCACCCTGTATTTCATTTAATGTTAATAATATAACATTTAACAACGGGAAATATAGATATAATTATCAAACATAATTATAAATTTTCACCTTTATAGTAATTAAAATGTATTTATTTATAAAAACAAATTTATTTGCTCTATATTGAATCATGTTTAAAGAAAAACTTGAAACTCTGGAGCAGAGTATTAATGCTAAAGTATTGGATATGGTTCATTATTATAGTAAGACATTTCTTATATTCAGTGATCCCTCTTTATTCCTGTGGGTTATGCTCCCCGAACTTACTGTGAATACTGAAACCAACTGTATATGGAAAGAGGAGGGTTACGATCCACATTAAAAATGTTAACATTAATTACAGCTATACTGTAAACATATAATACAGTATAGTATATTTACGTACTACAGATACATTTGTATTGTTAATTACATTAGATCCTTCAATCAGAAAATATGAAAATTCTAATAAATATGCATGCTCACATAAACAGGCGCGTATTAGGTATTTACTGTTAAACTCTATTCCCTAAATTTTTTAAAGCCCTAATTTTAGACCAATCCCTTACACACCGTTAATTTGATTTTTAAAAAACTTGTTATTTTACTTTATGCGTGATTTTTTTCGAGTTCTTTACACACTTTTTTATATGGTTACAGTGCTTCTTTCAACTCTCAATTATATTTTAATGCGTATTATAAAGAGATAGGCACAGCTTCGGTAATTAGTTCTTCCAGATCTTCTTTCGTCAAATCTTGGGTCACACTTTTCAAAAGATTGTTGACATCTTCATTGTTAATGTCATTAAATCCTTCATCGTTAATTTCATGTACTATTGAAACAATATCAGTCCCCTAGCCCTACATTTCACCAAAACGATCCTTTGTGGCCTTAAACTTCAATGTTTGTATTACAACACACAGAGGCAACTTTCACCGATTGATAAATAACTTCTTTGACTCTCCTCCTTATGTTTTTTCATTTTTTTTAATGTGCCTCACTATCGACTTGTTAATGCTAAAATGCTTTCTGACAGATGCTACGCTTTCACCACATTTTAATTTATCTAAAAGGTCAATTTCCTTAATAAACGGCATAACAATCTTTTTTTGCCTTCTCTGGAACCTATCGAAGTTTGATGACATGATTGCTTAAACAATTTAAGGGTAAAGATAAGACTCGACAAAACAAATTCACTAACAATTCCACAAGTAGGCACGACGTTTCCAAATCTAGCAGACATGGCAAGCAAATGCGACACCTGTTTGATAACTGACGGGAAAACAAAATTCGAGTTAGTTACGGCCGCCGGATTCGATTATCAGTGTTTGGATTTCGAAAACTATTAAATAATCAGTAAGTAGACAGATGCTAAATTTATGTATGGAGTTGGATTGACTCATCATTGTTTGTTAGTGATGACAACGCTACTTGTTATTAATAAGGAATGCCTATCTTCTGAGTAGTAAGCCTATAGTGTACAGTATAATAAATGTTTAGAGAATAATCAGATTATATTGTGATATATAACTAAAGTACTGTACAAAATAAATAAGATGAGAACACATTATCCTACAAACTCCACACTAACTATACTGTCTTTCTTATCTTTTATTTTTAAATACGATACATATTATCGGGATATTATGTAATTTTACAACTGCGAATACCAAACCCGTGAATAGTGAGGGTCTACTGCTTTTACAATATCTTTTCTTTTGAACTGACGTGTTTAAATAGGTGCTTAATACTATTTATTCTCATTGAAAATATAAATACAATATTTTGTAAATTAAATTTATTAAAAAATGATTTCAAGGTTTGACCTTCAAATTAAATTTAAATCATGATAATGTTAATAAATATGTTTATATAGTCAAGATCTTATGAAACTAAATCGGCCATTGATTAACTGAATGCAACCAAAGCACAATGAACAGTTTTCAACACTGCAATCAGTGACCACATGCCAAAATTAATTGGTTCAATTTTCTTGTTCAACCAAATAAACATAAGAATTGCTCCTAGAACTTTGGAAAAGAAAACTGGGTGAATTTCAAGGAAACCCTAGAAGATATTTGTATTAATAATCTTCTTACAGGTGACATAAATACCATGATCAGAGCCTTTGGTTCCACTCTGAAAAAAGCATCTAAATTATTGATCCTGAGAGGGAAGAGGAAAGACTCATCGTTCCCCTTCTGGAAAGATCACAAGAGGTGTTGATCACTAAGAGAGACAAATTAAACCAGTTGTAAAAAGAAACAACACAGAAGATCTTCGATGGAAGTTGTTACAGCTAAGTTACAATGTGGAACGTGAAATCTATAAATGCAAAAAGGAGAAATGGGCTGAACTCTGTAATAAACTAGACCCCAGGAAAAAAGTCATCAATGAATGTCATTAAAATTTTAGACAACACCAAAGGGAATATTCAAGTTAATTCAAATATTATTCCTGACGACAACAGCCCTCTCACAACAACAATCTTCACCACAGCTAACATGCTCTAGCTGAGCATTACTCAAAGATTTCAAGACTGAACTATAACAGTAGATAAAAAATACCCACTAGCAGCAAAAGGATCCTCCTGAAGGCATAAAATGACACTTCAGTCAATGACTTTTCGAGCAACTTCACACCACATGAGCTGAATTGTTCATTAGCCCAAATACCACCTAACAAGGCCCCAGGAAATGACTTTATCTTTGCTCCTATGCTAAAACATTTAGGAAAGACTGCAAAAGAGCAATTAATCACCATTATCAATACATCATGGCAAACCGGTAAGGTTCCCAAAAAATGGAAAACTACAATAACTATTCCCATTCTAAACCCCAAAAAAGAAAAAAATAGCTTCTCCATTTATTGTCTATCTCTCAAACCAGCACCTTGTGTAAACTGACTGGCCTCATGCACTGACTCACTGAAAATAGGTAAATAAATTTTTACCAGATAGTCTATATAGCACAACACTCAATCATAGATCAGCTCTTTTATCTTTGCCAGTCTATAATTGACTCTTACCAGAATAAGTTTTCTAGAAAAACAACTGCTATCTTTCTAGATATGACCTCTGTTTTCAACTATGACTGGTGGCAAAAGCTTATTCAAGTAGTACACAAAATAGGAATCAAAGGAAATGCCCTGATTTGGATTGAAGATTTTTTAAGAGAAGTTAGAGTTAAATTTAATGGTGTACCATCTAAAAAGAAACTACTATGGGCTGGTGTTCAACAAGGTTTGGTTTTGAGTCCCCTGCTGTTCCTTCTTCATGTTATTAATATTCACCCTCGCATTTCTGAAAACAAAAGATGCATGCTCTGCAGATGTGTCATTTGGCACAGTAGCGAGTGCATTCAGAGATCAGAAATTATGCCTAAAAAATCAATGAAAGGATTCTACGGGTGGTCAAAAGATCTCAAACTATCGTCAATCCAAACAAGACCAAACTCAGTGTGTTTAGCACTGACAGAAAACACCAGCATACGTTTTGTCCTGATATCAAAATGTTTGACACCCCTATTAATAAGATGTCTAAGCTAAAGTACCTCTGGATTATACTTGACAAAGAGCTTTGATTTAACAATCATATTTAAGAGTGTTTCTAATGGAGCACTAAAAAAGCTCAACATCCTAAAAAAAGCTTTGGGGTACAAAATGGGGTGCTGCACCAAAAACACTGAAAACTACTATACACAACTCTCATAAAACCGATCATAGAATATGCCATACCAGCAGAATCTAACTCTTTCTCTACTTCGAGAGAGAAGCTTGATAAAGTGCAGGCAAAATCAGCAAAAACTATGTTTAGTGCTGTCTCATCCCCTAACCACTTAGTAAGTATTCAAGAGGAATATGGCTTAGTTCTACTGGAAGAAAGAAGAAAAATGCTCACCGTTAAATTTACAAACAACGCCCACGTCTTGATGTGGAAGACATTTTACTCTGTAATATCTCAAACTGGAATAAAACTCCAGTTCCAATCTGGAGGAAACTCTTATTGGAGGTGTTACAGATAATATAACAACCTGTCTAGAACTCATCAAACTCTGGCTAAAATAAAACCAAAGGATTAACTCAAAGAACTTGCAATTAAAACTACTGAATCCCTATCTAGCCTCAACCACATCAAGGCTTTCCCAAGTGAATTTTTTGACTCCACTTTCAATAATGGTGTTGTGGGAGTATTACTGCTCTTTTTCAATTGTCAAAGACGAGAAGTTGTAACTTGTGCCCGAAAAATTCCGTCTAACTTTACACAGAAACTAACAGCATTTCCACAGTAATCGTAACATACTACAATCTAACACCTTTGTATTAGCTTAGTGGTATTACAACTTTTAGCTACTGCAGGTCTGTCTTAAAAGCCTCCAGTAAAGGTAGTTTGAGTGTAATCTTGAGTATCCTAGCACAAATTTGTCTAACTTTACACAGAAACTAACCGCATTTCCACAGCAATCGTAACATATTGCAATCTAGCACCTTTGTATTAGCTTAGTGGTATTACAACTTTTAGCTACTACAGGTCTGTCTTAAAAGCATCCAGTATAGGTACTTTGAGTGTAATCTAGAGTATCCTAGCACAAATTTGTCTAAAAAAAAAATACATCTTACAATGGATTCCTCCCCATCTGAACTTAAAATTCAATGAAATTGCTGACTCCTTGGCTAAAAAAGACAGAAGGTTAAAAGAAAATACAATTCTAATTTTGCTAGAAGATGCAAATGCTTTCCAAAATTGAAACTAATTGCCCCCTCGAGAATCAAAGCTCATAATAAAATAACTTATCTCAGCATTGACACGAAAACATCTGCCACTCTTATTAGAATAAGAACAAAACATTATAAAAACATGAAAATTTCAGTAAATAGGATTAAAAATATTCAAAACTGTGGCAACAGTCTTGAGGAAGAACTTACACCACATCCTTAGTTACTGCAGGCCTTCAACACTTTAACTATTCTAAAGAGGAAGATTTATACTCTGATAATCCCATAGACATTGCAGACATTTAAGCACACCATAAAATTGGATTCAATACAAGATACAACATTGTTGAGAATAACATTGCTCTGACCACAGCAAACACTAATATTCTATACATATCCAGTATTGGCTTCTGAAAGCATATATAATTTTATCCTGTATTTACTTAGTTTTTAAGGCATGTACTGGTTGAATGGCAGCCTTCCTCCTCATCAATTGTTATTTTTCCCAAGGCAGATAGGATTGCTGAAAGCGAAGCTAGATAATATCAATGAGAAGATGAACTGTAGAAGAGGGATCATAACCTGGTTCACCTTTGTTCTTGAGCAAAGAATAAAATTATTGATATGGAAGCTAGAAAGAATAAGTAAAAATTGGTTCCTGCCCATTTGGGCAATAAGACAAGCAACAATGTGTTTACTCCAGTGATTATTAATTTGAGGTTTCTGGTTGATACTCTGGAGGAATGTAATGGCAATAGACATTTCTACAAGGGTAACACATTTCCACTCACTCATTTTTGAATTAATTAGGCTTCAAAGACTGGGAACTTCGCAATTGTCTCAACCTCTGTCTATGATATAAATTTGTTTTCTATTTGAAAATTGTTGTCAATCAAGTTACTGTCAACAAAATGTGAAAGAAATCCAACACATAACTTATTTTCATCAGGTTCAAAATTATCACTCACCCTACTGAAACATTGAAAACATCCAGACAGTACAGAATCCAATTTGGTCCATATTACTTCAGACTCAATAAGCCTACTAACTCTGCTTATATTCATAGAGGCAACAGGAATTGCTGTATGCTGTCATTAGCTCCTTAGTCTATGACCATTTCATCTTTTTCTGATTTCAAATCTAGAGCCGAAAACAAAGATCTTAAACTATTCTAGAAGAGGATGGATAACAATTATATTCAGAAAATGAGGAAATATTGACATTAAACCGTTTATAAAGAAACCTAACACATCACAACTTATAGGTAAGGACATGAAAGAATAGGTCTACTAACTTGGGTTATGTTAAAATTCCTGCTAAACATAATCACGATTGCTATATTTTTCATCAAAAATTACATTTTATCCATCAATTTCCCTTATTAGCTCCAAGATTTCAGAATCTTTCAAACCACACAAAACCATTACACTTCCCAAATGATCATGCCCACCATGTAGCTTCGACTACCGGTCCTCGACAAAAAACCAAGCAAACAAGAATTTTCTGCTTATTCATGCACTTTATTTGGCTGGCTCTAGTTGGAACTAAACGAAATGAGCTACAATCGAAAATATAGAAATTCTGCGTCTCGACAGAAAAATACATTAAAGTCATATTGAAATGAGCATCCTTTCAAATGATGTGATAAGGATTCTTGCAAGTGGTGCTGTAGAGCCTCAAGAGACGTGGAGGGTGCGGTAAATATTGGGTTGAAGCAAACAAATTCATTTCAGAAAGACAAATTCATTAAATGTAATATTTTTCTGAAAAAGTAAACTTACACGAGATGAAGCACTGTTGGTATTTCTAGATGAAAATCTGGGGCCATCTCCTGTAATTAAAAAAAAAACTATTGAAAAAACAATTCCAATGCTATATATATATATATATGTTGATATATTACTATTGTAAATACTTTTATCCACCACTATTATTATTTATTTCAAGTATGGTTAGGTTATTTTTGTAGTTTGTTAATTCATGTTTATGTGGTATTAGGTGTGCAGCAACATTTCATACTTTTGTATTTTTATTTTTGAATGCTCTGTAATGTTCTTCAAATCTTATTTTAAACGATCTGGTCGTTTTCCCTATGTAAAATGCATTGCAGTCGTTACATGTAATTTTGTAAACTCCTGATAGGTTATGTTTTTCTGTATTTGTTTTGTGGTTTGTGTTATTAAGATATTTTATTATTTTGTTGTTTGGTTTGTATGTTGGAGTGTAGTATTCTTTGTTGTATATATTTGTTAGTTTTTCTATTTTGTTATTGGTGTATTTATATTTAGGTAGATTTTTTATTTTTATTATTTTTGTGTTCAGGTTGTAGTGTTGTGTTGAGGTTAGGTTTTTTTGTAAATTTATTGTATTGTATCCATTTTCTATTGCTATTTTTGTAATGTTAACTAATTCTTCATTTAAATTTTGTTTGTTATCTTGTGTGTATTTTATTGCTTTATTTATCATGTTACTGTAAGTGTTAATTTTGTGTGTCCAGGGGTGGTTGTGAATTGTATGTTTTCGTTGTATATATTTAGTTTGTTTATTATTATAATGTGTTTGTTGTGAATGGTGGGTTGGTATATTACAAGTATATCGTCTACGTATCTTGTCCATAGTAAAATATTATGTGTGTTTAGTATAGGTTTAATTATTATTTGTTCAAAGTGTTGTAGATATATTTCTGACATGACTGATGATATGGGTGATCCCATGGGTGTCCAGTTGTTTGTTGATAGCATTTATTGTTAAATTGGAAGTAATTTTGGTAATTTTTATTATTAGAAATGTGATTTGGTTGTTGGTTTGGTGTTAGGCTATTTTTGAGGTTATGTTGTTTTATATATATATATATATATATATATATATATATATATATATATATATATATATATATATATATATACAGTTAAATATACATATAAATAAAAGAATTTCAAGATTAGTGGAACCTTAAACTCTTTATTTCTGAAGTCTTTTGTAGCTGGGCAATATGCTTTCTACACTGTTTTGTAACTTGGCAATATGTATTTAAAGTTAATTAATGTACAAAACTTGTCAGGATTTCACTGTAGTTATTTAAGATTTTATTTTTTATTTTGTAAAAATATTATTTTGAAGTAAATTGGTTCTGTTATGAATGTCCAAGAATCAATTTAATGTCTTGTACATTACTAGAAATAGTAGTATTACTTATTATTCATACAGTTCATATTTATTATACTGTATTATTTATTTATTAGTATACATATTTTACTCAGTAGATGTATGGATTTTTGGCATGTGTGAAATTATTTTCTCTTCGATTGACAAAGACCACTGTGTGGTTGAAATATACCATTGTTTAAGTGCTTTTATGTGTTTCTACTTCAAGACTACAGTGTGGACTCTTACCAAAGTAAGTCTGTCAGTCTCCTAGTCCAAAAAATCTAAATCTATATATATATATATATATATATATATATATATATATATATTTGATATTGAAATCCTTATATATATTATATATAAATATATCAAAATTCAAGCAGTTTACTACAACCCCCCCCCCCCCCCCCGGTCTGTAATGCTCGACAATAGAGATACTATCAATCTTTGAAAGTTAACTCTCATAAATACCGAGTAAGATTCTTGTTTAAGTACATATAGTCAAAGTAGTAAGTGAATACAAGAAAACAGTGTTGCAAAGTTAAAAATATGGATATCTCGCCACAAGGTAAACAAACAACCAAACTATTAAACAAATTTGAAAATCTCAGGAAACAAATCAAAAATATTAACCATAACATATACTTTAATAAACAATGCATTATATATATATATATATATATATATATATATATATATATATATATATATATTCTTGATATTTAACATTATCCATTGTTTTTCCGTTGCACTGACTTTATGAAGTTAATATATTACTATTTTTGAGTAATTTTATCCACCATCAAGTGCAATAATTTTACCTTGAGTGATGAGGCACCTTTCGGTCTTTGACCATTTCTGATTTCTGATTATATATATATATATATATATATATATATATATGAAGTTAATATATTACTATTGTAAGTAATTTTATCCACCATTAAGTGCAATAATTTTACCTTGAGTGATGAGGCACCTTTCGGTCACTTGACCATTGTCGAATCACTGATATTTTTCTGTTGTAGATGTTCGGTCCGTGATATTGGTATTTGTTGACGTTACAAGCACTTTCTCTTGATCTGTGTGTATGATGTTTATATATAGTATGTCTTCTGTATATGTTGTTTGTAGATTCATTAAATTGTTGTGTATGTTTTTATAAATGTGGTATTTTTCTAGTGAGTTTAGTTCTATTGGGTTGTTATTTATTTCAAGTATGGTTAGGTTATTTTCGTAATTTGTTATTTCATGTTTATGAGATATTAGGTGTGCTGCAACATTTGATACTTTTGAATTTTTGTTTTTGAATGCTCTAAAATGTTCTTCAAATCTTATTTTAAATGTTCTGGTTGTTTTTCCTATGTAAAAAGCGTTACAGTTGTTGCATGTGATTTTGTAAATTCCTGATAGGTTATGTTTTTCTGAATTTGTTTTGTGGTTTGTGTTATTAAGATATTTTATTATTTTGTTGTTTGGTTTGTATGTTGGAGTGTAGTATTCTTTGTTGTATATATTTGTTATTTTTTCTATTTTGTTATTGGTGTATTTATATTTTAGGTAGATTTTTGTATTTTCATTATTTTCGTGTTCCGGTTGTAGCGTTGTGGTTAGGTTTTTTTGTGAATTTATTGTATATATTTTTTATAATGTGTTTGTTGTATCCATTTTCTATTGCTATTTTTGTAATGTTATCTAATTCTTCATTTAATTTTTGTTTGTTATCCTGTGTGTATTTTATTGCTTTATTTATCATGTTACTGTAAGTGTTAATTTTGTGTGTCCAGGGGTGGTTAGATTTGTAGTGTATTGTGGTGTTGTTGGAAGTAGGTTTCCTGTATACTGTAGTTTCTATTTTATTATCATTTATATTTAAAGTGACGTCGAGAAAGTTGATTGTTCTATTTGTTTCTGTTTCAACGGTGAATTGTATGTTTTCGTTGTATGTATTTAGTTTGTTTAATATTATGATGTGTTCGTTGTGAATGGTAGGTTGGTATATTACAAGTATATCGTCTACATACCTAGTCCATAGTGAAATATTGTGTGTGTTTATTATAGGTTTAATTATTATTTGTTCAAAGTGTTGTAAATATATTTCTGACATGACAGATGATATGGGTGAACCCATGGGGAGTCCAGTTGTTTGTTTATAATATTTATTGTTAAATTGGAAGTAATTTTGGTTACATATGTGTTTGGTTAGCGTAATGATACTATCTATTATGTTTCTTTTTTCGTTATTGTGTATCAGTTTGTTTTTTATTATTTCTATGGTTTCTTCTATTGGGATACTAGGGTACATGTTAGTTATGTCATAACTTATTATTTTTGTGTTGCTGTTTGTTTTTATCGTTTTTATTTTATTAATTAATTCGTATCCATTTTTTATATTGTATGTGTTGTTGATATGTATTTTAGATCTTATGATTTTGTCTAGAATTTTTGCGATTATGTAAGATGGTGCTGTTGTGAAATTTATTAGTGGTCTAAATGGTGTGTTGGGTTTGTGGATTTTAGGTATCCCTGATAATATTGGTGCGCATGGTTTGAATGGGTATAGTCTTGTGTGGTATTTTAATTTATTGTTATAGTTTAGGGTGTTTCGGTGGGTGACTATTAAGTTTTTTATTGTAATAAGGTATTTGCTAGTTGGGTCTGGGATTTGTTCGTATTTATTTTCTTTTATGTAGTTAGTCATTGAATCGATGTATTTGGTATTTTCAATTATTACTGGTGTATTTGTTTTATCTGATTTTAATATTAAGTAGTCGTTGTTTTCTAGTTTTTCTCTGAGTTTTATAATTTCTTTTTTATTTATATATTGTTCCGTTTTTTTGTTTTTTTCCGTTTTTATTAGGTTAATTTTATTATTAATATTGTTTCTTATGTGTTCAGTATTTTGGTGGGTAATTTTGTGGATGTTAGATTCTGTGTCAACTATTAGGTTTTTTATTATTTGTTTTTTGTTGAAGTTAGGTAGGTTATATTTGAAGGAATTTGTTATTATTATTTTTTCTTTTTCAGTAAATTGTGTTTTAGTTAAGTTTATGAATTTATTGTTGTTAGAGGTGTGGGTTGGTTCTAGGCTATTTTTTAGGTTATGTTGCTGTTTTGATGTGTGGATTGGTTCTAGGCTATTTTTTAGGTTATGTTGTTTTGATAAATTTTCGATTTTTCTGTTTTGTCTGTTTATAGTGTTTGTTTTATGTTTTATTATAATTTGTTGTGTTTTTTCGTGAATAATAGGTGTGAGAGTATCAAAAGTTTTCATTATTTCCAAATTGGTTGTGTATAGTTGTAAATTGATTTGGCTTTTTTTATGGTAGGCAGATTTAATGTTTTGTTTAATTATGTGTGATTCTGCTATTTTTGTTGCTTTATTGATAATAGTGTTTTGTTTATTTTTTATGTGTAATTTAGCGTATTTTGGTGTTATATTAAGTGTTAAGCATTTTTTATTAAACTGTATTTTGTTGATGCAATTCTGGAGTTTGATTTTTAGGTTAAGATATTTACGGTACAGTTGTTTACCTTGGTAGGTATTAAATTCTTGATATTTAACGTATCATAGATTTTAGCATATATTTTAGTCATTAATAATATTGTTATTATTATCATTAATGAATTACATGATGCCTGTGCTCTTACACCTATGAGTTAGATGCACCCTTATGTATAAAAGGTTGGGTAGACTGAAACTAAGAGCTTAGTATGTATTGCAATTGCAACTTACCACTCTCAAAAGACTTTTTGTGATATCCGTTGTCATGTTTGAAACCGCTGCTGTCTTTTTTGTATTCTCCGTCCCTACTTTTAAACATAAAAGATAACATTGAACAATATAACAGCTATTTCATATAAGCAGCTTTTAATACTTGATATATTATTACTTTTTTTATTATTTGGTAACATGTATGCATTTATTTAGATACCATAGTACCAATGTTTCTTATTGAGGTCTTTCTTGTTCATTTTGTATGTTTTAAAATTATTATAATACAAATTACTGCAGATTTATATTCTACAGAATACTTACAATAAAACAAATCCTTAAAATATAACAAATCACTCAAATAAAAGGAATAAATAACTGGTTCATAATTCTAGCTATAAAAATGCAGTTGTTATTTTTTTCTAAACATTTTAATTAACGTAATATCATCTACTTTTATGTTTGACATAAACGCTTACGATAATTCGTAAGCAGATTTTCACATTGGTTTAGTATTGTTTGGTGATTTAGGATCAAACCAGTTCAGTTTACTGTAAAGTTTTAAGTTTGTGGTTTAACACATTTGCTGTAGCATGAAAATATAAAAATCTCATTATAGGTATTCTATTTTAAGTCAATTTTTAGTCCAAGAAGGAATAAACATAATACCTGAAGATGAACACATAACACATTTCAATATAATTATTAATTATTAACTTTTGTTATTATATTTTTCAACAAGTATGTTTGAATCTATATTATTATAATACATATCGGAAATACAAAAATATAATTATTTATGTTTAAATGTGAATATTGCAGAAGCCCATGGTAGAACAACACATTCCAAACTAGCAATTTTTTCCAAATATATAAGTTTTTCTATAAACCTGGTATTATAATGAATTAACACTGTAAATTATACTCTTAGGGACTTGTTAAAAAAAACTACTTAAAACATCTATTTGTTTAGCTGGCGTTAAAATACAGTTCAGTAATATACTGTATATAAAATATTCTATGGAGATGTTATATCATAAGATCTGGACTTTAATAAACCTATTCATCAATGTTACTGATGGCTTAGAAACATTAGCAAGTGTTGACTGTAAAGAGTTTGCCCATTTGTGTGCCTCTGCTATGCTATGGACATGCCTACACGGCATAGTCTAAGTCTTCAGATGGATACATATCCAAACATATTATTGAAACACTAATATTTAAAGAACACTAAAGAATACATATTTTTATTATTTCTTAATTTATACATCACTAAAAAGTATATGCATAAAACATTAGTAAGATACTGGAATCAGGATAAGTAGCTTGACTTTGTTTACTACTTTAATCTGTCTTCAACTCTTGGAGAAGAACAATTTCTATTTGTGTGCATTTCTACAGTGATTTCTATAAGTGATATAATTGTGTACATGGTAACCTTCGTTTTGTAGTTCATTGTTTTAATCAAATTTTCACTGCATAGATTAATTATTTATTTTTTCAAGTACTGTGCACTATATTTATAATGTGTAATTCATAAGATAGCAATATAAAAGAGTTTTACAATAACTTGAATTCTAGGTCTGACTCAGAAAGGACATGAAGTGATGACGATTTTTAATTTCCTCTTGATAAAAAGATAAATCGGGTACAAAGCCCGTTTGTTTTTAAAAATAATAAATATTTTTTGTGTTGTACATCTTGAGGTTTTTATAGAAATTACACTTGTTTGTATTATCTTGGCAAAAAAACCACTACTCACTGATTTATTCAGCAGACATGTTTTGCGCCAAGTCAGCGCTTTTTCAATGCTGTGAAATACTAATAAGACTGTTGCTCAGGTCTGTTGTGTTTGTGAGTCTGTGGTGTGCTTTTGTTCTGTAGTTTGTAGAGTAGTTGTTAATTATGTGCTCAAATATAGTGTTTAATTGGAAGTGTGTTTTATCATTTAAAATGTGTTGTGGATAGTATTTATGGTGTTTATATATTTCATAGTTTTCTACTATATTGAGTTTTTTTTTATTTTATTGATGTAATGTAAGATTTTTAGATTGGTGTCTATGTCAGTCTGTGAGTGTAGTGTGTTTTGTATGTGTATGGCAAAATTTGATGTGAGTTGTGTCTTTCATATCTGTTTTACGTATTCTTCGTATCTTGTGGTAAATGTTCTCCCTGTTTGTCTTATGTAAAAGCTGGGACAGTTGTTGCATGTAATCTAGTATACGCCTGCCCTGTCGTGTTTCTCCTAGTGTGATTTTGAACTGTTTAGTAGGTGTTTTTTAATTGTGTTGGCTGTTGTGAATGCTACTTTGCATTTACGTTTGTGGAACGTGAAAGCTATTTTTTGTTATGTGTTGTCGTAATATGTAAGCGTTATATATTTTTGTGTTTAGGTGTTATTTTTTTTTTTTGTGTTATGTGTGCGTTGTTTTGTTGTCTATCAAAATGTGTTTATATCCGTTTTTATGGGCTCTGTGTTTTATTGTGTTTTGTTAATTTATTTTGTCTTCATTGCTCACGGGTATGTTGATTAATCTGTGTACATCAATAAAAGCAAAAAACTTAACACAGTAGAGAACTATGAGATATATAAACACCAAAAATACTATCCACAACACATTCTAAATGACAAAACACACTCCCAATCAAACATTATATTTGAGCACATAATTAACAACTACTCTATGAACAATAACATATCACAGAACAAAAATACACCACAGACTCACACAAGCAAGATACACCTGAGCAACAGTCTTGTCAGTAATTCACAGCATTGACAAAGCGCTGACCTCGCGCAAAACGCGTCTGCTGAATAAATCCCTAAATAGTGTTTTTTTTGACAAGATAATACAAACAAGTGTAATAAATACTTTGTTGCTGTACCTAATTTTAAACCTAATTACTGGTTTTACATATCAAGTTACTGGACATTTGATCAAGTTTTTATGAATAAAAATTTTACAAGATTTAGTGTCATGACTTGTGTGTAGCAGAGCATTAGACTTGATCACTTGCAAATAGTTCCCACAAAATTAGTTATTTTGAACCTCAATACAGAATCAAGTTCAAATAAATAGTAGATAACACTATAATACTAAATACTGTATAATAAATTTTCAGCTCCCAGGGAAAGTAACCATATACAGCCATATTAATACATCAGCTTTAAACATTAGTACCTACTCCAAAAATGCTACTTTTACATGTAATACTAAATCTCCCTAAATAGGTAGGCTCATATAGGACTATCAATTTTTTTTTTTAATGTTGAACTAAAAAATAAATAGTTTGTTAGGTCTAAATTAAACCAATGTATTTATTATTTAAGTTCTTATAAATTTTGGGTAATGTTTTCATTAAATGAAATTATTTATTACAATTTTATTGTGAACTAATTTAATTAATGTAGAGTCACATGCTTTGATTGTGGTTAATAAAAACCAATTATAGACCATGAAGGTTGAAACCATCTCTAATTAGTTTTAAAACATTTTCTTGCGCTTTAATTTCAAACTGGAATCCTCTTCAAAAGCTAACAATTATTTAATGACTACATTATCTTTCAAACAAAACATAAATTTGTACATATATCACAAACAACAACCGATACTATTTACAAAACTTATTGACATGTATAATGAAATAAACCTTAATACAAAATTTGATGTAAAAAAAGGAAGTGAAAAAACTGTTAATATTTATAGCTGTTTCAATTTTTAAGGTTTATAATTATCTGTTATCCACAAATTAATCATAAATAATAGATATAATATTAGAAATATATTAATTTTAACAGCCATATTATTTTGTAGCTAGATAAATTAATTTAGAATTAGTTAAACCAACTGAGGGTAATCTGCATGCCCGTCTACATGTTTAATACAATCACATACTAAAAGTTCTATCATATAGTATAGAGCTTTCTTTGACAATCAAAGTTTTTTCTAGTTTAGGTATCATTTAGTTTGTTTTTAATAACTGTATTAATATCCTATGATATTTCAGTAGTATTTTTAATCCTTTATGACATAAGTGGTTTAATCTACCTTCAGGAATAAATTTTAAAAAAATAACCCTTAATAAACTAAATAACTTTTTCTATTTGTCTATCAAGTCCTGTTAACATATCCATTTATTTAAATAAATAAACAACCAAATGTTTAATTTGTTTAAATTTAAAGATATTAGATATTTTATATTACTATTAACAAATTTCGAGCCAGATAAAATTACTAGTGAAAACATATTCAAAGTTTTAAAAATAGATTATTTTAAATTGATAAATAGTTCATACTTACTTATTTCTTTTAGTATCTCCTCCAGCTCCCTCTTCTCTCCTTTTAAAACTGAAGGAGCTACTTTTATCATAATTTGCTCCTACCCCACGATCACCATATCTTATACTATCATCATTATTTCTGGTTCTCCCAAACTTTCTTCTTTCATTATAATCTTCATCTTTATCAAATTTATGATATTTAAAACCACTTCCTTTGTTATCATCCTTACTGAATCTTGATCCTTTAATTTCATCCTTATCTCTTCCTCCTTTACTAAACTTTTCATTATTATCACCTCCCCATTTGTTTTTTTCTTCTCTGCTCCCAAATTTCGAACTTCTATAATCTTCATTTTCACGGGACCTCCTTGGCTTGTTTCTTGAATCATCACTAAATTGCTTCTTGCCACCATCGTTTCCACTGAAACATAATATTTAAACACTAGTAACAATTTTGAAATTTATAATCTTTTACTTTAGGGATTTTGATTCCCTACTATTTTGGCACAAACGGTGAATTTATATATAACACAAAGCACCGTCTAACGTAATAATCTTTTATCAACCTTATGTGAATTTTTATTTTAAAGTTAGCTTTCTCCGAGGTAAGAAAAAAACAATTCCTTCTAGTTTGTTTTTGGTGCCTGTGATAATGCTTGCCTCGCAACTGAAATGTAAGTAATATTTTTTAAAAATTAGTGTGGCTAGAAAGTGTTTTTTACCAATTTTTTTTATAAACATTCCTTAAAAAATCACATTTTTTAGTGCTTTAAGTGCTGGCTGCTAATGGCAAGTCCATACCTATGTGCTGACTGCCTTTTACATTACATTCAAATTTTCATATATTCTCACAAGTAAAAATTACATAGGTAAACCTAAATTCATTATTAAATTTATAAGTGTTTTTTACAAATTTAGGTGAATTAATAAAATTACAATTTACTTTTAATCAAACATTTTTAAAATGGTCAATTTTTTATATTAAAAAATGAGTTTTTAAGCTCTATGTCCCTCCCTCTGCCTTGATATTTATCGAATGATAAACAAATTCTATATTAAATTTTAAAATGATTTAGTACAGATTTATACAGAAATATAAGTGCAATATTTCAAAAAATATATTTTTAATGAAATTCTCCTCAGTCACAGTAAATCCAATAAAACTTATGCACAGTGAAGGAAGACTTTCAAGGGGGATTTATATATGTGCCCATATGTGAATGAACTTACCATATAAATCATTCTTTTTCATTAAATTTTCTAGTCTGTAGATAAACATGATAATATTACTATGAATTGCATAAAGGATCAATACATTACGATGGCCTAATATTATGACATCCTTATACATGGACTATTAACTGATGGCTTACATATTATAATGACATACACATACAAAGTATTAGTGAAAGAGCTCAATAAAAGTAACCATCGAGTGTCAAAAATTGGTAAAAAAAAACTTAAGACAATAAATAAAAACTTAAAACTAAGAATCAAACTTTAATTTTTTTGAATCACAGAACCTAAATACCCTTAAAGCAAAATATCCTTCAATAAATTTTAACTATTTGACTGAGAGGCTGTTAAGCACAAAATACATTCTGCTTCTGGGTACAACAAACAAATGTTTAATAGGATTTTGTTAGTTTGATTGGCAAGGCAATAGATTCCAAACTATTTATTGTTATTTGATTAAGAACAAATATAGGATATTTAAGCATCAGCGTCAGTCACAATTTTGATTCAAGGTAATCATTCTTTTGTGGTTCTCAGTAAAACTTTTGCCACCCAACAAGCACAAAACTTATGGTATCTTACCTTTTCTGTCATGACTTCTTGCAGTAGATCCCTATATACCTATAGAAAACCTTTTGAGAGTACAAGTATAAGACACTTGTTTTACACTCTTTTAAATCAATTTTCTAAAGCAGATCATTATAAGCTACAGAATGACAACCATTTAAGCCATGAATAGAATTTGTCCATCCGCACTTGGTAAAAGACAAATACTGTCATGTGTCATGACAGTATTGTCTTTCAAATTTGATTATAGTACAAATTTCGTTATGAATATCAGCCAATTTCCTGTTTTTCCAGTAGAAACCCTATCACTGAACAAACTTCACATTTGGCAATATTATCAATTATATTGGTCACTCATTTAGTGATTTGACAATGGTCAAGTGACTGAAAGGTGCCTCAACACATAAGGTAAAATTATTGCACTCAGTGGTGGATTCGACCTTGAGCGAAAGCTGCCTCATCACACAAGGTAAAATCATTGCACTTAATGGTGGATAAAATTATTTACAATAGTAATATATTAACTTCATGAAGTAAGTGCAACGGAAAAACCATGGATAACGTAAAATATCAAGAATATATATCACTTCCACTATAAGTACTTAAACAAGAATCTCACTTGGTATCTAGGCGAATTAATTTTCAGAGATTGATAGTATTTTTTGCAAGCATCAACTGAGTATTAAAAGTTGTTTTATACTTATAGTGAAAGTGATAATTGAATACAAGAAAACAGTGTTTGAAATTTATATATATGACTTTCAGCAGAGGGTAAAACATTGTAGTGTTCAGGGATCTCATGAACCTTTACTTTATCAAGGCTCTATAGAGGTACTCAAACTATTATCTAAAACTGTTAATTATTAAAAATATTGTTTGCACTCTATTATTACTATTTATTCATCATTCACGTTTTTCAAATTAAAAAACCCTTTACCAACTAAAAGGCTGATTTAAATGTTTGAAAACCCAAATCTAAAAAAAGTGTTAATACACTTGACTATACAATATATTTTTGAAATGGTACTGACAGTTATTTTTATTATCTACCATACTAGTAGTTTTCAAAGTATAAATTTATTACTACAGTAATTATATAGTTTACTAAATGATTTTATAAAAAAAAGAATATGACAAAATGTACATTCACTTAAAGCAATTGCTGCGTAAAAACTATCCAATCCACATCACACAAGCAAAATTTAAAACTGTTTTTATTGTAAACATTTTTCAAGTTAAAAAGAACACAATACATAAATCAAATCAGAAAGAAATTATTTTCAACACAAGGGTTGTTTTTTTCAATTCATGTAAGAATAAATTACAAGGGATAAGGACTTAAGCAGGAAAATGACAAAATATACAAGCGACCCCTAATTCTTGCCAGTCTTAGTCACTAAAGCCAAGTGATTGCTGTGCACGATGTCAAGCTCTCAAACAGAATATGTATGTTAAGTTTGATTACTATGTTATAGAGCCTAATAATGTATGTGTGTGTATATATTATATATATATATTGCTATACCACCAAAATAATTAAAGCCCTCCCCCCTGATTGCAACTCTTCAGAATTAAGAAGATGGGAGTTATCATACCAGTGGTATACCAAATCTAGAGAGCCTCCTAACCTCAACATCAGATAAAACTCTTTTTAACTTCCCCCTAACTTCTACCATTTTTAACAGCTCCATTACCTTCCTTCTGACAGACTTTTAATATTTAGTTTCAAGTAACCAATCTTTACACGATTCACATATAACAATTTCTACACATATCACATATAGCACTATATCATAAACTATAAATCTGTGAATCTGTGACATTTGGATGTTTATACACATCTGTGGGTCACTTCAATCTTTTGTTTTGTTTTTCTCTTTCTTGACTGAAGAAGATCATGTTGATCGAAATATTTCAAATAAAAGTGTATTAAGTGTTTTATATGTGCTTATTTCCAAGAGATTGCAGTTTTGGACTATTGCCTTTAGGTAAGTCTGTCCGTCTCCTATCAAGTCCAAAAATTCCTTATATATATGGGAATAAAATTCCTTTATATATATATATATATATATATATATATATATATATAAAGAGCCTTTTTTCCCTTCCTTTTTCTCTCTTCCTTTTTTTCTCTTTCTTGACTGAAGAAGATCATGTTGATCGAAATATTTCAAATAAAAGTGTATTAAGTGTTTTATATGTGCTTATTTCCAAGAGATTGCAGTTTTGGACTATTGCCTTTAGGTAAGTCTGTCAGTCTCCTATCAAGTCCAAAAATTCCTAAATAAGCTTTAAGCTCTACTAGAACTAACCTATATATATATATATATATATATATATATATATATATATATATTCAAGATTAAATAATATACACTAATTACAGGAATTAATTTATTGAATAATACACTCAAAGCTTTTCGTTGGTTGACATTACCAACATCCTCAGGAATTACTAAAAATGACAAAATAAAAAAAAGAGGAAAAAAATTCTTAGCGTATATTATTAAATCTTGAAAATAATTCTAACAGGAAAACCTATTTGGTATTTTACACACACATATATATATATATATATATATATATATATATATATATATATATATATTTAGATTAGTTTTGGTTGGTAAAGATTATTTAGATTTTTTGGACTAGGAGACTGACAGACTTACCTTGGTAAGAGTCCACTCTGTAGTATTGAAATAGAAACACATAAAAGCACTTAAACAATGATATATTTCAACCACACAGTGGTCTTTGTCAATCGAAGAGAAAACACAAAAAGAAATATGAGAGAATGAAATAAAATAATTATAAATTGTAATCACAGATTGTGTAGAGTAGAAAACAGATGTCACAGATTAAAGATATATATATATATTGTTTCCATGAACATATGAGTGATTATAGTTTATCTCTCTTTCCCCTGACAGACTTATATAAACTATAATCACTCATATGCTCATGAAAACAATATATATATATCTTTAATCTGTGCATCTGTGACATCTGATTTCTATTCTACACAATCTGTGATTACAATTTATAATTATTTTACTTCATTCTCTCATATTTCTTTTTGTGTTTTCTCTTCGATTGACAAAGACCAACTACAGAGTGGACTCTTACCAAGGTAAGTCTGTCAGTCTTCTAGTCCAAAAAATCTCTCTCTCTCTCTCTCTCTCTCTCTCTCTCTATATATATATATATATATATATATATATATATATATATATATATATATAAAAGATAAATAGTTAATATTTGGAGTATATCCATTCATTTTGTAGTACATAAATTTCAGTTTCAACGTTTTGTCAGAATCTCATCTAGCATTGACGAGATGAACCCAACATCATTCTTGCACTTTAATTGTTATTGGGTTCCTCATCAATGCCAGATTAGATTCTGACCAAAGCAAACTGGTTTTTATGCACTGCAAAATTAATGGATTTGGATATTAACTGTTCATCATATTTTCTCATATTTTCCATCATTTACTATTTATACAGTCAGACTTTGATAATACAGCATTGTCAGAACCTAAAATATGTTGGATTAATAGATAGTGCCAAATTATCATAATTTTGTAATAGTAATACAAATTTAATTAAATGTAGTATTTGTCAAATTATTACAAATTTTGACAATTTTTTTAGTAATAGTGTAGAATTTTTAAAATGATGTCCTAGAACGGCAAAACAATTTTATCTTCACATAATGAATCCCATTATGACTTCCTGAGGAAGAGATGCTCTTGATTTATTATTATTACTATTATATATAAACAAACAAACACAGAGTTATACAAAACAAAACAACTGTACAGGTCTGTTGCAGGCTATTATCTTGATCAAAGTTCTTTTAGTATTTCATCCAAATAAATGATTTTTATCACCTGACGTTAAACATTTTTTTATTAAGAACCCATGAATATTATCCAATTGACAAGGGTCCACAGTTGGTTCAGAAACACAAAATAACTAACGAAAGCCCACATAATAACGTATCCTAACATAATATGTTGTGTCGACTAGCGACTGCAGATCTTTACTTTTTATTTTAAGCATTTGTAATAAATAGATCGTTACATATAAATTGTTATGTTGACGTAGAAAACTAAACAAGGGACTGTTTTGTTAAAGTTATAGTTTTTAACATTATTTAGTATATGTCAAGCAATTTGGTGTCAAATTGACACCTTGTAAAGCAAAACCATTGCCTATTTAGGCCATGCATTCTATAGTCGTAAAAGCTACTAAATACTGAAGAAATAAATCATTTTTATTATCCAATGTTACTGTTTCAAAACTGGTCTTATTTTAACTTACAATTTTGTTTCTTCTTTTAAAAAAACACTACAAATTGTAGTTAGATTTATCACTTTGACTAAGTTGTCTTCTTTTGTTATTTTCACAGATTCTCAATCAGGTTAAGTCAATATCAAAACCACCATTTTATGATTTGAAAAGACCAGACACACATTTTTAATAGCTTTTTCTCTCCTTTATTTATTTCAACAAGTATTATCTCTCATAATAGTTGTAACAATCTTTGCAACCAAATCCTAATTTTTCAGAAATGTTTCTTGGTTATGTTTTAACTTTAATTTGCTTTTACCTAATTATTTGTCAATATCAGTTCTGGTTGTGGGTGTGTGTGTGTGTGGTTTGTTGATTTACAAGCGTTTAATGTTCATCTTCAGACATTTCAGGGTTTCAAATCTAATTTCTCTTTTTATTTATAAAAAAATACTGTAAAAAATCATTAATGGGTTTTATAAATAAATATAGTGATCATGAAACAGCTATAAAAAACAGAACTAATAAATAATCAGGATAAAGAATATTTATATAGACATTTCACAGGGCTAAACTAGATATACTTGATTAATACATCTCAATACATATCTCAAGGAAGTCTAAATCAGAAAAATCTGTAAATCTTTAACCCATGCAATAAATGACTAATTGACTAGCTAGATGCATGTAGTCTCATCACAAATGAAGAACTGCAGCTGTTTTGACTTTTGGACAGAACCAGATCAGACTACCTACATAGAATCTACCTCATAATAACATGGCTAAGATCAGTGTAAATTTTCTGTACAAGATACAAAACTGGGCTGTGGGCCAAACAGTAGATTACAAAATAGTTATGAATTGATGGTATGTAAAGTAAAGTAGGTATATTGATGAATTCAATGACCTTGTCCTTCAAAATATTTCTTTTTCAATTAAATGATTTGTGATTCAATTTTAACTATTTCCAACACTTGTTTAAGATCTAGAATTAATACAAAGTACACTAATGGTCAAAATATGTAATAGGATGCAGAGAAATTAGAGGACAAAGGTAATTATTCAAGTAAATCAATAGTTCAATACAACATTGACATCCAAGTAACTGAAGCTCTATGATCTTAGCTGGCATGTTTCATAGTAAATATATTCAATATAATCAATAAAATAATTTAATAATGACTGCATTTATAAATCATTAAATTTATTCACTTAAGAGGTTACAATTGAGGTTTTGCTTAAACTAGTTTCAAAAACCTATTTTCTTCAAACAAATAACATATATGATTGAAAGTCGTATACAATTTTATAATATAGTTTCATTAAGAACATAAAACTCCTTGTTCTATAGCGGGGAAGGATCAGGGTAATATATGTGCAGCGGCACATACTTGAACAACACCAATTCTTTATAGAGAAGCGTTATAAGGAGATGTCTCACATTCCATTTATATCCCTCTCTAGAAAAAAGGATAAAGAGAGATACGTACTTATTTAAAGTACACCTACTGGTTACCAGAGTTATAGAGAAATGTCAACTCTCTACCTGGTCTGTATAAATACAAGACTGCAACATGAAGCAGCAACCTTCAGTAGTTGTAATGTTCTGTATCAATGATGGGAAAGTGAAAAAGTAACCATTTCCATATCTTTTTTCATAAATTCAACCCAAAAGAGAGATTTTGTAGTTTAACTGATAAGCACAAATTAGCTTAACTGATAATAAACCCTTATTTCTATATGACACTAAATAATGAACCATCATTAACTCGATTTTGTCTAAATTTCATTACTGTCATAGCTCAAATATCTGGTCATTGCATTTTCTATGATCTTTCCTCTATATTATTTTTGGTATACTGGTAATACTTTGATCCACTGGTCCCTGGTCCAGGATCTTTGAACACTAGTGTGTATATCCAGAGTCTCTTTCGCTAGTCAGTTTTTTTGAGACCCTAAATATATGATATGTATTAATATTTTAAGTTTTATAATACTTGTTAATTCTTAAAGGTTATATTTGCAAGTAAATAAGAGGTGTATTTCCATCCAGGCTTTAATTTTGTTTTTTTTTTATTTCAGCTTATACTCATATAGACAACCACACAATACATTTAACTACGGTTATTTTAAAAATCCCTCTGTACACATTTCTAATATAGAATTAGGTAACTAGTCAAAAAACATTTCTGTTTCATTTGTCTTTTTAAATGAGATACAATTATATTACAGAAAGTACTGAGAAAATACTTTAAAATAAATTTTTAACATATAACCATAATAATTTAAATATCTTGTTCCAAAGTGATTACCACTATGTAGCCAAATTTAAAATACCACCATCATCAAACCTGCAAAAAATACATTATCATCAGACCTTTATAGTGGTCAAATATTCATTGTTAATTATAGTTCTAGACTAATGGCAGATTACATTTTCCTCCAAGTTGATGATAAGTTTCTCTTTCTCATATGCCGCTACTTTTTTTTCATTATCAGTATCAACCAAAATAATGCAACAACACTTTTCAGTTTGTTTTCTTAGCTAATTTTTTATTCATATCTAACCATTTCTTTTCAATATTCTAATTGTCTTTGGAGGATTTGTCTTTTTCTTTTAAAGTGTTTCCTCTTGCTCCTGTGATTCCTGATGATGTAATTGTAAGGGTTGTGTTGAAATTTAGTTTTTTCGAAACATCCACAGATTCATCTTCTTTAACTTTAGCATGTTAGTAGCGTATCTTGCTTTTTTTAACAGCGTTTGAATCAGTTTTCTTGTGTTTAGAAAAATACGTTCTGTAATTAAAATAAACTTGACAACAACTTGAACACTGATATTCAAGATAAATTATCAATGAAATTCATGAAGAATAAAAGAAAGAATGAAACAAGAAGGTAATGTACATCTAAGATCAAATAATAAACTGCGCAGTTGCTAAGGGCAACAAAATTATGTCCAAATAGCAAAATAAATCAATTTGAATTCACTGACTGTCGAAACATGAATCCTACACAACTACACATTCTCTAGTATCAAACATATCAGAATTTTTAAATTGATCGCACTTAACACCTGTATCTGACTGCATTGGGTTCCCAACTATCAAAGTCTTACTGTATGAAGATAGAATGCAACTACTTCATGTTTTATAAAAACAAAAACCCAATCCAACTATGTTGTGTTTTTAAAAAAATATATATTATATAAAAACCTATAATGCAAATAAAACATTCCATCATGTTTTCAGATGGATATTTATACATAAATAAGCTGAATTAGAAAAAAGCTAAAACTATTTAAGCTGTTGCTGCTTTTAAACTATTTTGTCTAACACACTAAGTTTACTTTAAATTTTATATAAAAAAGTAATAAATATAAAACTTTGCATTTGTGTGCCTAGCTAAGCTATGCATGCCACAACGAACATTCAAACAAGGACAACACTTTCTATAAATACCGCTGTCGTTTGTTTATTCCTCGTTCCTTTGTAGAACCCTTCTTAGACCAAGATGGCTCCATGTGAGTACGAGATGATGTTATCACTGAGATAGACCGACTAACAATTAAAAAATTTGTTAGTTTCTTTAAAAAATTCAATTATTTAAAGAATATATAATAAAGTTAACTTATTCAAATACAATAAACTTTTATTAAAAGCTCAAGTAATTATGTCCATTAGGCTTATTTACAAAATAAGTAGTTACAACTCAGAAGGTAGGATAAGTTGTATAGTTTGTAAAAATTAGGTTAGTTTTATATTTATTGGATTAAAAACTCATAGGAAACTGACAACCTACCTTGTATTTATCTGATCAGTCTTTTGTACTACACACACAAAAAAAGAAAATTATAAACATACACAAAAACACACACACACACATACAAGATTCATCTTGGTAATAATCTGGTCTATTTTCAAAATAAATACATTGAAAAAAAAATATGGCCAACTCCCAATTATTCGTGAGCTGATAATTCAGCTCAACCCACGCTAGGTATGGCTCAAGTTGTTATCATGGTGTCAAAATATTCCTACACTCTGTATGCATCGATCTTTGCTAGTGGGAGGACTGTATGTTTCCTTCTTTTTCCACTGTGACTAGTTAAAACTTGCAGTTTATTCGAAAATTTCCCCGCTTGTAAAGTGTGTTTTAGATTTTTATTGCCAAAAAAATTACAAGCTAATTGAAATCTATTGCAAACTTTGTGAAGTTCAAGGAAATGGAATAGTGAGTGAAAACAATGAGAGGCAGTGGTGTATTTATTTTTAAAATGTGTGCACAAATGTTCACAAGGACCTCAATAGGCGGCCTACCCTGGTTACTGTAAATGAGTTAATGGAAATCAAAGAATAAAACTCATGAAATTCACAGTTTGGCAATTACTGAATTTTTAAAAAATTTTGGTGAAATTTTCTCATTCAAATTTCATGAAATTATGGTGGAGAAGATTTCCTTGCACCTTGCAACACAAAATTTGTGCAAAGTAGATTCCAAAAGTCCTTAAAGAAGACCATAAAAAATAAAGGCTTGCAGAATCACTGGATTTCCTTGAAGACTACAATAAACATGGTAATGAAATTCTAGGTTGTATCATCATTGGTGATTAAACATGAGTGAAGCATATGAACTGTTTTAGATCTTATAATCTGGACCCATAGTCAGTGCATCTTGGCCATGAACATAAATAATTTTACATACTACTGGAATGAACAATACAACTTTGCAAAAGTAAGCCAACTTGCAGTTTAATATGTTTATAATTTATTCAAAATTTTATTTTATTTTTAAAGTTTGATTGTACAAATAACACCCATATTTTATGTAATTATCAGTAGTAAAGAAAACGCGACATGACCATAGGTAAATTGATATTTACTGAGAAAAATATCTAATCAAAACGAGTAAATCGAGAATCTATGTAGTCTGTCATCTTCTTTGTCTCCATCTTCTAATCTGGTTCATGTTCTTTTTTGGAAATTGTAGCACTACTTGATTAGAAAAATAAAAACGTCATTATAACAAGTTAAAGACAGGCCATTAGAGTCACACGAAAAAAGGGGTTGGTAATCCTAATATTTTCGAATAGTTGTAAAAAAATTTACAAAATCTTCTTTTATAAGCTACTGGCTAGGTAGGATAGTTTGACTGCAATAATTTGCTATTAATGAAGAACAGAGATTTCAAGAAATATGAATTTAGAAACTGAAATTTTGAGTTTGTAAGTAGTAATAAATTAAGAATACCTATTGCTAATGGCAGTGTTTATAGAATATGTAACAAAAAAGACAGTTTTGAGATTGTATGACTGAGTCTCGGCAGTGTTTGTTATAACTAAAGCTTCATTGCTATCCCAACATCCTACTGTCCGTTCCCATCTGGAACCACTTTTCCCAAAGATATACAGTAGAGTCTCAAAAAACCCGAATCCCAATATTTCAAGCTTTCGTTAAATTTCAGTCTATTTCTATTTGACCCTATTTTAAAGAAAATGATTAGTATGGCTTCCAAGAAATATTTATATCAATACGGTATATGAAACTTTTTACATTTTTTCAATTTATGGTTATGATTTTACTACAATAATTTAATCCTTTTCACTTCAACCGTTATTTTCAACAAAAAGTTGGAAAACGTTCATTGGTGATATATCTCCAATTTCCAATTATTTTTACCGATTGTAAATTTCTTTTCCCAATTCTCAATAAAAAAATAAATATTTAGTTTTCATTTTTAATTCCTTCTTCTTAAGTATTCAAGTTTTTATAATAGAATGTTTTATCTAGTATTAAAACAACCTTTTTAAATACTAAATTAAACAAAAGTGTAACCTGTATACAATAAAACTTACATTTCAATGTGATAGTAAAGTTTACTTGAAACATTAACAAATAAATAGCATAGTTTTTATGTTGATGAGCTCGATTGTCAAATTCTCAATACGAAAATAATATTTAATTTAAACAGTAATTAACAAAAAAATTTATGTGGGTGAAAAAGTTATATAATCAATTACACCTATAAGAAATAAATGTTTATAAATAAATTTCATTTTTGGGGCCAGAGCTGTCAACTTTTATTTATGTTTTTAGATGAGAAATAATTACCATCCCTTCAGTACACAGAAAGGCGAACCACGTTAGTTTATTTAAACCTAGTTTGGTTTTAATGAAGAAACATTTCTGACTTTTCTGAGTTTGTGGTCTCAACATTCAGAATTTTGTTCGTTGGTCGCTTTTCCAAAAGTCATTTCACTAGGTAAGTCTGTCAGTCTCCTATCTAGTCCAAAAATTCCTAAATAAGCTTTAAGCTCTATTAGAACTAACCTAAATATATATATATAGATTTTTTGGACTAGGAGACTGACAGACTTACCTTGGTAAGAGTCCACACTGTAGTCTTGAAATAGAAACACATAAAAGCACTTAAACAATGATATATTTCAACTACACAGTGGTCTTTGTCAATCGAAGAGAAAACACAAAAAGAAATATGAGAGAATGAAATAAATACAAGTTGTAATCACAGATTGTGTAGAGTCTATATATATATATATATATATATATATATATATATATATATATATATATATATATATATATATATATATATATAGGTTAGTTTTGGTTGGTAAAGATTTAGGAATTTTAGGACTAAATAGGAGACTGACAGACTAACCTAATGGCAATAGTCCAAAACTGCAATCTCTTGGAAATAAATAAATAGACACAAATAAAAACTTAACACACTATTGAAATATTTCGATTAAAAATGATTTTCATCAATCAAAAAAGAGAAAAAGAAAAGCTACAGATTGATGAAGATCATTTTTGATCGAAATATTTCAATAGTGTGTTAAGTTTTTATATGTGTCTATTTATTTATTTCCAAGAGATTGCAGTTTTGGACTATTGCCATTAGGTAAGTCTGTCAGTCTCCTACCTAGTCCAAAAATTCGTAAATAAGCTTTAAGCACTACTAGAACTAACAAAAAAATATATATTGTGTGTGTGTGTGAATAAAACTCAACATCAAGTGCTAATTGATTGAAATTATTAATATACTCATCTTCATTTCTGTTAGGAATATTTCTATATGTTTGATTACAGTTTTCTGCCATTCCTAATGATTTAATATTCTCCTCTGTTGACAATAAACTCCATTTTCAAAACTTAAATCGTTCTGTTCACCCCAAAATTTGAATTTGTCTTTATAAATGGTATATAAAGACGAACTCAAAGTTTGGGCAAACAGTACGATTTACGTTTTGAAAATGGAGTTACTCCGAAACATGTCAACATAGGAGAATATTGAATCATTAGGAACTGCAGAAAACTGTACTCAAACATATATGCTAATTGATTAATCATGTTTCATACGGTAAAATACTTTTTTAAAGTTCATCATGATTTGTACCTTGACAGTAGATAGCAGTTTAAAAAAAATTTATATAGAGAAGAAGGATGAATCAAGTCTTATCCCTTCTAGAAATGTTTCATTTAGCCAAAATTTAAACATATTTATGCTAACTAACATCACAAGTCGCCTATGGGTTTACACATGCCTTTGGGTTGTACAGTATGTTGTATCCAATAATCATATCCAACTGAGATTTTTAATGAAATTAAGCATTGCCGGGTAAGTTTTGCCTGTGTTATCTTGATGGCAGTCACAATGCCCTCACTGTTGATGGGTAGCTCTAGGAACTTCAACCCATTCAACTTGAGGTTGTTATACACCTTCTCCTGAATGATTAACACATCTGCTTCCGTGTCAATCGCTACCTCTTTAGAGTGTCCTTTCGCCTTACACTCGATTATAGGGCACGGTTCAATCTTACAGTGACCTTCACCAATCACCTTGTCCTCTTCTACCAATTCAGCACAGATATCTAGAGATAGACCACTAACTCTCAACTCTGCAGGCTGATGAATTCGATTGTTTTTTTCCTATTTTATCTATCTCTGTATTTTTACTTATTTTATTTTCAGTTTAATTTTTTTTTTTTTTAATTCATTTTTAGGTCTTTTACCTTTCCTATGATTTTATGTCTCTTTATCTCCGGTTTCTTCTTCTTTTGTTGGATCTCTATCGGCTTCTTCTCTTCTCCTTCCTGCCATTATAGATCCTTTCCTTTAGTTCTTTTGTTGACCACTTGGTCCTGGATTCTGTGGTCATGTTTCATCTATTTTAGGGCCTTTTTTCCTGAGGTCACAGACTATACTCTGGTTACTCTTGTTGGTACAGCCTCTGCCTCAAATTGATTGGCCCCTCTCTCTGGTAGGGTTCTTGCCTCCAATTTTCTTTTCCTTCTCTAGGGAAGGGCTCTTGTCTCTAATTTCCCTTGTATCCTTGAATTTAGTGTACTTTTTTGTGGTTTTTCTTTCTCTCTAAATCTCTCTTGTTTTTCTTCCTCTCTCATTTTTCTCCAAAACTCCATTACCTCCTTTAGTTCCATATCTTTCCTTAAACGTGTTGTATTTTGATTACGTCTATTTTATTTCAAATTAATTCAGTTCTATTGTCTATCTATCAGGTTTGTCTATTTCTATTCAATTCAATATTAGTTAAAGTTATGCTCAATGTAGTCCAGTTCGATATTATCTAGACAATTTCTGTTGTTTGCCTATTTTATTTATTTATTTTACTAATTTATCTCATTTTAAATTTTCATTCTAGTTATGCTAAATATAGCTTGGTAAAATATACTTTTTCCATATTCTCAATTCACTTTGGCCAATCAAATTACTGTTGTCATTGAGACAAATTATTTTGTAATTAGACTCTCCCACGGCGCTGGTTTCTTCTTCTTCTTCACTAAAATTTCTCAATACTTGTTCCTTTATTCTTGTTATCTAGACTTTTGTAACAGTAGGTAGTTGTTAAAAATATATTTATTTAATTTTCTGGTTTTGTTCAACTAATTTCTCCCGCTTTTATATGTCCTCATGTACAAACTCATCTACTACAAGGGTAGGGTAAAGAGTTCTAGGCCTAACCCAAAGATGGCATTCCAATTAGTGAAAATTTATCTTTCCGGCCTGCATACACGTCATTAGTTCGAATGATATACTTTAATTTGTTCGTTCAAGTAGTTTGTGTACAAAATTTTTTTAGTAGATGTCTTGCGTATTTTTCGTTTAAATGGATAAACTTGAATATCGTGGATGAATTTTTTTGTTTGGGATGGATTAACCACTAATAAAATTCATCCAAAGTTTAATAAAGTGTACTGGAACTCTGCTCCTTTAATTTCAACAGTTAAATAGTGGGCAGCTGAATTTAAATGTGGTTGCACGTCGCTGGAAGATAACCCACTGAAGGACAGCCAAAATCTACAAACACTGGAAACTACAGTATCAAGAATGTGCACAATATAGTGTTGGACGATAGGAGAGTAAAGATGCGTGAGATAGCTGAAGCTGTGGGGATATAAAGAACCAAAGGTGCGAAACATCATGCACAAAGAATTAGCAAAGCAAAAGCTCTGCACAAGGTGGGTGCAGCATTTGCTGAATGCGGATCAAAAGCAAATTTGCAAACTATATTCACAGCAATGTTTGGACCGATTCAAGAAGGAACCAAGTGATTTTGTACTGCGATCTATCACCTGTAATGAGACATGGTTCCACCATTACACGACCACCAGTTGAAACAGTGGGTGGAAGGGCCAAAGAAAGCAAAATTGATCGGATTTTATGGAAAGGTCATAGCCAGTGTGTTTTGAATCCCAAAGAGATCTTTTTAATTGATTACCTTGGAAAAGGCAGAAAGATTACGAGTGAATATTACTCCAACCTTATTGACCAGGTGGATGTCAAAATTGAGGAGAGGAAGCCTAGCTTAAAGAAGAAAAAAGTCATCTTTCATCAAGAAAATCCACCTGCTAACAAAAATATGTTGGCAATGGGAAAATTGCAAGATTTTAGGTATGATTTACTCGGCCATCCTCCCTACTCCTCTGATTTGGCCCCCTCTGACTTTCATCTCTTCCCAAATCTGAAGAAATTTGTTTCTGGAAAGCCCTTCGCATCCAATGAAGACGTTGAGAGGGCCTTAAATGAATATTTTAACAGCCTTCCAGACTCTCATTTCCGGGAAGGAATAATGATGTTGGAGAACCGCTGGACCAAGCGTGTTGATATTAAAGGGGATTATGTGGAAAATCAAATCTTTTATACAATGAAAATCACGGTATTTCATTGTCAGGCCAAGAACTTGTCACCGTACCCTAGTATGTTTTCGTAATTCACCACTTGTAGCTCTGTGGCATGTTTGGTAAGTGTTTAGAAACCTGTTCTGGGGATGGATACTTATGCTATATGGCAATATCTATTATTCTGAAATATGTTGTGAGACATGAAGTTTTCAACCATTTGTCTTTTGGGGCTCATGCTATCTCTTCTATTTAATTATCTAGAATTTAAAAAAAAATTAATAATCTAAATAATTTTACTGTATTAAATTTAAATTTTGCTTATTCTTATGTTGTTGTATTGACTGTTTCTAATCGGGCTTAACCTATTCAAATTTTGGTATTATTAGTTAATTTTGCCTAATGCTCTCTTTCTAGAGTACTACCTGTTTTTGCAATAGTAAATTTGCTTCTTGCAACACACACATACATACATACATACATACAGAGAGAGAGAGAGAGAGAGAGAGAGAGAGAGAGAGAGAGATGCACACACGCACACACAATAATGATAACAATGATAAAACATATTAATAAACAAAAAATAAATAAATTTATGATTTAGTTACCTTATGTTATATACAAAAAATTAAAAAATAGATGGAAAGAAAATAGTTATTGAAAATAAACCAACAGTAAAATATAGGATTGAACATTAAACTATTTAAAAATTATAAGAATATAAACACAAAATTATATTTATTAAATATACGCAAGAAGGCGATGCCATAGTTTATTGTTGCAGCAGCATCGCCCTCCAACAACATCAAAAATTAAAATGTTTATGAACCTTGGGCAAACCACGTCATTCAACCAGTAGATTGCTGATTGTGATGGTACTTGCACAGAACTGACATATAACAGATTAAATATTCATGAGTTAAAAGAAGTGGCCAAAATGGATCCGAGTAATCCCCATTTCCTTTCTATGATATCGAACGAAGATCTCCATGGACTGACGATATCCTTAATTTTCCCGAGCTTATTGTGAGTCACATGCTGTCATTCTTCCTTACAAAGAGTGATTAATGAATGTTTTCAATATTAAATATAGATGTCTATTATCAGATCTATAGTTTTATAAACTACCAAGTTTTGAACCATCTGTAATAATAATGACAATATGTTGGTGTGTTCTATAAATCTTCAAAAACGTCTGGTGATAAATAACAAGCATTGTTTTAGATAATAGGGCCAAAAAATCAAAATGTGACATTATTATCCATGGTGGAAGATAACACTGGTTGTTCGAAAATTGTAGGCTGTTGTAATTCTATCACAGCAAAAATTTTCCAATAAATATCAACAACTTTGAGGTTTTATCCAGTAAAACCCTTATCACTGAAAAAACCTTGCATATGGCAGTAATTTTATTCGCATTGTTTATTTTGATTCGCTACTATACAGAAATGACAAGAAATAATATTCTAACCCCTGCAGCTTAAGGAGTACTAACATAATTTGTCAGGGATCAATTATCTTCTCCCTCACTACTTCTCACAATACTGAAAAACAAAAATAACAGAGGCTTACTTATAGAAAAAATAGAGGGGCTCATTCTGTTAAGAGAGTAAAAGTTGTTATAAGGTAAGCAATAAAATCTTGTATTTAGTTGGTATTTATATAGTTGTAATAAATACCAATGGATATTTATTACATCCAAAACTCTGTAAGTATAGAGGATTGGGGGTAATCAAACTTTTAAAAAAACTTTTGATATTTGAAAATTATGAAATCAAACATAACCTAATTAAGAAAACATAAAAAGTAAAAAGTGGAAGAAGTAAATCAGTTCAGAAATATTATTAAAGAAGAGGTCCAATTGTTATCGCAATCGCTTTTAGATTTTCAGCACACAAAATTAAAAGGATATGTACTGCAATATCCAAAATAATCTATATGTGCTGCGATTCTACGAGGGTAAGTCAAATATTATCCGCAATATAGGTATATTTTTGTTTACGTTGGCAGTACTGTCCTTTTGCGTTGATGACGCATACTTTGTTTATTCGTTGTTATGTCTATGCACGTTACAAGCTGCTAGGTTAGTTTCGTTATCGCTGCCGTGCTGTTAATAATGGCCGCTCCACTCTCTATTTGCACCAAAGAAGAGCAAAGTTCAGTGATTCGTTTTTTGTGGTCGGAAGGTGTATCAGGGGCCGAAATTCATCGAAGACTTTTGGTACAGTACGGGAACAATTGTTTGCCACAACGGAGTGTCTATGAATGGATTGAAAAATTCAAAAATGGTCGCACAAGTGTTACGCAAAATGAAGGAGCTGGACGACCAGTTACCGCCATAAACGAGGAAAACATTGAGCGTTCACGTGAAATGATTCTCTCAGACAGACGGATAACTGTTGACGACGTGGCAAATCGTCTGCAAATTAGCCATGGTTCTGCCTACGAAATCATTTACAGCAGACTTGGGTTTCATAAAGTTTGTGCAAGATGGGTTCCAAAACAACTGACACAGTTGCATAAACAAACGCGCTTGGACGTGTGCAAAAAACATTTGGATCGCTATGTTAACGAACGGGACAACTTCTTAGACAGGATCGTTACTTTTGAAGAAACATGGATCCATCATTACGAGCCGGAGAGTAAACGGCAGAGTATGGAATGGAAACATCCAAATTCGCCGTGCAAGAAAAAATTCAAAACCCAACCGTCCACAGGAAAACTTATGCTTACGGTTTTTTGGGACTCACAAGGTCCATTACTGGAACATTATCAGGAAAGGGGCACAACAATAAACAGTGTACGTTACAGTGAGATGCTTACCGCTAAGCTGAAGCCTGCAATTCGTAGCAAACGCCGAGGACTGCTGTCAAAAGGCGTTGTGTTGATGCACGACAATGCCCGTCCGCATACAGCTGCCCACACTGCAGAAACGCTTCAGAAACTCAATTTTGTAAAGTATTGGATCATCCTCCATATAGTCCCGATCTCGCTCCATCTGATTTTTACTTGTTTGGTCCACTCAAAGAGGCAATTAGGGGCCGTCGATTTACGACAGCCGAAGCATTGAAAGAAGCGGTGCATTCCTGGCTCGCATCTCAACCCAAAACCTTCTTCCATGAGGGCATCAGGAAACTTGAACAACATTGGACCAAGTGCGTTGAAAAGCAAGGGGACTATGTCGAAAAATGATGTACTTGTAAGTTTCCTATTTGATTTCAATAAAATTTTATAACTATATTGCGGATAATTATTGACTTACCCTCGTATCTACATATAGTATTGGCCTTTTCTCTACGAACCTAATGAAGGTGTAGCACAAATATTATTTGGATGTTGAGTCACTGTTTCAGTGCAGTTCTGTATAGTTGACTGTCGCCCATTGCTAGGTGCCCATCCCAACCCGATAGTCACTATTCCTTATGATAAGTAGGTTAGTATGTCTTTAATCGCATCGGTCCATTGTTTTTCGTAAGTATGTTTTGTTGTACACCAAGACTTCTAAAAGAAAACGAGTAGTCCTACTGTTAGTGGATGAACTACATATTATAGATCAATCAGATAAAGAATTACGTGTAAACAGTTGACAGACACAGTGATGGAAAATCAACAATTTGAGACATTAAAATGAACAGACCTCCACTTTAAACTTCATGGCAGTACATGAAAATGAAGATGAAAGTTCTTCAACAAAATCAATGAAGGCAGCAAAAACCAAAGAATTAGAAGATGACATTTTCAAATGGATTTTGCAATAGTATTTTATGGGAAAAAGCTTTAAAAAATATCAAACTATAAACAAAAGTTTTTTCTTCCATTTGCAAGTTGCATACAGTAATTACTTAAAATTGACTTTTTTTTCAAAAGATCCAATTATCCACATTTTTGTTTGTCTGAAAAACTGTCCAGGTCGATTTAATTAATTTAGTTCTACTGTACTTAAATTTATGAACTATATTTTAATTGATCTAAGGTCCCAAATTTCAAGCATCATACTAACTTCTATCATTTAATTTTTTTTTAAAGGCACATATTTACAGCTAAATTTAGTAGACAACATAGAGTACATATTGTAAGACATCAAATCGCAAAGACGAGCACCAATCTATCTTCAACACATTACCCACAGAAACAAAGAAACTTTGGAATTCAAATTTTAAAAAACTAATATCAATATACCCATTATGATAATGCAATCGGACCTAAATATTTGCAGATGCAACAAATAATATGACTTTTGAGCATATAACCTCATAAACCAGATAGTTTTAAAAAAACGATAAAAAAAAAATACTATAGTCAAATTAGGAAATAGGAAAACTTAACCAAAATACAATATCTAAAATTTATACCACACCTTCATACAATAGAAAAAATACTGCAAATTTAATTAACAAAATAAAACAATTTTTCACGACATATAATGTGGGTTACACCAAGTGGAGGCTCAAGGTAAACAATTATGAGCAAGTTAGCAGTAACTATATTAATCACCGTAGTTAACTATTAAAAGGTCAAATTGATACACAAAGGTCAGAAATAATTTACCACAAAAAAGTAATAATAGTGTATCATTAGACAAGGACAGTTTTAGTGTGCCTGTTAAAATAAATATACTTGCAATAAAATAATTTATACATTTCAAGGAAATGAATGTAAAAGGCTATAAAATTAAAATATACATAACATAAAATAGTTCAACTAGACATGGAATAGATGTACTTGCACCAACTTAAAAATTCTAATTTAGGTATTATAAATACCTGTGAGAGTTGTAATCATTTTTTAAAATTGGCTGTTGAGGAGCTACATCATCTTCCCAATCTAAAACAATCAATTATTTAACATCAGTAATGAATATTGCCTTTTAAAGTATAATTAAATGGTGGATGTACATTAGAACCTGTTTAAAACACTTTTAAGCAACAAAACGAGGATGAAAGGCGATTCGTACCCATTCATAAATAGATTGATGTCTACTGGTAATAGGTAAACATATGGACAGTATTTAAAATACTGTTTAAATGTCATGAGAATGAAGTCAATTTTAACATGATAAATAAGCATATGTATAACAAATTGCTCATAAATAACTGGTAATCAATACTAAGAAAAAAAATCAATTGGTTTATCACCAGGACCACTAATCGTAAAAACTAAGCAAATAAATGAATACTGAATATTTACTGTAGATGGAGACAAGAAGGAACTGTCACTCATCTCATCAGAATGGTGAAAGTTGGTATTTCAGAACCAATGCACTTACATGTGACAGTCTGAGGATAACAAAGGCTTTTGGAAAGCAGTCAGAATAGTGAAATGCTGCATTATTGAGAGACTACTTATTGTCTAAAAACATATACTCATTATCTGGTGATTCATATAAACTTCATGATTTTTATTTTATGTTTATTTTAAGAAGAAAAACACAAATAATGTGTTATTCTGCTCTACATGTACAGAATATCTGGGAGATTAATTGGTCATTAAAGGTGGTGTTGAAAATGACCTCCGTCTGCCTCTAGACATAGCTGAACACGACAATCCATGTTTTTGGCAGTTTGCTGGGGCATGTGTTGTCATACTGTTAATTTCGCATGTAATATTATCCATCAGATCATCTAAAGTCTGAGGGCGTGTAACTTAGGCTCTTCCCTTTAGATCCCACAGGAAGACGTCTGGTGTGGTCAAGTTTGGTGATCTTGGAAGTTATGGGGTCTTCAAAGTAACTTTGGATCAGCCAGATTTTCGCCAGTTCACTCATAAGATGTGTATCATTTGCAGTATTCAGTTCCTGTCTGGACGATTGTGAAAACCAAATTCCCTCTGGTATGCTCTTTGTGTGACTATGACCAATTATGTTATCCAATAGTTTTTAACAAGAAATAGACATTGCTGTAATGTGTATTGCATCGTAAACGACAAAGCAATAAACTGACTCAAACAAACAAAATGTGAAGAACAAAACAATAAACTGATTCGAACAAACAAAACCTGAATAAAAAAGCGATAAACGACAATGAACAACTGCAAGTCGCAACTCCAACTGCGTTGACAAATCAGGTCCGGTGCGACATGGAATGCAATCTGTGGAAAAATGTGCAACATGCAATCAAAACTTCAAGGCCTCCTGCATCATTTGATAGGCAAATTAAACCTTTTGGGGTATTCCTACTCAATTAATGGACTAATGAAAATCATGAGTTTTATATGAATCATCCTATACAATTTTATAACATTTTCTGAAAAAATCCATTTTCAGCAATAACAATAATCTATAATTTGACTGATAAGAACAAATGTACTACAGTTTGGAAAAATTGAGGCACATATATTATAATTGCCTCCATTTCCAAAAATTGCAATCTGTAGAAAAACTTTTCTCTACTTTTTATTGAATCAAAAATCTGTTCTCTTTCTCTAAAAATACTAAACAGAAACAGTATATTTTTGTTATACCAGAATATCTTTCTGCTAAAAATGTGAAACATGATGTTTACTGTATCATCTTAATTAGAATAGTTTGATCGACTCAACCATATCAAAAAACATAATTTGTTTTAAAATATAGTCCTAAAATTTAAACAGTTAAAATGGGAAATACTACAAACCATAGGATTTTAAATTAAACAGATTCTAATGTAAATAAATAATCATTTTAACTACAAATGAAACTTTTTAAGCCCTTATGTAAATTTAAATACAAAATTTAGGAAAAAGATAAAATGAATCCTTCTACCTCTATTATCATGGTGTTATTTTTTGTTAAAACCTGTGGATGAATAATTGTAATAAAATATATAACTAAACACTTATTTTAGGAAATTTATTTCTTACCATCCTGAACAACAGTCCTAGATGGAGCAGTAATAGGTAAAAGCTTTGAAGCTATATTACATTGATTACTGTCATACAGATTAACAACAGGTATTTGATTAGAAGTAAAATCCACAATATGCATTAAAAACTCTTGCTCTAGAGTCAGTTCTTCAAACTTTGTGTATGTGACTTCATCTATATTTTTATTTTGAAAACCACTGAGGCAGCACTGCAAAGCTTGTGTGCGTACTTTGGTAATTACGTCTCTGTGAATATCTCTAAGTGATGACGTGGACACCTGTTCATAAACAAATATTAGTAAAATTACTTTATTATCAAAGCAAACTCTTAACTTAGTCATTTCTTTATAGAACTATTTTCCTAAATTGGTTTCTGCAAACTTTTTTAAAATTATAATCAGTTAAATAAATTAAAATTTGTTAGTAAAAAAGTCTGTTCAACAAATGGTTGATAGCAAATGTCTTTGTTCAGTGGACAAGATATTTAAAAATGTTATGCCCAAAATAATAGCAATATTGTTAATGTTTGTGATTATAAGTTTTTGCTATTAACAGATTGTAGGTTCTACCTTGCAATAGTTACTAAAAGTTTTCTCAATACTGTGAAATTGGACTGTATTTATCCTAAAACTTACTCATGCTCAAGTATAAAGAATTTGTTATGCCTAAGGGTTTTTCACTTTTAGGTTTACAACATATCTCCTCAGTTGTAATCAATATGTAGAATTTTTATGTTAACAATCAATCAAGAATTTTCTTGTTAACTAAAAAGGAAAGTGAACTCATTATTTTTTTAACATTCTTAAGCGACATATTAGATAATGTAGAACATAAACTTGTTGATTGAAAAAAATTAATGTTGGTTAGAAATGCTAGATTGTTTTAAAACATTTTTAAGGGGAACACTAAGAATTCAAAATAATGACAGCTGAACTTTCTAAAAAGAATGTTACTAGTATAACTCTTTCTATATCAATAACCTGTAAGCGAATTTTAAAAAGTTAAAGGAATATATAGAATTGTACGATTATAAATGGTTTCGTTACCTCGATAGACTCAGAAAACCAAAAAGATCAAGATACTTTAAAATAGGGTGGCGAGAACAAGGCTCAATCCACTTGACGAATGTTCTTTGCAATACCTCAAAAACAATTTGACATTATAAATTTGTTTTTACCTATGTTTTTAGTTATTCCTTTTCCCTCTATATTCATCTCATTTATTTAGACTGCAACTTTATCTACAATCACATATCTAATTATTTATATGTTTTTGAATTACAATACATAAGCACTAGAATAGGAAATTTAAAACAACTATTTCAATAGAATACCATTATTATTTTTGTGTGTGTATTTTTTAAGATTAGTGGTTTAACCTTTTTACTTACAGTATCTTGATTGCCAAAGTCTACAAATACTACTGTTGCCATATCATCTTCTACACTCAGGATCTGAGCTCTGTACCATTTTTGATCTCCAGAATAAAGGGCACAACATGCGACTCCTGGACGCAGTTTGTTACTTGGCAGTAATGGTGCACCACTTTTACAATGTCCTGCCACACACGACATCACCTGTGCAAACATAATCCACATAATTATACTTTTATTACAAAAGTATGGAACTGACACTAACTTTGAAACTTTATTTTAAGTTTTTCTTAAGGTATTACATACTTTGTTCAAGTGATGTAATATGGCATGAAACTTAATTTTGTTTAACTTAGATGCTATTATAAAAGCTATACAAATATAATTTCACCAGTTTTTTTAAATTAGTTCCAAAAAATAGGCTATATAGAATACGCTTACATGAAATAAACACACTATTATCTAAACATCAAGTACTTTTTGTGACTAAACCTTCAAACTTACAATTTTAAAAACTTTATATTTAGACTTTGTTACAAAATATGGTAGATATTTATCAATGTTCTATGTCATGCTACTGTACACTAGATCCAGTATTACTTGCTATAATATATATTTTTTATTGCCCAAATTTTCAAGCTCTCAAGACATTAATGAAATTATTTTTTCTATATACCACATACCCCTGATATGGTATAGGCTATAAGCTATAGGATCTTAATTGAATATTCTTTAACATTTTGAAGCCTAGCCCCTTAATACACATCCCCATCTCTATCTCCCTGGAGGTTTTTAGGTGAAATATAAAAAGTTCTTGACTTAAAATAAATATCATTATTAACAACAAATTATATATTTTTGAATAAAACGAGCTTTAAAGAAATATATATATATTGATTACTTACCTATAGATGGTGTTATTCTTCTTTGAAAAATCTATAAAAAAGTCAAGCCTAAAATACCAATAAGCTCCTTAGTAGTATTTTTTCAAGTACATCACTGCACTTCACTACACATATTTTACATTGGAACAAAAATGTTATATATCATTTTAAAGCTTAAAGAAAATGTAATTTAGAAATATTGGTCTATAAAATTACACAACCTATCCTATTATATTCCGTAGGAGTTTAAGAAATACTTTCACATAAAATTCACACGAATAACAGTACAGTATACTGCAAATAATTTATTTGATGTATAACTTGAAGCAGCTTGGGACACAACTGTCACTGTCTAAAAGCAACATATCTCTTATTGAATCTCTTCCTAAAGTGGCTTTAGCCATTATATCTAAAACGTTTTATCCCTAACAATAAAAATTGAATAAACTAAATAACTTGAAATAAAATTTAAAGAGAAGAGACTCAAAAACTAAATAAAAATTACACAAACTACAAATTAAATAAACAAAATAACTGATGAATAACATTTAGAGCAAACAAATACAAACTTGAAATGTAAACAACTTGCAGTAGCAAAACACTCACTAACTAATCAAACCGACATTTATCGAACAACTACGAGGTGTGGCTAGAAAAAAACCGAACTGATGCTATAAAAAAATTTTATTTTTCATTATTTACAATTTGATGTTACCTCCTTCAATGTACTCTCCTCCTCCTCGGTCTATACACCGCTCCATACGAATTTTCCACTGTGCATAGCAATGCTGGAGATCATTTTCGGTAAGTCCATACATTACTTCCGTCGCTTTTTCTTTTACTGCTTCAAAACTCTCAAATCTAGTTCCTTTCAAAGCTGACGACTTTAGGGAAAAAAAAAATCACAGGGGGCCAAATCAGGTGAGTAGCGTGGATGGTCTAAGATGGGAATGTTGTGATTGGCTAAAAACGTCTTCACTGACAACGCATTGTGAGCTGGGGCATTGTCTTGGTGCAGGATCCATGTCTTTTTTTCCACAAATCGTTCCGTTTTCTCCGTACTCGCTCACGTAGGGTAGTCAGGACGCTAATGTAGTAATGCTGATTCACTGTTTGTCCCTCTGGTACCCAATCAATGTGTACAATCCCTTTGACATAAAAAAGAAACAATCATAATTGCCTTGAATTTCGATTTTAACATTCATGCTTTTTTTTGTCGAGGAGAATCAGGAGATTTCCAATGCATCGATTGGCATTTGGTTTCGGGATCGTAAGTAAAAAACCACGATTCATCACAAGTAATAACATTTTGTAAAAAGGTGGGATCACTTTCAATGTTTTCTAGGATGTCAGAACAAATCATTCTTCGGCGTTCCTTCTGTTCAGTTGTGAGACACTTTGGAACCATTTTTGCACACACTTTGTTCATGTTGAAACTTTCATGAAGAATCTGCCTAACACTTTCCTTGTCAATTCCTGTCAACTCAGACATTGCTCTGATTGTTAAACGGCGATCTTCTCGAACAAGTTTACCGATTTTTTCAATGTTTGCATCAGTTTTTGCTGACAATGGTCTGCCAGTTCGAGCGTCATCTTTAAATCGTTTAAACCACTCAAACACTTGTGTTCGCGATAAACAATCATCGCCGTACACTTGTTGCAACATTACAAACGTTTCACTTGCAGATTTTCCAAGTTTGAAAAGAAATTTGATGTTAACACGCTTCTTTCTGTACACTCAACATTTTTCCGACGCACAGACAAAACGTCAACTACTTAGAACAGACACCACGGGCAGACTGAGTGCAGGAGGCAGATGAAACTCGAGGAGTAGGCGGAGCAAGAGTCACGTGACAGGCCAGGGAACTTTCAGCCTTATTGCTTTCGTTTTATTGTTTCACCTGTGCTAGTTCGGTTTTTTTCTAGCCTCACCTCGTATCTGCTAGCTCTCAGTCACCACATTTCAAAAATTGGGTTTTTGTTCTTAAAAGCAACTCTAATTACCCTAAAAGTAAAGAATATTAGAGTAGAATAACCAATATAAAAAATGATATCAACAAAACCGAGAATACACAGGAATTACGTTGCTACGGAAATAAATAAAAGATCACCAGCTATACATGGGCGTAGGCAACTAGTGTTAACTAAATGCCCTGACCTATACTCGGACGTAGGCTTGAAAGTGTTAATTTTAAATTCACCTTCAAGAAATGCTCATATATTTCCAAAATCCTCTCCTTCAGTTGAGTTGAAAGCAAGAAGCTAATTATATTTCATTAATAGTTTTGATTTACCAACTTTAGAAGTGTTTTCTGAAAAGTCAAGCATAGAAGGCAAAATGTTTTCTAGGAGACACCCATTTATAACTTTAAACTATCTTGCTTCTTTCGCTTCGGTCTGGTAAATATACTTCATTATTTAAAGATAGAAATTATTGTAATTTGTTTTAGCATTGTACAATCAAATGTTTGGGAATAATCTATGTTGTACTAGAGAAGTCTATTTTTTAACATTTTTACCTTAAGATTAAATGCAAAAGCCATTTTGAGACATCTATCATTCAATAGAAAATGAATTCTGTTAATTATAAACTATGATATATTATTAAATTACGCTGTCATTGCCAACATGTAGATTGACACTTTTAACTATTGCAAAATTTTTTATTTACTAAAGTAGTATTGACTTTAACTGGGATTAATCCAAATTTCAATTCTACAGATAAAAGTACAAAAGTGTGTGTTCTGAATCTTTTAAAATTAAAATAATATTTCAGAAGAAATGTGAAACCAATAAATAGAAAATGTTAACAGTTAGGTAAAGTTTTTCCCTAATGAAAGGTTAATGTATCAAATTTATTAATTTGTGAAATAGAGGAATAAAAATATTTATAATTTATATTACTAAACTGGATACAAAACTGGACAATCCAGTATAAAAGTAAATAAAATAAATAATTTAAGGTTAATAAGTAGGAAGGTAAGATGTTGATAATAATAAGAAGTCAAAATAAAAAAACAAAACAAAAATATTTAAAATTAAATTACATAAAAGTCCCAGCATAGGTAAAATTATACGTAATTTCACTATAAAGGAGATATAATATTAACTGGGTATCATGTACTAATTTTTGTTCATTGAGTAATATTGTAAATATTATTTTATAAAGAAAAAAATGTATGAAATAATATAAATGTATAACATTGATTTTACAAAACAAATTCAAATTTTGGAGGTAAAAGGAATTCAGATGTATTTAACAAATGTAAAGCTTTGAAAAGTATTTATCGCCTTTAGCAAATGTTACAACAATGTGTTCAAACGTCATATAAAAGAGAATTACTTAATAATGAAGTTACGTTTAAATGAAATAATAATAGTACTTTTCTTTAAAAGAGAAAAGAAGTAATTGCAATTTATTAAATACTGTTCATAACAAAACATAAATATATTATAAGTATTGTAAAAAGATTTTCATTAATAATAATTTGTGCAAGATCCATAGTTAAAATAAATGTTAGTTAGTAGTAAGTGTTATATGTTTCTTAAACTAATTTTTTCATGTCATTTTAAAATGTTTCTTAATTAATGATGTGAGACTTTTGGCACAAAATATTTTGTTATTTAGACTTCAAATATGTCTACACAAAAATTTGATTTAAAAATGTTTAAAAATAAAAGTTGTATAAATAGTAAAAGTTTAGCAATCGTTTCAGCAAATGAAATACAGTCGATTTTTTTTATAACAAACTTCAAATAAAGAAATCCTCTGAGTAACGAATTTTTATGGCTTCCCTTGGACATTTTAGAAATTAGTATTGTAATATGCCTCTATGCTATAAATTTCGTAAATCTCAATAGCAAAATATTTTCTCCAACTGAAAAAAAGAAATGATGTGCTGTATCGGCAGATCATAAAGGTGTTTCCAAGAAATTGTTTTCAGCAGGAAGGACAGTGAAACCAAGAGGTTGTCAGTACTTGCAATACATTACATTTGATACCAAATACAATACACTACCATACTATGTACCATTTATAGCTATGCATTTTTTCCTCTTCCCACCACTGTCCTTTCTTTCTTACTTTAATCTTGCTAGCTAAGTTACTCTATTTTATTCATGCAGTGAGTTTGTTGTGCTTCAAAAAAATATCAAAAAGAAGGTGTTTAAGTGTTGCAGAAAAAGTGAACATTATAAAAAAGATTGATGAAGGAGTGAAGAAGTTTTAAAAAAATGCATGTACCTCAGAGTTAATAATCGATTATACTAAAAAATCGGGGTCAGATTTTATAAAAATGTAGTGCCCATGATTTACAGTAATGAGCAAGAAAAATCTTCCACTGTCAGGGACATTAATTACAGAAAAAGCTTTAGAATTTGCTGCATCATTAGGACACAGTGACTTTCACGCAAGTAACAGTTGGATAGACAAATTTTAAAAAACCGGCATATCATCATTCAAAATATCATTTCGAGAGAAACCACAAGTCTATACTGTGTTTAAGTACACTTTTCTGCCTTTTCTAACATTTTCAAAACTTAAATCATAATTCAAATGTAGAACTTAAATGCAGAAAAATGTACTCAAATATATAAAAATATTCCCAACAGAAATGAAGATGAGGATATTAAAAATTTCAGAAAGTGTAAGTATTATTATAATTAATTGTGAATTTTGGAATGAAAATGTGTTGAAATACAGATTCTCTCTTAAAGATCATTATCTTGCACAACCTAAACTGTAAGTGTTAGGGAAGATGATGATAGAAGAGTATATCAGGCAATATGAGAGACAGTAGGGAGAAGGGAGGAATTAAAGGGTAAAAGTAAAAAGAAAGTACTATGAAAGGTGTTAGGTGTATGTATAATAAATGAGTAAAAGTGGGGATAAATTAAAAAGGAGTAATAAATTAGTAAAAAAAATTTTAGAGAAAATTTTACTTATCAACAACAGGAAATCATTTGAGACAAATACATAATAAAAATTAATAAGGTAGGCTCCGTTGCAAAATACACACGCACAAATTTAATAAGATAACATAAAATTGAGTAAAAATTATTATTTCCTAAATTCTTTTACATTTTTTGTGAGTGAATTTTATGTTCAAATCTAATTTTTTTGGAAATAAAATTTTAGGCATGTTGTAGTTAAAATAAAACTAAGAAAAAAGTGACATGCAAGTAATGTTTATAAGAAAAAAGCATTTTTAATAATTTTTTTAGGAAAGAAAAATTTAATTTATTTACTTTTGCAAAATGGTTCTAGTCTGACAAAGCTTGTCATAATGTTATTCCATTTGTGCAATAACTAAAAAACATAAGCTTTTTACATATAAGCTCCTTACAAAGCTTATAAGTTTGTGTTTCAGACTTCTAATTAGACTACCAATCTTTCAGTAATAAAAGAGTTGTGACATATTACTTACAGTATTCAGTGCTTCTTTGTTACTATCCAACTGAATAAAGAAACTGTTTACATTTTCCACATAGGATACAAGTACTTTTTCCTTGGTGCCACTAAAACATATAAAAAAACAAATCATACAAAATCATTAACTATATTATTAATTGTTATGACATACCTAATGAGAGTTAGGGTTATAAGATTTAAAATAGAAAATATTGCTAGCTAACTAAAGACATGTATTTAGGACACTAGAGGGTTGAGGTTTTTGAACAGATGATTGGTGCTAAAATTTTAAGAATTGAAGCATACTATAATTTAAAATAAATATCCATATGTTGCTTACAAATTTAGTAACTTATAATCTAGCAAATGAGAGCGGACGTTAGTTTTGCATTGCATCTGTCGCAAAGCATTTTCATGTTAACTAGTTAACAATGCGTTATATGGAGAAAATATAAGGAGGATTGTATGAGAAGACACTTGTCAATCGGCAAAAGTTACCTCTGTGTGTCAAGATACAAACATCGAAAACATAGAAAAAGCTCTGAGTGAGTGGATCAAAGCTAGCAGCTGGATAATGCTATGACTACCCGACTAAAGCAATTAGCTAAAGTGTGTGTAACTTGTAGACACCCATGCACTGTAGTATTATATGACCTAACAAAGCTCGCAGCTGGGCAGTGCTATGACTACCAAGACTAAGGCAATTAGCTAAAGTGTGTGTAACTTGTAGACACCCATGCACTGTAGTATTATATGACCTAACAAAGCTAGCAGCTGGATAATGCTATGACTACCCGACTAAAGCAATTAGCTAAAGTGTGTGTAACTTGTAGACACCCATGCACTGTAGTATTATATGACCTAACAAAGCTCGCAGCTGGATAATGCTATGACTACCCGACTAAAGCAATTAGCTAAAGTGTGTGTAACTTGTAGAACCCATGCACTGTAGTATTATATGACCTAACAAAGCTAGCAGCTGGATAATGCTATGACTACCCGACTAAAGCAATTAGCTAAAGTGTGTGTAACTTGTAGACACCCATGCACTGTAGTATTATATGACCTAACAAAGCTCACAGCTGGATAATGCTATGACTACCCGACTAAAGCAATTAGCTAAAGTGTGTGTAACTTGTAGACACCCATGCACTGTAGTATTAAATGACCTAACAAAGCACGCAGCTGGATAATGCTATGACTACCCGACTAAAGCAATTAGCTAAAGTGTGTGTAACTTGTAGACACCCATGCACTGTAGTATTATATGACCTAACAAAGCTAGCAGCTGGATAATGCTATGACTACCCGACTAAAGCAATTAGCTAAAGTGTGTGTAACTTGTAGACACCCATGCACTGTAGTATTATATGACCTAACAAAGCTCGCAGCTGGATAATGCTATGACTACCCGACTAAAGCAATTAGCTAAAGTGTGTGTAACTTGTAGACACCCATGCACTGTAGTATTATATGACCTAACAAAGCTCGCAGCTGGATAATGCTATGACTACCCGACTAAAGCAATTAGCTAAAGTGTGTGTAACTTGTAGACACCCATGCACTGTAGTATTATATGACCTAACAAAGCTAGCAGCTGGATAATGCTATGACTACCCGACTAAGGCAATTAGCTAAAGTGTGTGTAACTTGTAGACACCCATGCACTGTAGTATTATATGACCTAACAAAGCTCGCAGCTGGATAATGCTATGACTACCCGACTAAAGCAATTAGCTAAAGTGTGTGTAACTTGTAGAACCCATGCACTGTAGTATTATATGACCTAACAAAGCTAGCAGCTGGATAATGCTATGACTACCCGACTAAAGCAATTAGCTAAAGTGTGTGTAACTTGTAGACACCCATGCACTGTAGTATTATATGACCTAACAAAGCTCACAGCTGGATAATGCTATGACTACCCGACTAAAGCAATTAGCTAAAGTGTGTGTAACTTGTAGACACCCATGCACTGTAGTATTATATGAAATAACAAAGCACGCAGCTGGATAATGCTATGACTACCCGACTAAAGCAATTAGCTAAAGTGTGTGTAACTTGTAGACACCCATGCACTGTAGTATTATATGACCTAACAAAGCTAGCAGCTGGATAATGCTATGACTACCCGACTAAAGCAATTAGCTAAAGTGTGTGTAACTTGTAGACACCCATGCACTGTAGTATTATATGACCTAACAAAGCTCGCAGCTGGATAATGCTATGACTACCCGACTAAAGCAATTAGCTAAAGTGTGTGTAACTTGTAGACACCCATGCACTGTAGTATTATATGACCTAACAAAGCTCGCAGCTGGATAATGCTATGACTACCCGACTAAAGCAATTAGCTAAAGTGTGTGTAACTTGTAGACACCCATGCACTGTAGTATTATATGACCTAACAAAGCTAGCAGCTGGATAATGCTATGACTACCCGACTAAGGCAATTAGCTAAAGTGTGTGTAACTTGTAGACACCCATGCACTGTAGTATTATATGACCTAACAAAGCTAGCAGCTGGATAATGCTATGACTACCCGACTAAAGCAATTAGCTAAAGTGTGTGTAACTTGTAGACACCCATGCACTGTAGTATTATATGACCTAACAAAGCTAGCAGCTGGATAATGCTATGACTACCCAGACTAAAGCAATTAGCTAAAGTGTGTGTAACTTGTAGACACCCATGCACTGTAGTATTATATGACCTAACAAAGATAGCAGCTGGATAATGCTATGACTACCCGACTAAAGCAATTAGCTAAAGTGTGTGTAACTTGTAGACACCCATGCACTGTAGTATTATATGACCTAACAAAGATAGCAGCTGGATAATGCTATGACTACCCACAATAAAGCAATTAGCTAAAGTATGTGTAACTTGTAGACACCCATGCACTGTAGTATTATATGACCTAATAAAGCTAGCAGGTGGATAATGCTATGACTACCCGACTAAAGCAATTAGCTAAAGTGTGTGTAACTTGTAGACACCCATGCACTGTAGTATTATATGACCTAACAAAGATAGCAGCTGGATAATGCTATGACTACCCGACTAAAGCAATTAGCTAAAGTGTGTGTAACTTGTAGACACCCATGCACTGTAGTATTATATGACCTAACAAAGCTCACAGCTGGATAATGCTATGACTACCCACAATAAAGCAATTAGCTAAAGTGTGTGTAACTTGTAGAACCCATGCACTGTAGTATTATATGACCTAATAAAGCTAGCAGGTGGATAATGCTATGACTACCCGACTAAAGCAATTAGCTAAAGTATGTGTAACTTGTAGACACCCATGCACTGTAGTATTATATGACCTAATAAAGCTAGCAGGTGGATAATGCTATGACTACCCGACTAAAGCAATTAGCTAAAGTGTGTGTAACTTGTAGACACCCATGCACTGTAGTATTATATGACCTAACAAAGCTAGCAGCTGGATAATGCTATGACTACCCGACTAAAGCAATTAGCTAAAGTGTGTGTAACTTGTAGACACCCATGCACTGTAGTATTATATGACCTAACAAAGCTAGCAGCTGGATAATGCTATGACTACCCGACTAAAGCAATTAGCTAAAGTGTGTGTAACTTGTAGACACCCATGCACTGTAGTATTATATGACCTAACAAAGCTAGCAGCTGGATAATGCTACGACTACCCGACTAAAGCAATTAGCTAAAGTGTGTGTAACTTGTAGACACCCATGCACTGTAGTATTATATGACCTAAAAAAGCTAGCAGGTGGATAATGCTATGACTACCCGACTAAAGCAATTAGCTAAAGTGTGTGTAACTTGTAGACACCCATGCACTGTAGTATTATATGACCTAACAAAGCTAGCAGCTGGATAATGCTATGACTACCCGACTAAAGCAATTAGCTAAAGTGTGTGTAACTTGTAGACACCCATGCACTGTAGTATTATATGACCTAACAAAGCTCGCAGCTGGATAATGCTATGACTACCCGACTAAAGCAATTAGCTAAAGTGTGTGTAACTTGTAGACACCCATGCACTGTAGTATTATATGACCTAACAAAGCTAGCAGCTGGATAATGCTATGACTACCCGACTAAAGCAATTAGCTAAAGTGTGTGTAACTTGTAGACACCCATGCACTGTAGTATTATATGACCTAACAAAGCACGCAGCTGGATAATGCTATGACTACCCGACTAAAGCAATTAGCTAAAGTGTGTGTAACTTGTAGACACCCATGCACTGTAGTATTATATGCCCTAACAAAGCTAGCAGCTGGATAATGCTATGACTACCCGACTAAAGCAATTAGCTAAAGTGTGTGTAACTTGTAGACACCCATGCACTGTAGTATTATATGACCTAACAAAGCACGCAGCTGGATAATGCTATGACTACCCGACTAAAGCAATTAGCTAAAGTGTGTGTAACTTGTAGACACCCATGCACTGTAGTATTAAATGACCTAACAAAGCACGCAGCTGGATAATGCTATGACTACCCGACTAAAGCAATTAGCTAAAGTGTGTGTAACTTGTAGACACCCATGCACTGTAGTATTATATGACCTAACAAAGCTAGCAGCTGGATAATGCTATGACTACCCGACTAAAGCAATTAGCTAAAGTGTGTGTAACTTGTAGACACCCATGCACTGTAGTATTATATGACCTAACAAAGCTCGCAGCTGGATAATGCTATGACTACCCGACTAAAGCAATTAGCTAAAGTGTGTGTAACTTGTAGACACCCATGCACTGTAGTATTATATGACCTAACAAAGCTCGCAGCTGGATAATGCTATGACTACCCGACTAAAGCAATTAGCTAAAGTGTGTGTAACTTGTAGACACCCATGCACTGTAGTATTATATGACCTAACAAAGCTAGCAGCTGGATAATGCTATGACTACCCGACTAAGGCAATTAGCTAAAGTGTGTGTAACTTGTAGACACCCATGCACTGTAGTATTATATGACCTAACAAAGCTCGCAGCTGGATAATGCTATGACTACCCGACTAAAGCAATTAGCTAAAGTGTGTGTAACTTGTAGAACCCATGCACTGTAGTATTATATGACCTAACAAAGCTAGCAGCTGGATAATGCTATGACTACCCGACTAAAGCAATTAGCTAAAGTGTGTGTAACTTGTAGACACCCATGCACTGTAGTATTATATGACCTAACAAAGCTCACAGCTGGATAATGCTATGACTACCCGACTAAAGCAATTAGCTAAAGTGTGTGTAACTTGTAGACACCCATGCACTGTAGTATTATATGAAATAACAAAGCACGCAGCTGGATAATGCTATGACTACCCGACTAAAGCAATTAGCTAAAGTGTGTGTAACTTGTAGACACCCATGCACTGTAGTATTATATGACCTAACAAAGCTAGCAGCTGGATAATGCTATGACTACCCGACTAAAGCAATTAGCTAAAGTGTGTGTAACTTGTAGACACCCATGCACTGTAGTATTATATGACCTAACAAAGCTCGCAGCTGGATAATGCTATGACTACCCGACTAAAGCAATTAGCTAAAGTGTGTGTAACTTGTAGACACCCATGCACTGTAGTATTATATGACCTAACAAAGCTCGCAGCTGGATAATGCTATGACTACCCGACTAAAGCAATTAGCTAAAGTGTGTGTAACTTGTAGACACCCATGCACTGTAGTATTATATGACCTAACAAAGCTAGCAGCTGGATAATGCTATGACTACCCGACTAAGGCAATTAGCTAAAGTGTGTGTAACTTGTAGACACCCATGCACTGTAGTATTATATGACCTAACAAAGCTAGCAGCTGGATAATGCTATGACTACCCGACTAAAGCAATTAGCTAAAGTGTGTGTAACTTGTAGACACCCATGCACTGTAGTATTATATGACCTAACAAAGCTAGCAGCTGGATAATGCTATGACTACCCAGACTAAAGCAATTAGCTAAAGTGTGTGTAACTTGTAGACACCCATGCACTGTAGTATTATATGACCTAACAAAGATAGCAGCTGGATAATGCTATGACTACCCGACTAAAGCAATTAGCTAAAGTGTGTGTAACTTGTAGACACCCATGCACTGTAGTATTATATGACCTAACAAAGATAGCAGCTGGATAATGCTATGACTACCCACAATAAAGCAATTAGCTAAAGTATGTGTAACTTGTAGACACCCATGCACTGTAGTATTATATGACCTAATAAAGCTAGCAGGTGGATAATGCTATGACTACCCGACTAAAGCAATTAGCTAAAGTGTGTGTAACTTGTAGACACCCATGCACTGTAGTATTATATGACCTAACAAAGATAGCAGCTGGATAATGCTATGACTACCCGACTAAAGCAATTAGCTAAAGTGTGTGTAACTTGTAGACACCCATGCACTGTAGTATTATATGACCTAACAAAGCTCACAGCTGGATAATGCTATGACTACCCACAATAAAGCAATTAGCTAAAGTGTGTGTAACTTGTAGAACCCATGCACTGTAGTATTATATGACCTAATAAAGCTAGCAGGTGGATAATGCTATGACTACCCGACTAAAGCAATTAGCTAAAGTATGTGTAACTTGTAGACACCCATGCACTGTAGTATTATATGACCTAATAAAGCTAGCAGGTGGATAATGCTATGACTACCCGACTAAAGCAATTAGCTAAAGTGTGTGTAACTTGTAGACACCCATGCACTGTAGTATTATATGACCTAACAAAGCTAGCAGCTGGATAATGCTATGACTACCCGACTAAAGCAATTAGCTAAAGTGTGTGTAACTTGTAGACACCCATGCACTGTAGTATTATATGACCTAACAAAGCTAGCAGCTGGATAATGCTATGACTACCCGACTAAAGCAATTAGCTAAAGTGTGTGTAACTTGTAGACACCCATGCACTGTAGTATTATATGACCTAACAAAGCTAGCAGCTGGATAATGCTATGACTACCCGACTAAAGCAATTAGCTAAAGTGTGTGTAACTTGTAGACACCCATGCACTGTAGTATTATATGACCTAAAAAAGCTAGCAGGTGGATAATGCTATGACTACCCGACTAAAGCAATTAGCTAAAGTGTGTGTAACTTGTAGACACCCATGCACTGTAGTATTATATGACCTAACAAAGCTAGCAGCTGGATAATGCTATGACTACCCGACTAAAGCAATTAGCTAAAGTGTGTGTAACTTGTAGACACCCATGCACTGTAGTATTATATGACCTAACAAAGCTCGCAGCTGGATAATGCTATGACTACCCGACTAAAGCAATTAGCTAAAGTGTGTGTAACTTGTAGACACCCATGCACTGTAGTATTATATGACCTAACAAAGCTAGCAGCTGGATAATGCTATGACTACCCGACTAAAGCAATTAGCTAAAGTGTGTGTAACTTGTAGACACCCATGCACTGTAGTATTATATGACCTAACAAAGCACGCAGCTGGATAATGCTATGACTACCCGACTAAAGCAATTAGCTAAAGTGTGTGTAACTTGTAGACACCCATGCACTGTAGTATTATATGCCCTAACAAAGCTAGCAGCTGGATAATGCTATGACTACCCGACTAAAGCAATTAGCTAAAGTGTGTGTAACTTGTAGACACCCATGCACTGTAGTATTATATGACCTAACAAAGCACGCAGCTGGATAATGCTATGACTACCCGACTAAAGCAATTAGCTAAAGTGTGTGTAACTTGTAGACACCCATGCACTGTAGTATTATATGACCTAACAAAGCTAGCAGCTGGATAATGCTATGACTACCCGACTAAAGCAATTAGCTAAAGTGTGTGTAACTTGAAGACACCCATGCACTGTAGTATTATATGACCTAACAAAGCTCGCAGCTGGATAATGCTATGACTACCCGACTAAAGCAATTAGCTAAAGTGTGTGTAACTTGTAGACACCCATGCACTGTAGTATTATATGACCTAACAAAGCTCGCAGCTGGATAATGCTATGACTACCCGACTAAAGCAATTAGCTAAAGTGTGTGTAACTTGTAGACACCCATGCACTGTAGTATTATATGACCTAACAAAGCTAGCAGCTGGATAATGCTATGACTACCCGACTAAGGCAATTAGCTAAAGTGTGTGTAACTTGTAGACACCCATGCACTGTAGTATTATATGACCTAACAAAGCTAGCAGCTGCGCAGTGCTATGACTACCCAGACTAAGGCAATTAGCTAAAGTGTGTGTAACTTGTAGACACCCATGCACTGTAGTATTATATGACCTAACAAAGCTAGCAGCTGGATAATGCTATGACTACCCGACTAAAGCAATTAGCTAAAGTGTGTGTAACTTGTAGACACCCATGCACTGTAGTATTATATGACCTAACAAAGCTAGCAGCTGGATAATGCTATGACTACCCGACTAAAGCAATTAGCTAAAGTGTGTGTAACTTGTAGACACCCATGCACTGTAGTATTATATGACCTAACAAAGCTAGCAGGTGGATAATGCTATAACTACCCGACTAAAGCAATTAGCTAAAGTGTGTGTAACTTGTAGACACCCATGCACTGTAATATTATATGACCTAACAAAGCTCACAGCTGGATAATGCTATGACTACCCACAATAAAGCAATTAGCTAAAGTATGTGTAACTTGTAGACACCCATGCACTGTAGTATTATATGACCTAATAAAGCTAGCAGGTGGATAATGCTATGACTACCCGACTAAAGCAATTAGCTAAAGTGTGTGTAACTTGTAGACACCCATGCACTGTAGTATTATATGACCTAACAAAGCTAGCAGCTGGATAATGCTATGACTACCCGACTAAAGCAATTAGCTAAAGTGTGTGTAACTTGTAGACACCCATGCACTGTAGTATTATATGACCTAACAAAGCTATCAGCTGGATAATGCTATGACTACCCGACTAAAGCAATTAGCTAAAGTGTGTGTAACTTGTAGACACCCATGCACTGTAGTATTATATGACCTAACAAAGCTAGCAGCTGGATAATGCTATGACTACCCGACTAAAGCAATTAGCTAAAGTGTGTGTAACTTGTAGACACCCATGCACTGTAGTATTATATGACCTAAAAAAGCTAGCAGGTGGATAATGCTATGACTACCCGACTAAAGCAATTAGCTAAAGTGTGTGTAACTTGTAGACACCCATGCACTGTAGTATTATATGACCTAACAAAGCTAGCAGCTGGATAATGCTATGACTACGGCTAAAGCAATTAGCTAAAGTGTGTGTAACTTGTAGACACCCATGCACTGTAGTATTATATGACCTAACAAAGCTTGCAGCTGGATAATGCTATGACTACCCGACTAAAGCAATTAGCTAAAGTGTGTGTAACTTGGTGACACCCATGCACTGTAGTATTATATGACCTAACAAAGCTAGCAGCTGGATAATGCTATGACTACCCGACTAAGGCAATTAGCTAAAGTGTGTGTAACTTGTAGACACCCATGCACTGTAGTATTATATGACCTAACAAAGCTAGCAGGTGGATAATGCTATAACTACCCGACTAAAGCAATTAGCTAAAGTGTGTGTAACTTGTAGACACCCATGCACTGTAATATTATATGACCTAACAAAGCTCACAGCTGGATAATGCTATGACTACCCACAATAAAGCAATTAGCTAAAGTATGTGTAACTTGTAGACACCCATGCACTGTAGTATTATATGACCTAATAAAGCTAGCAGGTGGATAATGCTATGACTACCCGACTAAAGCAATTAGCTAAAGTGTGTGTAACTTGTAGACACCCATGCACTGTAATATTATATGACCTAACAAAGCTCACAGCTGGATAATGCTATGACTACCCACAATAAAGCAATTAGCTAAAGTATGTGTAACTTGTAGACACCCATGCACTGTAGTATTATATGACCTAATAAAGCTAGCAGGTGGATAATGCTATGACTACCCGACTAAAGCAATTAGCTAAAGTGTGTGTAACTTGTAGACACCCATGCACTGTAGTATTATATGACCTAACAAAGCTAGCAGCTGGATAATGCTATGACTACCCGACTAAAGCAATTAGCTAAAGTGTGTGTAACTTGTAGACACCCATGCACTGTATTATTATATCACCTAACAAAGCTAGCAGCTGGATAATGCTATGACAACCCGACTAAAGCAATTAGCTAAAGTGTGTGTAACTTGTAGACACCCATGCACTGTAGTATTATATGACCTAACAAAGCTAGCAGCTGGATAATGCTATGACTACCCGACTAAAGCAATTAGCTAAAGTGTGTGTAACTTGTAGACACCCATGCACTGTAGTATTATATGACCTAAAAAAGCTAGCAGGTGGATAATGCTATGACTACCCGACTAAAGCAATTAGCTAAAGTGTGTGTAACTTGTAGACACCCATGCACTGTAGTATTATATGACCTAACAAAGCTAGCAGCTGGATAATGCTATGACTACGGCTAAAGCAATTAGCTAAAGTGTGTGTAACTTGTAGACACCCATGCACTGTAGTATTATATGACCTAACAAAGCTAGCAGGTGGATAATGCTATGACTACCCAGACTAAAGCAATTAGCTAAAGTGTGTGTAACTTGTAGACACCCATGCACTGTAGTATTATATGACCTAACAAAGCTAGCAGCTGGATAATGCTATGACTACCCGACTAAAGCAATTAGCTAAAGTGTGTGTAACTTGTAGACACCCATGCACTGTAGTATTATATGACCTAACAAAGCTAGCAGGTGGATAATGCTATGACTACCCAGACTAAAGCAATTAGCTAAAGTGTGTGTAACTTGTAGACACCCATGCACTGTAGTATTATATGACCTAACAAAGCTAGCAGCTGGATAATGCTATGACTACTCAGACTAAAGCAATTAGCTAAAGTGTGTGTAACTTGTAGACACCCATGCACTGTAGTATTATATGACCTAACAAAGCTAGCAGGTGGATAATGCTATGACTACCCAGACTAAAGCAATTAGCTAAAGTGTGTGTAACTTGTAGACACCCATGCACTGTAGTATTATATGACCTAACAAAGCTAGCAGGTGGATAATGCTATGACTACCCAGACTAAAGCAATTAGCTAAAGTGTGTGTAACTTGTAGACACCCATGCACTGTAGTATTATATGACCTAACAAAGCTAGCAGCTGGATAATGCTATGACTACCCAGACTAAAGCAATTAGCTAAAGTGTGTGTAACTTGTAGACACCCATGCACTGTAGTATTATATGACCTAACAAAGCTCACAGCTGGATAATGCTATGACTACCCGACTAAAGCAATTAGCTAAAGTGTGTGTAACTTGTAGACACCCATGCACTGTAGTATTATATGACCTAACAAAGCTAGCAGGTGGATAATGCTATGACTACCCGACTAAAGCAATTAGCTAAAGTGTGTGTAACTTGTAGACACCCATGCACTGTAGTATTATATGACCTAACAAAGCTAGCAGGTGGATAATGCTATGACTACCCAGACTAAAGCAATTAGCTAAAGTGTGTGTAACTTGTAGACACCCATGCACTGTAGTATTATATGACCTAACAAAGCTAGCAGCTGGATAATGCTATGACTACCCAGACTAAAGCAATTAGCTAAAGTGTGTGTAACTTGTAGACAACCATGCACTGTAGTATTATATGACCTAACAAAGCTCGCAGCTGGATAATGCTATGACTACCCGACTAAAGCAATTAGCTAAAGTGTGTGTAACTTGTAGACACCCATGCACTGTAGTATTATATGACCTAACAAAGCTAGCAGCTGGATAATGCTATGACTACCCAGACTAAAGCAATTAGCTAAAGTGTGTGTAACTTGTAGACAACCATGCACTGTAGTATTATATGACCTAACAAAGCTCGCAGCTGGATAATGCTATGACTACCCAGACTAAAGCAATTAGCTAAAGTGTGTGTAACTTGTAGACACCCATGCACTGTAGTATTATATGACCTAACAAAGCTCGCAGCTGGGCAGTGCTATGACTACCCAGACTAAGGCAATTAGCTAAAGTGTGTGTAACTTGTAGACACCCATGCACTGTAGTATTATATGACCTAACAAAGCTCGCAGCTGGATAATGCTATGACTACCCAGACTAAAGCAATTAGCTAAAGTGTGTGTAACTTGTAGACAACCATGCACTGTAATATTATATGACGTAACAAAGCTCGCAGCTGGATAATGCTATGACTACCTGACTAAAGCAATTAGCTAAAGTGTGTGTAACTTGTAGACACCGATGCACTGTAGTATTATATGACCTAACAAAGCTCGCAGCTGGATAATGCTATGACTACCTGACTAAAGCAATTAGCTAAAGTGTGTGTAACTTGTAGACACCCATGCACTGTAGTATTATATGACCTAACAAAGCTCGCAGCTGGATAATGCTATGACTACCCAGACTAAAGCAATTAGCTAAAGTGTGTGTAACTTGTAGACAACCATGCACTGTAGTATTATATGACCTAACAAAGCTCGCAGCTGGATAATGCTATGACTACCCGACTAAAGCAATTAGCTAAAGTTTGTGTAACTTGTAGACACCCATGCACTGTAGTATTATATGACCTAACAAAGCTCGCAGCTGGGCAGTGCTATTACTACCCAGACTAAGACAATTAGCTATTACGGTTATTTTATTTCGTTGAGAATATTGTGCATTAATTTAAAGGAACTTCATCGGTCTTGAGGCAGTTAAATAATATTCATATTTATGCTTTAAGAACATATTGCACAAGCTATCTTTATGGCTTAAAAACCTTTGTTTCACTGCTTTTGTATTTAATTATTCTTTATTGTATGAATTATAATAAAGCTTAATGTACCTTAGCAGAACAAAAGAGATCTATTGTGCTGTACTAATTATAAAATCTAATGTTAACAGTGTCAAAATACTTAAACCTTATGTTAAATCAAGCAAACAATGAATTTGGAATTAACATTTAGCTACTTCTTTGAACCCCGTAATTGCTTAAAACTAAAGGGATATTTTAAAATGGAAGACCTTCTTTTGATCTACAAACTAAAGCCTTTCTATTCGGAAAATTCTTTTTTTACACCGTAAACTCTTAGTCATAAAATTACTAAGCAAAACAATCTTGTTCAACATATTAAATGACGAGAGATTCAAGATGGCTTTACCAGTGGAAGTCACAGAGCTTGTTCCAACCTCTATTCAAGTTACAACTTGAAACCAAGGGGTTTATCCAAAACATTGCTTTTTAAATACATTTCTAATGGTGTTACCAACAATCTAGATATTACAAAATAAGAATGCTATATAAAACACTGCAAATCAGTTGTGTTTATCTAATTATATTCGTATACTTACAACTGCTTTGTAAAGTTTCACGCTAAATTATTAAAAATGTATTGTTTTATCTCCTCTTAAAAAATTAGAACAACTTATTTTTACTAGTTTTTTATAAGCCTTTAAGTAACCTATGATATATGAATAAAACTTATGGATCACCCTGGGCACGGTTTTAACGCCACAAGACTTTATAATGGTAATCAAAAGGAACATTCTTACACAAAATAAAAGCAAGGCGGCAACACAGGAGGTGAAGTAAAAATAATGTCTAGTTATTATAGCAGAGCTAAAAGTACTCTTGCCATTAGTTATTTTTAGACTCTGTGTAGCACACCTCATGGACTAGCTAGCGTTAGATCAATCACAAAAAAGTGACAATGTATTTGGAATTCCTGATAATTCAAAGTTTCGGATTGGTCCCTTGAACTTTATATGCTATCAGTGTAAAATAATTATAGATAATTTATAATTCAACTTCTTTAATTTGATGTTATTTCTTGCTTATGGGCTCGAACTCCAAGCCCACTTTGATCGCCATGCAAGAATTTTCCGTATTCAGTCTTGGTGTTTGCCACATGGGCAGTGGCGGAAGAATCATTTATCAACCGATGCTCTGCTCAGTCATCGGTATGTTCTTACAGTAATATGCCTCAGCTTAAATTTTGAAAGTGATTGTGAGAGTGCTCGGCAGGTCTTTGAGAAAAACACATGTTCTGGAGAAGACATTAACATTTCATGAAAACGTCACTGTTATTCATGAGGTAGACAACTGTCTTAAGAAGAAATGCCACATTGTTAAAGAGTACAGGATAGCATCTACTACAATGTCTACATTTTTGAAAAATAAGGAGAAAATATTAAACAGTGTTTTGAGTGGAAATGGAAAGGACCACAAACAAACCTGAGAACCAGATAACCCTGAAGCGGATAAATGTATATTGATGGGGTTTTAACAAGCTAGGGAGAAAAATATTACATTATTTGGACATCTTGTTAAAGCAAAGGGAGAAGAGTTTGCCTAAAGTTTAGAAAAATGAGGTTTCAAAGTCAATGCCAATTGGCTGGATGGTTTCAGGGGAAAATACTACATCACCTTTAAGTCTGTGGTGAAAGTGCAGGTATAAATTAAGAAGCTAAAAATGTATAAGATGATGTTTTATCCATGATTGAAGAAACTCCAGCAAAAAACATTTTTAACATAGACAAATTAGGTTTTTTTTTTAATGTACCTTGGACAAAAACATTAACTTGTAAAGATAGGTGCAGTGGGGGAAAAACAGTAAGGAAGAGTTACTTTATAGTTTGGGGCCAATATTGATAACAACAAAAAGTTGTCTTTACTGATGATGGGCAAATCTGTTAATCCTAAATGTTTTAAAAACTACAAACCACTCGAGTACAAAGCAAATAAAACACATTAGCACAGAAGAGTAGTTAAGAGAGTGGCTATTGAAGCTGAACAAAACCTTCCATCAACAAAACAGAACAATCATCCTCCTTCTTAACAACTCTACTGCACATAACATTATCACACATATCAACAATGTTAAGGTTACTAACCCCCTCCCCTCGAACATTATTTCTGTTGTACAGCCAATAATGGCATTATAAAACTTTTTAAGCATTTTTAATGGGGATTTATTGTACAAACACTATTTACATGTTGTTTGAAAACACTAATAAAAGTTTACAAATTTATGTTTTTCAAGTACTAAAAATGAGTCATAATCCATGGTCCAAAGTTACTGAGCAACAATAGCAAACTGTTTTAAGAAAGCTGGATTCGTTGAGAAATCTGATCAGAATTCAAGTGAACATTTAAATGAAGATGTTCTTCCTGCACTTCTTGAATGGGATGCCAATACGAACATCACCTTTGAAGAGTACGTTAATTTAGTTGTATGAGTAGAAGTGTGTGTGGGAGAAATTTCTGATCAAAACATTTTGACAAAAACGAAAAACAAAAAAGTGCCTAAATTTCCGGATTTAGAAGATCAATCTGAATTGGAACAGACCCCAATCCCTACAATGTCAGAAGTTCATCATTTGTGTGAGATTCGGCAGAACACCTAATGACAAACTAATGTTAATGACAGTGTTTTCCACTCCCTAAATGTAACTGAGGATTAAACGTTAAAAAAAATTAATTTTCAAAGTCAATCAAACATTTCATAATACTGTATCAATCTTTGATTTTGTACTGTATATACCTATCAATAACTTACTCTATACGTACATACTGTATTCATGTAATTTTTCTGCTAATGTTGACTGCAGTAACTTTTAACTACAAATAATTATAACTTTTAAATCTAATATGCTTAATTGCTTATTCAAATTAGTGTTTAATCTGTGTCTGTGTTTTAAAATAACATTCACCAGTGACCTGAAGACGGCAGAAACAATCGCCATAAACAAAATTTTCTAACTTTCATAATTCAAATATTTGGTTAATTTGAATATTTCTATTAGTCCCTTCAGATTTGAATTATGAAGTTCTACTGCATTTTATGATTAGAGTATTTCTCTAAGATGCCTTGGAAAGTATCATTTTAATTTCATAAGTTCTCTATGTCATACTTTATAAAACTGCTGGAGTATATTCACAAATATTATATAGAAAAATATTTTCTAGTTAAAAAATTGTCTATACTATAGTAACTCTGAGTATAATTGATGATGAGAAGAAAAAAATATATATTTTGTTCTTTGTATTAAAAAAAAACAAAATCAGACAAAAGTGAAAATTATTTTGTGAGCATACCTCATACATTTCAATAAGCTTCATTGATTCAGAAATATCTTCTAGTATTTGTTCCCCTCAGTTGTAAATTAAAAATACATAAATATTAATACAAGAATGTTTTATCAAATGATACAAACAAGTATATTTTCCAATGCTATAGTTTTCATGTGGATTCTATTTTTTTTTTTTTTTATATATATATATATATACCAACATATACTCTTATATATGCAAATACAGTGGATCTGGTTAATTGGATTTATAAAACCAGCCGTTTAATAAGACCAAAATTAATCTATGTTATACGAGGGCTACTCAGAAATTAAGGAACGTTTCTGTCTGACACCGCTAGGCGCGCCGATTCACGATAACGGAGTTTTCGCTTTGTTTCCCACAAGTTTCACGGACTTTGTTGTTTGAAATTGTCACACAAAGGTTAGGCTACCACAAATTTTGTGCAAGATGGGTGCCGAAAATTCTCACTGACTGCCATAAAAGTCAGCGAATGGAGGTAAGTTTGACATTTCTGGATGCCTACGACAGACATGGTGATTCACTACTGGATCACATCGTAACTGGTGATGAGACATGGGTAAAACAAGTTAATTGCGAAACGAAATTACAGTCCATGGAGTGGGGGCACACAAGTCCCCCAAAAAACCAAGAAAATGTTTGCAAACATTTTCAGCAAGGAAGATTATGGTGATGGTTTTTTGGGACAGGCAAGGTGTGCTTCTTATTGACTTTCTTGAACGTGGTGCAACAATAAACTCTGAGCGGTACTGTGAAACTTTGGGCAACCTTAGGAGAGCAGCGAGTTCAAAACAAGCGCCGAGGGAAATTGAAGTCAAAAATTTTGTTTGGGCATGACAATGCCCAACTTCACACAGCAAACCGCACCGAAGAACTCCTTGAGTCATTCAAATGGGAGGTTTTTCCTCATCCGCCCTATAGTCCTAACCTTGCACCAAGCGATTTTCACTTGTTTCCAAGAATGAAGACCTGGCTAGCAACACAGCGCTTTGACGACGACACGGAGCTCAAGGCGCGCGTCACTGATTTGCTGACATCGCAGGTGGCAGATTTCTATGATGAAGGAATTTCAAAGCTTTTCCACCGCTGCGATAAATGTCTCAATTTGTTTGGCGACTACGTAGAAAAGTAGTATTTTAGTTGCTCTTTCAGATGTATACAATAAAAATTCTTTATTGTACTTTTTTTCTTATTCAAAAACGTTCCTTACTTTCTGAATAGTCCTCGTACATAAACCTTATGCTGATTAATTGGTCTGAGAAGTTGCTTATTTGTTCAAGTATTTTATTTGTAGTGTAGCTCCCTGATTTACTTAATATAGCTACTATATACAGAGTATATTCAGTAAGAAAAATCAACTGTAGAACAGAAAAATGTCTCTAAAACATATGCTATAAAAATAATTGTGAAGTGTGATTAGAACCCTGAACATCGATACTGAAGTGAGACCATACCTGTTAGCTGTCAAATCCTGTACATACTATGTTACATATATACAATGTTACAAAATAATCTAACATACATTTTTTTAATTTTGTGTGGGTTTATTTTGAAACTATCAGGCTTGATTGACAATTACAATCACAAGTGCTTTAGGGCCGATGCAATGAATGTATTATAGAATATATCATCTCTACCCTAACTCACTTACTTTGAAAGTTCATATTTTAGCACTGTTTGCTAATTCCGCCACCTGAAAATGACACAGTACGAGGTGAGGCTAGAAAAAAACCGAACTAGCACAGGTGAAACAATAAAACGAATGCGTCGCGTTACGTGACTCTTGCTCCGCCTACTGCTCGACTTTCATCTGCCTCCTGCACTCAGTCTGCCCGTGGCGTCTGTTCTAAGTAGTTGACGTTTTGTCTGTGCGTCGGAAAAATGTTGAGTGTACAGAAAGAACAGCGTGTTAACATCAAATTTCTTTTCAAACTTGGAAAATCTGCAAGTGAAACGTTTGTAATCTTGCAACAAGTATACGGCGATGATTGTTTATCGCGAACACAAGTGTTTGAGTGGTTTAAACGATTTAAAGATGGCCGCGAAGACACAAGTGATGACGCTCGCACTGGCAGACCATTGTCAGCAAAAACTGATGCAAACATTGAAAAAATCGGTAAACTTGTTCGAGAAGATCGCCGTTTAACAATCAGAGCAATGTCTGAGTTGACAGGAATTGACAAGGAAAGTGTTAGGCAGATTCTTCATGAAAGTTTCAACATGAACAAAGTGTGTGCAAAAATGGTTCCAAAGTGTCTCACAATTGAACAGAAGGAACGCCGAAGAATGATTTGTTCTGACATCCTAGAAAACATTGAAAGTGATCCCACCTTTTTACAAAATGTTATTACTTGTGATGAATCGTGGTTTTTTACTTACGATCCCGAAACCAAACGCCAATCGATGCATTGGAAATCTCCTGATTCTCTACGACAAAATAAAGCACGAATGTCAAAATCGAAATTCATGATGATTGTTTTTTTTGATTGGGTACCAGAGGGACAAACAGTGAATCAGCATTACTACATTAGCGTCCTGACTACCCTACGTGAGCGAGTACGGAGAAAAGGGAACGATTTGTGGAAAAAAAAGACATGGATCCTGCACCAAGACAATGCCACAGCTCACAATGCGTTGTCAGTGAAGACGTTTTTATCCAATCACAACATTCCCATCTTAGACCATCCACCCTACTCACCTGATTTGGCCCCCTATGATTTTTTTCTTTTCCCTAAAGTCAAGTCAGCATTGAAAGGAACTAGATTTGAGAGTGTTGAAGCAGTAAAAGAAAAAGCAACGGAAGTAATATATGGACTTACCGAAAATGATCTGCAGCATTGCTATGAACAGTGGAAAATTCGTATGGAGCGGTGTATAGACCGAGGAGGAGAGTACATTGAAGGAGATAACATCAAATTGTAAATAATGGAAAATAAAATTTTTTTATAGCATCAGTTCGGTTTTTTTCTAGCCTCAGCTCGTAGTGTTCAAAATGTATTCTCAAGTACCTAACGTAAAAATAACAAGAATGAAGGTAGCCAAGCATTTAGAGAAGTATTACCCTTTATTTGTTTACATTGCATTATATGATTTCAATTATAAAACAATAAAAAGTAGCCAATCAATGGAGATAAACAAAATTAAAGGTTGATTTCTATAAATAACCAATATTTGCATAGAGTACATAATGTCTTATTTGTCTTAAACTATATCTGGGTGATTTAAAGTACTAATACAAAAAAATCATTTCATCAAAGCTGTCACATTAAATGTTATCAAAACTTAGATATACATTACTTACATTATACTTAGTAATTAGTAACTTAGTACTTATATTACTTACATGATGGGTACATGCAGTTTATTGTAGGCTAACGGTTGTTCTTCCATTACTTTCTCCATTATCAATTGTTTTACATTATGACCTTCCATAAACATTTCACAGTACTGTTTGAGAGGACTAGCTTCTGGTGGAGTTACTTTTATCACAACTTGTTTGTCAGTAACCAATTGTTTAAAGAAAGCTTTGACATCATCTGAAAACACCTGGCCTCTGATATTGGCTAAGGTAAATCTGAGTGCCATTACCTTTAGGCCAACATGTCTGAAATTTCGTCATAATGCCCTGTTAATTTTATGTATAAACAAAATATACAATTTCATTCATTAAATTTTTTTTACTCAAAGAAAAATAAATCCAACCAATACAGTAAACTCCCGATTATCTGTGGGCGGATTAACCGGTTTGCGGATTATCCGGGGTCTGCCATTGTTTCACAAATATCTAATTTTTCTACTAATTTTACACTACTTAACTAAGTGAATACGTATTGTTTACTTGCTGACCCGTTTCAAAACGATCGTTCCTTTTTCGAAGCTAACCTTCTACTCAAGAAGGTTAGCTTCGAAAAAGGAACGATCGTTTTGAAACGCGTAAGCAATACGTATCCACTTAGTTAAGTAGTGTAACATTAGTTTAATCAGTGAATCCAAGATGATTACATCAAGAAACTTAAAATCTAATTTTTATTCCAGTCAGATTCATGTGTTTAAATTTCCAAACGATGAATTACGATGTAAATACATATAAGGCTTAATAGAAGTTAAGATGAAGGGAATAGATATGTAAATATGTAAGTACTAATTTTTACATTGAAAGAGAAGCATCCAGACGCGGGCCAGCAAAATAAAAGGGGCGAGCAGACTACTGTATATAAGAGACAATGACAAAATGCTTAAAAGCCCGAAAACCTAATGTGTATCATAAGATTGTAAACAAATGTCAGCTAATCACGGCTATAAATAGTCTAGGTCGTGACATATGCATTATCCATGTCTCTGTCATATACATTATCGATCTTTATGGCTTTGTGACACACATGACACAAGTAGACACTGTGCGACAAAATGGTTCTCAAGAAACTTAGATCGCACATTAAAGCTAAATCAATGCTCACAAAAAAAGACGAAAGTGACAGATTTTTTTGTTAAAAGTGAAAGTATTATGTGTAAAGGAAATTACATATGTTCATACATACTTACTTTTGACATATACTTATGTACGTATTGTAAATAGTTAGACTTATAAATGTACATGTTATAATCCGTCAAATACATTGACATTTTAAATTATTTTCTGTATTTATTTTGTCGTCTGAAGATTATTTGTAAATTGCATTAACCGGGGTCATTATTTGTGTAACTTATGGTATAATAATCGATTATTTATCGTTCGTTTTGCGTATTCTTTGTTCATAGCGGATTATCCGGGAATTCGTTATCTGGCGTTGCCGGGCCACCCTATTCCACGGATAATCGGGAGTTTACTGTATTTGCACCCTTGATGAATTTTAGTTTGGGGGTATTATTATATTCTAGGATTGTTCTGATCAATTCAATCTCACGAATTTATGAAAATTGGGGGATTAAGAAAAATATTTGATTTGCTTCAAACTAGAAATGTTAATAGCATTGACGTTGGTGGTAATCTATGCCAAATAAGGTTTTATTAGGATACAAAAGACCAATCTTTTAGTTTTTGAGTGTTATTTAACATTTGAGTCAAATAAGGGAATACTCCCTTAGCTTGAACTTGAGGGATTTGCTGGGATTTGTTTCTTGAAGATAGAAGAACATTGAAAATACATTTTTCACAAACACTTTCATTGACTACCTCTGTATGACTTCTAACTTGATTATTGTTCCATTATATCAAGGATTTGTAAATACAGAACATGAGGCATAATGATTTATAAATACAGAACATTACACATATAGTTAAAAGAATTTATCTGGTTATCAGTAAGGTTTAATTCAGATTTAACGCATTACTTTTTAATCCAAAATTAAATGGCACTGTCATAAAATGTAATATGTTTTAATATAACAAATTAAAAGTTTAATAAATATATACTTTTTTAGTATCTACGCAAGGTATTAAAATGAATTTGATACACATACACTTTAGCTGCCAAGAAATTACAGCATTTAACCCATTGCAGATTAAATGATTCATGATCCGAGCACGCGAAATTGAATTCCTCGTATCAATTGAGTTTTATTTTGCTACAAAAATATTCTCACTTATAAAGAACTATATATTATATATTTTATACAGGTGCAATTATTTATTCATAATTTTGTAGCTTCGGTTAGTTTAATATTTGTTGATTGACTATAATTTATAATCCGTAACAGCAAATTAAAAGTTAGTTACAGTTTGAGGTTTTCATTAGATTCGAAGCTTCCACAACTATTGTGTATTTGATATGTATATTAATATACAATGATTTTCCAAATTGACAGAGTAGGACCCACAACAAACATGAGCGACTGACTGACCAACTATACTGTGCAAGAGAGTCCTTTTGTATAAAAACTGATGATTGGTTTATCTCGTCTAGAGTTTCTAATAAAAAGACAACTTATATATATATATATATATATATCATCCTTACTTATGTTAAAAGTTTCAAGAGGTGGTAAATATCCCTTAGACAGCTCAACATCTAGTACATGACACATCAAAAAATAAACTCTATAGAAGTAAACGACGACAAGAATATATACTTGACCAAACGACAGGAATCATGACAAGAAACCAACATCTGTGTAACCTGTATGGCCTACACCTAATGTGTAACCTACATTATGTGTAACAACCTAATGTATAGGCCAACACCTAATGTGTTGTAACAATCATGTTTCGTCCGTAGGATGTTGTTGGTTAATAAACTGAAACTGACTAAAATATCAGGATAAAATTACAAGTACTGATTTTATATTTTAATTATATTTTTGTTAAAACTAGCCTTTTAATTAATTAGTTATTAATTAATAAATGAAGATTATTTTCTATAATATTTTTGTTTTGTTTAAATTTAAGTAATAAGATTTTTGATTGAAAATTCTTTAATGATAACAATCTTTGGTTAATTTACTAAACAAAGTTTTAATTCTCTTTATAGTAAGTACAGACTTTAATATTCACCAGAATTACTGAGTCATTCGCTGGGTTGTTATACGAGAATAAGTTTCAAATCTTGATCTACTAATTTCTGTTGCCTAACACAAATTTTAGAATGTACTAATGAATTTTTCAAATAATTAGTTTATTGATAAAGTATTTATTTTAAAGGTCTTATATTTAAACATTTAAAAGTTTTCTAATATTTCTTGAATTTTTTATTTATTTTAATGTTTAATTTGTTTTAAAATGTTTCACAATTTAATTCAAATGTTGGACAAGATGATTAATAGTAAAGGAAACACAACTCTACTGTAGTACTGGCTTAAAAACTGGTTATCTTTCTACTTTTTACTCAGATAATATTGTTCCACGTCCACAATTATCAGTAAACCATTTGACATTTTAATTTCTTCCTATTACATTTATCAATATCTAACTTTGTTTCACTGTGCAATCAGAATTCATGTCTTTAATTAAACCTATACATTATTTCTTTGGGGTGTCAGCACAACCATTTCTTGTTGATTTTGTTGTTCACGACTATCAATAAAACTGTGATGTTACAACTGAACCTAATACAATAATGACTTGCCAAACTTTTTACTTTGAAAAAATGTATAAACCACTTAATAATTTGAACATATTTTATATCACAGTACACTATCTTTAAAAATGAGTCTATATAAATTGAATTGACTAAATTACAAGAAATTATATTCTATTTAATATAGTAAACATATATAATGTTTTCTTTTAATACTGAAAACTAACTAATGTGATGTTTACCTCATTTTACTGTATGTGGGGAATGTGAATTCTGTTTTCTTACATTTTGACTGTTAATAAACCTAGTCAACTAGGCTATGGTAGTTTATTTAACCTAATATTTGAATATAGGGTTTGTGTTATGAAACTGCTTTTGTTGTTTTATTTCATACTTTATAAAATTTGTTTAATTTGTTGTTCTCTTTTTTTCTGTTTATGCCATTTTTATATTATCTGCTATATAACATATTGAAAAATATGTCAACATTTACTACATCAATCTTGACTTGAATGTCAACATGCTGTAGAAACTTTCCAATAGGTGGGATAAACCCCCTCAAAATAGAAATTCATTGTTTTGCCTCACTTGTGTTCAGAGACCCAAACAAAAAAAAATCTTGATTTCCACTGCCTCATATCATTGCTGATTGTGCAAAATATGCTTGTTAGAATTTCCATTTTTTTTTTCTTTTACTTTTTGCATTTTATAGGCATCTGAGTCCAACATCAAAAAGAATCCCGTTCCTCTCTCCTGTCGCATTGAGCCTGACATATATTGCGATACAATTATTACATACTTAGGACGTTTTACTTAATGATAATGTGTACGATACTCATTTCCTATAATAATAAATACACAAAAACCTCTTAACCACAAACTTTCTTTATTTTACCCTTATGTACATTTCAGTTACAAAGTAACCATCCTCAGAGGGATAACATACAAAGACTGTCTTTGTAACTGAAATGTACATAAGGGTAAAATAAAGAAAGTTTGTGGTTAAGAGGTCTTTGTGTATTTATTATTAAATTCAACCACAGTATATTCCTAATAAATAGTAACTCATTTCCTATGTTAAAAGAAAGCAAAGTTAATTTATAACGCTGACTGTCTGTATTACATCATTATATTTCCAGTAAATAAACAACTGGTCGCAGACAGTTCTTTACAATATACTTCACAGTAAGCAGCAAACAGCTGGGCTAGTTAATCGATCACTGTTAATGTGAATATAACCTCATTCGTGTTTTGCGAATATGTATTTTTGAGATATCAACAGTGAACAGTTTTATACTCTATAATTAATTTAGACAGATCTGCCAACAACAGATCTGATAATTTTGATAGATCTGCTAATAAGCCAACCCAACTATCGCTAGCAGCTCATTGAAGCTCTTGTTCAAAACATTTGTAGAAGATACAGTAGGCCTGCTCAAGTTGAAGGTGATATTCCAATAGAAGTCAAGATTATACCATTCTATTAGAGCATATAACGAGGGAGAAAAACAAAGACTGTGCAGTATGTTTTAACAGGAAAATACGAGCAGGAATGGGACAATTTTTTACTGCACGAATAACCAAGGATTACATCAAAACATTTCCTTTGACAAGTTTCACAGTCTCAAAGTCTACAAACAACACAGTCTCAAGTCTAGGTTTTGAAGTGTTTTTTTTTAAATGACTGAATAAAGCAGTATGTGTAAATAAACACAGCCTAATAAATTAAACCATTTTGAATACCCTACATGAGATGTTTCAATAATTTACGTTTAGGCCTATATAGTTTTTGTGCTACTTTTATAAATATATTGTGTGCTTTATAATACAGTGTTTAATGCAATTTGTATTTCTTTTAAACTAATTACATCAAATTGAACTATTATATCACATTCAAACCTAGTTGCAGTTGACTATTGTAGTAAGTACAACTGCCTTGAGATACTTACACATCTGCATAATTTTACATTTTTTTGAATAAATGTTTCAAATAGATTTTTGTAATACTACTTATTTATGCATATACAGTGATATCCCCTTCGCTCCTGTTTAAAACGATTTCCCACTTATTACGATTTTTTTCAGACCCTAAAACTTAACATAAAAAACATACTAATTTTCAAGGATAATATACTTTTAATCCTGCTGAATAACCTTTTTTGACACAACTATTTTCTACACTACAATCGGAAATTTTAACACGTAGCATGAAATTACAAGTAAAAAAGCATTATGATAGTCTTATGCAGTTCAGTAGTTACGGTACTGTATAACACATTAATGGAAATGATAAATATGTTTATTACGGAATGGAATCCAATAAGAAAAATAACAGAACTTTGATTAAGACTGTCTAAAATGAATCAGCAGGATTTTTACATCAATGATATAGAGCCCCGAGTTTACATCGCATAGGATGACATCACTATGTTCCTGTTTGCACAAAACAAAGTGCCTTTATTTGTTTACTGTACACGTACAAGTACAATATACATTCTACCATAAACTCATTTCCTCCTCCCTCCTTTTCACCCTTTGCCCCTTTTCTTACATCCTCTAAACATGGAAGTCATACAAATCGTTGTCAGTAGATTCTAGTCGGTCACAATTGAGATTTTTTACATAAATACGTAAATGTATGTGCCATATGATCATTTATTATAATAAATAATATGATCATTTATTATTATTAATAATAAATGATTACAGTGTGTACTTGTTAACAAGCATACAGTGGTATGTTTTTTAGTCTTATGAGATGAGTGATATAAAAATAAAAGCTGTATCAGGTAATGATAGATTAAAAAATTGAAATGTTATGATGAAAATTCACGCCTGAGAAATCAAAAGCAAATTGCAGCTGATCTGAACATTCCGAGTTTCACATTAAGAACAATTTTTAAAAAACAGAAAGGAATTAGAAGAAAATACATCACAGTTTTTTTTATTATAAACCGCATGGTTATTTTATGTTGAAAGTAATAAAGTTTTTTTTGTTTCCTTAAAAGTACATTTCATTACATATGATATATTGCATATGAATGTCAAAAATATTTATTTTTTGTAATAATCCCTTCAAAATGTTGATAGCCCCTGTACAAATTTCTTGACATTGATTTTCATCTTTGCTTCTAGGAACTAAATTGCTTTTTTTATAAATGTATAGTCAGTTAAAACTTTGTTAATGTGTTGTCATCTCTATGCTTCAGATATTCACGTACAACACTTCTCATGTCTAAGAAATTGTTTTGGCCTCTTGAAACTGTGACCACAATGAAAGATATTAATATCTGCCCTAATACATTCTTGGAATGACAGGACACATAAAACAGTTTTTATTCCTACCCTAAGGTTTATAACTAACTTGTCAGCTGGTCATTTAGATGAACTTCTTACTCTAGTCTTTAACAGGGTGTCTAGTAAAATAGCTTGAAGAAATTCCCTGAGTTTTCCCTGACTTTTCCAGGGTGTCTAGTAAAATAGCTTGAAGAAATTCCCTGAGTTTTCCCTGACTTTTCTAAATTGTATTTACACTATATTTATAACACTTAGAATATATACAAATTTATACAACTGTCTTGTCTTAGCTTTTTTGCTTTAGTTTTTCAATCTCTTCAAATATAAGTTCTATTTCTTTTGTAGCAACTGACATCACTTCTGCTTTTTTAGCTTCCAGTTCCTTCAGCTGAATATTATTTTTCCTCTTCTCAGCTGCTCTTCTATCTTTCTCGGTCATTTTCTGTCTATAGAAAGCCCAGTTTACATTGAGCCCATCCATTGATATCTGAAGGATCTTGGATAAATCCAGACTTTGAACACCTTTTAAGAACTAATTGAGTAACTCTTTTGCTTTTGTGTCTGTAAGGAACACAGAACCAAAATATCGAGTTTTCATTTCATCCGTCTCTGCATCCCAATATCTAACACTCAAATCCATTTGGGCTCTTTGTGATATTTTGTTTAAACTTTCATCAAAGCCAATTACATAGTTAGAATTTGAATTTAAAATAATTTGATAAACCGAATACAACACTATAGGAAATTGTATCTTTCCGCAATCTTATGTTCTGTGCAATGGTGCTATCAGGGAACATCCTTGGAAAGAGGCACACACTACCTTCTGCATTGCGTAAAGAAGTGTTGCATTACTAAATTCACGCACCATATAATCTCTGCTTCTGTCACTTCATCTTTCAGTTTATATTTATCCTAAGGAAGGAGGGAAGGTAATGACGACATCTGCATGACGTGATTGCCCGCTACGGCAATGAAAACCGGAACCTTCCATGTTGAAATAAACAGTGTAAAAATAATCACCGTCAAATAAAACACATACTATCACGAGTCTAGACAAATAGCTGGCTACGAATGTTTACACAGCGTTCTGTGTGGTCAGAAACAGACTGAGTTATAATTATTTTAGTTATAAAGTTTTACAAGAGTGAAGTAAATAATTAGTTGTGTGAATGTTAGGGGGTCCAACTAGGCTTTAAACGTAAGTAGCATTTTATTTATTTTTTTACATTTATTATTATTATTTCACAAATTTTATGTGAAATATTCAAATAAATATAAATAAATTAGTTCAAAACAATCAAGTAAACCTGACCAACGAATTTGGAATTATCGATTGCATATTTCAATATTTTTTTAAACATTACAGTAGATTATTTTTGTTTTGATATTTTTAAAAACAACTAAAATGTTAGTTTTCAAAACCTATATACTTAGTCCAAAATTGGCTGATGTCCAAACAAAAAATATACTCAAAAATTAAATATTTAATATATAAAATAATGCGCCAATCTCCAAATGGATAAGACTCTTGTAAAAACACTATAATAAATTTTATCAGAAAGTACAAGTTTCTAACTTGAACTAGGTTATTAACAAAACTATAAATTTATTTAAATACAGTCGAACCTCTGTATAACGAAGTCGATTATCCAGAGAAAAAATTGGTTATAGAGAGGTATTCATTATTGATAGGTTGTGTTGTCAAGAATGTTCCCACCCCATCTTACTGATCTTACTGCATTACGCATACCGCACTACGTGCGGTAATAAAAGGGATACAGTATTATAACGCAAGCGTAGTTAGTGTAATAGGCCAATGTTAATATAGGATAATGTTTTATAATGTCTCAATTTATTTGAAATTCAAGTTGTTAAAAATGTTTTATTGATGTTTTCAGAATGTTTCTTCATTGTATTAGATATCCATATTCAATATTTTTCATAGGGTCTATTCTGTATAGGCTATTATGATAAGTTATCTAATGCTTATGAAAATTCACTGGTAAAGAAGTACACTCACAAATTCATTTTCAGGAAGCATGACTTGAACGTAGTGGAATTTAATCGAAGCAAACTCAGTAGGCCGTAATTTAGTAACTGTATTATTTATTAATCGTATTACATTTATTAACTGCCTATACTGATTTTATTTGAATACACACAATCTATCAGTATTTAATTTTTATATACACAATTCAATGTCAAACAACACAAACTGTTTTATACACTACACACACCGTATTCAGAGAAAAAAATACTGTATTAAATTAAACATAAAATACGATGTACAGTAATACAGTACTGTAAATACAGGAACTTCGTATAGGTACTTTTTAAATCATTTCTATAGTTTTCAAAGTTTTACTTGAAAAAGTTAGTAATTTTTTGTTGCACTTTGCGTTTGAATAAAACATCATGTTCAATGAATGTTTCACACAATCTTTTATTCAGACAATCAAAAATGTTGTCTGGTACCCCATCTTTCAGTTGAAATCCTCGCCTGATGATTTTGAAAGCTTGTAAAACTTCATGATCTGTTCAGATTCATCACAATCATAGTCATAGTCGTCGTCATCATCTTTCAAAAGTTCATTTGAGTTTGTCATCTGGATGCTTTGGAGTATGTCTTCGACATCAGGAAAATTGGAAACAGCCAAATCTTCTTCCAGACAAATAAAATTTTCAAATAGAACGTCATCAGCTACATTTCCTGAACACTTCAGAAAACCCCATTGCTTTTTGAATTCACTTAAAGTCTTGTCCTCACTGTCCTCTTCATGTGTCACCGAATTAAATCCAGCTTTGGAGAAACAATTAAAAACTGTTGTTTTCTTCACGTCATTCGTCCAAACTTTTGCTAATTCAGCGATGCAGTCCTTTAGATTAACAATGTTTTTGGGTACGATTTCATTGTTCTCTACGGTAGTCACAATCTTTTTTAAAATTCTTTTTCTGTAGTATAGCTTTAAATTTTTCATTACTTCCTGATCGAGTGGTTAAAGTATCGATGTAACATTTGGTGGAAAGAAGAACACATTGACACTCTTCAGTTTGGAATTGATGTCATGCGGATGTGCAGGGCAGTTGTCGATGAAAAGTGCAATTTTCCTTTTCTCTTTGGAGATTTGCTTGTCCAGCTTCAATATCCATTCAATGAAAATTTCGCTCGTCATCCACGCCTTTTTATTAAACCCGTAATCATCTTCTAAGGACTTGACAGATCGGAAACATTGCGGAAATTTGCTTTTGCCAATCACAAGCAATTTGAGTTTTTCTGTCCCTAACATGTTAGCTGACATTAATACAGTGATGCTTTCTTTGCTTCCTTTTCCTCCAAACAAAGGGTTGGTTTTAAAAGTTAGTGCCTTGTTGGGCAAACATTTAAAAAACAGACCCGTCTCATCAGCATTGAAAATGTCTTTCGGTTCATAATCATTTAAATCTTTTTCTAACACATTTCCTTTCCAAAATTCACAAGTGGGGATATCAACACTAGCACTTTCTCCTGAAATGACTTTTTAAACAATGTTATGGAGTTTTTTTGAATTTTTCTATCCAACCGTAACTTGCGTAACTGCGTTAAAGCCACTGTATCCTAATGATACTGCAAATTCCAAAGCCTTTTCTTTAATAAGATTTCCTGACAATGGAAGATTTTTCTCGCGCATTACCGTAACCCATTTAATCATCGCGTTATCGATATTGTCGAATGTACGAAGTTTCATTTTCTTTCTTTGCAAATCATAATAAACACTTTGTTTTAGAATTTGATCCCGGTTTTTTAGAATAGTGGATGGCGAACTCTAAGGTATACCAAATTTTTTCGCAACATCCAACTTTTTTACACCTTCATCAATTAAACACTCACTTTGTCTGCTACACTTAAACACTTTCTTTTTGACATTTTTTACAGCAAGACAAACTCACGGTATGAATAAAACTGAGTAACTGAGCTAGCAACATTGAAATGAGTGGTAAAAGAAAATGGTGGGAGGATGGGAATGTACTGTAGGCCTGTACAGTGGGCCTACCTATAAATGCTGAGTTCTTAGAATTCCTAACCTACGAGTCACTGCATTCTTAATTGAACCGAAGTATAACATGCAATCAATTGCCGACATGTGTTTCGCCTACAATTCTTGGTTTTGTTGACCTTTCTGCTGAAAATAAACAATTTCCTGGAAATGACATTGTGAGCTGTCTATACAACACTACATTTCTTCGGTTGAAGTGAAGAAAAAACTTCGTTATTGAGAGGTCCGAAATTCGTTACATAGAGGTAAATAAGCAGTATAACTTCTAAAATGGGACATGGTAAAAATTCGTTATATAGAGGATTTCGTTATCTGGAGGTTCGACTGTATATGAACAGAAGCATTTCTATATTTTACTAACATTAACAAGTTAGAAAAATTACAAATCTTAAAAAAATTACTCACTGTGGTGGAACTTCAAATATTTCAGAATAGGGTAAAATTTCAGAGTTTCCATAATCAGCATAATAGAGTTTACATTTATCATCCAGCACATTCATAACAATAGCTCGGCAAAGACTTTGGTCCTCACTGAATCTCCCCAAGCAAACACAGCCTGGGATTAATGGCCCTGAAATGGGTTTCAGTTCATGGTCATTCAACTCAGCCATCAATTTGGTTAATGACTTCTCGGCCACAGACTGTAAAGTGAAAACATTATTTTTACAGTATAACTTATAACAAATTCAAATAAACTGATTTTATGCTTGAAAATGCATCCTCAGGTTACATGTGAATTAAAATAATACTTTGACCAAATACAGATCCCCTCTGATATTTTTTTGTATTTCACTTCTAAAACTCAAAAATAAATTTAAAACATGATGCATATAATTTTAAGTGTTGCATTTTGTTATTTTTGCATCTTGTTTTAACCAGATTTTGTTATTATCACCTAAAAAGCATAGTTTTTAAAACAAATCCAATTTTTTTTAAATATTAATGATGAAATAACAGAATCTGTGACATTCAGCCAGTGGGTGAAAAGACTGAGATTTAATTAATTTTGAATTTTTTCAGGAAGGCCAAACAGGTATGACCAGATCTGTGAACTCCTTAGAGATATGAAATATACAAAACAACTTATGGGCATGTAAATATTGCTAAGGGCACTGAACAAAATAAAATTACTAACTTGCACTGCAACACGTTTAATGACGAAAAAGAACTCAGGCGAACAGATATATTAAAATTGACAGGAATGTGCACACTGGTTTTACAAGATTTAGCATGGCGAAACACTAGGGTTATATAAATTTTCACTAAATACTTGAAATGAAATATAGTTTCACTTTTAACAACTTGAATGTGGGATTAAAAACAATCATTAAATAAAATATATGAATAAAGATTTGAACTAAAAAAGACCCAACATAAAAAAAAAGAAAGGCTTGGACAATTAAAGCTGATGAAATAGAGCAAGGGCGAGATGTCAAGATGACAAGAAGAGATGAAAACCAAATGTAAGTATGGTTAGGTTCTTTGGTTGTAGACATAGACGTCACATGATCTTTTAGTTTAGTTGACATTTAAAAATCTCACATAAAACATAGAGCAAAGATAGAATTGCACTATGACTTTGTAAGCCTTTGATGCACATTGACGCTGCATGATAACTTTCACAGTTGTTCAAATCTAACTTCTGCTTTTAGCTGATTCATGGCAGAAAAAGCTAGAACTAAGATTTTTTCCAGCAAAAAACCAAAAATGGTTGTCTTCACCTAAGATAAACTGTAAGCAACCAAGACTAAATATTACTATTAACTTAGAACTAAACTATTACTACAATAGACTAAATAGTACAATAGACTAATACTACAATAGACTATTATTACAATACACAAAACACACATAACCTATCTAAGTTAAACAAATTTATAGAAAAAAAAGTATCATTAAAACTAGACAACAAAATTAATTTAAAGTATAGTAAAACATCTATCAAGCCCTCTCATATCAGGAACTTCCGATATCAGGACATAATATGGAAACAGCTTTCCAAGCATTTGACCAGCTGATCGAATACGTGAAACAAGATGAAGCAACAGTAGCCGATCGTCTACTCTTTCGAAAGTGGAGGGATATTTCACCAAAGCTGATAATAATGTATATACAGTACAGTATTAAGGAACTGTACATACAGCCATGTAATTAAATTGAATGTACAGTTTTATAATTCTATTAAAATATAATTACAATCTTCAATAAGGGTAACTTGTAGCTTATTACTTAAAACTATCATACATCTAATTTTAATTGGAATGGTTGTAATTAAGAAGTACAAACGTACATCATTTCATAACACCTCCCTTATCCAGATTTTTTGTTATTTGGAATGGGCTCTCACCACATTGATCCGGATGTGAGAAGCTTTACTGTAATTCTAAATTAAAACTAAAACTAAACAAACAAAATCATCCAAATACAGTATCTGCCGCATAGTGTGATCATCCATAATGTTACCATTCAGTTATTATTATTGTTTCACTTAAAGACAGACAGGGAATTGTATAAATACATTTTGAGCTGGTTATTGTAATCATCTTTTCGATTATTGATATCATCTAATTTCTAATGCAATAAAATATGCCACCACTAGCATAAACCAACCAAAAATGTTTACAAGTAAGATAAATTCCAAAAAATGAGTGTGTCAAATCTTGTCCTTCAGTCCTGTTATCTACATGATTCATTGTCGATGTCATTAATATAACGTTTAACTTTACTCAAATAAGTCTTGCAGGTTTCATTAAATGTAAAATAGTTGTTTGTCCATCTAGTTGTTCGTATGTCATTTGTTCACGCAACTACTGGACATACTGCACCGTATATTTCTGAACAATAATATATGTTTATGATTTTAGAGTAATTTTACATAAATTAATTTTAGAAGATCTTTTTTCTTGTTTTGTGAAGTTTGTTGTCACTTGAAGCTTCAAAGTTTACCCAGATGTCTGAATCTCAAAAGAAAGAACATGATTTAAGTCTGAAAGAAAAATTTTACATTTTAGATCGATAAAGTAAATTAACAAAAACAAGTCAAAGAAGCGCTGCTCCTCAACTTGGAGTTTCACAACCACTCTTGTATAAAATTTTGAAGAACAATGACTCCATCTTTTCATTATTAAAATGTAATGAAAAAGACAGCATAAGAAATTGTTACGAGAAGGATCCACAAGTGGATTCAGCTTTGAAATTATTAATTCACTTTTGCCGATCTTCATCAGTGTCTTCTGCTTGGAGATGTTGGGTCAAGCAGTGACAGTTTTAAAGGTACGTTTTCGATAGCATCAAAGAGTATGTGTAATTTGTTTTGTGTTTGTTCGTTTAATATGTTTGTATTTTGTGTTTTTGTGTGTCTGTAAATTTCATATTGTTTTAGTGTGTTGAGATGTGGCCCTTTTTTGTTGATGTGTAGGATTTCTAAATTATGATAAATGTGTGTGTATTTGTGTCCTGTTTCTTTTAAGTCAATGTAAAATGTTGAGTTGGTGTTATGTTTGTGTTCTTCGACTCTTTGTTTAAAGCTGCGACCTGTTTGTCCGATGTAGAATTTGTTACATTCCTTGTAGTTTAGTTTGTATAAGCCTGGTGCTTGTAGTTTATCTTTGTTGTTGGTGTTGTGTTTTATTGTAATTTGTTATTGGTTTTGTATGCTATTTTGTAACCATTTTTTTGAAATTTGCGGGCTATTTTGTTTGTTGTTTTGTTTATGAATGGTAATGTGATGTATTTGTTTTTCCTGTCTGTAGTGTTAATTTTAGTGTTTTTTTTTTAAATTTTGTACCATAGTTTGTCTATTATTGTGGTGTTGTATCCATTTGTGTATGCTAAATATTTAATTGTGTCTAGTTCCTTGTTCATGTTTTCTGTGGTCATTTTGTCTTCTTTAAGTCTATGGAGCATGGATCTGAAGGCAGCATGTTTGTGTTGCATAGGGTGGTTTGAGGTGTTGTGGATAAATGTGTCTGTTGTTATGGGTTTCCTGTAAATGTTGAAGCTGTATTTTTGTGTGTGGCTTTTTGTTATGGTTAGGTCGAGGAAGTTTAGGGATCGATTGGTTTCAATTTCTAAAGTGAAGGGGAGTTTTGGGTGTATTTTATAAGTGTAGGTGAGGGGTTTTTCACATTGACGGGAGTTGCCTCTGTATAGTGTTATGATATCATAGACATATCTATGCCAGTAAATAATTTTGTGTGCGTGTGTATTGTTTTTTAGTATCTTGGTGTTTTCTATGTGTTGTAGAAAAATTTCGCTTAGGACACTACTGATAGGACCTCCCATGGGTAGGCCATCTGGTTGTGAATAGAAGTTTGAGTTGTGGGTGAAATAGTTTTGTTCGGTGATGATTTGGAGGATGTTTATGATTTCGGTAACGAGGGTTTTAGGTATATTGTTCTGTATTAATTGGGTTTCTAGGATGTTGAGTGTTTCGGGTATGGGTATGTTGGTGTACATATTTGTTATGTCGAGTGATAGTAGTGTTGAATTGTGTGGTATGTTTATGTTTTTTATTTTATTTATGAGATTTGTTCTGTTTTTTATGTGTGTTTCTGTGAAAGTTTATGGATTGTCTAATTATTTTGACCATGTATTTTGCTAATTTATGTGCAGGGGCATTCTGGTAGTTGATGATGGCTCTGATGGGAATTTTGGGTTTGTGAATTTTGGGAAGAGCGCGAAGGGTAGGTGCTTTAGGGTGAATTTGTTTTAGATGGGATTTTTTGTTTTTGTTGATAATGTATTTAGATGTATTAATTAGTTGTTTGATGGTTTTGTGATATTTTTCTGTTGGGTCTGTCTCTAGTTGTATTATATTATTATTTATTATGTAGTCATTGATTTTGTCATTTAGGCTGTTTGTATTAATGATTATTGTAGTGTTGCTTTTGTCTGCTGTGGTGAGTGTGATGTTGTTTAGTTGTGCTTTTTCTTTTATGTTTACGGCGATTTTAATTTCATTGCTCACGTTTTTGTTGGTTATGTTTTTCTGTTTGGTAAGGTTTTTTATGTCATGTCGAAGTGAGTCTTGGTCTTTGGTGTCGGTTTTTTGTATGGCTGTTTCTGTTTGTAATATAATGTTTCTGTTTGTTATGTTATTTGGTTTATAATGTAGGTTGTATTTTAGGCCTTTGTTTATTAAATCCATTTCGTGTAGTGTGAATTTGGTATTAGTTAGGTTAACTGTACGGGGGTAGAATTTTTGTGTAGGTTGAGAGGATGTTGTGTTTTTTGTTTTACATAATAGTTGATTAATTTTTTTCTTGTGGTTATTTTTGATGTTTATTATTTTATTAGTTGCCCAATTATTTGTGTCTGTTACCAATTGTAATGTGATATCGTGTCCGATTGTGTTCGCGAGAATTAAATGGAGTTGGTATAACCTATAATTTAGAAAGTCTTTATTTTTGTATAGGTTTTTGATACTTTGTTTAATGTAAATTATTTCTGCTTTATGTTTGGTAATGGTAGCTGCTTTAGTGTTGTTGTTTATGTTTATTTTTGCGTATGTAGGTGTTACGTTGTGAGTTAGGCATAATTTATTGTATTGTATGTGAGCATGTATTTTTCTAACCTTAAAAACCGTATTCCTGTATTCTTGGACTGCAGCTTGTCTTGCTGTGTTGAATTCTTGAATTTTGTAGTCCATTACGTTCGGTGAATCTTATTAATCACTTAAACAATAGTTTATGACTATCCGAATTTTATATTTAGTAAATTTGTTAAAACTTACTGAGACAGAACGTTTTCGATCGCTATGTGCCGATCTTCATCAGTGTCTTCTGCTTGGAGATGTTGGGTCAAGCGGTGACGGTTTTAAAGGTTTAACCTTTAAAACCATCATCGCTTGACCCAAAATCTCCAAGCAGAAGACACTGATGAAGATCGGCACATAGCGATCAAAAACGTTCTGTCTCAGTAAGTTTTAACAAATTTACTAGATATAAAGTTCGGATAGTCATAAACTATTGTTTAAGTGATTAATAGGGTAAGAAATGAGGACTGAAGCCATCAATGATGCACTGGATGTATCTGAGGGTGATAAGACCTATGATTACTTATGGAGCTCTGGTGTGGTGGACAAAGGCCAACCAGGCACAGACAAGAGCTCAACTGAGCTCTATCCAGAGATTGGCCTGTCTGTGCACACTTGGAGCGATGTCAACTACAACTGGTGCAGCAATGGAAGTAATGCTTAACCTCTCACCCCTTGAGATTGTCCTTAGGGGAGAGGCGAGGCTGGCGGCATGGAGATTGCGTAACTCGAACAACTGGGCTAATCTCCCAGATGTTTCGAGACATATGAGTATCAAGTGCGTGGTCAAAGAACCCATCTTGGAAATGGGCAGTGACCACATTACTCGGACGTTTGCACCTGACCAGGCCCACGAAACTGTGATGGAATGGTCAGGGTCAGTAACATCGGGAGCTCAGATCTGGTACACAGATGGCTCCAAGATGGACTGCGGCACTGGAGCAGGGGTGTATTGTAAAAACCCAAGGGTAAAACTAGTTTTTTTCCTTGGGGAGGTATACCTCTGTCTTTCAGGCCGAAATATATGCTATAAATCCCTGTCTGGGAGATATAGCGAGAAGGGAAATACACGGGACCCGGATTGCTATTTTCTCTGACAGTCAGGCAGCAATTAAGGCACTAAACGGACATGTGGTCACCTCGGCCATAGTCAGGGAGTGCCTAAATAACCTAGAAGCCCTGGCAAGGTACAATCAATTCAAGATAGGTTGGGTGCCAGGGCATATGGGAATATTTGGAAATGAAGCCGCAGATGCGCTGGCCAGAGAGGGGTCTTCGACTCCCCTGATTGGACCGGAGCCGGTGGTAGGTATTTCCAAATCCATGGTCAAGATTGCAGTGCGAAGGTGGATGGCTAAAAGACACTGGGAGCACTGGATCAGGGCTGAAGGGATGAGACACAGTAAGCTAACCCTTAGGAAACCTTCCTTGGGGCTGCAGAAGAGTCTCATCTATCTGTCTAGGCAGGAATTGAGGATAGCCACAGGTCTACTCACGGAACACTGTGGACTAAGGAAACATCTGCATAAAATGGGTATCTACAAAGATGAACCGGTGTGCAGATTATGCGGGCAAGAACTGGAGACTGCCTCACACATCATTTATAGATGTGAAGCACTTGCCGAGAGGTGCTTCAACCTCTTTAGTGATAGTACAGCTCTGGTGGATGTTGAAGGTAAAACACTAGTTAGGAATCTCCTAAACCTGGTAAGAGGGAAGGGGCTCTTTGACTAGATCAGGGAGGTAAGTACAATATACCTTAAGGTAGCGGTGCTTCGGGCAGATTAAACCCGCTCCCAAGTTGAAAAAAAAAGTGATTAATAAGATTCACCGAACGTAATGGACTACAAAATTCAAGAATTTGAAATTATGGTTTCAAAATGTTTGTGGAAGAGATTTTTGTGTTAATGATCCAATAATGCACCAAAAAGATGAGGGTGCAGGATCTTAATAATTAGGAAAGCAGGATCTTAAGGCCACAAATGGATGATCAATTGATGGAAGAAAAGATAAATCATAGTTTATAAAAAAACATGTGGTGAAAAGAAAGATGCTGATTTTTGTTAGAGCTGAAGACTGGTTAAAATACAAATGGCTAACAATATTGACTGAGTATTCTCTTAGCTGTGTATACAATGCTGATGAAAAAAGACTTTATTATTATCATGCTTTACCCGCATACTTATGTATTTAAAAATGAAAATACTAGTGGCTGTAAAATATGTAAACAACATATGTTTTGGGTTGTGTTAACATGATTGGACGAAATTTTAAAAACTCTTAATCATGGCAAATCTAAAAATCCACACTGTTTTCAAGGTATCAAAAAGCTACCAGTTGAATATTATTCAAACTGCAATGCTTGGATGGCATTAAATGAATAACTGACTAAATGGGGTACCAGCCTGAAACACACATTGCACTGCAATGTCCTTCTAATACACAACTGCATTGGACATAACGATGTACGCACTAAACTGAAACATATCAAAGTGATTTATTTACCTTCTGGCCAATACTACATTTTTTTATTAAGCCATGTGACTAAGGTATACTTAATAATTTAAAAGATTTTCATCAATGACAGATGCATGCTACAATAATAGAAAATATGGATGAAAAATCTATTTTATTCGATGATATTCATCTTGTACCAAAATCTTGGAATAAAGTTTGTGAAAAACTGCTTTAGAAAAGGGTGGTTTCTAATTAAAGAAAATCAAGAGCTAGCTACATCTGAGGGAGAGTCAGAAGAGAACTTGCAACCTTTGATTTCTTTTTAAAAGAATACACTGAGTGGATAGAATTTGTTGATAACATTGACAGAGCAGCAGAAATTACTATAGATGACATTTGAAAGTCAGTTGTTTCAACATCAAAAGTTGCCGAAGATGACGATGAAAAAAACAAATGTGTGTATCACAAAGATCAAAGTAGGAAGTTCATCAACCTTTTGAGATTATACGGCAGTTTGTTCAACAAAAAGCAGAAAATTTTAACAAAACATTATGAATATAAACAATTTATCAACAATATTTTACTGACAGATTACAGACAATCTCATATTGAGCAATTATTTATGAAAAAGTAAACAAATTTGAAATTGTAAATAAGATCAAAGTGTTTTATGGTGTGAAGTTTTTTACGTAGTTCAATAAATTCTTTGAATAATGCTAGATTCGGTTAGTGTTTTAAAAATCTACAATGGCATAAAATAATCTGACATGAAGTATACATGCAAAATATAACAAGTAGATCATCTGCAACCACAAGGAAGAAAGCTCTTTTAACAGTCACCTAGAGGTCGTGCGAAACGAGGCGAGCTCTGACCTTGAACGGGAAAGCAGTTATACAACTGGTTTTGGAGTGGTGGGGCGGCAGATCGTCAGTCTGCTACTCTCACCCGCCGGTTTCACATCGTAAATACGCGTCTAGCTAAACATCTAGTCTTACTTGTTTTGATTAGTTAGTGTTAAGTTTAATTTTTAGTGTAGTGTAGCCAAACAATAAGGTCGGTGGTAAAATTATACATAGCCAAGCAAGAGAAATAATTTTTAATTTGCACAATTTTATGAAAAGAGAAGCTGAAGAAGGACCAATATTGTTGAAACAAGTTCAACAACGTGTTGCGAATGCTGTGGGAGTGTCCAAAACAACTGTGAAACGAATTTTGAGTGAACATAGAACCGCGCCGGCAACAGGACCTCGCTTTTCAATGCCAAGGAAAACATGGAATAAAAAAAATAAAAAAACATCTCATGACGACTTCGACAAGACTTTATTTCATTTAAATTTATCAGCGGTACTTTTTGTTTTTACTGGTTTATAAACGGTATATTACACGTGCAGTATTTATGCGTGCAGTAGTTATTTATTTATAGGCAATATTTAAACTCAGGGTAGTACATCGCCGCTTTGTCGGCATGCCGCGCCGGCGCTTCCCCTACACCGGCGATCACTCCCACCTAACCCTACCTCCTCCCCTACTCAGGGCTCGCCTCGTTCCGCACGACCTCTATGTACCAGCAACTGTTTCAACATTTTCAAATTATTATGTTCATATTTTCTTATGTAAAATTCTCATAAATTTTGATTAATCATTATTAATAATATATGTATTACGACCTCTTTTACCTCTGTAAAATCAAGAAATGTCCGTTAATATACATAGATAATTTGTAAATAAATTTTACTATAACAAGTAAGAAACGTGCATTTAATAGAAAGTAATCTTGATATAAATCTTTCCAAAATAAGTTAACAGTAAAAAGTGGCATACGATTGATGGTTTTCATGCAATAACAACTCTTGCACTAACAACTCAGAAAATATTAAAATTAGTCTGTGCAAGCCAGTTAAGGCCAAAAAACCGTAAAAGTTATTGAAAATAATGGTGCTATAGATATATTCATGAACTTTATCCAAAGATTTTAAGGATATTATATTTTGTTCAAATATCCAAATGACTGTTAACTGATTCAAATCAAGAAAGGCAATTACATAAACAATATTAAAACACTTTTAAAATTTTGATATATTTTCATAACATTTCAAGATCAAGAAATTTTTATTTTTACTTTGAAATACTATTAAATTTAAATATTTAAAAAGAGCATTAATAATTATTCATACTCATCCTCTGGTAAAGTAAATCATATTTTTATATTTTTTTCAACCAACAGTAAAAGCATGTTTAAAAAACTTAATTAAATTTAATCCTTTTCACGCTATAACGTGATTTCTCGTAAGGCTGAAATCTATGCTAGCTCGTATTACGGGAAATCACGTATTTACAATATTTTGTTTATGGAAGTCCTAGTTGTTTGTTTAAAGTCCATTACAATGTGTGACAATGTTTGTTTGGTGTAAATAAACTCCTCTGCTACGTTTATTGTTCTCAGCCACGTGCTACTGATCCACATTCTGTTGTTTTAGCCACCAGGCGCTATTACGTGGTCTATGCATGCCTGTATGACGGGTATTCTCGGCAGGACGCAGCGTCGTATTTTTTGTTGGCATTGTGATTGCTATAGTTGTTTACTGTTTACGTGAGTGACCTTTGTTTGTACTGTAAGGATAATTTATTGTTTATGATTTCGTGAATAATAATTTTAGTTACTTTAATTTTATTTTAAATGGATTTATTGATATCTTGAATTACCTAGTGTAAAAATATAAAAAATTATAAAAGTAACTAGTTTATAATTTTTTTGTGTGTCAAATACATCTTTAGGAACTCAGAATTAAATAGAACCTTGAACATTTCGCAAATAAGTTTTTTTATCTAAAAGCACGTAATCTGTTACTTGCCCTTTATATGTCCCGCGTGCTAAGGGTTAAATGTAATATTACAGCCATATTCCAAAGTTGTGGAGACTATTACATTTAATTAGCAAAATAGTTTTATACTTAGTAAAATTATTCATATATAAAATTATTCATATATAAAATTACTCGGAAAATTGGTTAATTTTTAAAAATTAATTCCAGAGATTTATCCACTGGCAGATAATTCTCGACGCACCACAGGTACCAAGATCTGGTAAGTCGACGTGGGTGTTGTATCATATTTTCATCCGGCTGAACTTGTGTGATTCAGACTAAAAGTAGCCATCATCACCAGACCCGTATACATTGGTAAACATGTAAATAAGGTTACTCATACATCAGTCTGAAAGTGTAATTGCACTACGCTTCGTAACTACCCCAATCTAGGTTTTCCAGACCAGTAAATGATCATAACAACTTGAGAAATATTTAGGTCACAAAAGGAGGGCTAGGCTGAAGGAAGTGGATAGAGTGGGCAAGTTTCACATGCAGCAGAGAAAGTGTGTGTCTCTATCAACTAATTTCGTAAAAAAGTGGCCTGGCTTGATTTTGTAAAGTTTCAAAGTATTTATTTTTCATTCCCACATAGCTGATTATAACAACCAAAATTAAACCCCAGTGATGTGAAAATAATCTTCAATGAATTATTTTCTGTTTTGTGCATGGAAGAGTGTCTGTAAGTGTTTTTTTCAGTAATTTTCCAGCTTAAAATTACAAAACAAAGATGTGTGTTTTATAATTCTATAAAGTGTGAGTACCGTGTGAAATATGGAGCTTCTATAGCTTTTCTAAAGTTGACTGTTTCTCAATTTGTAATTTTTTGGGAGTTAACAGCAAGTTTAATTACATTTTGAGCTATTTTGCAAGTTACATAAAAAAAAATAAAGCCAAAATATTGAATTAGTAATGTTTTAGTTGTCCTGAAGGGGAGAATTGCTATTTGCTAAATTTTTGTATTCTTGGGGTGTGAGCAGAGGTCTTTGTATTTTTTTTTCAATTCCTGATGAGTTTCTGCATCACCCGATAACATTTTTGTTAATAAAATTGGTTACATGGGGACGAGAAATAAATCCCAGTTTCAAGTGTTTTTAAAGTAGGTTTATATATGTCTAGATTCAAAATTTTTAGTTTTTAGTATATCAGCATCATATTTTATCACTTTTTCTGTTTTTGAGGACTTTCTACATCATAAGGTATTATTTGTTATTTAAAATGAGGATGTATAGTTTACCAGTAATTACCTGAACGTACTTATAGTATTACTTCTGAAGTTATTAGTCATCTTCATTTAAAAGACGATCATTAACAACAAAATTTAGTGGTAAATAACTTTGTACATATGGTAATATATTAGATGCACTACTAATTTGAACTGTAGCATAACAAATGTAGATAAACAAAATACTTGAAATTAAACTCAAATCTTTTAATGTGCCTGTAACATTAAAGTAATTTATTTAGTAAAATTACCTTTAATTGTACTGCAAATGTAAAGGGCCCATCTTCTACGTGGCTAACATATACTAGATGTTCAGAACCAGGTATAAGCATTTCACTTAAAAACCGTGGTTGAGCTGAGATGTATGACAATGAATCCTGACTAGGGTTAACTGTAGGTGAAATACGAGGTACCCTTGGAAGTGGTGGTGGTGGTATTTTAAACTGGCTGCTGTCAAAATTCTTTCCATATATTCCAGTAATTAATACTTCATGAGCTTGAATAGGTAAAGGAAATCCTAAATTATTATTTACCATGAAATTTAAAAAATCCTGATTATCTACAGTGATTTTGATAAGTTTTTTACCACAGATTTCAGTTATAATATGACACTGGACTTCAATGTAGCAGAGTTTTTGCTTGATCAATTCAATAACCTGAACCTCCCACTCAGCTTTTCTAGGAACAATGCCACCCAAAATGTATTCAATTGACAAATCATGTATGTTTGCAAGAGCCTGATCATTTCCCAAATTGTCAAGCAAGCGAATATTCATAAATGGTATAAGAGCAGTATTTCCATAATCCACAAACACTACAGAAACTGTGTCTGGTCGAATAAATTCTAAAATTCTTGCCCTATAATATTCAGAGTCATCAAATTTTGCACAACATAGTAGGCCAACTGATAATTGTTGAGGGGATTTCGGTTGACCCTTACAATTATCAAAGTTGTCTTTGTAAGATAATATGAGCCTCTCTACAAATACAGCTGCCATTCGATCATTTTGTGCACATATTTTTAATAATGGACCGTCATTTCGTATGTGGGTAATAAAAATTTCAATTGGGTTAGTTAACACATTAGTGACTGGTGGAGAATTTTTTACTTGTCCAACAAGATTCATGGCCGTTGGCCTGAGTAAATCTAATCGACTACTAAAAGGCATGTTTTCAAAATTACTAACAACAGTATTTAAACATATTGCTTTTAAAAAAACGTTACATGAAAACAATGGTAAAACACTTTAGTACAAAATAACTTAAATAATTGTTGAAAATTTAACTTCATGTGGTCGCTTGACATCGAGCATAACTTTTAGTACTTAAATTTCAGTACATAACACAATTTTTGCGGCCTGTTGCACTTAAAAATCCAACACAACATAGACAAATATAATGTAATCTGTAATCCAATCTGTTTATTTGTAACAGATACATCATTAAAACATTAAAACAGAAACGGAAGCAGAAGACGACAACAGATAGAATCAGTAGAGTATTGGAGGTATATATCCCTTCCAGGAAACTAATAGTGATTAGTTTTAAAATACTGTATTTATATCTAGCAGTGCTTTTTGTTTTTTTTTGTTCCGACATGGAGCAAATTCGTTCTACCCGTTCCAAAAGATGACTATTCATAGCGTCTGGTAAGTTTGGCAAAGTTTTTTTTTTAATAAGTATATTGGATTTTTTGCAATAAATGTTTTAAAATAAAGTAGAGCTTCAATCACTAATATTTTTCAAGAACTGTTTGCCACTGTCGTCACCCCTAATTGGCAGAATCACTTTTTGAGAACTTGAAATTACACATGCTTGAAAACAAAACTCAATTTGGAAATTTACTTTCATAGCTACTACATCTCTCTTATCCTTTACACTTTTATTTCTACTTAAAAATCATTTTAAGATTTAGTTTCAATCCTACATTTCTGAAGAAAATTCCAACATCGCAAAATAGAGTATAAATATGAATAAAATCTATAAAGATAAATATCATTAAAAATGTAGACATTATACTTCTAAATTAGACTCTTGTATTCACTAAGATGTTCTCTCAGTGACGCGTTTTACTACAGAAATGGGTATCATAAGGGTTGTATACGGGCATAGAACGCTGTTGATCGGTTACAGTAAACATAGTAGTGTTAAAAACGTTTTTTTATCGTCCTATGATATGGTCCTATGATGTCACGGTATAATAAGTTCTAGTGAGTAAAGACCTTGAAACTGCACACACTAAGCTAATTGTGTCAACGTTTTAACTTGCTATGCGTACTGAAGAAAAGATAATATACTGGTGGATGGCAATCATACTTTAAACTCGTTAAAGTCGATTGTATACAATCACATAAAAGAAACAGGACACAAATACACAGACATTTACCATAACCTAGAAATCCTACACATCAACAAAAAAAGACCACAATAGAACAATATGAAATTTACAGACACACAAAGTACAAACATATTAAACGAACAACACAATACAAATCACACATACTCTTTGATACTATCGAAAACCTACCTTTAAAACCGTCACCGCTTGACCCAACATCCCCAAGCAGAAGCCACTGATGAAGATCGGCACATAGGGATCGCAAACGTTCTGTCTCAGTAAGTTTTAATAAATTTACTAAATATAAAGTTCTGATAGTCATAAACTATTGTTTAAGTGATTAATTATTCTATACATTTAAAGTAAAAATACACTAAAGATGTGATTAAAATGAACGATATAAAAAGTTTTTCAACCATTTTGTACATTTAGGCTTAAATCTAATGAACTTATTCAACCTCTAGAACAAATGGATGACTCAAAGAAGAAAAACGTCATCCTATAAAAAGGTTTCCCAATAAAAGAGTCACTAATGTTAATTCTCAAGAGAAATAAACAGAGCTCAGAAATATTCTCAGCTTAAGATCAAAACAAATTGGAAGAATAAAAATCGTCAACTTTGTAACAGAAAATTGCCCGAGCAAGTGTTTTACCACTTTCAAAAACTACTAAGAAGAGCGTTTCCCTTAAAGTATCACTTATTAATACAAGTGATTTTAATAAAAAAATTTATTTATAAAAACCTAAACATATAAAAAAATAAGATGTAAATAAAAGTTTGTTTTACTATGATCTATTATTGACATTACGAAGTAAATAATAGTAATGGTAATTTTTATTATATTTAGGTAATTACTAGACATTATCGCATTATTTACAACACCTATAGAGCAGAACGCCATGGACTTCTGTACATTCATTTAATAATAGTAATCAAATAAAATAATAATGTAGTAATCAAGTACTGTGTCTGTTGGACACACATGTGGTTTTGCCGGGAAAACTACTACCTGTAGCGGTACGGGTTAATAGTAAGGAATCTGATGCTGACTTCTGGTGGCGAATTTGTAAACTATGATTTTTACGCTACGGAATTGTAAAAATTTAATACAAATTCAAATACCCAAATACCGTATTTTTCTGTGGTAGTTTGGTGTGATGGACTACTCTAGCTAACCTATAATAGCTTATACAACACTTCAATGCTGAAAGAAATTATGAAAATATCGATAATTTCTTCCTTAACAATTGTACGATCGTTAGTAATAGTTAGCTAATAATGAATAATTCTTGCGAGAGTAACTACACATTCTGTCCAATTTGTCAAATTCCTTTACAGGCAATAAATATTTCCCCTACTGGACATGTTACCCAGTGTTTAATCTCGTGGGATGGTTCAGAACTTGAAGGTAAGATTATTTTCTAGGTAAAACTTTTCGTAGGTATTCATCAAATATCTTCGTATAATTGATATTACAATTGAAATTTTATTTATGGATGGAGAAATTCCTTAGATAAAGGGAAAAATAAATCTTGATGCAGACACGCAAGATGTGAAAATAAAGAGTAACAACACAAAAATGTATAAACTTGAAAGTTACTTATATCTGAGCATTCGGTTATACTACATTACATTTTAGCTTTGCAATATCTGTTTGTGTTGCTATAAAAAATGAATGTTGTGCTCAGCTGGATTAGCCACCTTATAAAGCATAACAAATGAGGTATAATTAATACTGATTGTATTACTAATATGCAATAACTATTTCTATATAGACAGTTGTTTTGAGACTGACAATCCAGGCATGTCAATTAGTGCTATCATTGACTTGTTGCCACAAGGTAGTTAAATAGATAATACTTGACCAAGACTGAACCAACTGTGTTTTTTTGTGTTTATAGGTTTTTTAAATTTTTTTATTAACTTGGGAGCGGCTTTAAACTGTCTGAAGCACCGCTACCTTAGGTATATTGTGAACTTTAGGTTACTTTAAAATGTGGTAATTGTTTAGTTTGCTAAACCGGGTATATATTTTCATGAAACATTCAGAAACATGTAAAAAGGCTATTTTCATTGAAATTATTTTTTTCTGTGCCCAGAAACATTATTTTTTCTTAAATTAAAGTTGGGTAAAATTTTCAGCGCGGATGTAGCAGTTGTGAATACTTTGCCTGCCTCGCGGAGGGATACACATCACAAATGTACTAACCGTTACACTTGGATAATGTGTAGCATTACGTTTTGGCATAATTTTAATGAATTTAACAAAATAAAATTATAAAATATGAAGTATCCAGTCAGGATAGATTTGGTTCTAATTGTATAAATGTAACCATTTAGGTAATGTATAAATTTAAAACCAAATCTATCCTAACTGGAGACTTTATAAGTATATTTAAATATATATATAAAAATTAAGCCAAAACGTTGTTTCTCAAATATCTACACACATAAGGTTGTGTGACGTACCGGGGCCGATGCGTACAACCTTATGCGCAGCACTGTGACGTAAAAAAACATTTGTATCACTCCGCGCCCATTCACAACTTCTACATCCGCGCTGAAATTTTACCCAACTTTAATTTAAGAAAAAATAATGTTTCTAGGCACAGAAAAACATAATTTCAATGAAAATAGCCTTTTTACATGTTTCATGAAAATATAGGCCTGGATTATCAAACTAAACAATTACCTAAAATGTATTCTAAACAAGAAAAAGTTATAGTATTAGTTTGAATGTGAAAGTGTAAGCACTGTTTGCTATTGACTAACTTTTATTCAGTGCTTGTTGTTTCGTATTGCTTTAAAGTTGTTGAACTTGCAATTTTATTGTGTATCTATATTTTAAATTATAATGGTTAGTGTTTTATGTTTAAAGCTCGAAAAGGGTCACCAAAAATGTGACCGAAACGTTGCTTTATTTTATTAAAATAAACTCGGCATTGATCATAGTTTGAGTTCAATTTATTGTCAAGAAAAATTTATTATATTCTTTCCTTTTACGAAGCTAACCCTCTACTGACGGCATCGGTTAGGTGCAAATCAGCTTGTACCTAATAAATGCCGCCAGTAGAGGGTTAGCTTCTTAAAAGGAACGAATGTTTTGAAACGCGTCAGCAAGTAAGCCATTACGCATTCACTTAGTTTAGTACTTTTTAAATATAGTTTAATCAAAATGATTACACTTCAATATGATTTCAGTGAATTCAAGATGATTACATCAAGAAACTTCAAGTTATTATAACTATTGCATATATGAATTACAGTAATACAAATATAACCACATTGTAGACAGGCTTACTCCTTTATCAAATATTTTTTTTTTATAATTTTTTTAAAATTATTGTCCCAACTGTTGTATTGGCCAATCCGGTAGGTCATTCTACACATGCCTCGAAGAATACATTACCCAAAGAAACCAAGCAAACCCATAATCCAGCTACGCAACACACCTAAAAAACACGCAACACACACACACACACGGACATACATACAAATTTAAACATTCTCCACATAATAAAACAAAGTAAAAAACTAACAACTTTAGAAAAATACGAGAAATACAAACACTACACAACAGATAAAAAAACATATTAAATGACCACGCACATTTTGAATCTAACAACCTGTTCCATTACATAGCACACTACCAAAATAACCTACTTCTTCTACACTCATAAATCTCATCCCGACAACCTTTGTACTTAACGTGACGCCGCCAGTAGAGGCTTTGCTTTGTAAAAGGAACGATTGTTTCAAAACGCGTCGGCAAGTAAGCTCTTACATATTCACTTAGTTAAGTATCTTTAATTATAGTTTAACCCTTTGGACGCCAGCCGCTCGGGCCGCAGCCCAACTCCTGACCGCCAGCCGCTCTGTCAGCGGTACTAGCGAGAACCGCCAAGGCCTGTTTGAACGTTTTTGCACTGGTTTACATTTCGCTCTGTGCTTTCGTTAGTTTTTATGTAAATGTAATGATTTTTTTTGTTTTATAGATAATTACATGGGCTATCACCATTTAGTAATTAAAAAAGTGTTACTTGTACAACAACATTATTAATAAATCAATAATGCCTAACAGAAAAAAAAAATAATACAAAAAATCTACTTTAGATAAAAAATTAGGTAGTAAAAAAAATATTTTTATACATCACATAAGTTTTTATTTAATTTAGTAACTAAATATCATACTGTGTGCAAATTTACACAACTCTACTACAAAAAATAGTTTGTCAAAAACGCATTTGTTGACAAGAGAAGTACTTAATTTTTTTGGGATTTTTTCATTCGGCTGGCAACCAAAAGCAAATATGTTTTGCGACAGTATTTTGTTTGTCCAACAGGCTTTTTTTGCTTCAGGATAGGAGGTATTCCTTTTCTGTTTATTCGTAACGTGCCTTTCAAATGAGTCATCTTCGAATACAAGTCCTTGGCCAGTGGAAATGAGGTAAAAAAATTATCTACGAATACGTGAAATCCTTTATTCAAGTAGTTTTCCATGTCTAATAATTTCATAACGACAGTATACCCAAGTCCCTTGTTGACACTTCCATTATTTTTATCTGTATCTCTTTTGCCTTTGTAAAAAAAAGGACAAACAGTAATGAGAAAACACTCATGAGTATCAACATCGCGCTATATGAGAGCATGTGACTTATCAGCTCTGCCCCCGATGACGACAAAAACAAATAGCTGAGCCAAGGTCACTAGTACCACCATTGTGAAAATTATTTTCCTGTAGTGTTAGTGACTTCAACGAAAGTCCAAAACAATAGAAACAAACTTTAAAAGTGTCTAAATACATCTTAAAAATAATGTTTTCCTGACGGTCCGATTGATCGGACCTTGGCGGTTTTCGCCTACACATCGTCGGTCCGATAGATCGGACCGTGGCGTCCAAAGGGTTAACCAAAAAAGTCAAGTGCTACCATAGGTAAGAGGGGCATATTAATACATGTTCAAGGATTTTAGTAAAAATTTATATCTAAGCTATTTAAAGTAAACTAGTTAAACCTAAAAATATTTAATTAATACATGTTCAAATATTTATTCACAATTTATATCTGAGTTACTCAAAATAAACTTGTTAATCTATAAACTCTGAATTGATAAATGGTCTGTGTGTTTTACTTAACAATAAAATTCTTTGAGTTTAAATAAAAGATTGGAACTTTATTCCAGGCTATAATCCCTCTTGACTTTTATGACTGTACAAGTCTCAAGGCTGAAGTGTGTTAAATCAACATTCTTTTAATCAGTGGCTCAAAAGTTTAACACTGTGATGTTGTTTATATGCTCTTCTGAAATCATGTGTTAACGTTCTATGAAATTTTCTGATGACCAATAAATTTGAGGGAGATTGTTACAATAAATTTAGTGATAAACTTGGTAAATTGGCTGCTTAAGTGTTTGAACAAATGAGGATCATAATTATAGACAAAAAATGTGTTAAAATAATGATAGTTTATTGTTATTTCATAAATTAAATATTACGGAAGCTATCTATCATAATAAACGCAAAAGTAATAGAAACAGTCTGAGTATGTTGATAAATCACTTCAAAGTAGTTACGATTTAACCTTTTTTCAACAATAAAAATTTGTTTGGTTTGGAATTAATTATTTGTTGCAGGACAGTAACAATCTAAATTTGTAATATATGTCACATTTTGTAATATGACAAATTCAAAGTTGTTTGACATGGGTATAGGAGTGGCAGGGAATCTGAATCTGTTTTACGTGTTTCAAAGTAATATAATGCGTAGCTTAAATAAAACTATCTCTGATTTATAAGTAGCTGTGTTACATTTGTTGTAAATGAATTACTAATATAAATACAACAGTTTGGCGTTAAAAAAAATTAGTTGAATTTTTTTTGGGTGGTTAAAAAATTTAAAGTAAACATTTTATAGTAAAAAAATTTCAGTTCCCCTGAAAAAACTTTTATTTTGTATCTTGCAATTTAGTACATGTTTATAGGCAGTACAATATTCTTATTATATGCCAGTATCTTTAATTACATATCAAATTTAATAAAGAACTTGTTTATTTTGAATTTAATTTAGAGTATTAGTTATGATAAAATAATTTCTGTTATATATAAAATGTTGATTTTGTTAAATTAATATTTCTGTGTTCTATTAAACTTTTATGCATTAGAGAAAAATTATTATGGTACAACAATAATAGTTAACAATTAAAAAAAAGTAGTTTTAGCCTATTTACATTAGTATTTACAATGATTTTACAATTATCTAGATGTTTTTTTGTTTACTTTCAGAATGTCCAGAAGGTGCAAAATGCCTGAATAGAAATATTTTTCACTATCGAGACTACTGTCATAAAGAACTTGCAAGTTATCGCAGTTCATCTGCCTATGTTGAACCTGAAATACAAATGTATTCTACTCCAAAAAAAACAGCTAAACATAGTCGAAGAAAACGGCAAAAGACAGAGATTACAAAATCACATGCCTCTTTGTTATTGCCTAAAAAAACGTTATCCACTTCTATTAACAAAAAAAATGATGGTTCTAATAGCAGTGATAGTGAAAGTGACTTTTTTTTACCTCGTAAACACGTTTGTAGAGATTTAAAATACAGCAGTTCAGGTTTATTCTTTAATCAGTCAAATAAAATGGAAACAAATCTTAATGGGCTGACTACTAATAATGATGTGAAGGATCATATTTCTGATGAACTTCAGCTTTATAAAATAAAGCAACCATTTCCAGAAACTTCTGAATTGAACGCTCTATATTCTCAAATGTATTCAACTTATAGTGAATCAGTAGATTTATTTGGTGATGATGAAACCCTTATTTTAGATAATGTGTTGAAAAATGAAACAGTTGTAAACTTAAATTCCACTGAAATAGAACCTTCCAATGTAACTAATAATTTATCTGTTGTTTCATATAAAACTAACATCAGTGAATCAGAATCTAATGACAAATCTTTAATTATTAATAGAAATCTTCACCATATGTCTCAGTCTAAGTGTTTATTGCCAAATAGTGAAGAATGTTTCAGAAATACAAGTGGTAAGATAATGGTTGTATCTTTTTTGTATGCAGGAAAAAAATTTTATTGGCTATTAATTACATATACCATATTTGTAAAATTAAAATTAAATACAGTAAACTCCCGATTATCCGTGGGCGGATTAACCGGTTTGCGGATTATCCGGGGTCTGCCATTGTTTTACAAATATCCAATTTTTATTCCAATCAGATTCATGTGTTTAAATTTCCAAACGGTGAATTACGACGTAAATTCATATAAGGCTTAATAGAAGTTAAGATGAACGGAATAGATATGTAAATTTGTATGTACTAATTTTTACAATGAAAGGGAAGCATCCCGACGCGGGCCAGCGAAATAAAAGGGGCGAGCAGACTACTGTATATAAGAGACAATGACAAAATGCTTGGACGCCCGAAAACCTAATGTGTACCATAAGATTTTTAACAAATGTCAGCTAATCTCGGCTATAAATAGTCTAGGACGTGACATATGCATTATCCATGTCTGTCATATTTATTATCGATCTTTATGGCCTTGTGACATAAGTAGACACTGTGCGACAAAATGGTTCTCAAGAAACTTAGATCGCACATTAAAGCTAAATCAATGCTCACAAAAAACATACGAAAGTGACAGATTTTTTTGTTAAAAAGTGAAAGTATTATGTGTAAAGGAAATTACATATGTACATACATACTTACTTTTGACATATACTTATGTACGTATTGCAAATAGTTAGACACATAAATGTACATGTTATAATCCTTCAAATACATCGACATTTTAAATTATTTTCCGTATTTTTTTTGTCGTCTGAAGATTATTTGTGAATTGCATTAACAGGTGTCATTATTTGTGTAACTTATGGTATAATAATCGATTATCGATCGTTTTGCGTATTCTTTGTTCATAGCGGATTATCCGGGGAATTCGTTATCCGGCGTTGCCGGGCCACCCTATTCCACGGATAATCGGGAGTTTACTGTATTTGTAAATTTGTTAAGCATTCAGAGTTTTAAAATTAATACATTAATAATTGGCAAATTCTTAACACTTATATTTTATTTTAAAATAATTTATGTCTGTTAATTTTGTTTATAATTTTATGTTATTTTAAATTATCATTTAAAAGTAATTTAAGTGCAGTATAGCATCCTAATTATTTTGGTTAGTTCAGATAACTTGAGTGTTTGGTACAAATTCAAACTTCTTCTAACCATTTCCAATCTAATTTAGTTGATAGCAGATAATAAATACTTTTAGGCTCTATAAACTATTGCTTGTGACTGCACACTTGGAGACTATTTTATTCATTACAGCTCTCTTTTTTCTCTTGCTAGCTATTTATATTTGTCAGTATCAAACTAATAGGTAATTAGTGACACTTGTTTCTGGCTCTTCATCTCCTGCAAACTTCGTTTGTTCACATGTTGTCGATACTACATCTCTCCAGATCGTTCTAAATTTGAAGGATTATTCATTTACCTAATTTCAACTAGCCTTTTAAACTCATAATTTGGTTATTTCTCACCCAAGTAATTTTAATTAATCTCAACCTGTAAGCACATGCTCTCTTTTTCATGAACATTATGAGTGTTTTAACCTCAAATGAAACTACAGTACAACCCCTCAAATCTGAACCCCAGATATCCGAACCCCAGTGCAATCTGAACATGATTTGATGAAAACAAAATTTTAAAAAAGTTATCTAAAATTTAATGAAGTATGTATTGAAAGTTTGCTACTTATGTAAAACAGGACTGAGATGTTTAATATATTGGAATTGACACTAAAAACATAATATAATACGAAGGCCTATACTGTACTACTGTGCCACTTCATTAAAATAGAATTTATTACAGTAAAATAAAAATAAAAAAAGATAAACACTAAACTGTATGTTTCACTTAGAAAGAAAAGACACAAACACTAAACTATATTTTTCACTTAAAATCAGTAATCTTCATCTGGCGAAGAGGCGAAGAGACGTAAACCTTCCCGAGTATGCAATGTTAGTATTAGCATAACATTATTCGGCGTTGCAGCTGCATGTTCTACGTAATGCTATGCAGTGTCGAGAGCATCGGCATGAGTTACAGCATTCTAGAGGTACCTTTTTCCTCGCTATCGCTATCTGCTACACTGTCATCGTGTTCATCCTAGACCATAGACACCATGTCATGCTCGGTATATTCTTCATTGTTGTCTAGTGCTGTTCACTCTTCTAGGCAACTTTCTTCAGGATCTTCACATCCTGGTACTCTTTGAATGAGCTGAAGGAGCTAAGTTTCATCATCCCATGCTCTAAGTGGTGTTTTCATAAAGTCGAGGTAGGCCAAAGCTTCTTCCAGTAAAGTGTTACTGATATTATTCCAGGATTCTGTTACCCCGTAAATTACATCCTACTGTATATTGTAATCATCTTAAGTTTTTTTGGAATAGAAAGAGAACAATCTTCTTTAATTAATGTTTGCAGAAGCTTTTTTCTGTAGCTCAGTTTCATGTTCTGCAGTTCACCTTGATCCATAGATTGAAGCAAAGATGTCACATTAGGAGAGAGAAAAATTGCTTTTATGTTTTTACATACCACCTGCATGTCTGAAGGATGTGATGGAACATTGCCTATCAAAAGTAGAGCTTTTGGTAGCAGTCCATTTTTTTCAATAAATTTTGTTACTGAAGGAACAAATTCATTTTTGAACCACTCCTTGAAAATATTACGAACCATCCATGTCTTACAGTGATTTCTGTAATAAACAGGGAGAGCATTCAAGTTCATATTTTTAAGGGCTCATGTCGTGGCGGATTTTCCAGTCCCCATTAATAGTAGCCTCAGCGGCGTTTCTGCAGGCTAAAACTGTGAGACGCATTTTGTTCATTTTAAAGCCTGGCACAGAATATTCCTCTTTAGAAGCAAGACTTTTAGTGGAAAGATCTTTAAAATTTAATCCGGTCTTGTCCGCATTATACACTTGCTGGGGTGAGTAATTTTCATACAAAATCAAATATGTGAATTCGTCTAATTATTCTTTTACAGTAAGATTATCAGCTGATAACTTCTCCCCACTTACTGTTAGTTGTCTAATTCCGTGCATTCTCTTCCATCTATTCAACTATTTATTGCTAGCAGTAAATTGCAAATCACCGTTCATTAATTTGTTTAACTCTAATGCCTATTGTTGTATTAATAGGCCACTAATAGGAACTCCTTTCTGCCTCTCTTGTGTAAACCATAAAAATAGTCTAGTCAATTTTTTCATTCACAGAAACTGTCACGTGATGGTGTTACTCCAAAGACTTTTCACTTGTAGCACTGCAAAACGGTCCGATTTTTGATACAGAAATATGTAATGAATGCTCTAATATTGTTCGTTAATTAAAAAAACACACTTATGTCAAATGCAAAATACACAGTAAATCCGAAATCCAACCTTTTCCAAATAAGAACATGCTATAGCCCCAATTAGTTCAGATTTGAGGGGTTCCACTGCTTTAATTTCCTTGTGTTCATGAACTTTTCAAAACAATTTTATCAAGTTTAAATGAATATTTTACCCTACAATTACGCCGCTACAGTATTATAACATGGATAGATTGTGCACATGCCAGGATATTCAATCTGGATACATCACCGAAGGGTAGAACTATTTCATGAAAAGTGCTATTAAATTAGTGACTTTAGTTTTAATCAGTGCCTTTAGCAATTTTTTCACTATATTTAAAATATGGTTCATAACCTCTTTGGAAAATATTCTAATTCACGACCCCACGGTTAACATTTTGGATTTTCAGACACAAAATTTAAGAAAGTTTTGTGTTTGTATACCCATTATGAGTGACCATATCTATTTCCGCATCTGCTTGAAATATTTTTTTGTTTTAATCCTCCCAACTCAATTGGCCAGTAAAAAATATTTGAGAGTTTGTATGGTATAACTAATAAGGCATTCTTTGTTTAAACTGAAAATTTATTTACTTTGTAATATACTGAAATTTATTTCAATATGTGAATTTAAGCTCAGTATTATTCTTTCTCAATATTGCACTTATTTTCTGCAGTGTTATATAACCTTTTTTTTACTCTCAGCGAATATTATAGGATATCTCAGAATATTTCTTATACAAGCCATAATATAATTTGTAGATTTTAATATTTGTTCTGAGAGGCTTTATTCTCTATAAATTTTGTGTTGGAGAACAGTAATTGAGAAAAAACAGTATAATGGTACGGATGAAATTAGATATGTGCTGCAAGCATATTTTGATTTTAATTAAAATTTCATTGATTCTTACAAAAACAACCTAATACTAAAACATATATAAATTTTGTAGTCCGTTACGCTTGGTCAAACTTAATTAATGAATTTACATTAGTTTACGACCATCCAAACTTTAATTTTTTTAAAATTTATTAAAATTTACAGACATAATGTTTTCAATCGTTCTAAATAATGTGTCTAAATGTTCAGCTTGGAGTTGTTGTTGAGTTAAGCGGTGACAGTTTTAAAGGCAGGTTTTCGATTGTGTCAAAGAGTGTATGTGATTTGTATTGGCTCTGTTAATTTAATGTCTGTGTTTTGAGTTTTTGTGTGTGTTTGTAAATTTCATACTGTTCTAGTGTGTTGAAATGTGGTCATTTTACATTTATGTGTAAGATTTCTAGGTTATAGTTAATGTCTGTATACATGTTCCCTGTTTTATTTAGGTAATTGGCGAATGCTGAGTTGGTGTTGTGTTTCATTGATTGTATGTGCTCTTTAAATCTTTGTTGGAAGTTGCAACCTATTTACTCTAGTTAGAATTTGTTGTAGTTTGTACAGTTTAATTTGTACATGGCTGGTGCTTGGAGTTTATCTTTGTTGTTCGTGTTGTGTTGTATTTTGTTTTGCAGTTTGTATTTGTTTTAAATGCTATTTGCACCCTGTTTTTTGGAATTTGTGAGCTACTTTATTTGATGTTCTGTTTATGTATGGTATTGTGATAAATTTGTTTTCTGTTCCTGTAGTGTTGTTTTTGGCTTTCTTTACCACACCATAAAAAAAGCCATAAAGAAAAACACAGCTTCAACCTATACAGGAAACCAACAATGACAAACATACTCATCCACAACACCTCAAACCACCCTATCCAACACAAACATGCTGCCTTTAGATCCATGCTCCACCACAGACTCAAAGAAGGACCACAGAAAACATAAACAAATAATTAGACACCAATAAACTTTTAACATATACAAATGGATATACCATAATAATAGACGAACTATGGTACATTATACAAAAAAATACCCAAAACTCCCCTACCATTGCTACACAATGTACCATCCTTCTTCAATCATGGCTTCCAGGGCATTTTGTCCATTCATTGTTTGCACAGAGTCGGGAAGGGGGGGAGGTGTTACTGTCACTAGTACAAGAGAAGAGCTCTGGCATTGAAATGAGCCATGCCCGTTTTTCAGTTCTGCACATATGCTGTCACTGTATTCCTGACCTACAAACATAGACTGAACGCTACAGAAGTTTTTTAGTAGTTACATTCTAGTAAGTAATATAAGTATTTTAAGTACAATATACCTTAAGGTAGCAGTGCTTCGGGCAGTTTAAACCCGCTCACAAATTAAAAAAAAAAAAAAAAAAAATATATATATATATATATATATATATATATATATATATACACATATATATATATATATATATATATATATATATATATATATATATATATATATATAAGTATTTACAGATAGGTAAAAGTACTATTTTTCAACAGATAATACTATCACCACTATCTTACCATCAAAGTTGCCATTAAGTCTGATAGGGCTCTGTAACAGTTTGGGAATTTAGATGCTTGCCCCATTTCCAGATTGTATTCTAAGTTGTTTGGTATGAATGAGTGGTGATGTTTGTGTCATGAGTCACAATGTTGCAGGTTTTTTATTTCTCCCAGTGTATGTAGTCTGTTCTCTTTGTCCTCACCCAGAACTTGAGTACTGATTTCTCTTTGTGGCTTTGCACTGGCTCTACTTTTGATTGCAATTACATTTCAGTTATCGGTGTTGATGTTGCTCTACCAGTTATTTGTTGCAGTGCCTTGTTCTGGACAATCTCTTATTTCCTTATTTTAACATTGGAAGAGAGAGAGATGATTTCAGACTTGTTTATATTTGCTTGGATCAACTAAGTCTGTCGAAGATATTGCCAAAGTACATGGTGTTTATCATCAATAGTAGTCAATTTTAAATAACAGTAGATGGTTTAAACTAGAATTTAAGGGTACTTCTTTGTTTATAAATTGTTTCAATTTATATACTGCTATAGTTGTATTGTTGGTATATTACAAAACTGTTTATTTGAATATTTTAATCCTCGCCAACAGAAAACAAATCTATGACACTCCCAAAATTTTTTTAAAAACAAAAATAACGACTCTAAAAATTTAAAATTTTTTAAAAACAAAAATAACTTTGTTCACAACATATAAAAGTCTTTTGAAAATCTCATTGTTTATCAAACAGAATACGGTTTTATCTGTAGAGCTATATCGAAGCTGTACATTAAAAATATAGCTACAAACCATCTAATTTGAATAGATTTGATTAAAAAAAAACTATGTGAACTAACACAAAAGATAAATGTAATTATAAAAATATTTATGTGTGTATTGTGAAGTTATATTTGTCTTTTATTCAAAAATTTTCAATTTTTGGAGTATCATAGTTTTATGTTATCCATGTTTGGGAGGATTATTGTCAGGTATAATCTTTTAACCAATATTATTTACCTGCAGATTGTGAATAATTGCCAAATGTTTCTATAAATTTAGCTAAATTATATACTATAAATAATAATAATTACTTAGTAACCACACACACACCCTGTAATGGGCTTTAAATTGAAAATTTAAGAGTTACAATAAAAATTTTAAATTGAAACTTTTTAAAATTATTAAAATAAAGACTAAACACTTTTAAATGTTTTAAACTTGCCTATAGTAGCACTCACTTTGCTTGTTGAGGACGGCCGTTTAGGGAGATGTGTCCCTTTGTCAACTCAGACCGTAACTGATCTCAAGGTTTACGTAGGTTAGGGTTGGGGTGGGATATTTTGGTGGTGTGGGTGTATTTTGTGTGTATTAGGAGTTATGATGTCAAAAAGTGTGTGTGAGTTGTAATGTAATTGTGTATTGAGTATGTGTGGGGTGTAGTTTGAAGTGCCTATATATTTCGTATTGTTCGGTTGTGTAGCGTTGGTTATTTCTGTGTTGTTTTTGAAGAATTTGTAAGTTAGATGTTATGTCTATGTAGTCATGTTTTGTGGAGTTGAGATGATCGGCGAAGTTTGATTGGTAGTTATTGTTTTTTAGTGCTTTTATATGTTCTTGGAAACGTGTGTAGAATGACCTCCCTGTCTGGCCTATGTAAAAACTGGGGCATGAACTGCAATTTAGTTTGTAAACTCCAGTGGTGTTGTAAATGTCGTTGATTTCGTTGTTGGGTTTAACTTGTTTATTGAGAGTGTTGTGTGTGGAGTAAGCTATTTTGTAATTGTATTTTTGTAATGTGTTGGTTAGATTGTGGGTTTTGGATGATCTGTATGGTAATGATAAGTATTTTATGGGATCGTCATCTTATGTGTTTTTATTTATATAATGTTATATTTATACAATGTTATGATGTCGTCGACATATATATAAAGGCAACACACGCAGAGCACACATATTTCTAAAATACCTAAATTCCATACACTCTAAACTAACATACTCCATCGAAACAGAACAACAAAACTCCCTCAACTTCTTAGACCTCACAATTAAACGAACAGACAAACAAACACATAAATTCAACATATACCGAAAACCCACCAGTACTAATACGACCATACACAGTTCCTCAAACCACCCACACCAATATAAACTAGCTGCTTACAACACCATGATATATCGCCTGCTTAAAACACCGCTAGACAAAGATGAACGCTACCAGGAGTTAAACACCATAAAATATATAGCACAAACGAACGGATACAACCCAACAATGATTGACAAATTATACAACCGCCTAAAAAATAAACATAACAACCCAAATACAAACACACAAGATGACAATCCCATAAAATACTTATCAATACCATACAGATCATCAAAACCCACAATCTAACCAACACATTACGAAAATACAACTACAAAATAGCTTACTCCAGACACAACACTCTCAACAAACAAGTTAAACCCAACAACAAAATCAACGACATTTACAACACCACTGGAGTTTACAAACTAACTTGCAGTTCATGCCCCAGTTTTTACATAGGCCAGACAGGGAGGTCATTCTATACACGTTACCAAGAACATATAAAAGCACTAAAAAACAATAACTACCAATGAAACTTCGCCGATCATCTCAACTCCACAAAACATGACTACATAGACATAACATCTAACTTACAAATTCTTCAAAAACAACACAGAAACAACCAATGCTGCACAACCGAACAATACGAAATATATAGGCACTTCAAACTACACCCTACACACATACTCAATACACAATTACATTACAACTCACACACACTTTTTGACATCATAACTCCTAATACACACAAAATACACCCACACCACCAAAATATCCCACCCCCACCCTAACCTACGTAAACCTTGAGATCAGTTGACAAAGGGACACATCTCCCGAAACGGCCGTCTTCAACAAGCAAAGTAAGTGCTACTATAGGCAAGTTTGTAACACATGAGCCTTTTTCCTGGGGTAAGTATTTATCAGGGCTTTATTAAAAATGTGTGTTAATTACTAATTAACAAATTAATTAACCTTACTTACCAGGGGCTCCTAAGTTCTCCGTTTCCAGCCAGGCATAATAATGTCTTTCTGTAAACGATCTTCCGATATCATTGGAAGGTAGAACTAGGTTACTTGAAATGAAATTGAAAGTTTGTTACGTTCTAGTTTACTTGTGAAATAAGAATTTAAATTTTTAAAATACAAAGTCATACAATTTATTAATCAGTGACAAATTACAAAAGAACAAAAGACAGCAATGTGTCGAGTAATTTACTTTTAATTACCGCTAGTTATTCCATACATTTTAATTACTTATAACCTTTAACATTTATATATATTGAGAAGATAGTAACTTAAGATTTCCAATTAAATTTTTAGAAATGAATATTCAAGGGACAATTTCTACTGTTCATGTGTTAACCCTTTATCATTTAAAATTCAACTTAGTTAACATTAAGATACATTTTCTTTATTATTTTCTTAAACGTATCTGCTTGTGCACATTACTTATTTTTAAAACACTTTAACACATATTGAACATTGCCCATGGCTTTTGGAATCACTAATCACTTAACATATCGCTCTTGCAAATCAGCGCACTTAAACAAAAATGATATCAACTTTTACTCATTTGAAATACATAAATAATCGCTTCTGACTTCTTCTTTAGCTCGTTAATAAAATTTGGTACCGGCCTTGACATCTTAAAATTTGGAATACTGGAAGCTTATAAATTTCTAGGTTACGTCCGAAAATGCCATCACGTCTGTTCTGTTCAAGAACCTCTGGATGAGTGGGGCTTCTGAAGGGGCACGCCAACGGAAATCCCACCCTTGGTTATTATTTCGAGTTTTTCGATTGGTGCATTGGATCTGGCGATATCAGACCATGCTTGCGTCACATGAGGTGATGTCAGTTAATTACCCTGAGTTACTACCTCGTACGATATTTTACATTTTTACCCGCTAGGGGTGCTACTATCTATGCTAGCTTCACAATGAGCACGAATAAAACAAAAATTTTCTTTTATATTGGGAAGATATAATTATTAACTAAAACTAAAAATATAAATGAATTTATATGTAACACCTTATTTTTAAGAGTGTTACAAGTTTAAAACATTTAAACGTGTTTAGTGATTACTAGTAGCTTACGCGAAGATGGAATCAACAAATGTTAAAATAAAGAGTAAACAAAAAAGGTAATGCCATAAGCATAAAATAAATGATCTTCAAAATAGAAATGAATAATAGACAAAGCCATTTGAAACGAGTAAAATTGAAAGAGTTAAAAAATAGTCAAAACAATGATATAGAGAACAACGACATTTGAAGGGAAACAGCTAGAAAACCAAAGAGGAAAATAAGAGATGAAGAACCTTGAAAGCTGCGTAGTTAGAAAGTTATATCAAAATAAAGATTTTCGACAAATACCTGTAGTGGTTTAAAAAGACGAGACAGTTTTGAGGAAATGACATAAAACCACCTTACACATCACCTCAAGAGGTATTGAATTGGTTGAAATTGACAAAGAAAGTCCGCTGCTGATCTGCGGACAAAGGCCAAAAATGTTAGCTTGCATAGAGTGTTTGAAGAGAAAAGTCAGCGACTCCGCACAGCTTTTTCAAAATTTGTTTTAAAAAGTGTAAGAATAAAAAATGCATTGCTATAAGGGTTCAGGGTGAAAGCCTTAAAATGTGATCTTGTGCATTTCAAAAATATTGTGTAGAAGAAACTCCCCAAAAGCAGTTTTTTAAAATTAACATCGTGTTGTGTTTTTCCGACTAAAGAGGTTTCAAAAAATAAGATTTTAATGAGTGAAGTAAACAAGTTTAAAGACGAACAGTGATTAAATTGAAAATTAACAGAAGTGAAATTAAATGAAGTAAAACAGTCTTTTAGAGAAAAATTTTGATAAATGTAAATTTGGACTAAATTGGTAAACAATAAAAGACAAAACTAGACTTAAATTAGAAACAGTGACACACTAAGTTTGGAAAATTATAAAATATAGACTTTTGAAAAAGAAATTTGCTAAAAACTTGAACGGGTTAAAACAGGAACCAAAGCAAGAAAAAGAAACCATGACGCCAACTCAGCTAACCGAAGCAGATTGAAGTGTCAAAGAATGGAGATGGCTACCCATCAGTCCACCTTCAGCTTCTACAAAAAAGGAAAGTGTGCGTTCAAAATTTAAAGTCAGAACTTAGCTTCTCTCTCTTTCAATTAAAATTAAAATAAGGTTCAACTATTTTGACAAAATATTAAACTAAATATTAAAATTTTTTTTGTAAAATTTAAAAAGGTGAAAATTAATAACGAGGTGGCTTTGTTATAGTAAAAAAGAGTATTGCGATGTCATTTTGATGTAGGAAACTAGACAAAATGACGGAGACCAAATAGTATACAAAACCATAGTAATAAGGATTAAAATTGATGTGTAAATTAAAAAGTATGTTTTGTGTAAATAGTAAAGAGATAGTTTTATGTTAAAATAATTTTGATGTAAAAGTCACTCAATTTCAGTTTTAATTTGTAGTTGATTAGAGGCAAAACATGATAAAAGCTAATGTAAACTTTGCTAGGGTTTATGATTTTAAAATTTATCTAGGCATCAGAAACATCTGTTTTAAATTCTAATTGATTGAAAAATAGGTCTACTTTTTAAAGATGTTTAATACAATGATCAAATTTTCTGCCAAAATATGGCAGATTTAAATACTGTAAGTGATTTAGATATGTAATAATTTGTTTTGTCAATGATATTTGATTTTTTTTTTAATGTGTTTAATTTTATGTATTTATGATGGTTTTACAAAAGGTCTATAAGTTAGATTTGATTTTTGTTCTCAAATATGTGGGATTTCTGATTTATTTTACGATTTAATATAAGGTTTTTAATTAATTTAAATTAATTTATTTTAAAAATACTTAACTAAGTGAATACGTAATTGCTTACTTGCTGACGCGGTTTATTTATTCATGTCTATTGTTTAAGGGGAAATTTTGTGTTTTCAAGATGACAAAAAAGGGATGAATTTAGATTTAAATTAAATATTATAAATAACCTAGCTACATGGTTCTACAGTTGAGAAGTTGAGGTTGTAAACATTTCTTTTTGTTTCAATAGTGGGATTAAAATTTTAAAAAATAATGAGCTAACAAAGTTGGAAAATTTGTAACAAAATTTTCTGAAAAGAATTGGGTTAAATAGAGTTATAAATAGGAGTAAGAAAATTATAAGAAAAATTAAGAGTCAAATTTTATATTTTACAAACGGTGCTGTTGTAAAAAGTTGATTATTAGAAAAATAAAAACAATATTTTTTACTAGGCAACTTGAGAAATGATTTTATTTTATTAAAAAAATTTTCTTAAACAATCCTAATCATTTGGTCACCAAGCCGAGGTTGACTGTAAAAGAATTCATTCTCTGGAAACGAAAGCCTAAAGGGTTAAATTTTGAGTTAGGTTTTTTAAGTAAAGTGCATTGACTGCATTTCTCTATTTCAGAGTTTATTGTAAAAATGTATTGTTTTTTTAAATTTACTATATATAAATGCCTAAACCTCCATTTCAGGTAAAAATTTAAAAGAACAATTCCAAATAGTAATAACTAGTAGTCAGAATGCAGTGGAATGCACCAGACAAGCCATCGCACAGTGGTCCTTGTATATTGGAAATTCGGACATGGTAGGGAAAAAACGTTATGCAATACGTGTTTTAACTATAACAGAGATAGAATAAGTGCTGGCGTAACATAATTCGAAGTTTTTACTATCATAACTTTCATCTGCTACGGCTTTGATAAGATAAGAGAACTTACAGGTAAGCTATGTTTGATATTTTTCTTCAAGCGTCAAATGTTTTTCAATTTTGAAGACGTATAAAGTAAAAATAAGTGAATCTATTTTAATTTTGAAAAATTGATTGCCCTTAGAAAGGTAAGTACTTTTTATATATTAACATGAACATTCTTGATAAAATGCTCAATTTTTACAAATTTTGATTAAAAATGACTAATTTTTTAAGAAAAATATAGTTTCAATTAATACAAAATATAGGGCGGTGAGATTTGCTTTAAAATGTTATATAGAGTGATAAATATAAGAAGTAGGGACCTGAGAAACCACAAAAAAGATTCATACTTGAAAATTATTAATAAAAAAGTTATTATTTTCATTTTTTTTTTAATAATGCGCATTTTGTACATTAAAAAATTTGTTTTTTTGGTATTATTTCACCCATGTGGTTGATAGTTACTTAAAAATACTTTTTTTTAGAGCTATTGTGAACAAAAAAAATGCAAAATTAAATTATTTTCATGTTTTATTCTTTTTCAGTGATCCCAAAAAACCTGTATATGAAAACTTTTGTCTGAATTTAACAAAATTTTTTTAACATGTCCGAACTTCCAGGGACCAGTGTGTATTAGCCAGTTGTAATTGCTATTTGACCTGAGGTATTTGCAAACACATTTTTGTGTACTTTTCCATAATATTGATTTAATATGGTTTACTTCGTAAATTTATATTTATTTACTAAGTTTTATTAATAACATTGGCAAGGACTGAATTTTAAAAGTTGTAGCTTAATATTTTAAAATCAGTTGTAAGAAGGCAAGTATGTCTAAATTTGTGAATCGTAACAATAGTGTTCAATAACATAGACTATCAGTTTAATGACAGATGAATTACTAAACTCTTCTCCATGCATCTTTTTCACTAAAATATAAGAATAGTAGGTAACAAACCTGCTTAAACAATGCTGTTTTACATATAAACATCAAAACTATATCTAGCTTGGTCTTCATAAACTTCTTTGCAAATTTTACACGATAATTTAAAAACTCAATGTTTTCTGTAAATTTAATATTTTATCTTAGTAAAGATAGTGATGGATGTTGTATCTTATCTTACAAAGATGGAACCTTTGTAAACCAGAAAAAGTAGGAGTAATATAATTTCATATGTAATATACCAGAAAGCTGACTTTCTGGTAAACATATTCATAAGCATATGTAATATACTTATTCCAGAAACCTGAGTATCCCAGTAGAATGACGTTTTTTACTCCTTTAATATGGTTTTTACTAACTAAAATGATCTGAAATTGTGTGCATTCTTGATACATTGAGATTTAAAGCTTCCCCAATACTGTACCTATTCCAGGATATGTGTAAACATTATAGAATAATAATAACTTTTTAAAAAGTGTAAGTAATAATAACGTCTATTGAGGGAAGTAATGGTATGCATAATAAACTTCCTGTTTCCAGAAAAAATGCTGCCCTTTCTTATTAGCAGTTGAAATGGTAATATATTGTTGTATTTCAGTGTATTGTACCACAAAGAAAAGGCTCTCCATTATGACAATGATATTGTCTTGTTTTGTCTGCCATTATTCTTACAGCAAGCAATACAGTTTTAATTTACTGAATTTTATCCTTGTATACGTTTTACTGTCTCATCTTAAGAAAGAGCTTTACAACTATCAGTAAACATTTTACTTGTTTTCTTTATAAATATTTTGTTAGCAATAAATTAGGCTAGATGGATGAGTTATTTCATAGTTCAAAGTTAATTACTCTATCAAAACTGTATTAGGGGGAAGGTCGACAAACATGTCACAATATTTACTACAACAAAAACTAAAACATAGCCTTATTCATCTTGAGTTTTTTATAACTATATTTTTAATTGTAGGAAAATTATTTACTGGTAGTATCTACTACAACCAAAACTAAAAACAGCCTTATTCATCTTGAGTTTTTTATTACTATATTTTTAATTGTAGGAAAATACCTATTTATGTATTATGTATATATTTAAATATGTATTATTTATGTAATTTCAGATCTAGTGCAAAACGCATTAGCTGAAAAACATCAGTAAGTAGTGGTTTCTTGCCAAGTGGTATTATTAAGTACACAAACACGCACACATATGCATGCATGCACAAACACAGACACAGACACACACAAATATATAATAGGTTTTCTTATGTTATATCAAAACCACTTATGTCATATCATACACACACACACACACACACACACATCAATTCTTGTATTTGAATATTCTCAGTGGTTTTGATATAACATAAGAAAACCTATTATATATTTGTGTGTGTGTTTGTGCATGCGTACATATGTGTGCGTGTTTGTGTACCTATTAATACCACTTGGCAAGAAAACACTACTTACTGATGTTTTTCAGCTAATGCATTTTGCACTAGATCAGTATTTCAGATAGATCAGATATTTCACGTTATCCATTATATTTCCGTCGCACTGACTTTATGAAGTTATTATTATTAATTGTAAACAATTTTTTTCACCACTAAGTGCAATAATTTTACTTTATGTGACGCACCTTTCGGTCACCTGACCATTGTCGAATCACTCTTAATAATTCGACAATGGTATTAATAAAGAACTAAGTCAAAATACAAATACAAGAATTATAATTGAATTTACAATTCAAAGCTTTTCGTTGGCTAACAGTACCAACATCATCAGGAATATTAAACATTATCAAGCAATTGTTTAATATTCCTGATGATGTTGGTACTGTTAGCCAACGAAAAGCTTTGAATTGTAAATTCAATTATAATTCTTGTATTTGTATTTTGACTTAGTTCTTTATATATATATATATATATTATAACATAATTATAAAACAGACGCAACGGGGTTTTACTATTTTATGAAGATATATTTTTTCTATTTAATAACCAAAAAAAAACTACTCAAGAATAATTCATTAACTTTATTAGAACAATTTTATTTCAACATCTAAACACAAAACAAAATTTTACAACTTAACAAGTTTTAACACAATATATTAAAATTCGATTCTTTAAATTTGAGTTACAAGGTTTTTATACCCTTGGCTAGTTTAAGATCTCTTGATATCTCGGGGTTGAACGAGAAAAGAAGACGAATCGCAAGTGAAGAGGCAGCCCTCGAAGACGAAATTCGCAAAACGATGAGTGTTCTGAATAATTAATTTTACTTGCAATATTATTAACTAATGATTATTACTATTCAAACTGTGATTCTAAAAGTCATTATATTGTAACTTTAATATATGTGATTTGAAAATGATTGTATTGTTTATACAACGTATTGTTTATAAAAATTTTATATATTTAATGCTGTAAATTATAATAAATATGCCTAAAAAGTCATTATAATAAATGTTTATATCATTTACGATAACCTGGAAAAATAACAATTTTTGGTCTGGAAAACCTGGAAAAGTCAGGGAATTTAAAAATTTTCCAAGCGCAACAACCCTGTGTATAATTTAGACGAACTCTTTCCAAAAAAATAGAATTTTGACTGGTCCTGGCAGGTCCCATCTTAAAGCGTCACCCACGCCATCCAACTCAACTCTAACTACGCGTCCTTTTTTTCTTTTAAAATGTTTAAATATGGCCGCCTTTCTTCTCCAAAAAACACATGTCGCCTGTAATCTAGTTTGTTTTCTTTTTCTTCACTACAATCGATTGTCACACTGACCTACATCTGTTTCACAGCTGACATACCAACAAGTTTGTTTTCACCAATTTTTATTTCGTTAACTTTGGTTGAAACCTGATTGAAACTTACTGTTTCAATTTCCTATCGTCAACAAACCTTCCAGTGTTTATTTTATTAATATTATTAGTGTGTGAAGTGTCTTTGTGTTTTACTTTTGAAATAGTTCTGAATTGTGTGTGTTTTGCTTGGTCTTTCATAAACATAACCTTACAATTTTCTTTTGTTTACAAACGTGTTCACTTTCTCCTTCTAGTAATTACTTAGCCCTATGTTCCTACAGTTTACAAATTTGTTTACCCATAACTATTATTAGATTATCTTATTTTAATTTATGTGTTAGGTTATTTGATATAACAAATTTCCTAATACATTTCCAGTTCAAAAACCTTGTTTACAATTCCTAGGCTTTTACCAGAATTTAGTTTCAATTTTAACCTAACCAATCTTTTAATGAATTTTTGTTTAATTTTTTGAGTGAGTTATTTCTCATCTATTTTCCAATTCTTAAATAATATTATATAGCCCATTCTATAAATGTTACAATGTCCCCTAATTTAATTTAAACAAAAAAAAATAATCCTAATATCTACATTACACATTTTTTTTTACATTTTACAAGCTTGCTTAAATATACATATTTTTTTTTTTTTAAAATTAAATTTAAATTTACATTTATTTCCTACTTGTACATTTTATTTAATAACTACCTGAACACATTTTTATTGAGTACGTTATACCTCAACACTTCGGCTAACTTATTGTCCATTGTCTTTACCACTTTTATAATTGTCCACTTAAAAGTCATTTATACCTTCATCTGTCCACTTTCGTCCATTTATACTTAATTCTATAATACAATTTTATCTTAACTCTTTACCAATCAAATACTGAGCTGAAAACTTCAAGCTACTTGTCTTACATGGTTTATACTAGTTTAAAACTCGCATAATACTATTTCATTAATTTTATATGTTGTTATTTATTATTCTATTTACTATCTCTTTTTTCGCATCCTCCCAACTATTCATCATAAATTTTTTTTTTCAATTAAAATTAATTTGTCTTAACCTTGCCTCAACCTCACTTCAGTTATAAATCTATCACTCTATCTGAACACAACTATATTAAATTTAACCCCAATTTCATATTACTATTATTTTATTATTATTATTATTATTATTATTTTTTTTAAACTCTTTATTATACTATATACTTTGTTACATATATATATGATGGTAATTCACCTTACCTCCACTTATTAACGTAGACATTTATTTTATTTTAACATATTTTCGACGACATCAACATCATTAACACCCTTATTCATGTATACATTTATTTTATTTCACATATTATCGACGTTATTTATATATTTCATTTTATTTTCAAATTCCCCTTTTTCCAAATTATATTTCCCCTTTTTATATTGTTATGCTCATCCAGAATATACCTATCTTTATCTTTACATTGCACCCTACTTGTACTCCTTCCGTTTTTATCCCTGCTATCTCTGTTTAATTAGGTTATTTAATATATTTTAACTTATTTCCCCTTGTCACTACTCTGTTTATCATTTATCTCATATTTATTTTGCTTTTAGCCTCATCTAACTCTCAGTTCGAAGTTAGTATTTTATCTCTTCTTCCAATCTCACATCCAGTTCAATTCTTTTCTTATATCATCTCAGTTTATTTTGTATGAAGTTTAACATCTAATATTTTTAAAGGTCGCAATCTCATATCCTCTATTTGATCATATCTATAGCTCCTTCGATTACACTGTCCCTATATCAACGAATATCAACTTTGTTTTAATACTTATTTATCAACGCAGATTCTCCCTTATAATACGACGAAGTTTAAATACACAATTACCATATTTTTATTACAACGATGCTTTAATATTTATTATCATAGATTCATATTTCTTTTATAATATATACGACGAAGTTCCATTATTTATCAACGCAGATTCTCCCTTACAATACGACGAAGTTTAAATATATATAATTTTATCTTTATTCATTATTCGACGAAGTTTCCAATAAATTATCGTAGATATAGTTACCATCCCTTAAAACTTATCTCCTGCTAACGTTTTCTTATACACATAGTCACCTAGAGTTTACTCATATTGCTTCCTTTACCTATATTTAATATCTCCCTTCCTATTTTATTTAAATTTATATATTTTTTCTTTCTTTATTTTTTTTCAAGTGTTTGTTTAATTATTAAGTCATTTCTGGTCCATTGTCATTTCCGGTTTATTTGTTATCTATCCCTCCTACATTCGCTTCCTTCTCCTAATACTTTTATATCCTGAGTCATTCCTGTTGTTTCCATCTTATAATCCTTTGTTATTTTCCTTTCTCTCGACTTCTCCTTGATACCTGTCATTTTACTGCCTGTGTCGATTAATGCCTGTAAACTTGTTTCCTCTATTTAATTTCTATTTCTGGGTTTCTGATTGTCTTAGTTTTCCAATTGACTGTGGGCACCATGCTCTTTTCTTGTCCCCACGCCTGTCCTGGCCTTAACACCGTTTACATCTCCATTGTATCTTTCATCTGCTTCATAAGTTCAATTTTCTGTGTTTCTCTCATATCTAAATTCCATTTCCCATTTTCCAAACTTGAGTTGTGCCTCCACATCCATTAACATATCCGTACCTATGATCATTTCTCTCAATAAGCTTTGTACCACTAAGCATTGAGACGGATATTTAACTCCTTCCATTTCTCCTATTACCATTTTCATTTTATTAATCTGTTCAGTCTTCCTTTTAGTTGCGGTTTGAATTGTTATATTTTTTATTGGCAGTACCTCCATCTTTCCTACTTCATTTCTTAATTTTAACTCTCCTAACTCTTCTGTGTTTTTCTTTGTTATATATTCTACTTTCTCTATCTCTTTTTCATTAATTTCTACCACATCAGCTATTTTTTCTTTTGTTTCCTCTAAATTCTCCTTAATCTTCTCCTCTAAGTCTCTTCTCATAACTTCTACTACAGCATTATTCTCTGTTCTCAACTGTTCCCTCATATCCTCTATCATTTTCTTACTTTCCTCCCTTATTTCCTGTGTTATGAATTTGAAATCTTCCTTCATCTCTCTCATTTCGTCTCTATTTTCCTCTAATTTTTTGTTTATTTCCCTCATATCCTCACTCATATCTTTCATTTCCCCTTTTATTTCATCTATCTTATCTAATTGTCTATTTATTTTTTCATTATTTATATTTAATTGTCTATTTAGATCCTCTCTCCCTTTTTCACTCATTTTCATGAGAGTTCTCATCATCTCCCTTAAATCTTCATTCTCATTATTTCCCTGTTTTTTTTGTTGGGTTTGCATAGGTGGTAGTCCCCTAGCCTCATCTACTTGGGTTTCCACCTCACTCTCTTCTATAGGCATATCTGTGCCTTCCGTTTCTGTCTCTAGTATTTCTAGGCTTGTCCCTTTTTCCTGGTCCCCTACAATTACCAGCTCGCCTATAATATTTTCCTCCCTGTTTTCGATCCCCTCCTGAAAACTAACAAATCTCCCCTGAGCAGCCCCTTCTGTTTCTATCGCCCTTTTCCGCCTACTCTTTTCTAATTGTTCCCCTTTTTCTGTTTTTTTAGCTTTTTCTCTCCGCAAATTGTATAATTCCCTCTCATCAGACATATTTAAGCTATTAGTAAACTTATTCTACAAAACAACCTAGTCTTGATTCTATTCAACTCAGTGTTTGGTTTTACAAAATTTTTCTAAATCTATTTCCAGTTCAAATGTTTTTCATATAAAAAGTTCTAAATTAATTTTGATTCAAAATCTCTCTAAATAAATTTTATCGAGCCCCCACGTTGTTGCGCCAATTATAATTTTTTTATAAAACAGACGCAACGGGGTTTTACTATTTTATGAAGATATATTTTTTCTATTTAATAACCAAAAAAAAACTACTCAAGAATAATTCATTAACTTTATTAGAACAATTTTATTTCAACATCTAAACACAAAACAAAATTTTACAACTTAACAAGTTTTAACACAATATATTAAAATTCGATTCTTTAAATTTGAGTTACAAGGTTTTTATACCCTTGGCTAGTTTAAGATCTCTTGATATCTCGGGGTTATAGTATGGGCTATATTTTTAGAAATTCTTAGGTTAATTAAATAAATTTTGAACAAACAATCTTAAATTTTGAAAATGCAAAAAGGTCAAACTATTTGAACTGGATTATTTCGAACTATTAATTAACTATAAGATATCCTAATATACAAATTTAAACTTCTCTATTATCTTAAAAGTCCACTAAAGTTATTTTATAGCGCTATTACTCAACTTAATAAATATCAAAATTTTGCTGGTCGCTTACGTAAATTCCCGTTCTCTCCAATTAAACAATTCACACACTTAAATCCGTTTTAGTTCTTTTAAATTATATTTTCACTGTATTAACTCTTTCAATTTTCTTATTCCTGTTTAATCTGGCCAAGTTTACTCACAAAACTGTATACAGGGTTGTTGCGCACCTGGAAAACATGGAAAACCGGGAAAAGTCAGGGAATTTTTTTTGTACCTGGAAAACCTGGAAAAGTCAGGGAATTTAATAATATTGCATGGAATTTTTTTTTCTCAAAGAAAAATCAACTAAAAATCTTTTGAATTATTATTCAAAATAAACTTTTAAATAATATCTTACTTTTAAAAAATCTACACGAGCGCCATCTGTATAATTCGTGAGGAATGTGTAAGCAAAATTGTTCTAACTCGGTGCTAACCTAAACTGATTCGAGAGGCCAATTGAATCGTTCATCCGTTTTGTGTGTCCCAAGTTATTCAAATGTAAAGAGAAATGAAAAAATATTAATCGACAACTGCAAGTAAGTATGTAAAGATATTCGATAATTGAAATAATTAGACAAATCATGCCTCGATTTACGTCGTTCGAGAACACGAAACCGACGACTTTTTTTGAATCAACGACTTTGTTTACATTTCGGTTCTCCGAAAATGTTTTGTTTTGTTTTGATTTCAAGACCAAGTTTTTTTCTGAATATAATGTGTATTCTTTGAACAAATAAATTTCGTACGGTTTTTTATTGCAACATGAAAAGAAGTTCTACTTAAAGTCACATCTGCGAAAAAACTCGATGTTTTGAAGAAAGATAACCTAATAAGTGTTAAACAGATCAAGATTGGCCATCTTACTCACGGATCATTTCGAAAGGTGTCAGGACTGAAAGAGAAGAGTGTTGTGGAATTTAGAGAGGATTGTTTGAAAGCCTTTCAAACATTCTGCCAGAAACTACAGTCGAAATCTCCGTTGGCTCACGATGCTGCTAGAATAATGACTTTTTGCGATCCCCACGTTATTAGCGACAGCAAAAACGTTGCCATGCGCCGTTTATCGTCATACATTCAAAATTTGATGTCAAGTGGATGGATAAGTGGAATTTCATGTGACAAGGTAGAACGAGAATTCGCAGCCCTTTGTAATAAGCCAGGGATGAACGAAATCTTACGAGATTACTCAAGAGACGAAAGACTGGATGAGTTTTGGATGCGCTTGTTGTTAAAGTACAACTGCTCTCTCGATCTTAAAAAATTTCTCAGGTTGACACTTGTCTTTTCGCACGGCCAAGGAGATATCGAGCGTGGATTTTCTGTAAATAAGGAGTGCCTCGTCGATAACATGTCGGAGAAATCGTTGGTGGCCCAACGTCATGTTTGGGAAGGAGTTCAGAACCAAGGAGGAATTGACCAAATTCAAATAACAAAAAGTATGATTCAGTACGTGAGAAATGCCCGTGGCCGTTACAGAGATGAACTTCAAGAAATTAAAAAAGAAGATGACGATAACAAGAAAAAAGAGTTGGTAAAAAGAAAAGCGAAAGAAAAACTTTCCGAATTGAACGAGAAAAGAAGACGAATCGCAAGTGAAGAGGCAGCCCTCGAAGACGAAATTCGCAAAACGATGAGTGTTCTGAATAATTAATTTTACTTGCAATATTATTAACTAATGATTATTACTATTCAAACTGTGATTCTAAAAGTCATTATATTGTAACTTTAATATATGTGATTTGAAAATGATTGTATTGTTTATACAACGTATTGTTTATAAAAATTTTATATATTTAATGCTGTAAATTATAATAAATATGCCTAAAAAGTCATTATAATAAATGTTTATATCATTTACGATAACCTGGAAAAATAACAATTTTTGGTCTGGAAAACCTGGAAAAGTCAGGGAATTTAAAAATTTTCCAAGCGCAACAACCCTGTGTATAATTTAGACGAACTCTTTCCAAAAAAATAGAATTTTGACTGGTCCTGGCAGGTCCCATCTTAAAGCGTCACCCACGCCATCCAACTCAACTCTAACTACGCGTCCTTTTTTTCTTTTAAAATGTTTAAATATGGCCGCCTTTCTTCTCCAAAAAACACATGTCGCCTGTAATCTAGTTTGTTTTCTTTTTCTTCACTACAATCGATTGTCACACTGACCTACATCTGTTTCACAGCTGACATACCAACAAGTTTGTTTTCACCAATTTTTATTTCGTTAACTTTGGTTGAAACCTGATTGAAACTTACTGTTTCAATTTCCTATCGTCAACAAACCTTCCAGTGTTTATTTTATTAATATTATTAGTGTGTGAAGTGTCTTTGTGTTTTACTTTTGAAATAGTTCTGAATTGTGTGTGTTTTGCTTGGTCTTTCATAAACATAACCTTACAATTTTCTTTTGTTTACAAACGTGTTCACTTTCTCCTTCTAGTAATTACTTAGCCCTATGTTCCTACAGTTTACAAATTTGTTTACCCATAACTATTATTAGATTATCTTATTTTAATTTATGTGTTAGGTTATTTGATATAACAAATTTCCTAATACATTTCCAGTTCAAAAACCTTGTTTACAATTCCTAGGCTTTTACCAGAATTTAGTTTCAATTTTAACCTAACCAATCTTTTAATGAATTTTTGTTTAATTTTTTGAGTGAGTTATTTCTCATCTATTTTCCAATTCTTAAATAATATTATATAGCCCATTCTATGAATGTTACAATATATATATATATATATATATATTCTTGATATTTAACATTATCCATTGTTTTTCCGTTGCACTGACTTTATGAAGTTAATATATTACTATGTGAGTAATTTTATCCACCATTAAGTGCAATAATTTTACCTTGAGTGATGAGGCACCTTTCGGTCGTTGACCATTGTCGAATCACTGATTTTTCTCTGCTGTGGATGCTCGGTCCGTGAAGCTGGTGTTTGTTGACGTTACGCGCACTTTTTCTTGATCTGTGTGTATGATATTTCTGTATAGTATGTCTTCTGTATATGTTGTTTGTAGATTCATTAAGTTGTTGTGTATGTTTTTATAAATGTGGTATTTTTCTAGTGAGTTTAGTTCTATTGGGTTGTTATTTATTTCCAGTATGGTTAGGTTATTTTCGTAATTTGTTATTTCGTGTTTATGGGATATTAGGTGTGCTGCAACATTTGATACTTTAGAATTTTTGTTTTTGAATGCTCTATAATGTTCTTCAAATCTTATTTTAAATGTTCTGGTTGTTTTTCCTATGTAAAAAGCGTTACAGTTGTTGCATGTGATTTTGTAAATTCCTGATAGGTTATGTTTTTCTGAATTTGTTATGTGGTTTGTGTTATTAAGATATTTTATTATTTTGTTGTTTGGTTTGTAAGTTGGAGTGTAGTATTCTTTGTTGTATATATTTGTTATTTTTTCTATTTTGTTATTGGTGTATTTATATTTTAGGTAGATTTTTTTATTTTTATTATTTTCGTGTTCCGGTTGTAGTGTTGTGTTGAGGTTAGGTTTTTTTGTGAATTTATTGTATATATTTTTTATAATGTGTTTGTTGTATCCATTTTCTATTGCTATTTTTGTAATGTTATCTAATTCTTCATTTAATTTTTGTTTGTTATCCTGTGTGTATTTTATTGCTTTATTTATCATGTTACTGTAAGTGTTAATTTTGTGTGTCCAGGGGTGGTTAGATTTGTAGTGTATTGTGGTGTTGTTGGAAGTAGGTTTCCTGTATACTGTAGTTTCTATTTTATTATCATTTATATTTAAAGTAATGTCGAGGAAGTTGATTGTTCTATTTGTTTCTGTTTCAACGGTGAATTGTATGTTTTCGTTGTATGTATTTAGTTTGTTTAATATTATGACGTGTTCGTTGTGAATGGTAGGTTGGTATATTACAAGTATATCGTCTACATATCTTGTCCATAGTGAGATATTGTGTGTGTATATTATAGGTTTAATTATTATTTGTTCAAAGTGTTGTAAATATATTTCTGACATGACAGATGATATGGGTGAACCCATGGGAAGTCCTGTTGTTTGTTTATAATATTTATTGTTAAATTGGAAGTAATTTTGGTTACATATGTGTTTGGTTAGCGTAATGATACTATCTATTATGTTTCTTTTTTCGTTATTGTGTATCAGTTTGTTTTTTATTATTTCTATGGTTTCTTCTATTGGTATACTAGGGTACATGTTAGTTATGTCATAACTTATTATTTTTGTGTTGCTGTTTGTTTTTATCGTTTTTATTTTATTAATTAATTCGTATCCATTTTTTATATTGTATGTGTTGTTGATATGTATTTTAGATCTTAGGATTTTGTCTAGAATTTTTGCGATTATGTAAGATGGTGCTGTTGTGAAATTTATTAGTGGTCTAAATGGTGTGTTGGGTTTGTGGATTTTAGGTATCCCTGATAGTACTGGTGCGCATGGTTTGAATGGGTATAATCTTGTGTGGTATTTTAATTTATTGTTATAGTTTAGGGTGTTACGGTGAGTGACTATTAAGTTTTTTATTGTAATAAGGTATTTGTTAGTTGGGTCTGGGATTTGTTCGTATTTATTTTCTTTTATGTAGTTAGTCATTGAATCGATATATTTGGTATTTTCTATTATTACTGGAGTATTTGTTTTATCTGATTTTAATATTAAGTAGTCGTTGTTTTCTAGTTTTTCTCTGAGTTTTATAATTTCTTTTTTATTAATATATTGTTCCGTTTTTTTGTTTTTTTCCGTTTTTATTAGGTTAATTTTATTATTAATATTATTTCTTATGTGTTCAGTATTTTGGTGGGTAATTTTGTGGATGTTAGATTCTGTGTCAACTATTAGGTTTTTTATTATTTGTTTTTTGTTGAAGTTAGGTAGGTTATATTTGAAGGAATTTGTTATTATTATTTTTTCTTTTTCAGTAAATTGTGTTTTAGTTAAGTTTATGAATTTATTATTGTTAGAGGTGTGGGTTGGTTCTAGGCTATTTTTTAGGTTATGTTGTTGTTTTGATGTGTGGATTGGTTCTAGGCTATTTTTTAGGTTAAGTTGTTTTGATAAATTTTCGATTTTTTTGTTTTGTCTGTTAATAGTGTTTGTTTTATGTTTTATTATAATTTGTTGTGTTTTTTCGTGAATAATAGGTGTGAGAGTGTCAAAAGTTTTCATTATTTCCAAATTGGTTGTGTATAGTTGTAAATTGATTTGGCTTTTTTTATGGTAGGCAGCTTTAATGTTTTGTTTAATAATGTGTGATTCTGCTATTTTTGTTGCTTTATTGATAATAGTGTTTTGTTTATTTTTTATGTGTAATTTTGCGTATTTTGGTGTTATATTAAGTGTTAAGCATTTTTTATTAAACTGTATTTTGTTGATGCAATTCTGGAGTTTGATTTTTAGGTTAAGATATTTACGGTACAGTTGTTTACCTTGGTAGGTATTAAATTCTTGATATTTAACATTATCCATTGTTTTTCTGTTGCACTGACTTTATGAAGTTAATATATTACTATGTGAGTAATTTTATCCACCATTAAGTGCAATAATTTTACCTTGAGTGATGAGGCACCTTTCGGTCGTTGACCATTGTCGAATCACTGATTTTTCTCTGCTGTGGATGCTCGGTCCGTGAAGCCGGTGTTTGTTGACGTTACACGCACTTTTTCTTGATCTGTGTGTATGATATTTCTGTATAGTATGTCTTCTGTACGTCAACAAACACCGGCTTCACGGACCGAGCATCCACAGCAGAGAAAAATCAGTGATTCGACAATGGTCAACGACCGAAAGGTGCCTCATCACTCAAGGTAAAATTATTGCACTTAATGGTGGATAAAATTACTCACATAGTAATATATTAACTTCATAAAGTCAGTGCAACAGAAAAACAATGGATAATGTTAAATATCAAGAATTTAATACCTACCAAGGTAAACAGCTGTACCGTAAATATCTTAACCTAAAAATCAAACTCCAGAATTGCATCAACAAAATACAGTTTAATAAAAAATGCTTAACACTTAATATAACACCAAAATACGCAAAATTACACATAAAAAATAAACAAAACACTATTATCAATAAAGCAACAAAAATAGCAGAATCACACATTATTAAACAAAACATTAAAGCTGCCTACCATAAAAAAAGCCAAATCAATTTACAACTATACACAACCAATTTGGAAATAATGAAAACTTTTGACACTCTCACACCTATTATTCACGAAAAAACACAACAAATTATAATAAAACATAAAACAAACACTATTAACAGACAAAACAAAAAAATCGAAAATTTATCAAAACAACTTAACCTAAAAAATAGCCTAGAACCAATCCACACATCAAAACAACAACATAACCTAAAAAATAGCCTAGAACCAACCCACACCTCTAACAATAATAAATTCATAAACTTAACTAAAACACAATTTACTGAAAAAGAAAAAATAATAATAACAAATTCCTTCAAATATAACCTACCTAACTTCAACAAAAAACAAATAATAAAAAACCTAATAGTTGACACAGAATCTAACATCCACAAAATTACCCACCAAAATACTGAACACATAAGAAATAATATTAATAATAAAATTAACCTAATAAAAACGGAAAAAAACAAAAAAACGGAACAATATATTAATAAAAAAGAAATTATAAAACTCAGAGAAAAACTAGAAAACAACGACTACTTAATATTAAAATCAGATAAAACAAATACTCCAGTAATAATAGAAAATACCAAATATATCGATTCAATGACTAACTACATAAAAGAAAATAAATACGAACAAATCCCAGACCCAACTAACAAATACCTTATTACAATAAAAAACTTAATAGTCACTCACCGTAACACCCTAAACTATAACAATAAATTAAAATACCACACAAGATTATACCCATTCAAACCATGCGCACCAGTACTATCAGGGATACCTAAAATCCACAAACCCAACACACCATTTAGACCACTAATAAATTTCACAACAGCACCATCTTACATAATCGCAAAAATTCTAGACAAAATCCTAAGATCTAAAATACATATCAACAACACATACAATATAAAAAATGGATACGAATTAATTAATAAAATAAAAACGATAAAAACAAACAGCAACACAAAAATAATAAGTTATGACATAACTAACATGTACCCTAGTATACCAATAGAAGAAACCATAGAAATAATAAAAAACAAACTGATACACAATAACGAAAAAAGAAACATAATAGATAGTATCATTACGCTAACCAAACACATATGTAACCAAAATTACTTCCAATTTAACAATAAATATTATAAACAAACAACAGGACTCCCCATGGGTTCACCCATATCATCTGTCATGTCAGAAATATATTTACAACACTTTGAACAAATAATAATTAAACCTATAATATACACACACAATATCTCACTATGGACAAGATATGTAGACGATATACTTGTAATATACCAACCTACCATTCACAACGAACACGTCATAATATTAAACAAACTAAATGCATACAACGAAAACATACAATTCACCGTTGAAACAGAAACAAATAGAACAATCAACTTCCTCGACATTACTTTAAATATAAATGATAATAAAATAGAAACTACAGTATACAGGAAACCTACTTCCAACAACACCACAATACACTACAAATCTAACCACCCCTGGACACACAAAATTAACACTTACAGTAACATGATAAATAAAGCAATAAAATACACACAGGATAACAAACAAAAATTAAATGAAGAATTAGATAACATTACAAAAATAGCAATAGAAAATGGATACAACAAACACATTATAAAAAATATATACAATAAATTCACAAAAAAACCTAACCTCAACACAACACTACAACCGGAACACGAAAATAATAAAAATAAAAAAATCTACCTAAAATATAAATACACCAATAACAAAATAGAAAAAATAACAAATATATACAACAAAGAATACTACACTCCAACTTACAAACCAAACAACAAAATAATAAAATATCTTAATAACACAAACCACATAACAAATTCAGAAAAACATAACCTATCAGGAATTTACAAAATCACATGCAACAACTGTAACGCTTTTTACATAGGAAAAACAACCAGAACATTTAAAATAAGATTTGAAGAACATTATAGAGCATTCAAAAACAAAAATTCTAAAGTATCAAATGTTGCAGCACACCTAATATCCCATAAACACGAAATAACAAATTACGAAAATAACCTAACCATACTGGAAATAAATAACAACCCAATAGAACTAAACTCACTAGAAAAATACCACATTTATAAAAACATACACAACAACTTAATGAATCTACAAACAACATATACAGAAGACATACTATACAGAAATATCATACACACAGATCAAGAAAAAGTGCGCGTAACGTCAACAAACACCGGCTTCACGGACCGAGCATCCACAGCAGAGAAAAATCAGTGATTCGACAATGGTCAACGACCGAAAGGTGCCTCATCACTCAAGGTAAAATTATTGCACTTAATGGTGGATAAAATTACTCACATAGTAATATATTAACTTCATATATATATATATATATATATATATATATATATATATATATATATATATATATATATTAAAAACAACAAAGGGTATTCAAATACAAGAATTATTTATTAATTTATATTCAAAGCTTTTCATTGATAAACAGTATCAACATCATCAGGAATGAATCTTACAATAGTGCAGGATATAAAACATGTGTTAAATTAGAAATAGAATTGTTGCTAAATTTATACAAATTGCCAAGTTTATTTTGTTGCTATAACATTATAAACATTGGATATAGTATCAAATTTAGAATGTATTTGTACTTGTTCTTTTATTAATTTACTGTATTTACGGTATTATTATTGTTAAATTACTGTATTTATATATTTCGAATGCTTCATATTTGTTCATTCTTAATCCTTTATTAATTTCTTTTATAAGTTTCATATTTTCAATATTTGGTAATTGGTGCTTATTATAATACAATGATTTGCAAAATTTGATTTATATATTTCTGGATTTGTATAAGGATTCACATGTTCTTAATTAAGAAAATATATTTTATATAATATATATATACATACACACACACACACACACACGGACAAACACAGACACACACACACATAAGTCCTTTCTATTATAAAATTCTCCAAATGTATTATTTCAGAAATTTCCTTATAATAAAATTTCTCAGTTATTTAGTTCAAGGTAGGTTAGTAAATTTTCTTATTTATTTTAAGAGAAATAAATATTCTAGAGCTTTCTTTTTAATAACAAGTTTAATGTATCAAATAAAAAAATTTCTTAGCATTTATAAATTCTATTAATAAATTACAATTTTCTGTTCTTTTTTAAAAGTTTTATAAATTTTTTATAAGTGTCCTATATTATAATGAGTCTTATTATTCTAAATTCTATCTCTCTTTTCGCAGCAACAGTTTTTATTTGATTTAGTCTAAATTGATTTTCATTTTAGTTTAGCACAAGCTCTCTTAATCACGGGTTATCTGGTAGGTTTTAAATTTTGAATAATGAAAACTTATTTGGCACTCTAAAGTATAAGAGCAAAAAAATCTAAGCTATAAAATCTTCTAAATTATGTTACAAATTTATTTATTTCTAGGTAAAATTGTCCCTTAATATTCTTTCTAAATGTTTTTTATAGTTTGATTTTATAATAAATTCACTGGTTTCTTTTTTTTTTTATATATAAATGTCTGATTGCAAAATTTCCAAAGTATAGTAATGGATCTAGCCTAGATACTTAAGTGTTGTAGATTGTAGATTCCACTTTTCGGCCTTTATTAAAATATTTAATAAAATCTTTCTTAATAAATAGTTTCAATTAATTGACTTGAAAGTATTTTGTACTGTTAATTAAATTCGAGACTAACACTCCCGCACTAAGTATAAATTCGTGAAATTTTATTGGCCAATTCTGAGGTACGTCTGTCTTGTTCGAGTAGGTTTGTACAACTGATGCGATGCCAAGCTAAGCATTTAAAATGGCTAAACGATCTATTTCCTTTTTTTTTATTGTTCTTACCGGCTTTACGGATGCTGTATTCACTGCCTTTTGTACATTTCAACTTCTTAATAACTGCATTTAAATATTATTTTTCCGACTGCGTACTCAAACTATCAGCTGTGTCCTTCACATGCACGCGCATCTCACTGAATATGTTAGCCATCTACCAATACATGTTCGCCATCTTGCTTTATTTAATTTGTGCAGTCTAAAATTTTTTATCTTCTTAATACTTAAAGGCTTTCACTTTTATTTACATGGTTTTAGTGTTCTTTTCAAACTGTTACATATTAAATTGTTTCTATTATATTGTTTTTATAGTGGTTATTGTTCTAAACTTGTGATTACATGTTACAATTTTGCCATGTGCATTCTTCTTCATAACATAGTTTAGGTTATGTTTACATTCTTCTTTTTCATAATTTGGTTATTTTATGGTTTGAATTTACTTACACATATTTATATTATATTATACATAGTGCCTTTCCTACTTGCTATTCCAAAATGTTACAATATATATATATATATATATATATATATATATATATATATATATATATATATATATATATATATATATATATATATTTAGGTTAGTTTTGGTTGGTAAAGATTATTTAGTTTTTTGGACTAGGAGACTGACAGACTTACCTTGGTAAGAGTCCACACTGTAGTCTTGAAATAGAAACACATAAAAGCACTTAAACAATGATATAATTCAACCACACAGTGGTCTTTGTCAATCGAAGAGAAAACCACTGTGTGGTTGAAATATATCATTGTTTAAGTGCTTTTATGTGTTTCTATTTCAAGACTACAGTGTGGACTCTTACCAAAATAAGTCTGTCAGTCTCCTAGTCCAAAAAACTATATATATATATATATATATATATATATATATATATATATATATATATGCTGATACGTATTCCTTATTCCTTCACGGATGGAAAATATGATGAATAGTTATTATCAGGATTACATCCGTTCATTCTGGTGCATAAAATCGAAGTTCTGATGTTTTGGTAGAATCTCATCTAGCATTGACGAGGTGAACCTAACACCAGTTGAGCCAGTCAACTGTCGTTAGGTGTTCACCGTCAATGCTAGACGAGATTCTAGCAAAACGTTGGAACTGCGATATTATGCATTGCAGAATAAACTGATGTACTCCTGATAATAACTATTCATCATATATGTGTATATATATATATATATATATATTAACTTCGTGATACAGTTTTCTTGTATTCACTTATTACTTTCACTATATGTACTTAAACAAGAATCTTACTTGGTATTTATGTTAGTTAACTTTTGAAGATTGATAGTATCTTCATTGTCGAGCATCAACTGGCAGATGGGTTATGTTTTTTTGTGCATGCAGCTAAAATCTTACCTGCAATATTTTTTTTTGTTGTGCAAAATAATGGGTAAATGCAGATGTGGCAGGTGGAACACATAGAACTTAGCCCGTAGAGGATTGGGACATCTCAAGGTAATCTATCTTATCATCAGCTTAAAGGTGGTAAATTGAATAATAGTTTTTTAAAAATAATTTCTCCCAAGAACTATTTTCTTAGTTAATTGTTTAGGAAAACCCATGAGCTATATACAAAATAATACTGAATACATTTATTACTTCAGTAATGCTTTTTCTTTTGTATTTTTAAAAGTAAAACTAAGTAATGAGGAAGCAGAATTAATATCTAATTTTTACTGGATTTTGACAGACATGTACAATGAACTACAGGTTTCTCTTTCTGAATTGGATGTATTTTATAGAAAAAAGAGTGAATAAATTAGAGAGAATTTTTTGACTGTCCTGGAAATTTATATTCTCACATAATTTGTGGTCTCTCTTTATATGATAAATTATTTTCATAATATTGACTACCAATATTTATGTTTTATTTTCTAACTAGTACGTCATTTTTTTATAATTTTTCAGTATAATAAATTACTTGTTTTGTTTCAACATAGATAGCTCACTTATATTTCTGTTGTTAGCAAAAGAACAGTGGAGCAAGTTGATGAAAAAAATGAAAAGCAAAAACATACCTTCAGATCTTGAAGTGGATTTGGATAATAACATGAGTCAACCGGCTTCCAGTTCATCAATTCCTGAACCTAGAAATAAACAGTGTCCATTTTATAAACGTATTCCAGGTATTACTATTTGCGTTGGCTGTATACACATAATTAATTATAAAGAAACAGTCTTTTAAAGGCCTTTAAAAACTAACGTCTTATATGGGAATAGAAAATACTGTATCTACTCACCATTATACTTGCTGTATGTTCCCACATTTTAACCAAAACAGTTTAATTACAATATTAAACAAAAACTCATGAAATAATGAAAGATGAATGTACGTAACACAGAAATATGCGTTTAATAGAACACCATAACATACATACACTGTGCATTATTACATTAGTATTGTAAAGAGGATGGTCAAAATTAAAATAAAAAAAAAAAACGCCCAGAAAAATTATTCTCCTGTCATCCGTATACGACGCTGTGCAGCGTAATTGCATGGAAATGAGCAAATGTTCTTGAAACGTCGCAGTGACTTCAACTTTCCCATGATCAACAATGTAAGGTTTTTCTGAATCAATTGGGTTTACGCACATTAGTACTGAAAGTCTATCTTTACTTAGTTTTCCACCAAGGTATTTGTCCTCATAAACAAGCAACGTATCTAGCATAAGTTTAAAAAAATGTCCAAACTCGTCAGCATTAACAATACCACACGGGGAGAAATTAGCAACAGTTGTAACACAGTTTCTTTCTACGAAGAAACATCTTCCTCATTTACTGACTGCTTGTTGACTGATCTGACACCATTTCTTGTTTTGAATTGGTCAATCCATTTACTAGACCTAGTAAAATTATTATAAAATTAAATTATTAACTTGAAGCTATTTCTCATGCTTTTTTGCTAAACAGTGTTCTAAGGCAGATGTAAGTTACGGGCTTGATGAAACTATTGTAACAAAACAATTTCCAATTTTTCATACTCCCAAGCCTTTATTTTCTTTCTTTTCATTTCATTTTGCACTGTGCTTTCTTTAAACTCCTTTATCTTTTTAAAATTGTTCTTAATGTGGAACTTGGAATGTTCAGATCAGACGTGAATTTTCATCGTAACACTTAAAAGTTTTCAGTTTATCATCAACTGGTAAAGCATTCCTTTTAATCTCATAAGACTATAAAACACACTACTCTATAGTTGTAGGTAAACAAAAAAGAAATTCTTGGAGGAAAGAGGATTCGCTGAATAGAAACATTTTTTAGAGTACTCTCAAATGTTGAAAATATAAAGATATATCTCGGAATATCTTGTGACAACGGAAATTATTATTAATGCAGTAATATTTCTAAATTTTTACCTGAAAAACCCATGTAGTTTTCAGTTTTTAATATTCAGTCATGTAGTTAATGTTTACTGTAATCAATATCTTGCATATATTTCTGTAATATCTGTTTTATAAGAGCTTTTACTGTAAAATTACTGGAATTATTACTGTTAGTGTCAATTTTTATCTACTAAATTTTGATCACCTGGGTTTATGAATAGGACCCAGGTAACTAATATTGACTATTTTTCAAAATGAAAAGTCATAAAAATTACACCTTAAATTATATTAAAGTTCTGTTTTGTGCTCAAAGAAGGTTTAACAACTAACAGTGAACAAAACCGAGAGTTTATCAAAGAGCTTCTTTAAGAATTGGGATAAAACAATATGAGAATTTCAGTACTTGAACAACTGTTATCCTTTAAACCACTTTATTGCACACTCTCACTCTTTTACTGCCTCAATAAATCAATTTTATTTCTCTCTAAATTCCAACTGTCTATAAAAAAATGAACAGGTTAGACTCCTTTTCATTTTAACATTAGTAAGAATAAATAGAACATAAATTTACATTCGTTGGTCTTGAACAAATGTGGCTCTGGAATATTAATATAACACACAACAGTTGACCCCTATAACACAATGAATGAAGGGTCAAAATACACAAAGAGTTCATGACGCAATGTAGTAACAGCCTAATCTGAAAGAAACTTAAATAGAAAATTCTTGTATGTAATTGTAAATAGTGTAAATTGTTGTTTTTAAATTAAAGAGTATTTTATAAAAGGTTAGCAGCAACAAATAAACTATAGTAGAACTCCAAATCAAAGTATAGTAGTAAATCTGAATCAATTGGGACCAGAACCTATTCAGATAACAAAATTTAGATTATTGGGTTTTGTCAAAAAAGGGTTAGTTTTAATTAATTGCTCAATTAAAATGATACGTATATTGCAAATGGGAGAGAAAAACTATATTTTTAATATTTTTTTTGAGTTAAGATCTTAACTTTTTCATAAAGAGTAGAACCTGAAATTGGCTTTCATGTGGAACGTTTTTGCAGAAATCACTTGAACATTCATCTTCATTTTCAAGCACTGACACACAAAATATTAATGTCTGAAATTATCAATTGCCCAACACTATAAATATCAACCTGAGTTTACTCAAACTTATTGACCTATTTTTAGTTTATCAGTTCTTTTAGAAACTCATTCACAAACAATATAACAGACCAATGCCAATGAAAGACACACTAACTGAATAATAAAAATGAATAGTAACAGTTGGGCCGGCCATGTTGCGACAAACAACAGTTAACTATACAAAACTGCACTGAGATGGTGACTCAGCATTAAAATATTGTTAGCTCTGTGGCTACACTAGCTTTGCAGAGAAAAAATCAATAGCACATGCAGACAGAATCATTATTTTGGGAATCACAGTATATTTCCGTCTTATTTTTTTCTTGATAATCTGAAAGCAATTCGGAGTTTGGATGGTTGGAGTTCTAATATATTTCATTTAAATGACGTGACAATTTAAAATAAAAATTCAATAGATAATTCAATACTACTGAATGTTACACATTGAAAATATAGTAAAAAATGTTTGTTTTTTTTTACAGGAACTCCTTTTGCTGTAGATGCTTTCCAGTATGGAGATATACCTGGAGTGAAGGCATACTTCTTAAGCCACTTCCATTCTGATCACTACATTGGCCTGCGCAAGAACTTTGCTCATCCCATTTATTGTTCACAAATTACAGGTCCACTAAATGAAGCAGTATATTTACATGATACAATATATTTAAATTTGAAATGAATTATTTATAAAATTATTAATATATATTACGTTATCCATTGTTTTTCCATTGCACTGACTTTATGAAGATAATATATTACTATTGTAAGTAATTTTATCCACCAGTAATTTTATGAACCAAAGCTCTAGTTATATTGGTGTTGTGAATATGTGCTTTACAGAAGTTAGTTACATTAGTAATTCATCTTTAACAAAAGATTTAAATTTATATCAGAAACGTAAAATTCAATTAATGCAAACTAATTGTAATATATTTTTTTAACAAACAATGTATTATTAATAATATTGTTCCTAAATGTGCACAAATTAATATTAAAAATAAAAGTAATCTAGCACAAAAAACATGTAAACAGGCAGAAATTTTGTGGGTTAGAAATGAAATCAAATTTTTATATAAGAAGCAAAATGAAATAACTATTGAAATTTATAAATTACATTTAAAACTAGCATTTTTTGTGGATAAAACAAAATAGGAAGACAAATTTAATGAAAAGAAATATCGATACAATAATGATAGATAATGAACTGGTGATCAATAAATTAAAAGTAGAGGAACAAGAGAATATGCAAATTAAAACATCACGAAATAATAAAGTTAATTAAAAATAACAAAACTAATCATACACACATAAAACAATACTTACAAATTTATCAAATTAAACAAAAATTACAAACTAATGATCTTATTGTGACAAAGGCTGATAAAGGCAATGCTGTAGTTATTATTGATAAACAAGAACACATAAATAAAACTGAAAATTATATATCTAAAAACCAATATACACAAATAAATAAAGATCCCACAGACAAATATTAAAATGATATAAAAAATATAATAAAAACATCATCTAAATTATTTAATCAAAAATATACTAATAATTATATAAATGAGAATCCTAGAATTCCAAGATTAAATGGACTAATTAAATTGCACGAAGAAGATAAACCAATTAGGCCATTAGTTAATTTTACAACTGCTCCTTCTTATAAAATTTCAAAATATTTGGCTTTATTACTTAAAAATAAGGTAAAATTAAATAATACTCATAATATAACAAACTCGATTGAACTTATTGAAAAATTAAAAGATATTAAAATTGATAATAATACCAAATTAATATCATTTGATGTTACTAACATGTATAATAACATACCTATAATGAAAACACTTGAAATAATAAAAAATAATATAGATACATTTGAACAATATAGGATAAGACATTAACACAAGAAATAATAAATACATTAAAAATCATATTAAATCCAAATTATGTTTTATATAATAATAATATTTATAAACAAAAAGATGGATTAACAATGGGCTCTCCAATGTCCAGCACATTATCGGAAATGTTTTTACAAAATATAGACATTGAAATAGATAAGATAATTTAAACATATGATCAAAAGGACACTGGTTTAGATATGTAGATGATGGATTATACATATCAATTAATAATGGTTTAAATATTGACGAAATATTAAAATGTATAAATAATATATACGAAAATATAAAATTTACTCATGAATTTGAATAAAAAAATAAAGTAAATTATTTAGATATTAAAATTACTAGAAATAATGACAAAAACTTGAATATAATATATATATAGAAAACCAACGCAGACAAATCAAATAATACCTAATTATTCAAATAATCCATATAACCAAAAAATGGCAGCGCTGTATAATTTATTATATAGAATGCACAAAATACCAATGAACTTGAATGATCAAATGAAAGAGAAAAAAATAATATATATCAAATTGGTTTAGAAAATGGATGTAAAAGAAAAACTATAGATAAATTAAATAATAACATAATAAGGAAACAGAAAATCGACAATAACTTTATACATAATAAGAGAGAAAACATTTGGGCAACTTTTACATTCACTGGTAACGAAATAAACAAAATTACAAGATTATTTAAAGAAATAAATTTACAAATTACATACAAAACTGATAATAAAATTAAAAATTTAATAAACAACAACAATAATCAAAATAATATGCACGGAAGAAATGGTGTATATAATATAAAATATCAGGCTTGTAATAAATTATATGTAGGACAAATAAAAAAAAAATTAAAAGAAAGATACAAAGAACATCTAAACGCTTATATCAAACCAAACATATAAAAATCAAATTTAGCTACTCATTGTATTAATAATGGACACGAATTTCCTAAAATAGAAAATATGAAATTAATAAAAAAATTAAATAAAGGATTAAAAATGAATATATGTGAAACATTGGAAATTTATAAGCATAAAGTTAAAGACAAATTAATTTATGAACAAATTCAAGTGAGATCAAGGCACCAAACTATTTATAAGGTCATTGATGTTATAGAAAAAATTACATAAGTGCAATACTTATAAACATATGGTTCTTTGTAGTACATATGATTTAATTTTTGTAAAAATATTTTGTTAGATAATTATTTTCCTGAAGATGCTGATACTGTTTTATCGGCGAAAAGCTTTGAATAATATATGCAATAGAAGTATTCTTGTTTTTGAAATATTTTTATTTTTAATTTATTATATATATATATATATATATATATATATATATATATATATATATATATATATATATATTTTAAAAACAACACAGGTTATTCAAATACAAGAATATTTATTATTTTATATCCAAAGCTTTTCGTTGGCAAACAGTACCAACATCATCAGGAATCCTGATGATGTTGGTACTGTTTGCCAACGAAAAGCTTTGGATATAAAATAATAAATATTCTTGTATTTGAATAACCTGTGTTGTTTTTAAATTATTAAACAAGAAAACGTATTTTATATTTATATATATATATATATATAGATTTTTTGGACTAGGAGACTGACAGACTTACCTTGGTAAGAGTCCACTCTGTAATCTTGAAATAGAAACACATAGAAGCACTTAAACAATGATATATTTCAACCACACAGTGGTCTTTGTCAATCGAAGAGAAAACACAAAAAGAAATATGAGAGAATGAAATAAAGTTATTATTATTTTATTTCATTCTCTCATATTTCTTTTTGTGTTTTCTCTTCGATTGACAAAGACCACTGTGTGGTTGAAATATATCATTGTTTAAGTGCTTTTCTGTGTTTCTATTTCAAGACTACAGAGTGGACTCTTACCAAGGTAAGTCTGTCAGTCTCCTAGTCCAAAAAATCTAAATAATCTTTACCAACCAAAACTAACCTATAAATATATATATATATATTGTAACATTTATAGAATGGGCTATATAATATTATTTAAGAATTGGAAGAATATATTAGAAATAACTCACACAAAATTTAAAAAGAAATTCATTAAAAGATTGGTTAGGTTAAAATTGAAACTAAATTTAGGTAAAAGCCTAGAAAGGTTATAAAACGGTTGTAACATATAAATAAGATATTTGAACTGTAAATACATAAAGAAATTTGTTGTATCAAATAAAATTTAAAACAAGATAATCTAATAATAATTATAATCAAACAAAATTGTAAATATTAGTAACATAGGGCATAAGTAATTACTTGAAGGAAAAAGTGAAAAATGATTGTAAACAATGAGATTAGAAAGGTTATGTTTCTATGAATTCAGCTCAAAACACACACAATTCGAATTATTACAAAAGTAAAACACAAAGACACTTCACACACTAATATTAGTAATTAAATAAACACTGGAAGGTTTGTTAAGGATCGGAAAATTGAAACCAAATCAGTATGTTAACCAAATTAAAACGGTGAAAATAGTTCGTTGACATTAACAGATGTGAAAGTAAAGAAATAGGTCAAGTGTGCAGTTGACTCTAGTGAGAAGGAATCGAACTAAATTATAATCCATATGATTTTTTTTTTAAGAAGGAGAAGCCGCCATATTAAAAAAACAAACAATTGTTTAAAATCTAAGGACGCGTAGTTAGAGTCAGTCTGGCGTGGTGACGCCGAGGAAGCAGACCTTTCTTAGCAGTCAAAATTTTACATTGGAAGGAATTCGTCAAAATTATACCGTTTTGTGAAGAAACTTGCCAATTTTAAATAAGGATAAGAGAATTTAAAGATAAAGTACAGTGGTAATATAAGTTGAAGGAACTAAAATTGATTTAAGTGTGTAAAAAGTGAAATTTGAAGAGAACGGAATCTTACGTAAGCGACCTGCAGATTTTCGGTATTTGATAAGTTAAGTATGTATAGCGCTATAAAAAAATAAACTTTAGTGGACTCTTAGGATAATAGGGAAGTTTAAAATTGTACATTAGAATATCTTGTGATTAATAGTAATAAGATCATAATCCAGTTCAAATAGTTTCGCCTTTTTGCTTATTCCAAATTAAAGTATTTCCATCCGGAAAATATTTATTAAAACTAATTTCAAAATTTAATATTGTTTGTTCAAAATTTATTTAATTAACCTAAGAATTAAAAAATATAGCCCATGCTATAAACCCCGAGATACTAAGAGATCGTAAAATTAGCCAAGGGTATTAAAATTGTGTAACTATAAAATCAAAAGAAATAAGAGTTAAACCGAGTTTGTTAAAATTTGTTAAGTTTAATTTTGTTCTGTGTATTGTTTAAAGGTTAAAATAAAAATGTTATAATAAATGTTAATGAATTGTTCCTGAGTTTTTTGTTTTGTTTTAAATAGAAATTTGATATCATCATTCAAACATTCATTAAATAGTAAAACCCAGTTGTATTGCGTAACAAAAAAATATTACAATATATATATATATTACAACAACATAGGTTATTCAAATACAAGAATATTTATCAATTTATACTCAAAGCTTTTCGTTGGCAAACAGTACCAACATCATCAGGAATGAAAATTACAATAATCATTTAACAATAATATATATATATATATATATATATATATATATATATATATATATATATATATATATATATATATATATTCTTGAAATTTAATATTATCCTTGTTTTTCCGTTGCACTGACTTTATGAAGTTAATATATTACTAATTTTGAGTAATTTTATCCACCATTGAGTGCAATAATTTTACCTTGAGTGATGAGGCGCCTTTCGGTCTTTGACCATTGTCGAATCACTGATTGTTCTCTGCTGTGGATGCTACGTCCGTGAAGCCGGTGTTTGTTGAAGTTACGCGCACTATTTCTTGATCTGTGTGTATGAGGTTTCTGTATAGTATGTCTTCTGTATATGTTGTTTGTAAATTCATTAAGTTGTTGTGTAAGTTTTTATAAATGTGGTATTTTTCTAGTGAGTTTAGTTCTATTGGGTTGTTATTTATTTCCAGTATGGTTAGGTTATTTTCGTAATTTGTAATTTCGTGTTTATGGGAAATTAGGTGTGCTGCAACATTTGATACTTTAGAATTTTTATTTTTGAATGCTCTATAATGTTCTTCAAATCTTATTTTAAATGTTCTGGATGTTTTTCCTATGTAAAAAGCGTTACAGTTGTTGCATGTGATTTTGTAGATTCCTGATAGGTTATGTTTTTCTGAATTTGTTATGTGGTTTTTGTTATTAAGATATTTTATTTTGTTGTTTGGTTTGTAAGTTGGAGTGTAGTATTCTTTGTTGTATATATTTGTTATTTTTTCTATTTTGTTATTGGTATATTTATATTTTAGGTAGATTTTTTTATTTTTATTGTTTTCGTGTTCCGGTTGTAGTGTTGTGTTGAGGTTAGGTTTTTTTGTGAATTTATTGTCTTAATAAATATCTTAATAACAAAAACCACATAACAAATTCAGAAAAACATAACCTATCAGGAATCTACAAAATCACATGCAACAACTGTAACGCTTTTTACATAGGAAAAACATCCAGAACATTTAAAATAAGATTTGAAGAACATTATAGAGCATTCAAAAATAAAAATTCTAAAGTATCAAATGTTGCAGCACACCTAATTTCCCATAAACACGAAATTACAAATTACGAAAATAACCTAACCATACTGGAAATAAATAACAACCCAATAGAACTAAACTCACTAGAAAAATACCACATTTATAAAAACTTACACAACAACTTAATGAATTTACAAACAACATATACAGAAGACATACTATACAGAAACCTCATACACACAGATCAAGAAATAGTGCGCGTAACTTCAACAAACACCGGCTTCACGGACGTAGCATCCACAGCAGAGAACAATCAGTGATTCGACAATGGTCAAAGACCGAAAGGCGCCTCATCACTCAAGGTAAAATTATTGCACTCAATGGTGGATAAAATTACTCAAAATTAGTAATATATTAACTTCATATATATATATATATATATATTATAACATATTATTTAAAAAAACGCAACGGGGTTTTATTATTATTTTTTTATTGAATGATATTTCTCTATTTAAAAACAAAACCTACTCAGGAACAATTCATAATTCTTTATTATAACAATTTTGTATTACAACATTTAAACAATACACAGAACAAAAATAAACTTAACAAATTTTAACACAATATACTAAACTCACTTTCTTTGATTTTTAGTTACAAATTTTCATATACCCTAGGCTAATTTTAAGATCTCTTACTATCTCGGGGTTTATAGGCATGGGCTATATTTTTTAATTCTTTTGTTAATTAAATAAATTTTGAAAAACAATATTAAATTTTGAAATTAGTTTTAATAAATATTTTCCTGATGGAAAAACTTTAATTTGGAATAAGCAAAAGAAAGGCGAAACTATTTGAACTGGATTATGATTCTTACTACTATCTATTAATTAATTCCAAGATATTCTAATGTACAATTTTAAACTTCCCTATTATCTTAAAAGTCCACTAAAGTTTATTTTTATAGCGCTAACATACTTAACTTATCAAATATCGAAATTCTGCAGGTCGCTTACGTAAGATTCCGTTCTCTTCAAATTTCACTTTTTATACACTTAAATTCTTTTTAGTTACGTCAAATTATATTTACACTGCATTAACTCTTTCAATTCACTTATCCCTGTTTAATCCTGCCAAGTTTCTTCACAAAACGGTATAATTTTGACGAATTCCTTCCAATGGAAAATTTTGACTGGTCATGGCAGGTCCGATCTTGTAGTGTCCCCCACGCTATCTCCAACTAACGCGTCTTTAGATTTTTAATAATGTTTAAAATATGGCGGCTTCTCCTTCTTCTAAAACACATGTTGCTATAATTTAGTTCGATTCCTTCCCACTAGAGTTGACTGTCTCTACCCTACTTTCTTCTGTTTCTACAGCTGATGCAATAACGCGATTGTTTTCACCAGTTTTAATTTTGTTAACATACTGTTTCAATTTTCCGATCCTTAACAAACCTTCCAGTGTTTATTTAATTATTATTATTTGTGTGTGAAGTGTCTTTGCGTTTTACTTTTGTAATAATTCCGAATTGTGTGTGTTTTGAGCTGAATTCATAGAACATAACCTTTCATTGTTTACAATCGTTTTTCACTTTCTCCTTCAAGTAATTACTTATGCCCTATGTTACTAATATTTACAATTTTGTTTGAATATAATTATTATTAGATTATCTTGTTTTAATTTATGTGTTAGGGGTTTTGATATAACAAATTTCCTAATGGATTTTACAGTTCAAATACCTTGTTTACAATTCTAGGCTTTTACCTAAATTTAGTTTCAATTTAATCTAATCAATCTTTTAATGAATTTCTTTTTTAAATTTTGTGTGAGTTATTTCTAATCTATTCTTCCAATTCCTAAATAATATTATATAGCCCATTCTATAAATGTTACAATGTCCCCTAATTTAATTTAAATAAAAAAAATATTCCTACTATCTACATTACACATTCTTTACATTTTACAAGCTTGATTAAATATACATATTTTTTTTTAAATTAAATTTAAATTAACATTTATTTCCTAACTGTACATTTTATTTAATAACTAATTGAACACATTTTTTTATTGAGTAAGTACCTCAACACTTTGGCTAACTTATCGTCCATTGTCTTTACTACTTTTATAACTGTCCATTTAAAAGTCATTTATACATTCATCTGTCCACTTTCGTCCATTTATACTTAATTCCTACGACACAATTTTATCTTAATTCTTTAACAATCAAATACTGAGCTGACAACTTCAAGCTACTTGTCTTACATGGTTTATGCTAGTTTAAAACTCGCATAATATTATTTCATTAATTTTATATGTTGTTATTTATTATTCTATTTACTATCCCTTTTTTCGCGTCCTCCCAACTATTCATCATAAATTTTTTCAATTAACAATAATTTTTTCTTAACCTTGCCTCAACCTCACTTCAGTTATAAATCTATCAACTCTATCTGAACACAACTATATTAAATTTAACCCCACTTTCATATTATTCTTATTTTTTATTTTTTTAAAAAACTCTATTATATTTATATACTTTGTTACATATATATGACAGTAATTCACCTTACCTACCCTTATTCACGTAGACATTTATTTTATTTTAACATATTATCGACGACATCAACACCCTAACACCCTTATTCACGTAGACATTTATTTTATATCACTTTATAGTTATATTTCTCGACGTTATTTATATATTTCATTTTATTAAAAATTCCCCTTTTTCCAAATTATATTTCCCCTTTTTATATTGTTATGCTCATCCAGAATATACATATCTTTATCTCTGCATTGCACCCTACTTGTACTCATTCCGTTTTATTTCTGCTATTTATTTTTAATTTTTCTTACTTTTGGTATTTGCTATATTCCTGCTTATTATTTATCTCATATTTATTTTGCTTTTAGCTTCATCTAACTCTCAGTTCTAAGTTAGTATTTTATCTCCCCTTCCAATCTCACAACCAGTTCAATTATTTTCTTATATCATTTCAGTTTATTTTGTATGAAGTTTAACATCTAATATTTTTAAAGGTCGCAATCTCATATCCTCTATTTGATCATATCTATAGTTCCTTCGATTACACTATCCCTATATCAACGAATATAACTTTTGTTTTAATACTTATTTATCAACGCAGATTCTCCCTTACAATACGACGAAGTTTAAATACACAATTACCATATTTTTTTTACAACGATGCTTTAATATTTATTATCACAGATTCATATTTCTTTTATAATATATAATATATACGACGAAGTTCCAATATTTATCAACGCAGATTCTCCCTTACAATACGACGAAGTTTAAATACACAATTACCATATTTTTATTACAACGATGCTTCAATATTTATTATCATAGATTCATATTTATCTTTATTTATTATTCGACGAAGTTACTAATAAATTATCGTAGATATAGTTACCATCCCTTAAAACTTATCTCCTGCTAACGTTTTCTTATACACATAGTCACCTAGAGTTTATTCATATTGCTTCCTTTACCTATATTTAATATCTCCCTTCCTATTTTATTTTTAGTTTCCAATATCCAGTTCTCCTGGATACATGTCATATTATTGCCTGTGTCTATTAATGCCTGTAAACTTGTTTCCTCTATTTAATTTCTATTCCTGGGTTTCTTATTGTCTTAGTTTTCCGACTGACTGTGGGCACCATGCTCTTTTCTTGTCCCCACGCCGGTCCTTGCCTTAACACCGTTTACATCTCCATTGTATCTCTCATCTGCTTCATAAGTTCTATTTTCTCTGTTATTCTCATATTTAAATTCCATTTCCCATTTTCCAAACTCGAGTTGTGCCTCCACATTCATTAACATATCCGTACCTCTGATAAATTTTCTAAATAAGCCTTGTACCACTAAGCCTTGAGACGGATATTTAACTCCTCCTATTTCTCCTATTACCATTTTCATTTTATTAATCTTTTCAATCTTCTTAGTTGTTGCGGTTTGAATGGTTAAATTTTTTATTGGCCATATCTTTATTTTTCCGATTTTATTTCTCAACCTTCCCTGCTCTCCTAATATTTTCTCCCTTACATCTTCAACTTTCCTAAAACGCTCATTTGTTATCTCTCTTTCTCCTATCACCTTTAATTTTAACTCTCCTAACTCTTCTGTGTTCTTCTCCACTTTCCCTATCTCCCTATTTAAAACTCTTAACTCTTCCCTGTTTTGCTTTGTTATATTTTCTACTTTCTCTATCTCTTTTTTATTAATTTCTATCACATCAGCTATTATTTCATTTGTTTCCTCAAAATTTTCCTTAATCTCCTCCTCTAATTCTCTATCTTTCTCCTCTATGTCTCTTCTCACATCCTCTATTACAGTATTATTCTCTGTCCTCCACTGTCGCCTCATATCCTCTATCATTTTCCTATTTTCCTCCTGTATTTCATTTTTTATTACTTTTAGATCCTCCTTCATCTCTCTTATTTCGTCTCTATTTTCCTCTAATTTTTTGTTTAAATCCCTTATTTCCTCCTTTATCTCTCCTTTTACTTCGTTTATATTCTCTTTTATTTCGTCTATCTTATCTAATTTTCTATTTATATCCTCTCTCCCTTTATTTATGCTTACTCTCATTTCCATTAAAGTCCTCATCATATCCCTTAAATCTACATTCTCAATATTTCCCCGTTCCTGTTGGGTTTGCATAGGTGGTAGTCCAATATCTTACTCTACCTCAATGTTTCCTATTGGCATATCTGTGCCTTCCATTACTATTTCTTGCACTTCCAAACTTGTCCCTCTTTCCTGGTCCCCTACAACTACCAGCTCGCCTATAATATTTTCCTCCCTGTTTTCGATCCCCTCCTGAAAACTAACAAATCTCCCCTGAGCAGCCCCTTCTGTTTCTATCACCCTTTTCCGCCTACCCTTTTCTAATTGTTCCCCTTTTTCTGTTTTTTTAGCTTTTTCTCCCCGCAAATTGTACGATTCCCTTTCATCAGACATATTTTTTCTTTTTTTTTTTAGCTTTTAGTAAAATTATTTTACAAAATTAAACAATATATATATATATATATATATATATATATATATATATATATATATATATATATATATATATATATATATATAGATTTTTTGGACTAGGAGACTGACAGACTTACCTTGGTAAGAGTCCACACTGTAGTCTTGAAATAGAAACACATAAAAGCACTTAAACAATGATGCCTTTTTGCTTTGTTGCCTTAAAAGCACTTGTTTAAGTGCTTTTATGTGTTTCTATTTCAAGACTACAGTGTGGACTCTTACCAAGGTAAGTCTGTCAGTCTCCTAGTCCAAAAAATCTAAATAATCTTTACCAACCAAAACTAACCTAAAAATATATATATATATATATATATATATATATATATATATATATATATATATATATATATATATATATATTTTGGACTAGGAGACTGACAGACTTACCTTGGTAAGAGTCCACACTGTAGTCTTGAAATAGAAACACATAAAAGCACTTAAACAATGATATATTTCAACCACACGGTGGTCTTTGTCAATCGAAGAGAAAACACAAAAAGAAATTTTTTTCTCTTCGATTGACAAAGACCACCGTGTGGTTGAAATATATCATTGTTTAAGTGCTTTTATGTGTTTCTATTTCAAGACTACAGTGTGGACTCTTACCAAGGTAAGTCTGTCAGTCTCCTAGTCCAAAAAATCTAAATAATCTTTACCAACCAAAACTAACCTAAATATATATATATATATATATATATATATATATATATATATATATATATATATATATATATATATATATATTATAAACTACTAAACCTAACCTTGACCCTATTCAACTCAGTGTTTAATTTTACACAATTTTTTCTAAATCTATTTCCAGTTCAAATGTTTTTCATATAAAAAGTTCTAAATTAATTTTGTTTCAAAATCTCTCTAAATAAATTTTATCTCTTATTTTATCGAGCTCCCACGTTGTTGCGTAAATTATAACATAATTATAAAAAAGACGCAACAGGGTTTTATTATTATTTTTTTATTGAATGATATTTCTCTATTTAAAAACAAAAAACTACTCAGGAACAATTCATAATTCTTTATTATAACAATTTTTATTTCAACATTTAAACAATACACAGAACAAAAATAAACTTAACAAATTTTAACACAATATACTAAACTCACTTTCTTTGATTTTTAGTTACAAATTTTCATATACCCTAGGCTAATTTTAAGATCTCTTACTATTTTGGGGTTTATAGGCATGGGCTATATTTTTTAATTCTTTTGTTAATTAAATAAATTTTGAAAAACAATATTACATTTTGAAATTAGTTTTAATAAATATTTTCCTGATGGAAAAACTTTAATTTGGAATAAGCAAAAGAAAGGCGAAACTATTTGAACTGGATTATGATTCTTACTACTATCTATTAATTAATTCCAAGATATTCTAATGTACAATTTTAAACTTCCCTATTATCTTAAAAGTCCACTAAAGTTTATTTTTATAGCGCTAACATACTTAACTTATCAAATATTGAAATTCTGCAGGTCGCTTACGTGAGATTCCCTTCTCTTCAAATTTCACTTTTTATACACTTAAATTCTTTTTAGTTACGTCAAATTATATTTACACTGTATTAACTCTTTCAATTCACTTATCCCTGTTTAATCCTGCCAAGTTTCTTCACAAAACGGTATAATTTTGACGAATTCCTTCCAATGGAAAATTTTGACTGGTCATGGCAGGTCCGATCTTGTAGCGTCCCCCACGCTATCTCCAACTAACGCGTCTAGATTTTTAATAATGTTTAAAATATGGCGGCTTCTCCTTCTTCTAAAACACATGTTGCTATAATTTAGTTCGATTCCTTCCCACTAGAGTCGACTGTCTCTGCCCTACTTTCTTCTGTTTCTACAGCTGATGCAATAACGCGATTGTTTTCACCAGTTTTAATTTTGTTAACATACTGTTTCAATTTTCCGATCCTTAACAAACCTTCCAGTGTTTATTTAATTATTATTATTTGTGTGTGAAGTGTCTTTGCGTTTTACTTTTGTAATAATTCCGAATTGTGTGTGTTTTGAGCTGAATTCATAGAACATAACCTTTCATTGTTTACAATCGTTTTTCACTTTCTCCTTCAAGTAATTACTTATGCCCTATGTTACTAATATTTACAATTTTGTTTGAATATAATTATTATTAGATTATCTTGTTTTAATTTATGTGTTAGGGGTTTTGATATAACAAATTTCCTAATGGATTTTACAGTTCAAATACCTTGTTTACAATTCTAGGCTTTTACCTAAATTTAGTTTCAATTTAATCTAATCAATCTTTTAATGAATTTTTTTTTTAAATTTTGTGTGAGTTATTTCTAATCTATTCTTCCAATTCTTAAATAATATTATATAGCCCATTCTATAAATGTTACAATATATATATATATATATATATATATATATATATATATATATATATATATATATATATATATATAGGAATTTTTGGACTTGATAGGAGACTGACAGACTTACCTCAAGGCAATAGTCCAAAACTGCAATCTCTTGGAAATAAGCACATATAAAACACGTGTTTTATATGTGCTTATTTCCAAGAGATTGCAGTTTTGGACTATTGCCTTGAGGTAAGTCTGTCAGTCTCCTATCAAGTCCAAAAATTCCTAAATAAGCTTTAAGCTCTACTAGAACTAACCTATATATATATATATATATATATATATATATATATATATATATATATATATATTTGGACTAGGAGACTGACAGACTTACCTTGGTAAGACTCCACTCTGTAGTCTTGAAATAGAAACACATAAAAGCACTTAAACAATGATATATTTCAACCACACAGTGGTCTTTGTCAATCGAAGAGAAAACAAAAAGAAATATGAGAGAATGAAATAAATTTTATTTTATTTCATTTTATTTCATTCTCTCATATTTCTGTTTGTGTTTTCTCTTCTGTGTGGTTGAAATATATCATTGTTTAAGTGCTTTTATGTGTTTCTATTTCAAGACTACAGAGTGGACTCTTACCAAGGTAAGTCTGTCAGTCTCCTAGTCCAAAAAAATCTCTATATATATATATATATATATATATATATATATATATATATATATATATATATATTTATCTTTATATCATGTTAAAATTTTTGAACATTAATGAAATATTTTCTATTTATCCACTCACGTTAAAATACATTTTTTTAAAGCTTGTAGTTTACAAGTTTAGTGCTAAAACGTTTTTAAAAGTATAGTGGACGACACTTGATGTTAATATAGGTTTTTAAAATATTAATTCATTCATTAAATTTAATAATTAATTTCACTTTCTTTTGCCACTTAATATTGATTCTGTCATGTGTGTATACATATTTTTAATAATTGTAATTATTTAATAAAAAGTAACTAAAATAATTTTAAAAAAATGTCTAAATAGAAATTGACTTGAAAAAGATTTTTTTAAATATTACTTATTTTGTTTCACTCTCATAGTTAGAGTCTGAAGAGCTACTTTCTGATTCACTATATTCTATAGGAAACTATTAATTACTTTCTGTAACTACTAAACAAATAAAAAAAAGGCAGAAACGAGCTGAACCATATGTTTTACTCTGCTAGCATATGACAATAGAACCTCTTTCCATTCACTTTGAACACTAGATGAAATTAGTATTATAGTGCTCTCTTGTGGTCACATTTGTAATAACTAGACGAAACAAAAATATTCATCTAGTTTAAATTTATAAACAGGATTTTTTATGACATTCTTGGGTTTTTAAGTTTATGGACAAATATTAATTCTCACTTATCTTGGGTTTTTAAGTTAAGGGGTTAAAATATTAAAAGCATAGAATTATAAACATATAAATATTATAAGTATATAAGCTTACAGTCATATTAATATTCAAATTCTGTTGCAGCAAATTTAGTGAGGTTGAAAATCCGTGTGGACAAAAGTTGGCTCAACGTGCTTACTTTGAATCAACCGCAAGTAATTTGTGGTGTAGAAGTAACAGCATTGGATGCTAACCAGTCAGTTTGTATATCATGCATTAAATAAACTCTTACAAGCAGAGTTAAACCTTCTACTATAAAATAATCTTCTTTAGTCGCACTGAAAAATAAATTTTAATAAAGTTTTTATTTATGTAATGAGTATAGTAATGATAAAATAAAGAATTGTTTGCGTGTAGGTTAGATTCATTCATAAATGTCTTAAATCGGACTCTAAATTTCAGTCTTAGAAACAGTTTTATATTGTATGTTTGATTTGGATTCTAGAACAAAAAAATAAAAACAAACTAATCAACTTGTAGACCCTTGAGAAAAATAAGCAGTCTTTCTTGTCATCTTAAAATGATTAACATGTGTTCATAGTTTACAATTTGATTACCCAATGATAAATATTATTTTTTATTAATCACTTAAACAATAGTTTATGACTATCTGAACTTTATATTTAGTAAATTTCTTAAAACTTACTGAGGGTGAAGATCGGCACATAGCGATCGAAAACGTTCTGTCTCAGTAAGTCTTAACAAATTTACTAAATATAAAGTTCGGATAGTCATAAACTATTGTTTAAGTGATTAATATGATTCACTGAACGTAATGGACTACAAAATTCAAAAATTATTTTTTAGTTAATTCTGAAGATTATTTAGCTTAACACAATGTTGCTGTAAGACATTTGGTAACTCACCACCAGTTAGATTATGAAATCAATGTTTAATTGCTATTCTTTGATTTTAGTAGCAAATGCTTAAAACAACAAGATGTAATCGGTAGGATAAGTAATATATCAATAATTACAGTAAACCTTTCATTAGTCATTAACTTCGGTCGATCATCAATAGTATGAAAGCAAAACAAATATTTGTATCAGACTACTAATATTGAAGCATTTGCTTCAATTAGTAATGAAAAACAATTTTTAGTGACATAATGCCATTAATGTAACCAGTTGTTTGAAATGCAAGAATAATCTAATCTGTTGTAGATGTCACTGCTCCACAAGATATGGAATATTGTGTTTTTCTGAAACCATGCACAAAAAAACATGAAAAATGACTATTTCCAAACTTAATAAACTCTTAATAACCATATGTACCTTCTATGTTGCTTTTCTACTATAAAACTGTTTACACTGGGTATCGTCTATAACGACCTTTAAGGGGGAATGAAAATTAGGTCGCTATATCCGGGCGTCGTTATATTCAGTACCAAGCTACAAGATGGAGTGGGGAGAATTTTAGACTGAATATAAAAGTCCGGCATGCTCTGGGTTCCCTTACAAGATATAGAGAACGAGCGCTCCTAGCTTATTTTCTTAGATACGGCGAGCTCACCAGTACGCGTCCCTAGTTTCGTTATGTGTTTGTGTAAAGTTTTGATTTTTACATCAATGCTTCAGAAGAGTTTGGAGAATATCGTGCCTGAGTCGTTTTTAAATCCAACCATTCCAAGTTAACTTTTGATGCTTCAACTGTAACAATGTTTCAGGGAGTTTTATGAACAGATTTAATTTGGTTTAACTTTTATATTCTACTGTTTTCTTTTAGTTTAAACCATTAAACACGGCAAAGTATCTGGTAAAAACAACGATCGTAAAACCTAATGTGTCAACATAAGATTGTAGTAAACAAATGTCAGCTTATCTTGGCTATAAATAGTCTCGGAAGTGACATATGTATTATCTATGTCTCTGTTTACATTATCGATCTCTGAAACACTTGGCACAAACAGAAACAAACAAACATTCTAAGTTAAATGTTGAGTGCTTATTTTAGTATGTAATATATTTTAGTAGTAGGGTCTTTAGTTTTGTATACAAATTTTCTTTTTTTCTGTCGTTTTTATTGTGTTTTGTTATTTGTCATACAGTAATTTATCATTTGTATTTCTATTTTTAAATTGTGACCCGATAAATAAAACAATATTTTAGAGTCTAATACACTGTTCTGATGTCACCATAAACCTGTATATGTTAGAAATAAAATTATTGAGATGAAAACAACGGGCTTGATAATTAGATGCTACGACAAGCTATGTAACCCGCATGACGTTTCACTGCCGTCGGAGCTGGAAGTTAACGAAAAGCACAGTAGTTTGATGAGATCACCAATATCGCCGCCGTGTTGAAAGTGTTAAATTAACTTAATATAAAACGAGTTTATTATTTTATTTAAATGTTTCATAATTAAAATTAAACTATGTACGCACATATTTAAAAAAATAATTTATTTACTAGTAAAGTCAGTTATTGTCCCCATTTTCCAGGCGGCAACAAATGTGAAACTTTTCTTTCAGTGACATAGATTTTCTTTTTGACATTTTATGAACGTACATACGTGTTTCACTCTCGGCTGTATAGTTCGAACTGATCATATTTGTAGTGGAATGGAAATGGAATCACGATTCTTAGAAAGTTTTGTTTACATCGAGAGGATTACCGTTCGGAGAATTCTAGAGTGTTCCGTCGCTATACTCGATTTTTTTTTTAGATGGACCTGAAATGAGTGTCGTTTTACCAGATGTCGTTATAGGCGATGTAAAATGCATTGCACAGGTACTACAGAATCAAGGTGCCCGGAATCTTCGTCGTTACAGCCGGTACATCGTATTAAGCGATGTCGTTATATACGATACCCAGTGTAGTTATTTAATATAAAGTTTGATCTTTTTGCAATTGAGTTTTATTTAAGTTTATGACATTAGAGCAATTAGTTACTATTTATAGGTATAGTTTTCAAGTATTACTATGATCCATTTATTTGTTAATTACCATGTCCTTTGTCCTGGTGGTAAAAAGTATGCAAAGTTTTACTGTACTTTTTCAATTCTTTCTATTAGTTCACACTCTCCTTGTTTATATCTTGTACAAATTTTCAATTGTTAATTAAATACTTTTTTTCATCCACTCAAGTTCAAATACATTTTTTAAAACTTGTGGATGGCACAATCTTAATATAGTTATTTTCAAATATTAATTCAATCATTAAATTTGATGAATTAGTTTTATATGGGAGAAAAACTTTTCACAAAAGGTGCAAGGTGTGCAATATAGTTATTTCGCCCCATTTGGTGATAACATATGGTCTTACAGCTGATTTTATGTTATATGTTATGTGATAGAACAGCTTTTTCCACGCATAGGTTATATTACTTTATATAAATTGTAATTATTTAATCAAAAAAAAGTAACTACAATACAATTTTTGTTTGTTGAGCTAAGTAAGAATTGACTTTAAAAACGTTTTGTTTGTATTACTTGTTGAATAACAACTAAACTAAACTTATTCCTGTTGAAATACCTAAAATATGCATACATTGATTTTCAACCGGCGAAAGTTTGTCCATTTTCAAAGCCAACCTAGTGAAGTTTTTTAGAACAATGGTAATATATTTTTATAATTTAATCAATTACAATTTACACACATTTTCATAGTTATATTTGAATATTACATAGTTAATTTCTGGCTTATTTGAAACAATTATATCCACTCTATTAAACTTAAAAATTTTAACAAGTTTTGTTTTAATTATATTTTTTATTTAAATTTGAAAATTGATTTGTTTGTAAAAAAACTATTTTTGAAATTGATTTTAACCTTTTTTAAATTATAAATTAAAAATTTGTAATTGAAGTTCCACATAATAAAACTAATTGTTATAGAAAGATATAAAAGTTAGAGAAATTTTATATTCGGTCTGAGGACAGAAATCGTTATAACCACAAGTTAGATGAAGAGTAGGAGATATTTCAAATACTATTAAAGTTAGAACATTTTTTTATTGTAAAATCTATTCCACAGATGACTAATGATACATTTTTACTCTGTTAATAGTAGTGTGATATTTTCAAAGTAATAGGAAGTCATTTTTTCAATAAAAAATCAGAGAAATGAATCTGGGTATAAAGGCATCGTAGAGTAGGTAATTATGAAAAATTCCTACTTTTTTTTGGGAAATGCATCATTGTGATTATTTTTCCTTTCTATATTTTCCAGTAAATATCTAAGAAAAGAATTGTTTACCAAATAGTCAGTTGTATATAAACAACTTTGAATATTCATATGAATTTATTAAACAGAGTTGCAGAATTGGTAGAGGTGTTATTTTCTATCAAAACATTTCTTTTTTGACTAATTTAAGCCATATTACCAAATTTAAAAAGAACTTTACAACTTCAAAATCATATACAAATTTATTGGTATGACTTATATATGTTATTTTAGAAATTTGTGGTGTTCTGGTAAACATTCCAATGGATATCAATTTCTTTCCACACTCAATCTTACAAATCGGGCGTAACATTTGCAACCACAACATAGAATCTGCTTCTAAAATGTGCAAAATTGTCTTAGGGGTGTAACACACACTTTACCTATAAAATGGATGAAATCCCAGTGAAAAAATCGATTTGGTCAGGTTGGAGGGAGGGGGTTGGTAGAGGTGGCCATAAAATCTACTAACTTGAGGAGCAACCATTTGGGAAATCCTGAACATCTATGAGGAAAAAAGTGATGTCTAGTCTTACTGGTAATATAGAGGTGCGTCTTGTTGTTCATCTGCATCTAATTGATGAATCATATCTAACGACCTCCTATGTATCAAAATACACAATATCATTGAGATTTCTCTCCATAAAGGAAAATGGCATGTACTGATCTCAAAAATACATATACTTTGTCATGAACAAGCTCAAGGGTTTTTTTTGGGTTTTCTGTTTCCCAGATTCTGCAGTTGTGAGTGTTAACCTTGCCAGTATTGTAAAAAGTAGACTTGTTGCTGAAGATTACTAAATTCAGGAATGTTTACTACTTCTCTATCAAACTTAACATTTCAACATAGAATTCTCTTCAAGCAACTGTAAAACATATTCTGCTATACTTTTGTAAATCTGTAAATATTTATGTAGAACTCACCAAATTGTCTTAAGAGAAGCATTGTCTTCTCAAATTATCTTTATGTAGAATTACCGTCTTATGAGAAGCACACTAAGTTGTTTTTGTTTTGGAGTATGGCCAAAGCTTGTTTAACCTACAACAGTATCACTAAAATTTGGGTAAGTTGGTGATTTCACTTGTCAACCAGAACAACCAGCCTCAACAAAAGTTTTGTCCGACATGTAAAGTGTAAGGAGGGTCTTTTCCATATTTGGTGCAAAATGTATGGTAAACATTTATTCCTGAGTTTGTTACATGAAACAACGATACACTATCACTTTAACACTATTAATGCGGGTGCTAGTACTGACAGGATTATGTGCTATGGCATTATGTGAGCCAAAGAAGAAATGTTTTGATATTAGCACCTCTACCAATTTTTGATATTAGCACCTCTACCAATTCTGTAATTCAATTTAATAAATTTGTACACTTTAAAAGGTGATATACCTATCAAAATAATAGGTATAGCATTATTTTGATAATGCCAACCAGCAAAAACTTTGAACTGTCCATCATGGGCTAAATAGACTGTCTCCATTTAGTCAAGAAACCACTTGCATTATAACTGTAATACTTTCATTTTTCCGTCTTATAATTAGTTATAATTATTGTATAGTGTGTTTGTGTATATGTATTGTAACTAAATTATACAACATCATGTATTAAATTACAGGAAAGTGATATGTAAATGTGGCCAAAAGTTTAGTAATTAAACTAAATTGAATTTAGAAATTAGTAAATTAAATATCAGAAGAGCTGTTATGTTTCAGAAAAGAGTTTGTGTTAAATATGCTGAAGATCTTGTTGTCTTGAAGTGTATTTTTTTGTTAATGGTCCTAAATAAGTTTGTGCATGATGTGCAGAATCAAGCCAAATAAATTATATATTTTATTTAAAAAAATTAATTGTAATTAATTTGTTTAAATAAATACATTATAAATTGTACCTCATAAAATACATTATAAATTGAGCTCTAAGTTTTCACAAAGAGAAAGAATCAGGTGAAATTACTGTGATAGTTGGGCGACATACTAGATTTTGTGTATCACTTTCAATTTTTCTAAAAAGATTTGATGGTCATGATTGACACAAGAAAACACAATTTTGGGTCGTCCCGATATTTACAGAAATGAACTCGGATTCTTTGAAAGAGGAAAATGTGAATGTGTTGGTAAGAGTTCTTGTTTTTCACTCTTTTTTAGTCCGCCTAGGTTCATTTATGTAAATTAAAAAAAATTTTAATATATGAATCCAATTTATTCATGAAGATTCTCTACTCTATAGTGCTTTTCTCTTTAAATCAATATTTTCTATGACTTTCTACGTCACTTCCACATCTGTAACCATAAACGACCCTGAAATGTTCTTTTCACTAAAAACAAACTAAACTTTTCTTGCCCCCCACTCTAATTTCTTTTAGCACATTCGTAACCTAGGCTTCGTGATTTGGCTTACATTCCCACTAGATGGCAAGCTTAATTATTTTCCCCTGCCATTTTATCACAGGCAAATGCTACTACAACAGAATGCTAACAAGAACATCGAATATAAAAAAATATTTTAAATAACTAAATACAAATTTGTTTTAGGTTTAGGAAATATTTAGTATTTCTATATTTTATAACCCCAATTAAAAAACAAGTATTATAATAGGTTTTGTATCCAATAGCTGTCCTGGTTCCTTCATGTTACTGTTTCGTCTGAAGAGTGGCTGTAATTATCTCCATGTAGGTGACTTCAGAGCCTCCCATTACATGTTATCGTATCCAGAACTGAAGCACATTGTTATAACTAAGCTATTTCTTGATGACACGTAAGTACCATGTATAAAATTATGCATCTTAATTTTTTTAAATCTTTTGAAATTACTAATTCATGTGACAAAATAGCTGCAAAAAGTTACTGAAAATTGTATCTAATATAGTTTGTATTAATTTACTTTAATATCTGTATATTTTATAAGGGTTTGTAACTTATGTGTGTGTGTGTGTGTGTGTGTATGATGAATGCCTAACATCTGGAGTACATCCATTCATTTTGTACTACACAAAACACAGATCCAACGCTTGAAGTGAGTGGTTCAACTGTTGCTAGGTTTACCTCATCAATGATAGATGAGGTTATAGAAAAAAGTCAAAACTCCATTTTATGCACTACAAAGTGAATGGATGTACTCCAGATATTAGGTATTCAGTAAAATTTTCCATTTGTAAAGGAATACACACACACACACACACACACATATATATATATAGGTAAGAGTCTACTCTGTAGTCTTGAAATAGAAACACATAAAAGCGCTAGTTTCAAGTAACCAATCTTTACACGTTTCACATGTAACATTTTCTACACATATCACATATAGCACTATATCATATACTATAAATCTGTGAATCTGTGACTTTTGGATGTTTATACACATCTGTGGTTCACTTCAATCTTTTGTTTTTCTCTTTCTTGACTGAAGAAGATCATGTTGATCGAAATATTTCAAATAAAAGTGTATTAAGTGTTTTATATGTGCTTATTTCCAAAGAGATTGCAGTTTTGGACTATTGCCTTTAGGTAAGTCTGTCAGTCTCCTATCAAGTCCAAAAATTCCTATATATATATATATATATATATATATATATATATATATATATATATATTGTTTCCATGAGCATATGAGTGATTATAGTTTATATAAGTCTGTCAGGGGAAAAGAGATAAGGCTATTAGGGAAAAAAAAATGGATTTATCTGATGTTGAGGTTAGGGGATTCTCTGGACTTGGTATACCACTGGTATGATAGTTCCCACCTTCTCAGTTCTGAGGGATTGCAATCAGGGGGGAGTGATTTAATTATTTTTGTGGTATAGCAGTCATCAAAAGTTGTGATGTTGTGACTCGCAGCATGTTGAGCTGTTGGTCTATCCATATTCATAATTTTAACATCATGTCTGTGGCCATTCATTCTGATATTCAGACCATCCGTGGTCAGGCCTATGTACTGTGCTGAGCAAAGTTTACATTGTAGCTGGTATATGACATTTTTCGATGTACAATTATGATGACCCTGTATTTTGAAGACCATTTTTGTTGTTTGGCTGTTGAAACTATTTGCTGAGGGGTGTATTGGACACGTCTTGCATCTAGGTCTATTGCATGGGAAGGAGCCATGAGAAAGTTTGTGTGGTTTCTCTGTATCAGGGTCTGGTAGTTTAGGATGTACTAGGATGTTTTTCACAATCTGATGAAATCTGTTTCACAAGATCAACATTATTATTGTAGCATAGAAATCTGTCATCTTCTCTATCTGTTTGCTCCTGACATCTACTATATAAGATATCATTGTGTCATAAAACTGTTAGTGTATACAAGTCTTTTATGTTTACATTTTTTATTTGTCTGGTAATTTTTATTGATCTATTGCTGATGTAAATGTTTTAAATAAAATTGTATATTTTATACATTGTAATGTGTTCTTAAAGACATTGTGTGATTTTAAATCAGTAAATATGGAGAAATAACGGAGAAATGATTCTATACACTTTATATAAGTTTTAGTGTTAGGTTGATTTTTCAAAATTAAAAATTTTTGAGGCATTTCCGTGAGTTTTTTCTTTTTGTTACTGCAGTCTATCTGCTTCACCAGGTAAGAATTTTTTGCCATTATATTTAAGTATAGACTTGGTACGAATATCATAAGTTTTGCTGTTCCTTTTTTTTATTTCTTGTTATTGCAGTGTTCAGATTACTATATTAGTTTAAACTTCTCTATATTGCTCTTAAGTTGTGACTGATAAAGAGCAAAACAGGTCAACAGAAAAAAATATGACAATGCTAGAAAATGTATGCATTAAATAGATTTATTCAGAAATTAGTAGAAATGTAGAAAATTGTGACAGTTATTACTTTATAAATAATAACAAATATTTGGTAATACGGTGATCCCTCATTATTTGTGGAGGTTATGTTCCACAAACTTTTCACGAATAGTAAAATCATAAATACTGAAACCAAATATATATAGAAAAAGGGTAGGGTTACATTCCAGGTAAAAAATACTAACTTTGAACAAATAACAAGCCCGTTGAATATCTAGTCAAAAATTTATTTATTTAGTGTGACGTTTCAGCAACTGATTTGTTGCCCTTATCAAGCCTGTAGTGCTATGAAACACAAAGTCTTTAAATTTAATGTTCAAGTGAGTAGTGTGAGGAGGCAAAAAATAAAACCCCTAGACTTTACCAAGAACTTTCATTGAAATATAGCTCTGCTAATTTATCTTTCCTCACTACTATAGCTCTTCAAGGGTGAACAAAATTTGAGTTAGTTACAACTGCCAGATACGATTATCGATGTTTGAATTTCAAAAACTATTGAATTAGCAGTAAGTAAAAAGAAGTGATGTTAAACCTATATATGGAGTTGGATGCAGACGCCGGATTGACTCATCATTTTTTGACAGTGAAGATAATGCCACTTATTATAAATAAGAAATGCCTATCTTTAGATTAGTAGACCTAGTAGTATAAAATATAACGGATGTGTAAAGAATAATCAGATTTTTATGTGATAAGTAACTACAGTACTGTACAAAACAAGTACGGCGAGAACACATTATGGTACAACCTGCAAAATAACTATACTGTCTTTCTTGCCTTTTTTTAAAAATACCATAACAAATTAGCATGATAACCTGTAATTTTTCCAATTGGGAATAAGCGAAACTGTGAATACTGAACCTGCAAATAACGAGGGTCTATTGAAAAAGATGGCATCAAGTATGATTTTTTTTCATTTTTATGTGTATTACTTACAAGTACATTCTAACCAAAAAAGCTCTTTTCAACCTTCACAAACTATAAATTGTGGTTAAAACATATATGAACTATCATCATTGATACACAATTGTATTTTATAAATACTAATTTATGAATTAATGCTTCTGGAATTACTATACTATACAGCTACATTATTGTATTAAAATATAACTACAGTGTATGTCAGTTAAGACAGGATATAAAAGAAAAGTTATAATTAAGTTTCCTGTGTAAACTAACTTATTGTTAAATAGAACGCTTATCCAATATTTTCCTGTAACATCAAATATATTTTGAAACATACACAATTTTGCTTTGGAAAATCTTTATCAGTCAAAATATAGCTCCAAGCTGATGCAGATGACTTGAAATGAATAAACAAGTAGTAGTATGACAGTGCTAGGAATGACAGAAGTTTGTGCTACTTAACATTTCATTCTTGATCAGTTTACATCAAACCCAATTTTTTAACTAACCAACCCTGCCTTAACCAAACTATTTGTAGCTATATAGTAATGTAGTGTAATATATTGCTCTGTTTTATTAAGAAACATTGAATTTATACCTTTTTGTAGCATTTTTAAATTGAGGCTATGGGTATTTTAACACTATTTAATTATAATTAATTAGTGACATTTAAAACTTTTTTATTTGTTTAAAATTTAGTTTTGAGTAATATATATATATATATATATATATATATATATATATATATATATATATATGAGGTTAATATATTACTATTGTAGTAATTGTATCCACCATTAAGTGCAATGATTTTACCTTGTTGTTACAAGGTAAAATCATTGCACTTAATGGTAGATAAAATTACTACAATAGTAATATATCAACTTCATAAAGTCAGTGCAACGGAAAAACAATGGTCAACGTAAAATATATATATATATATATTCTTGATATTTAACGTTATCCATTGTTTTTCCGTTGCACTGACTTTATGAAGTTAATATATTACTATGTAAGTAATTTTATCCACCATTAAGTGCAATAATTTTACCTTGAGTGATGAGGCACCTTTCGGTCGTTGACCATTGTCGACAATGGTCAACGACCGAAAGGTGCCTCATCACTCAAGGTAAAATTATTGCACTTAATGGTGGATAAAATTACTTACATAGTAATATATTAACTTCATATATATATATATATATATATATATATATATATATATATATATATATTTATATGCTGATACATATTCCTTCACGGATGGAAAAATATGACGAATAGTTATTATCTGGAGTACATCCGTTCATTCTTCAGTGCATAAAATTGCAGTTCCGACGTTTTGCTAGAATCTCATCTAGCGTCTCGCTCTTCAACTGTTGTTGGGTTCACCTCGTCAATGTTAGATGTGATTCTAGCAAAACGTCGGAACTGCGATTTTATGCACTGCAGAGTAAACTCCCAACTATCCGTGGATAACTAGCCAGATAATCGAATTCCCTGGATAATCCGCTATGAACAAAGAATACGCAAAATGATCGATAATCGATTATTATACCATAAGTTACACAAATAATGAACCCGGTTAATGCAGTTCACAAATAATCTTCAGAATACAAAATAAATACAGAAAATAATTTAAAATGTTGATGTATTTGACAGATTATATGTACATTTCTAACTATTTACAATACGTACATAAGTATATGTAAAAAGTAAGTATTGTGTACATATGTAATTTCCTTTACACATAATACTTTCACTTTTTAACAAAAAAATCTGTCACTTTCGCCTGTTTTTTTGTGAGCATTGATTTAGCTTTAATGTGCGATCCATGTTTCTTGAGAACCATTTTGTCCTGCTCTAATTATTGTGTCTGTTGTTTTCATCTCAAAAATTTTATTTCTACCATATACAGGTTTATTTGGGACATTAAAACAGTGTATTAGACATTAAAATGTTGTTTTATTTATCGGTTTACAATACAAAAAAGGAAATTTACATAAAATATCAACTAATACAAATGATAAAATACTGCATGACAAAAAATAAAATTCAATAAAAAAGATAGAGAAATAAAAATAATGCATAAAAATTCAAACTACCAACTACTAAAATAAGCACTCAACCTTCAACTCGGAATGTTTGTTTCTACTTGTGTCACAAAGCCATAAAGATTGATAAAGTATATGACAGACATGGATAATGCATGTCATGTCTTAGACTATTTATAGCCGAGATTAGTTGACATTTGTTTACATTTTATGATACACATTAGGTTTTGTCTCTTATTTACAGTAGTCTGTTCCCATCTCGAGTTGGTTCATTCACTCTAACAGGACAGTTATCGTTTATCCTAGCATTATTTGAGAAAGCTTAGTTTATTTTTATGATCGTTGTTTTTACCGGATATTGTGCCGCGTTGAGTGGTTAACATTTGTAATAAATACACATACATATTACGCATAATAAAAAATATATGGAATGTCCTAATAAGGTACTTATCTGCAGTGTGTTTGTAATAGAAAAAGATCAGAATATTTCCAGGTAAATCTGTTTTATTATTTAATTTAAAAAAAAATTAAAATTATTTTTGAGTCCAGTAATAAAAATATTTATATAATATTATAAGTTATGTTACTGAGTTTTAAAAGGAGTAACACAAATTAGACATTAGATAATTGTGTATGCTTTAGGTATTGCAATCCCCGTTATAAGTTCCCGACTCAAGAAGAGGTCATTGGAAGAGTGGTCAATGTGGTTCGGAAGCACGTGCTAAAACAACCACAACTACTTGTGGCCTGCGGATCTTATCTAATTGGTAATAAATTAGTTGAATACATATTAACAAAAAATATTTTTACTCTGCTTTTTCAGTATCTTAGAGATTGAGATTATAATTTGTCATAGATCATTAGAAATATTGGTAATGTTTCATTTATTTTAATGACAATGCTTTGTTATTGCATTGATCCTTAGTATTATTTTTGGTTTCATATTAACATATTCCTTGTTAGAAGCTACCATATATTTCTAATTCTTACGGCACTATATCCAATTGATGTGTGTTTAGATATTGAGTAATAATGAGGGTAATTATGAGGATTTATAATTTTGTTAAAATTATTTAATTTCGCCTTAATTTTAAATTGTATGCTTTTTGGATTGCTAGTTTAAGGAAAAAATTCAAATACTTCCACAAATAATTAAGGTTAGTTTTGTTTTATGAAAGAATTTAATTATACTTAATTGAAACAAATAAGCAATGATATAAAAGATTAAATATTGTTTAATTTTTATGACAAATGTAATTAGAATATGACTAATGATTTTGGAATTTTGATTGTGTATCATCAAATGTTTTAAAAGCTAGAAAGTGATAAGTTGTGCAAGTTGTTAAATGCTAATCAAAACCAATTAAAAAATGTTTTGCTCATATTTAGGAACAACAAAAAGTATATTTCTGTTTATATTTAGAACAAATCAACATTTCCTGTAGACATAATTAAAAAAAAATAATACAATTTTTTCCAGCAAGTGATTAGTGGCTTTTACAAAAACATAAATTCCTCACAAATAAGGTTTTAAGTTTATTATAGGTTTTTTATTACAGACAATCTCATAACCTCGAGAAATGTTTGAATAGTTGGCAAGTCTTTATTCAAGTTAATTTGTTGATGTAAATTAGGGTATTTAGGCTCTATGGAAGATTCTATGGAGTCGTTAGAAACTGAGTTCTGATTAATGTTTGGAATCATTTTATGTAAACACACACAGACATACACATGCATGTGTTAGTGTGTGTGTTTGAGTTGTGATAGTTAACCTTCCCAGTGCATGTAGAAACCTCCTGGTCATTTTCTGTGGATCCATACTTACGTGTAAACAGCCAAAACAGGTAAAATTTGAAACAACCAGGTCTGACACAAGCCAGAACATGTACTGCTGCTCGCCAAATTCAGCCAGATAATCAGGCACTGGACTTTAATTAAAAAAAAAACCCAACCTACTGATAACTTACTTACCCGTACTGATATTTGAATTGAGTCACTATGTCTTGGGGGAATGAATTCCCCAAAGCTTTACAGCTTAGTGACCATAATGTAGGATTATTTAAGTAAATTATTTACTGAAAAATAAGTTAAACTTTTATTTGTAAGTTAGTAAAACCATCATTTTTTATTTTATATAAAATATTGTTTTAGTACAGGATTTTGTTTTTTTCTAAAACTATACAAACTTACAAAACAAGGTTTATTTAAAAATACTTTCTTACTGATGTGGTGTTATTTCATTTTACTACTGAGTTTAGTTATTGGTTCTCAATAGTAATTCATATATTTAATTTGGATTTATTATTGAAACTCTCATTTACATTCATAAAATAAATTAAATTCATTTCAGTTTTATTTTAAAATAAAAAGAAAATAATTTAAACTTAGTTAAAAAATATGTTCAGAAAAATTCTCAAATGGTTTTAACTTGTTATATTACAAAACCATGATTAAATTTATTCTTATACCAGCTTTAAATTATTTTGTTCAAAATTAAATTTCTATAATTATTTTACACAAGTTCTTTTTTAATTTATATTCTAATATTTGTCTTCTTAATCAAAATTAATTTTTATTAATTATTAATAATCATCAATACATTACAGTAACACCCCGTACTTACGCGATAGGTGGGACCGGGTAAAAATGCTGTACATCAACAAATAGATGGCAAATATACTAACATAAAACATCCTTCTGAGGACAGTGACACAACACTATAAATCATGTAACTGAATGCAGTATGTCTTAAAGCATTTAAATTTGTAGAAGAAGATGTGGAAATATAGATATATTTCATCATGATGGTCTAATCACTGAAAATCTTGAATGTTTCTTGACAACAGGTTACACAAGCCATTAACACAAACGAAGTTGGCAAATAACCTGTGGAGTCATCATTGACATTAGGAACTACCACCCCTCAAAAATCCAAATTATCCATGAAAATGCAACTTGGTAAAAAAATAGAGGCTATTCTAGTTGATGATTGGTGAAAATGGGATCATTTTAATATAGCCTATCTATACAATCCTCTGGGAAACAATCTTAACACTACAGTCCTTGAGCAGTACATCCATCAAGACACCATCTTTGTTGGTGACTTCAAAAGTCTGTCTGCTCAGTGGGGATAACAATGTAGTACATTAGTTGGTAGAACTATCAACTTCCATTGAATAATATGTGCACTATTTTAGACCTGGCAGCTGCTACCAAACTAACTCTTCATTCAGGGATAAACTAAACAAATTCTCATTATATTATAATGTTAAATAGTGTGAATAAATATGTGTATGCAGTTCTGCTATTTATCAAACTCTGAGTTTAAAAATCAAAAGTGGTAATGCATATATGTATCCAGTATGTTTATGAAGTTTAGTGTTTGTAAGTTAAAAATAGTGTCTGTGTTTATATATATATATATATATATATATATATATATATATATATATATATATATATATATATATACTAAACTGGAAACTTTTGTATTACATGTTGAGTTTAATTTGTTTAGGTAAAGAAAAAGTGTTTTTAGGAATTGCTGAGGCCTTAGATTGGAAAATATGGGCCGACAAGGACAAGCGTAAAGTGTTTGAATGTTTGAATGACCCGAGGATTAATTCTAGACTGATAATAGATGGCTCTGTTGCAAAAGTGCATGTGATATCTATGAACAACCTTAACTACAAGGTACATTTTGAAAGTATATTACATCAAATCTAAAGTTGTTATAAAAAAAAAGATTGATATTTGAATTTATTTCCTAATATACTATATTGCTTGGTACCATTATTTTGGCACTATTCCCCTTTATATGAACTCAATGATGTAAACCCCTTATAAATCTTCAGAGAAATTTTAAAATTTTTCTCTGGAATCTGTACCGATTTTCATATTCTTCTTGATACTGAAAGATGTTTTTTTTAAAATTTGGAGAAGAAGAATAATTGGGTAGGATACCAGGCAAAGCAGACACATTTATTATACAATTTTGTGTTTATTGTTAAAAACATGTTTATTTTTGGCAGTTTCTGTTATATATCTTAAGTGTTTTCTATAATACACTTACATATATATATATATATATATATATATATATATATATATATATATATATATATATATATATATATATTTTTTTTTTTTTTTTTTCAATTACTTTAACACAATGAGTGCGGTGGGCGTGCATGAACGCCCTTGCCCTATTGGCACCCGTGGTGATAGGCGTTCATGTACACCTTCCATCCACTCTCAATTCATTGGTTCAATGTGAGGTTAGCCATTGCCGGAAAACATTATATCGCTCATCGGTTATTGTGCCAGTCTTTATGAACATTTCAGTGTGTTTCGTTTTTTGTTCCACCATTGCTGTCGGATTGGGGACTGTGTTATCGTATTAGTGTTACTTGAAGTGTGTTATTATTGAGTTAAATATATTTTGTACAATGAATATGGATAATGAGGTTGAATTACTGGAGAATGTCTACTCTGACAAAGAAAATGGCTCCGAGGATAGCTCCGATGTTGACGATGAGGTGTCTCCAACATGGCATGATGACCTCTCACAAGAGATTCTAGACTTAGAGTGCCAATTCCCGGTAACAATACTCCAACTGATTCGTTTAATTTATTGAAAGACGTTATGTTTTTAGAGACAATTGTTGCTGAGACAAACAGATATGCCTTGGAATATTTTTGTGGTTCACAAAACACTGCCAAGTCACGAGTCACAAATTGGAAAGACACGTCTTTGGCCGAAATTAGAATGTTTTTTTTTGGGACTCACTTCACACCAAAATAAACTGAGCCTGTATGATTTCCGTCTCAAAGTCATTGAAGGACTTCTACCCCCCAAACCAGCTCCCATTATGGTGACTCCTAATCGAAACAGCGTACACAGGCTCTCAAAAAATTTTAAAAAACCAAATGGATGCCGGGTTGAAAGAAAATGTCGAGTTTGTGCAAAAAAAGGCAAAAGGAAATTGACCATCTACATTTGTGCTGTGTGCCCAGATGAGGATGAACCAGAACTGCGGTATTTCGACAAATTTCATGAGGACATGAATGTCCTTAAATTTAGATTATATGTTAAGAAAAGAAGAGGTTATGGTTACAAAAGCGGATAAAGGAAACGCTACCGTTTTAATTAGTAAAGAAGACTACGTAAATAAAAGTGAAGATTTTTATTTGAAAACGACATGTAAAAAGGAGTTTAAAGATAGGACTGAAACATATCAAAAGGAAATTAAAGAAATAGTTAAAAACTCCCAATATATAACTCAAGAAGAAAAATATAAATATGAATCCAAATGTGCCAATAATGAGAGCCCAAGTAAAAATTCACAAAAAAGAATACCCTCTTAGGCCGATAATTAATTATAGAACCTATAAATTAGCAAAATATTTAGAAAAACTACTAAAAGGAATGGATCTGCTAAAAAATAAATATACTGTGAAAAATTCAACCGAGGTTGTTAAAAGAATACAAAAAGCAAATATCACTAAAGATTGTAGGATGATTTCGTTTGATATAGAAAATCTATACTCATCAGTACCAACTATAAAAATAATTAAAGAAAAATTACAAGAACAGAGCCAAAATAAGGATGAGTAACAAAATTGTGAAATCAGTGATCATAATTTTAAACCAAAACCAATTTAAGATTAGCAACGAATTATATAAATCAAAAGCCGGCCTAGGGATAGGTAACCCATTATCTAGAAAATTAATTGAGTTTTTCATACAGAATTAGAAGAAATAATAATAACAAAAATATTAGAGGAATTCAATTGTTTAGAATTAGGGATGGGCCGATTCCGATTCTCGATTCCAGGAATCGTCGATTCTAGTAGTATCGAGGAATAGTCGATACTCGATTCTTCATTCATAAAAGTATCGATTCCGATTCCTATTTTGTTACCTATTAAAATATGTATGTGGAGTAATTTATTGGAAAAATAATTAATTACCAACTATATCTTATTTTTGTATTAGTTGATTTGGATGAATTAAATGATTAAATTAAACGAAAATATTATTATTTATGAAGCAACAAAAATCAAGATCGTAACCATTTCTGGTCGTTTGACATCACTCGTCTCTCTCTCTCTCTTCGATACAACACTCTCCCCCCCCCAACGTGTCTTATTGCCACTGATTCATAGATATCAAACAAAACACACAAAAAGTACAGTAAAAACTCAATTAACCGTCACCGTCGGGACCGTGGCCATGACGGTTGAGCGAATAGACGGATAACAGAAACACTGTATTATTCCTCCAAAACTTAACCTCAATCAATTACATTATAGACAGATATTACTCTCACGGTAATGTAATATATTTCAGAGCGAAAAGAAAATAAACACGATTATAATAGCAAATGAAACTATTTATTACATGATAAAAAGATCCGCACAGTAGCTACAAATGTAGCAAAATAATGTACAGTAATATAAACTTACAGGCAAAATAGTTCATGTAGTTGAACTATCAACTATATCACGTGTTATCTGATATGTTTTAAAAATTCCTATTGATAAATCGGAGTCGAAGGTTTTAAGTAGCCTATTACATTGAAACAGAACTTTTAAAGGGTTTTGCCGTATGACCAAGATGTTAACTAAATTAATTATTAGAGACCTAGCATGTAAGCTAAAACATGAAAGAATCGAGAATCGACTAAAAAATCGAGAATCGAAAGGAAAATTTTAGAATCGGAATCGATAATTTTAGGAATCGGCCCATCCCTATTTAGAATAAATGAGATATGTGGATGATTTGCTATTAATAGTTAAAGACACTGAAGGAAAGAAAGGAGAGTCTATATTGAAAGAAATCAACAATATACATAATAATTTAAAATTCACGATGGAAAAAAATAATGGTAGTGTAAATTTCTAGATTTAAAAATAAAAAGAAGAGGAGAATATATAGAATTTGGAATTTTCAGAAATATACATACACTGATAATGTTATTAACACAAAATCGAACCCACTAGAACATAAATTAGCGGCATTTAGGCATTTTTTTAAACAGATTATTAGATATACCGTTAAAGAAGAAAGAATATAAAGAAGAACTGAATATTATGTTTCAAATTGCTGAGAATAATGGATACAACAAAGAAGCAATAAGGAAGTTATTTAGGAAAATTAAGGCAAGAAGAAATAAAGTAAACAATCCCACAAAGGAAATAGAGAGAAAGAAATGGACTAGATTCAAATATACATGAAAGAGGTTTATAAACTGAAAAAATCTTGCAAGAAATATAATATACAAGTTGGAATGAAAACTAATTACACATTAAAGGATAAATTAATGTGTAATATAGAAAGTTTAAATAAGTTTAGTAAAATTGGGGTTTATAAAATGCAATGTAATTGCAGAGCTACATACATATTACAAACAGGTAAGCATATAAGGTCATTTAAGTATGAGAAAAATGATTTGAATTATGCTGCACATTTGTTTGAAGTGGGCTATACACTGCAAGAAATGGATAATACGATGAAAATTTTACAATATGTTAATAAAGGAAGATGTTTAAATATTTTGGAAAATCTTGAAATTTATAAAGCAAAATTAAAAAAAGGAAATGTAATAAACGAGCAAATAAATACACAGCCGAACGTTATATTTAAAAGTTTAAAATTATTAAGTAGTTTGATCCAAGAAGCAAGAGTAGGTGTGCACCAATAGAAAGCGAGGTCTGGAAGTGGTGTGGGCGTGGCTAAGGTATATAAAGATAAACTCAAAGTTTGGGCAAACAGTACGATTTAAGTTTTGAAAATGGAGTTACTCCAAAACGCGTCAACAGAGGAAAATAATGAAATGTTTTAATACTTTAGTATAACAATACAATTACTTGTTTTTTACAAAACATAATACACCAATAATAATGGATAACAAGATTCTTTAAGATTACCTTGTAAAGTGAAGGTAATAAATGAAATAATTATCAAAAAACCGTACCTTAACTCATAAATATTTGTTTATCAACTCAGACGTGTTTCAGTAACAAAATCATCATTTTCAGTAACTTATAACTACTGCAAGAAAAAACAATTATAACACACTGAAGTTTATGACTTTATCATCAAAACATCTCTGAGTTAGTAAAATAACATTTGTAAGTTAGCACACAATTTTGATTACAGTAGAACCCCTAGTTACTGGTCTCTGGGGGTCCTCCCTGTTAAGTACAGAATGTTAACCTCACTTTCCCTAAACCACGTTTGTTGACATCTGTCATTATTTTCGATATAACCTAGGAACAGCTGGTGTTCCTTACCGCAGTTCAATCTCCACCGCCTACTAGACATTCGTTGCCGGCCAGAATCTAGACTTCTTTTACTGCAAAGAAATAGTTTTGCGATCCAGTTACCAGACGCATTGAGCCTATTCATCTATGATCTGGACTAGGTCAACTTAGTTTCTAATCTAGTTACTCGTTGTTATGTATTTCCGTCTTTGTCTAAGACACACTTCTTGCAACATGGCGCATTAGAATTCAGCAATCTTTTCTAGTCAAGTGCTTTTAGCCGGTTACATCGGGTTCTAACCGCGTTATAATATTACACCGCTTATTGATTATGTTCAGTTAATGTCTTAGATGCGTTCTAACTATAAATTACCGCCGTCAAACTTTAATAAGTCAATTTAACCGCATTCTAAGTTTGATTGCCATTGTATCAGGTAAACCGCGTGGGATTTCATTATACCACAGACAGTTAACTATTTAACCTCGTGAGTGAAATATCAAGTGTCAATTAAAGATTTTCTATTGTGACGATTGAAGTGATTTTACTTTACAATAATCTTAAATGAGTTGTAGTTCATGCCACTCGTCGAGAACCTTCTTTCATCTCTGCTAGACACCAAACAGGCCTGTTTCGTCGAACGACTCACCGCTCTTCAAGAACCTCATACAGTTTGATTAGTAAATGGCTTAGAATTAACTGCTACTCATGAAACTTGTGTTATCTCTCTTTGAATTATCTTTGGTGTTAAATTTAAATTCAGTGTCGTATTTATCATTAAAGCAGCCCTTGCACTGCTTCAACAAAGCAAGGTGGCTCCTCCGGACTTTATTGTGTAACCTCGTATAATTCGAACTACTCTATTGATTTCTAATATTTCACATAATTTTCTTTCTTTAGTTTTGCTACCAAAACTATACACCTCCCAGTTTGAGAACCCCAGTTTTAAACCATTAGAAAAAAACTAATTTTATGACGATATCTTTCCAAGAGGGTTATCAGGAAAAATATATTAATATTGAATGAAAAACCAACTTTTTTACAATTTCCCAATTCTCTAAGCAAACTCTGAATTTCAATAACTTTTAAAAAAACCAGCTCTAAATGCTTCAGAAAATGGGAATTTTGATTGATTCAATAGCACTGGCAAGGTTGCTCTTAAACAGCTGATATCAACATTCCTGATTTATGACAAGTTATATATTTTTATATTTTTAAAATCATAAATGTTTGCTTAGTCATCCCACTTTTTAGAAATTCACAACATAATAAAGAACTCATGTTTAAAGTAATATTTTATTTCAACACCCAATGTAATATGGGATGTTTTTTATTGGTTCTATTTGTCATGGAAACCTCAGATTAAACAACCAAACCAATAACATTATTGGTTAAATCATGTTCTCCGTTGGACCAATAAAGAGGGGTTCTACTGTAGTTAATAATAATGGATATATAATATCAGCAATAATATGCTGATACGATATTTAGCTGATCAAATAAACTGAGTTGTGTTAATTGTTCTTTTCCTACTGTAGTGTTAACAAAATTACACTATGGCAAATTTGTAAACTATTTTTCAAAAACAGTCATTTAAGGGTAATAAAAACGATAATATACAAAATATTTAATTTAAACAGCAATTTAGTACTTATAACACTTTCTTAAGTCATGTTATATAATTACTAAACTTTCAGTGGTTGGAGAGACATGCTGCTCAATACAAAACTTTTACCAATGTTGTCGGAATCAAGCCCACAGGATGGGAGCTAAATGTAAATTCTGATGACTTCAAAGTTGACTCAAATCAAAACATCACTATTTATGGTGAGTAATAATTTATTTGAATGATTTATAATAACTATATGAAGCAACTGTGGCGTAATGTTTATTTAAAAAAAAAAAATGATTTATAATGTTAAAAATTACTTAACTAAGATGTAATGATTGTCCCAGTTATTATATCGGCCAAACCGGTAGGTCATTTTATACACGCTTCAAAGATCACATTGCCCAAAGAAACCAAAAAATATATGTATGTGTGTATGTATGTATTCTATGGACGTCTAAACAGCTGAACAGAACTTAATGAAATTTGGAGAGATTTTTTTAACATATTCCAGGGCGGTTCATGTGAAGTTGTTGTAGATCCATCCACAGGCTTCTGCCCCATACGCTAAAGATGATTCAAACACTGATGTATGTATCTTATGGATGTCTAAACCGCTGAACAGAAGGTAATGAAATTTAGAGAGCTTTTTTTAAACATATTCCCAGGACGGTTTATGTGAAGTTTGGTTGAGATCCATCTACATGGCTCCGCCCCAGAGGTTTAGGATGGTCCAAAAACTTATGTATGTATGTATCTTATGGACACTAAAACTGCTGAACAGAAATTAATGAAATTTGGAAAAAATTTTCAAACATATTCCCAGGACGGTTCATGTGAAGTCTGGTGTAGATCCATCCACAGGACTTCCCCCAGAGGCTTAGGATGGTTCAAAAACTGATGTAAGTATTAAGTATCTTATGAGCACCTAAACTACTGAACATTTTAATGTCATTTGGAGAGATTATTCAACATATTTTCAGGATATTTTTTGTGAAGTTTGGTGTAGGTGCATCTACAGGGCTCTGCCCCAGAGGCTTAGGATGGTCCAAAAACTGATGTATAAATATATGGATATATCTTATGGACGCCTAAACCGCTATACAGAAGTTGATGAAATTTAAAGAGTTTGTTTAACATACTCCCAAGATGGTGCGTTTGAAGTTTGGTGTAGATCCATCCACAGGGCTCCACCCCACAGGCTTGAGATTGTCCAAAAACCGATGTATGTATATATGTGCAAATGTAATGTCTTATGAATGCCTAAACAGCTGAACAGAAGTTATAGAAGTTATTGAAATTTGGAAGGATTGTTTAACATATTCCCAGGATGGTTCGTGTGAGATTTGGTGTAAATCCATCCAGAGGCTTAGGATGGTTCAGTCTACAGCATTCCATAAGTCTATTGTTAAAATGTATATCTATACTAGCGTTATTAAAATTAATTAAAAAAATTATAAACATTATGTAAAAATAAAAATACATTATTAATTATTTTAAACTGTTTAAAATTGCTAAATTCTATGTGCATTTATTGCTATCACACTAATTGGTATTAAAAGTAGGATCGCGATATTCTTGAGAAATTTGAATTGACTAAAGCTGTGCAACGGAACCAGAAACCACAAAAATCTGACACCCAACTTGGCAGAAATGAGAGGTGGCAAGTTCAAAGGAGAGATGGTCTTAGTTTTGTAAATACCGATGATTTCATCAGATCTATCTATTGATTTCAAACGACTAGAATTTCCTTTGAAACTTGTATTCGCAATAACTATAAACAAGGCACAGGGACAATTTGGAACATTTGGGCTTTTACCACGGATAATTATATGTTGCGTTCTCACGTGTTTGTAACACCTAAAATTTGTATGTTTATATGCCTAATGAAATGATGAAAAGCATTGTTTATCCTTTACCATAGCAGTAAATGAAATATAATTATTTAGATGTTTGATTTGCTTTTCTTATTGAAAAAATTATAATTTCGGGCGCAACAATGTCCACCAGGTAACGCTAGTAAATATATAAAATATTCGACTTTCAACAATTATAATTTTTGTAAATAGAAGTTACCACTTTAATTAGCTCAGAATACTGAGAGCATTCTGTAATTACTTTCTTAGTTAAAGAGAATTATTACTAAGTTACCATCAGATTATTGAGTATTTATGTTTGCACTTTAGGTGTCCCATACAGTGAGCACTCAAGTTATTCCGAGCTGCGTGATTTTGTCAGGTATATCCAACCAGAAGAAATAATTCCTACTGTTAATGTTGGCAACTCTGTTAGAAACAAAGTGAAGAAGTATTTTCAAGAGTGGATGCAACCAAGTGACAGAACAAGACAGAGCACAGTGTCCAGTTACTTCAAGTGATCTATATTGTATTTTGTTAATTATGAATTATCTTATAAATATGAATTATAGTTGTGTAAATCAATTTGTGAAGCTAAATAAATTAATTTATTAAAAATATAAAGCATTTTACATATGTGACTCAAAACGTTTGGTCGGTAAAGATTATTTAGATTTTTTGGACTAGGAGACTGACAGACTTACCTTGGTAATAGTCCACTCTGTAGTCTTGAAATAGAAACACATAAAAGCACTTAAACAATGATATATTTCAACCACACAGTGGTCTTTGTCAATCGAAGAGAAAACACAAAAAGAAATATGAGAGAATGAAATAAAATAATTGTGACTCGCAGCATGTTGAGCTGTTGGTCTATCCATATTCATAATTTTAACATCATGTCTGTGGCCATTCATTCTGATATTCAGACCATCCGTGGTCAGGCCTATGTCTTTACCAACCTAACCTAATCTTTACCAACCAAAACTAACCTAAATATATATATATATATATATATATATATATATATATATATATATATATAATAATTAATAAATTATTATTATTCTTGTTTTTGAAATATTTTTAATTTATTAACTATATTACAAGAAAACATATCACCATATTTAATAAATATATATATATATATATATATATATATATATATATATATATATATATATATATATATATATATATATATATATATATATACATACATACGATGAATAGTTACTATCTGTTCATTCTACAGTACATAAATTCTCAGTTCCGACGTTGGATGTACTCCAGATAGTAACTACTCATCATATTTTTCCATCCGTGAAGGAATATGTATCAGCATATATATAGGGAGTTATATAGGGTATGATAACTCCCATCTTCTTGATTCTGAAGGGTTGCAATTAGGGGGGAGTGCCTTAATCTAGAGTACTATCAGTGGTATACCAAATCTAGGGAACCTCAACATCAGATAAAACTCCTTTTATCTTCCCCCTAACTTCTACCATTTTTAACAACTCCATTTACCTTTCTTCTGACAGACTATTATTATCTAGTTTCAAGTAATCAATATTTATAAAAATCATATATAGAGCACTATACAATAAACTAAAAATCTGTGACATTTGGATATTTGTACACATCTGTGGTTCACTTCAGTCTTTTCTTTTTTGATTGACAAAGATAATTTTTAATCGAAATATTTCAATAGCGTGATAAGTTTTGTATATGTGTTTATTTATTTCGAAGAGATTGCAGTTTTGGACTATTGCCATTAGTTAAGTCTCCTATCTAGTCCAAAAATTCCTAAATAAGCTTTAAGCTTCACTAGAACTAACCTAAATATATATACAGTCAACTCCCGATTATCCGGGATCGCATCAACCGGGTTGCGGATCAACCGGGATCGTCAGCTCCACTTGAAGCAGTGGGGCGGGAGGAGTCAAATGTGAACGCGGCGGACGGATGCGAGCGCGGGCGGTCGTTGGGGCGTAGAGTAACCTTTACGGAATAATTTATAGACTGTCAACTCGCCCGCAGTCGCCACCCCGTGTCCTAAATCCTTCCTACCTGTTTCCCCGCAACGCGCACTCGCGGGCAGAGTTTCGGTCAGCATGTCTGAGTTTACGTTATATTTCTTGTTGTCCTTTTATAAATTCACGCGGTTCTATGAAGCGCGAATCCCTAATTACGCGTTGATCTCCAACGTCCAATCAGATCAGAGCACATCGAAACATCGAACGTGATGCATGGAGGTGCGATAACCCCGAGCGCGAGCGGGCTTTTTTCAGAGAATAAATCCGAACGCCGAATTACGCGATCGCTCGAGTCGAACGTAAACACTACCCTTCCTCAGTGGTCAGTCTATGCGTTGCTTCTGATCAAAACGAACTGTATAGTAGTGACGGGACAAAAGGAGGCGATACTATTTATCAGCTGTTTTTACAGTCATTGGGTAGAAGTAGGGCTGTGGATATTATGGTATTTGTTTTAACCGTGATTTCGCATTATCCGTGACGGCCCTGCCGGTAATTATCCCGGATAATCGGGAGTTGACTGTATATTTCACGTTGTCCATTATTTTTCCATTGAACTGACTTTATGAAGTTATTATTATTACTTGTAAATAATTTTTCCACCACTAAGTGCAATAATTTTACCTTTTGTGATGAGGCACCTTTCGGTCACTTGACTATTGTCGAATTACTGCACTTAGTGGTGGAAAAATTATTCCACATTGGTTTCTAGGCTTCATGGTCATCATACTTGTACATCCAAAAATGTAATATACCAGTTGCAATGTAAATTTTGCCCGGCACAGTACATAGGCCTTACCACGGATGGTCTGAGCATCAGAATGAATGGCCCCAGACATGTCGGAACCATGAACATAGATAGGCCAACCGCTCAACATGCTGCTAGTCACAACATCCTATCTTTCAATGATTGTTATAACACCAAAATAATTAAGGCCCTCCCCCCGATTGCAACCCTTCACAACTGAGAAGATGGGAGTTATCATACCAGTGGTACACCAAATCTAGAGAGCCTCCTAGCCTCAACATCAGAATATCTTCTTTTACCATCCCCCTAACTTCTACCATTTTTAACAACTGCATTTACCTTCCTTTTGAAAGACTATTAATATCTAGTTTCAAATAATCAATATTTATACAAATCACATATAGCACTATATCATAAACTATAAATCCGTGACATTTGGATATTTATACACATCTGTGGTTCATTTCAGTCTTTTCTTTTTCTCTTTTTTGATTAACAAAGATTATTTGATCGAAATATTTCACTAGTGTGATAAGCTTTTTATAGGTGCCTATTTATTTATTTCCAAGAGATTGGCGTTTTGGGCTATTGCCATTAGGTAAGTCTGTCAGTCTCCTATCTAGTCCAAAAATTCCTAAATACGCTTTAAGCTCTACTAGAACTAACCTATGTATATATATTCTTGATATTTTACGTTATCCATTGTTTTTCCGTTGCACTGACTTTATGAAGTTAATATATTACTATTGTAAGTAATTTTATCCACCATTAAGTGCAATGATTTTACCTTGTGTGATGAGGCACCTTTCGGTCACTTGAACATTGTCGAATCACTGATATTTTAGAGTGAAGTAAATCACACAAGGTAAAAATCATTGCACTTAATGGTGGATAAAATTACTTACAATAGTAATATATTAACTTCATATATATATATATATATATATTTTAAAACAACATAGGTTATTCAAATACAAGAATATTTATTATTTTATATCCTATAATATTTATAATATAATTTATACAATATATATAATTTATGTATATTATTATATATATTATAATTTATATAATATAATATATATTTATAATATAATTATATTATATAATAAATATTCTTGTATTTGAATAACCTATGTTGTTTTAAATTATTAAATAAGAAAACGTATTTTATATATATTTATATTAATTAAAACAACCTCTCACCACAAATTCAACAAATTTTATTTTAACCTTATGTACATTTCGACTACAAAGTAATCATCTTCCTCTATTATTTGTAAAAATACCTGAAGATGATTACTTTGTAGTCGAAATGTACATAAGGTTAAAATAAAATTTGATGAATTTGTGGTGAGAGGTTGTTTTAATTAATATAAACATTTACGCCACAGTTGCTTTAAGTTGTTGTATTTTATATATATATATATATATATATTACATTGTCCATTATTTTGACCGAACATCTACACCAGAAAAATAATCAGTGATTCGACAATGGTCAAGTGAACGAAAGGTGCCTCATCACAAGGTAAAATTATTGCACTTAGTGGTGGATAAAAGTATTTACAATAGTAATTTATCAACTTCATGATGTGTGTGTGTGTATAACAGCTATGGTAGGTTGGTGGTTTAAAATGGAGATCTATAGTTGACGTGTCAAATAATGTTAATTTGTTATACAAAAAATTACTAACCTGTTGCGGGCCTTTGTCCAACATGGGACTTGGGGTGGGCCGCCCTCCCCCTTGGCATGCCACTGGATAAACATAACATTGTATATATTTGGAAATTTAGAACAAAGTTGAAAAGTCATTTTCTTGATGACCACTTATTATTACAGATGCACCTGAACAATAAGTTTCTGATGGAGTTTAAAAAGGTCAAAAACACCTTTCATATATTCAGGAAGTGTGTAATTGAGGACATTTATAAATCTTTCTACAGGTTTACTATTTTCGCCTACCAAGAATGAGTCTGGTCTTGGAATTCTGTTCATTACTTTTTTGGACAGAAGGTATAACAGTAGAGTCAATTTGTGTGAAAATATTTATTATTCCTAAAGTTTTATATTTTAAGGCATTTTCCAAACAAGATGAAGACTCTTTATGTTTTTAATTATTTCTTTTATATTTATATTTGCAGACTTTGTCCACATATGTTCACTCTTATCAAGAAGCAAACAATAAAAACAAAAGCTTTGCTGTTCTACATTAACAGCTAACCAAGACCTTTTTGTGAATCAAATCCTGCAAAATTATTTTTTTTTTACAATCCATTTAGAAGAAAGAAAATTATTTTGATTGACGCAGCACTAACTATATTTACTAATTTCAAAATATAAAATAAGGTTTTGATTAAATTATCCTCTGAATTCATGGTGATTAAGTAATATAATATTAATATAAATAAATCAATAACATTATTATTGATAATAATAATATTATATCACACAACTCACAAAAGTAAAGTACTTCACAATACAATACTTTACACACCCAATTTATGTAAAGAGAAGTATACTGCTGGACCTGGTAAAACATTAATGGTGTGTTTATTTCAACATAGAAATTGGTTAGCTTAAGGAGGGCGTTGAATGATCAATCAGACAGAAAAACTGAAATATAAAAGGACTCAGTGTGTCTATTATGGGCCAAGATTCCTGCACAGCTGATCAATTGACAAAAACTTTTACAAAGAAACTGATTAGATTTATTTTGTAAAACAATAAAAATTTAAAATAAACTTCCAAGGGTAGTTTGAATGAGAGGCAACAATTCAAGGGTCTCACTAGCGGTTTTTTTATAAAGAGGTAATAATGGATAATGTAAGGGAAGGGCTTTTGCAAAAAAAAGAAACAAAAATAGCAAGTTCTAGTAGGACTTGAGGGCAATGTATTTTGAGCCCTATATAGTTTTATGTATTGGTCAAGGAAATACAAAGTCATTTATTGGTCGATTGTTTAAAAGAAAACAGAAGTAATACTACTGAGACTATTTCAAAAAGGGAGTGTAAAATTGTGAAACAGATCATGTTTTGTGTATATTCATTGACAGGGAAGTGACATCAAATAATAACTGTCTCAGAAGTATTAAATTATCAAAAGAACGTTGAATGACTTTAAAAGAGTATTTTGTCTTTGTTTTTATTTAAATGGAAATTCTCCTCATAATTGACTAGGATCAATAAGAAAGAACGCTGGCACACGAGGACTACATCCAGCCACATTCAGGAATTTTAGTGAGCGAGAAGTATTAAATTGTCATAAGAAGGTTGTATGTCTCAAAAGAGTATTTTGTCTGTGATTTTACTTAAATGGGAATTCTGCTTATAATTGACTAGGATCAATAAGGAAGAACGCTGGCACATGAGGACTACACACCAGGCACATTCAGGGATTTCAGTGAGCAAAACAATAAGGGTATAGAATTTAGAACAACCACCAGAAGGACCACAGCCGAATCAAAGAAATTTACATAAGTAGAAGTTTGCATTTATTTTGAAATTCTCAGCCAACCTCTCAGGAGAGTAATAAATGGAAATAAGCATTTCAGCTCTCTTAGACTAAAGGATGTATTAACATATTATATATAACCTTTATTGGCAAAATCAATATGATGTTTTTTTTTTTTAAATAACAACAACAATTATTGTTTACAAGATTTAACACCTGTAAAAATTAACAAGCAAACATTGACTTGTTACAGTCAACATTGTAACAATAAAAAAAAGAAAAATATACAAAATATTTTAATTAAATACATATTATTTAAATACACAGTTATTTAAAAACTTTTACAGGATTCACAAAAAAACACTTTACTGCAATCAGAATAAATACACTTGCGTTCTTGAAGGATTTGTGGCAGTATTTAAAATTAGTTTTATTTACAATGTCAAAGTACATTTATTTTAAATAATTGTACAATACTGAGTAAAAAGTCTGTAAAGAGCCAAAAAAAACTACAATGGTTCACCAACTTTTAACTTGTTTATTAAACTACCATGTTTTGCATTTAAAATAATAAATTTATTTTGGTTTAAACTCTATCTTCCTGGATTTGATGGTGGTCCACTTGTGCCTTTTCCAGTAGAAAGTCATGGCTATTATGATTGAGCCTATTCCAATAACCTGAAACAAAAATTTCCACCTGTAATAATAGATAATTTTTGCATAGTTGTCACATGATATCCATTCAAGGTTAGCGACTTTCAGCCATTATAAATTTTTTTCCTGGCGAAAAACCAATTGTGGTTATCATTGCCAATCAACATCTAAAACATAACACATTATTTTAAATAAAACAAAAAAATTACAATAAATAACAAAAAAAACAATAAATCTATAACAATTTTAAAACTATAAGTAACAAAATAACAACAAAGAACAATATAAATAATAATAATATTTAAAACAACAATTGTCAACAATTTAACAATAAATAAATTTTAACAGCATAATAATAAGAACATAAAATATATTAAACTTAAATAAATAATAAAGAATAAACGCAGATAATAGAATAATTAAAAGAAATATAAGTATAAATATAAAAGCACATATTTTAAATATCAAATTTTAAAAAAAGTGTTCTAGTGGTGCAAGAAGCCGTTGACTCTGTCAATGGCCGAATCATCGTTCCTTAGCACCACCTTCAAACTCCCTTTTAAATTAAAAAGAGCACGAATATTGCTTACATTAACACAATCTACTAAAATATATTTTATTGTGAAGATCTCGCCGCAGTCCAGGCATATTGGTGGATCTTCACGACGCATCAAATATCCATGAGTTGCAAAAGAGTGGCCAACGCGAAGTCGTGTAACCACCACTTCCTCCCTACATTTTGAACGGATAGAAGACCTCCATGGACGGACGGTATCTTTAATTTCCCTCAGCTTATTCTGAATCATGTTATGCCATTCATCATTCCAAACAGCGAACAATGAATGTTTCGCAAAACGCACATAATCAGATGCCATAACTCTTTGAGTAATGGGCACCAAACTCGTAGCATTTTTCGCCGCTTCACCCGCTTTTGTGTTTCCGAGTATTCCACAATGACCAGGAACCCAACAGAATGTTACTCCTACACCCCCCCCCCAATTAAAGCTTGTGTACAGCACACAAAATGTCCCCAACATCAAAAGCACAGTGGTACAATGTATTACAATAAAATATTAGCAAAAACCCCAATACCAAAATAACTAATATTACAAATTACCAAGATTAAACCCTTAAGTACATTTTTCGATGACCATATCATCATCAGAGGGCCTTATTACAACTTAGAATTCAATAATTTATAACCAGACTGACCTAAATCTTGTCTTGTACCAAACAAGATGGCAGTTGGTAATTTTCTTCAGTAACATAAATTGAGAGTGAAATCAGTTAGTATCTACTTGAATTTTTTAAATCTTTACCTGTTTTAGGAGAGAAATTACTGTAGTTTCCAACCATGCATCAAAAAAAAGAATACTTCCTAAATAATAATTCCAAAGAAGGATTAGTTTTCCAGATGTTTTATCATGTTATATATGCTGGATCTGGAGAGAGTTGAAAAGTTCGTATAGAAGAAATGGAACACTTAAATGATGAACACATGATGGATCGACAGTGTAAGTAGTTGTTTATGTAATTTTTTTAATATTTGAAAACCCGTACTATATAACCAGTTGTAGACATGAATTTCAAAAAGATTGTGCATAGAAAATTTTGCAACAGATGGTTAGAATATATTACAGATAGTCACTGTCAGATTGTAACAATATAGTTTGCTTACAAGTGATACCTATTCTGCCTGAAAATGTTTCATGTTGAAACAGATTTTTCAAGATATTGGTTTTCTTTTAAATCTCCTTAAAGCTTTTCATTATAAATAGAGAACCTCCTTGCGTTCAGTTAACCACAAACTACGTAACTTGAATTTGATGAGTTTATATGTATGGGAGATTTAGCTGCATTCGAAATAATTGGGGTGATATTTAAAATATCTTCAATGGAAATCAGATAATTCATCCCAAGTGATACTATATCTTTGTTATAGTGTTCTTAGTTGTATTTTTTTACATTCCTACTATTAGTTCATTTAGAATCGAATTAGAAATTAAATATAAAAGGGCAAGGAGTCACATAAAGATATCTTTAGAGAAATGTGGTTATACTACCATAAAATCACACAGTATGGATATGAGCCTCGCTGCCAAAACATCAGCAGTCATCCATCTACCAGTAAATGTGTTGAAAACTATCATTCAGTAGATATAAACCTAGTTCTGACCTAAGATGCTCAACACGATGTTCCCAGAAGTTGCAAGTCATTGATCACTATGAGAAGAGATGAGCATTAAAATGATCCACCAATCAAATCAGAGTTGGTAACATAACTAAACCATTAAGTTTCAGTTTTCCATGGAAAATAGATGGTGATTTCATGGTTTTCAGGTTGGTAGAAAATAGATACAATAAATGGCATGCTTCAATAAACCGAGTGATTCAATGACATCACTTCTATGAAAGTTTACATGATCAGCATCTATTCAGTCACAGACTAGAAGTGTTATGCTATCTCCTGCTCGATCATCTGTAATTATGTCTAGTCTAAAACCTGAACACTGCTTTAGTGAGACCATGGCGCTTGTGGAGTTTTGCTTCTCTTTATATGAATACACAACCTTAGATGGCCACCTTTAGATTCTCAATGTAACTTCTAATGCAGTTAATGTTCAATTGTATCGCTGTTTTATTTAATATGGATATTAGCTTGTAATTTAGAAAGTGGTTATCTAACTTGAATTGGTGCTGATTTCTAATGTATCTGAAATGCTAGAAGAAATACTTTGAACATCAGATTTAATAACCAATATTTCATGGAGATGGAATATCTTGATCAAGAAGGGAGATGTTACCGCTCATTTTTAATGTTTAAGTGGTTTAGTACCTCATTCTATTAATGCCAAAATGTTTAGTGTAATCTGCCTGATAAAAGTTCTCTATCCCTGTCTTGGTCTGTGTAAGTGCTCTATATTTGTTCACAGATGATTTCTCTTCCATGGATGCAGAGATGACTGTCAATGACTTACTTCTAACAAAAATACCCAGTAGAAGATGTAGGGTACGTTAAGAGGGTGCTATCAGGTACAGATAAAAGGGGGATTTGTGGCAAGAGCTAGAGGTTGAGTTCAAAAAGTTAGAACAAAATGGCTAAGTAATGGCTAGAACTGCAGCTAACAAGAATTGTTAATTCAACCATGGCTTCCGTAGCATTAAAGATTATCTTGACTTCAGGAAATTATATTGTTTTGCCATGCAACATAGGATAACCCATTCAAATGTAAGGTGTTTGATGAAGCAAGCCCCAGTTTAAGGTCACTACCTCAGTTGTTACACTTAGGATCCATGCAATCCTTTATTATTATGACCTTGACCGCTACACTGACCACAACTTTTGCTTCAAACAGGAAGACCTAAAGCTTCCAAAACACTGGCATTTGAAGCATTGCCAGGGATTTGGCACATGTGGACTTATAGAGCTCTTTTGGTAATCTGCATGGATTAATTTGGAAAGTAATGGTTTCCAATATACAATTATAAAAAAGCCTTTTGGAACCTTGACCCAGTCCCATCATTATTAACAATAGTTGAGTAACTAACTGTGATACTAGCTCAGGCCTAATTACATACAAGGTGACACAAACTAATATTATCAAAAGACAACCTCCTTTGAGAAGTTCAAAGATCTGTGTGGACCCTCAGAAACTGATCTATTAATCAAAGAGAGGATCTATTATTAGAATAAAACTTGTTTGCTTCTTCTTATTTTATAAAGCTGTATTCAGTGTCCCACACTGAAGCTTCATAATTAAAGTTACAGGACCAGGGTTACAAGACCAATTAAAGGGTACATCCAGGAATTGCCGTGTTTATTTTTGCACACAATTTAAAATTTATGGCACGGCAATTCTGATGTTACCACCCGCCATTGATTCTTACCATTGTCTTTAATAATTTTTAACAGGAGATGCCTCTTTCTTCCAGTCAAGACCGGATATATTTTGTAAATTTTGATACAGGGTAATTTTTTTATTATTTTCATCAGAAATCTGGGAAATCTAGTTTCCTCACTAGCTTTAATGTGTAGCAGTCAAATACTCATAATACTCTGCACAGGCTCCAACACGTAAACAATGAAGTGGCAGTCTGACCAGTATCTCAGTTATAACAGCATCTAAGATCAGAGTTTGTTAAGGTCTATCCCTTTCACCACTTTCTTTACATAATGGTTTTTATCAGTTTATAATCTTTACATATATAGATAATTTAGCATTAATTGATAACTAACATAATTAACGACATTTACCTTAATTAACATCCTTTTCCTGTCATCATATTCAGGTTCACCTGTCCATTTAAGAAATGTTGCGATATCTTTGGCTAACTGACTTTGAGTTGCTGGCGTTCCGTCACTGTATTCAATAATCTGCAATTTGAAATAGAATTTACTTTGTTGTAAAAAATGTACCAATGAGTTTAGATCAATTTAGCGGAACTTAAACATATTAGAGTTATACTGAACTGAAAATATAAAAGTGTTATCTTTTGTATAGATAAACGTCTATATTTTAAAGACAGACCTTTGATATTTCATCAAATCAATTATACATGTTAAGTTTGTTATTTTCATATTGAATTCAGTAAATGACTTATCTAAACAAAAATATGTTGATAACAATAATGCAATTGATGAAGTGAACCTTAAGGTTGTTTATGGTATACAATGCAATGGTAGAGGTAAGAGTAGAGTAGGAGCATATTAGATCTTCCTCCACTACCAGCAAAAATTTCTAATTACAATAGAGTGTAAAATATGCATGGAAAGCTTCAATGAAAAATGATGCCCTCGATGCGGTGGTTTTACTGAAGTGACTTTTGCCACAGATGGCAAAAGAAAGGACTTTACTTTATTCATAGTGTTGTACCAAAAACATTATTTTACACAAGTAAATTTGATGATTTAGATGTTTTATCTAATTACTACCAAGGGTGTCAGATAAATAAAAAAGGGTATATCTGTGTAAACAAATATGATGAAGTAAGTATGGGTATGGAGGGTGGGGGTAATGAACATGTTCGATAGATCTGAAAGTAAACGTGGAATATGGAACATAAAATACCTAGGGGATGAGGACTCCAAAATGTTTGATAAATTACCAATAATAAATGTCAACGCATGACATAATACAAGCTATGCATTACTCAGTATGGGCAACTTACTTCTATAATTATTCCTCAGATGACAAACCTATTTACTAGCTTTGGCCAAAGGTTTCTAATTCTGGGTCGAAATATAAATCTGTTGCAAATAGTGGAACTTAAGCACATGCATTAAATATGTTTATCAATGATGGTAGCCACCAAATTTTTTTTAACACATTCGCTACTGCAATGTTAACAAAATAATTATTAGTATAGATCAGCTGACTCATATATGCGCCGTACAGTCTCTCTTCCTGGACCGAAGCCCCACATATGCACCACTTTGGGTAGTTGAAATGGACTGACGCTCATATTTGGGACACTGTTTGTGTGTTACTTTTATTCCTCTGAAGAAAGAGTGGTTTACTTTAATGGCTTGATATATTCGTATCTGTCAATGGAGATGACTGACATTAATGTGGGACATTTGGTCACTCAGTTATCAAGGTTAATGACATCAAAATGACACCCTTGTTTATTCTTTCGTGCCACTGAGGCGTTTTTGTTTTGAATGATCAGTTTTACTAGGTTTATTCTAAACGATATTTATTACAAAAGATCTAAATGAGTCACAAGTGATGGGCGGGTTTGTAAATATTCTGAACTGTGTATGAGATGTTCAGCGAAGTTTGATTGGTAATTATTGTTTGTTAACCAATCAAACTTCGCGAACATCTCAAGTCCAGAAAATATGACTATATAGACATAGCATCCAACCTACAAATTATTCATAAACAACACAGAAATAACCAACGTTACACAACCGAACAATAGAAAATATACAAACATTTCAAACTACTCCCTACATATATATTCAAAACCCAATTACATTACACACACACACACACACACTTCAACATCATAACTACTAATGCTCACCAAGTACACCCACCCCCACCCTAACCTACGAAAACTTTGAGATCAGTTACAGTCTGAGTTGACAATGGGAGACCGAAACGGCCATCCTCAACAAATATAAGCAAGTGCTACTATAGGCAAGTTGTAAAATATTTACAAGTGTTTTAGTGAAAACTAGTAGCTCACATGAAGATGGAATCAACAGATATGAATAATTATAGATTAATTATATATTTAAAAAAATTATATATTTTTTTTTTTCCAGGCGAAAAACCTATTGAGGTTATCATCGCCTAACTAAAGTTGTGTTTTTAAAATAATACTTCATAAATAAAACTAATCAAAATAAAACAGAATAAAATAAAATAAATGTTTAAAACTAATTGTAATAATCTAAAACTAAAGAACCTAAAATTATACAAAATTTAAATATTATTAAATATATTAAGGTGGCGTAAGAAAGCGAGGACACGGTCGATAGCCGTGACATCGTCTCTTAAAACCACCTTTAAACTACCTCGAAGATCGTAACGTATATATAAATTTGTCAACTCATTACAATCAAGCAGGATATGCTTGATTGTAATATTATTTCTACAAAACGGACATAGTGGTGGATCCTCATGTCGCATCAACCATCCATGCGTTAACAAAGAGTGGCCGATGCGAAGTCGAGTAACCACCACTTCCTCCCTACGATTCGAACGAACAGATGTCCTCCATGGTCGAACGGTATTTTTGATGTCCCTCAGCTTGTTTCTATTTACATTTTGCCATTCTTCATTCCAAACAGAGAATAGTGTAGTTTTAACTTTGCATACAAAATCTGATGCCATCACACGTTGTGTCGATGGCAACATACCTGTAGCTAATTTTGCACCTTCATCTGCTTTAGTGTTTCCGAATATTCCACAGTGACCAGGCACCCAGAGAAATGACACCTCGTAATTGGAGCCTGCGTATATAGCACAAGATGTCTCCAACCAAAGGGTTCTTAGTGTACATTTCCTGAATAGCCTGGAGAGCACTTTTGGAATCACAACACACAAGATATTTAGATTTTGCAGACGGAATTGATCTTAAAGCTTGGAAAATTGCATAAAGTTCTGCAGTAAAAACACTACAGGCTGAGGGCAATCCGTAAGTGAAAGTTTGTCCTTCCATATAAAATGCACAACCTATCCCATTGTCCAGTTTTGAACCGTCTGTGAATATAGTGACAGTGTGTTGGTGAGTTTGTTGAATCTGCAAAAACTCCTGACGATAAATAACGTCAGGAGTATTGTGTTTTAGGTACATGGACAATGAGAAGTCACATTTTGGCTTTTGTATTGTCCATGGAGGGATGTAGCATGATGTTCGTTCGAATATAGGTGGATGTTCTAAATTTAGATTATTAAAAATGCGCAACGTTCTTATTCCGAAGGGAGCAGTTGAACGTTGACGCACATTGTAACGATCCTCGAGGTGGTTATCAAAAACTGCTTTGAATGCCGGATGTTTAGGTTTACTTCGAAGACCAGTGTAATAAGAAATTTGTAGCATTTGACGTCGCATAGAGAGAGATGGTTCTCCAGCTTCAACTAGAAGGCTGGAGATTGGGCTTGATCTAAAAGCACCAGTAGAAAGTCTAAGACCAGCGTGATGTATTGAATCCAGGAGTTTCAGAACCGTAGGTCGAGCAGATGAATAGGCTATACAGCCGTAATCTATGCGCGATCTTACAACGGCGCGATAGAAACGGAGCATACAGGTTCTGTCTGCTCCCCAATTTGTACCACTTAGAACTCTCAACATATCCAATATCTTGCTGCATCTCACCTTCAAATCACGAACATGTGGACTCCATGAAAGTCTTTTATCCAATAAAAGACCCAAAAATCTCACATTATCCGCGGTTTGAAGCCGCGTACCATCAAGATAAAGAATAGGTTCCTGGTGTTGCCTGCAACGACTAAATGCTATACACTGGGTCTTCGAAGCCGAAAACTTGAAGCCCGTAGATTTGGTCCATTCTTGCAATTTATTAATTACTAATTGTAAGGATCTTTCCGCTGTTGCCATACTTCTAGCAGCCATATATATACAAAAATCGTCTACAAACAGGGAACAGTGGACCGGTGACTGAACGTTTGAAGTGACGCTGTTAATGGCAACAGCAAACAGCGTCACACTCAAAACGCCACCCTGTGGTACACCATTCTCTAGTTCGAAACGATCAGAATATATGCCTCCTAGACGTACACGGAAAGTCCTGTTATTCAAATAATTTTGTATAAAAGCAAGAATGTTACCTTGTATACCCCATGATTTCAATACGTTCAAAATTCCTCTTCTCCATGCCATGTCATATGCCTTCTCAAGGTCAAAGAAAACAGCTACTAGTGTTTGTCGTAAGATGAAGGCATTCTGTATAGCTGACTCCAACAAAACCAATTGGTCAACTGATGAACGTCCTTGTCTGGAACCACACTGACCGTTAGAAAGTAGTTTGTTTGTTTCTAGATACCAGACAAGACGACGGTTGACCATCTTCTCCAGTAGTTTACATAGGCAGCTGGTCAGAGAGATGGGTCTGTAACTACTGGGATTAGTTTTGTCCTTTCCTTGTTTTAGAAGAGGAATTATTGTCGCTTCTAACCATGCATCGGGAAAACCGTGCTCCTCGAATATACGGTTGTATACCCGAAGGAGAACTTGTTTTGCCGACGGTGGTAGATTTTTGATCATGGAGTATACAATATCATCCGGGCCTGGAGCTGAATCCTTCGTTGACGAGAGAGCCGACTCTAGTTCATCGATAGAGAAATGGATATTCAAACAAGAATCTCCTGACAATCCAACGGTGAAAGGTAAGGCTTCCTGTTTATGTTTCAACACCTGGAAAGCGTCCTTGTATGCAGAAGATGAAGAATGTTTTGAAAACGATAACGCTAGCACATTGGCAATTTCCTCACAGTCCGTGGTCAAAACACCATCCGAATGCCTTAATGAAATTAATGGCATCGGAACGGAAATGCCACAGACTGATCGTAATTTCTTCCATACTGTAGATGGAGCTGTAGTTCTTGTAATAGTGCCAATGTATTGGGACCATGATTCTCGTTTACTTTGCCTAAATATTCTCTGTGCTTTCGCACGGAAGATTTTATATTTTTCCAGGTTTTCACTCGTTGGATGTCTCTTGAACTGGTTCAGAGCTTTTCTCCGTTGACGAAGGATCACAGTGCACTCATCATTCCACCACGGAACAGGTGGTCGTCGTGGTGTGGATGAGGTTTTTGGAATTGCCTTTCCGGCGGCATTCAAAACGGTTTTTGTAAACGAATTGACAATGTCATCAATGGGAGCCAAGTAATCCACGTCCAGTGATTCTAGATCTTGTGAAAATTGTTCCCAGTTGGCTTTTTTCAGGATCCAACGGGGATGTCGAACACAATAGGGTGAGGAGTCACACAAAGAGATCTCAATAGGAATGTGGTCGCTACTGTAAAGATCAGGCAATGCTGACCATTTTAGCCTTGTAGCCAAGGCAGGACTGCATAATGACAAGTCTACAGCTGTCCATCCACCTGTTAACGCTGCTAAATGTGTCGGAGAACCGTCATTTAGCAGGTATAAATCCACTTCCGATCTGATGCTTTCGATCAGATTACCTCGCGGGTTGCATTCTGGGGAACCCCATGAAACATGGTGGGCATTGAAATCGCCCAGTAATAAAAACGGAGTCGGTAACTGATTTATAAGGTCTACAAGATCTCTCTGTTGCAGGTTGTCATTTGGTGGGAGGTAGACACAACAGAGAGTGAGTTTATATGGAACAGCTGTTTGAATTGCTACTGCTTGTAAGGGAGTTATTAAGTTCAGAGAAACGGCGTCAACACAGTCACGGGCTAGAATGGCTGCGCCACCTCTAGCTCGATTTTCTGTAACAAAGTCCGATCTGTAAACTGAATACTCCCTTAGATGGAAATTGTGCGATTCATGAAGATGTGTCTCCTGAATACAAATGTACAGAGGGGACACATCCCTTACAAATAATTTGAGATCCTCAATGTGACTTTTAACACAGTTAATGTTCCACTGAATCACGGATTGTTTAGGTGTGGACATCGTGTTTTAGTGAAATGGATTCACCTGGCTCTCACTGGTGTCATTGCAAATTTGCTGGCCTGGAATGTTGGACGTTCCAGGCAGGGAATCATCAGATTCCATCACCACTATTGTAGTGGTGGAATCTGAAGAGTTTTTTGACTCAGAAGAGGAGTTTGAAATGGTCCTCTTTTGAGTCGTTTGTGATTTTGCACCTACTTTCACAGGTGCAGCTTTGTTATTATTTTTGTTACTCGTATTAGGAGTTGTTTTAACGTTTTTCACACTTGTATCCAATAGTGTCTTACTTCTTCTATTTTTCGCAGAGATAACTGGCAATGGAGATTTTTCCGCACATTCACCATTAGTGTTTGAGTTGGAAACCAAATTTTTAGTCACCAAAGCTAATAACTGGCTAACTTGTTCCGTGAGAACTTCAATTTTCTTGTTTAGCTCAACGCAGTTGGAACACGACTTCTCAGGGGTGATAGCTGAGGCATAAGATTTCGTTTCAAGTCTAGGTTGAGTTGACTTGAACTTCTTTTTAGCTTCGTAGAATGATGTTTTGTCCTTTGCCATTATGCTGAGGATCGCTTTCTCCTCCTTGAACTTTGGGCAGTTAAAGGAGCGAGCAGGGTGATCACCAGCACAGTTTGGGCATTTCGGAGTACTTGTGCAAACCTTATTAGTATGGCCTTCAGATGCACACTGTCCGCATACCTCTGGCTTGGAGCAAGAAGAACTTACGTGTCCAAAACGTTGGCATTTAAAGCACCGGCGTGGATTGGGAACGTAGGGCCTAACAGAAAGCCGTTGATAGCCAGCATATAAATATTCCGGGATAGATGGTTTCCCGAATGTCAGGATAATTGATGTTGTTGGAACTCTCTGACCGTTTTCCATCCTCATAATTCGTACGACATCTGTTACACTTTCTGATACCAGTTCTGATTTGAGTTCGTCCTCACGGACATACAACAGATCCCTGCATGATATTATTCCCTTTGATGAGTTCAAGGTTTTGTGGAGAGCCACCGAAACCTTGACCTGATCAAAGAAGGAGGTCATTTTTAATAATAACTGTATAATGTGCCAATAATAGTTACAGTTTAATTACTTAATTTTATAATATGAAACTAATAATATTTTAATTGAGTTTATAACAAAATCAGCTTACTGTAAAACATCATCCCATGTATTCGACACTTTCCTAAATTAGGCATTATTAGAACACAATATATCCTACAAAAAGAGGTTTTACCGTAACAGTTTTTATAACTTTGAAGCGTTTAATTTCATTAAAAATAAATGTTAATACTTACCTCATTATAAAGAGCTTGTGCCATACCAATAGCTCCACCTGGAAAATAAGGATTGTAGTATTGGCCTTCTCTAAGTACAATTCCTGCTGGAGGGTCACAGTAGCCAGTCAGGAGCGCAAAAATATAGTCCTGCAAAATATAGTAATATAAAAGGGAATTCCAACACATACAACTTTCTTCAACAAAACAGTAATATTTCACTGAAAGTTATATGGTCCTAAATCTTTAAAGCAATTACACGATAGATATATATGCTTTTTTTATTATGATGAACATTTAATTAATAATATCATACAGAATCAGGCACGTATCCAGCATCTTCCTTTGGGGGGGGGGGGCGATCGATGCATATTATATATATATATATAATATGTGTGTGTGTGTGTGTGTGTGTGCGCGCGTGCGTGTATGTAAAAACATAGAACAGAAAAAGTTCTTTCTACGCTTGCGTTAGAAATCGGTAACGTGATAAAGATTCATAGCAAATTAGACTTTTATATAATTATTCCAGTTTCGATAACACTTATGGCTAGAGAATATTATTAATTTCGTAATAAGCTATTATTATAAAAATGGTTTATTAATTAATATAAGTAGTTATTCTTCCAACACGAACAATTCCGGAGTCAACTGCGAATATTACGCTTGCAAAATTATGTATTGAAAATCATATGTTAGAGACGAAGCTTCACTAGCGCTATCTGTCGTTAAAACGTTTAGACGTTTACGTATGCCGAGGGAATGCGTCACATTTTCAAATTAAAAATTAAAATTTTATTTTTTATTTACAATAAAAGACGAATTAACTTAAGTAAAAGTCTAATTTAATAGAAAGTCCTAATTTAATAATATATTGTCGATTTTTAACCCAAAGTTCTTAAGGGTTGGGGGGGGCGATCGCCCCCCCCTTGGATACACGCCTGTACAGAATTAATTTTCTTAAAAATTTTTAAAAAAGAAAATTTACCAATTAACCAATTTAAGTCTAGAAATAAATGTTGAAATTTAAAAAATGGATATTTGTGTAAGTATTAAAAAAATTTACAATTTTGTTCAAACAGAAATTTTATGTCAAAGAATAGAATATAATCTTTGTTCCTATTTTTAAAAAAAATTTAGATGCAATTTTCTTATAGTGGTTGAGATAAATATAAAAGATCAAAGTATTGTTTTAAAATTTTAAGTAAAGGCCATGGGCAGATCAATGATACTTTTAAAAATTTATAATTTATAAAACATACCAGTAATGTTAGACATTAGTACAAAAAATCAATAACACAATATTATTACAAGAAAGTTACTAATAGTGATAATGATAGTATGAGATGTGAATAATAAATTGTTGCAACAAGATAGAGTTATTTCTCTCTCACAGTAATTAATTTTTTGTGAAGAGGCCATAGTCACAGATCTGTACTAATAGAGTACCAAAGGAATTTTTAATCTAGATTATGATTTTAACCTCAAATAATATTGTAGTCATTAAATTTTTTAAGTGTAGATATTGAACTACTAATTTGTCAATAAAGTTTAATCCCAACATTTACAGAGCATAACCAAAAAAATTAATGAAAGAATGCGTTCAAACTTGGACAACAAAAAATGAAGTTAAGCAATTACTGATCCACTATAAAATTATACTGATAAGAAAAATATAAAAGATCAAGAATTAATAGTTATAAGAGTTTTACCTTAGCCTAAGTAACAGTTCCATATTTCAATTATTATAATTGATTATAGTTAACTATATTCTTGAAATAAACATATTTTCTGAAAGGAAAGCAGTTGCCTTTCCACAAACTGACAAGGCTAACATTAGGAAAGATAAAGGTGACAGCTTTCTCAAAGGTAACAAATAAACCAAGTGACTATCGAAAGTGTACAAGTGATGGGAAACTTCTTATATTTAAACAATCATGAAATTTTCTTGAAGATAGTTTACACCAATGGAGTAGATAACTTGAAGCATCCCTGGGAGAGGCTAGTATCCAACTACCTGAACAACTCAGAGAGTTTCATACAGTTATATATAAAAACAGAGAATATAAATGAGACATGTGTAGTAGTCACAGGAGAGTGATGTGTTTTAAAGCCAGCCTATAAATGAGACATGTGTAGTAGTCACAGTAGAGTGATGTGTTTTTAAAGCCAGACTATAAATGAGACATGTGTAGTAGTCACAGGAGAGTGATGTGTTTTAAAGCCAGACTATAAATGAGACATGTGTAGTAGTCACAGTAGAGTGATGTGTTTTTAAAGCCAGACTATAAATGAGACATGTGTAGTAGTCACAGTAGAGTGATGTGTTTTTAAAGCCAGACTATAAATGAGACATGTGTAGTAGTCACAGTAGAGTGATGTGTTTTTAAAGCCAGCCTATAAATGAGACATGTGTAGTAGTCACAGTAGAGTGATGTGTTTTTAAAGCCAGACTATAAATGAGACATGTGTAGTAGTCACAGTAGAGTGATGTGTTTTTAAAGCCAGACTATAAATGAGACATGTGTAGTAGTCACAGTAGAGTGATGTGTTTTAAAGCCAGCCTATAAATGAGACATGTGTAGTAGTCACAGTAGAGTGATGTGTTTTTAAAGCCAGACTATAAATGAGACATGTGTAGTAGTCACAGTAGAGTGATGTGTTTTTAAAGCCAGCCTATAAATGAGACATGTGTAGTAGTCACAGTAGAGTGATGTGTTTTTAAAGCCAGACTATAAATGAGACATGTGTAGTAGTCACAGTAGAGTGATGTGTTTTTAAAGCCAGACTATAAATGAGACATGTGTAGTAGTCACAGTAGAGTGATGTGTTTTTAAAGCCAGCCTATAAATGAGACATGTGTAGTAGTCACAGTAGAGTGATGTGTTTTTAAAGCCAGCCTATAAATGAGACATGTGTAGTAGTCACAGTAGAGTGATGTGTTTTTAAAGCCAGACTATAAATGAGACATGTGTAGTAGTCACAGGAGAGTGATGTGTTTTAAAGCCAGCCTATAAATGAGACATGTGTAGTAGTCACAGTAGAGTGATGTGTTTTTAAAGCCAGCCTATAAATGAGACATGTGTAGTAGTCACAGTAGAGTGATGTGTTTTTAAAGCCAGACTATAAATGAGACATGTGTAGTAGTCACAGGAGAGTGATGTGTTTTAAAGCCAGACTATGAGACGTGTCTAGTAGTCACAGGAGATTGATGTGTTTTCAAGTATAATAGTAATTTCAAGTGTTGTAAATTAATAAATATCTTTTATTTTAATGTTTGTGTTACAATGGACATCAGCACATCTAAGTTGAGCAATAATAAAAATAATACTTGTGAACCCTAATCAAACAGTGTATGATTTACAATCTAGAATGATTTTGACATTTGTGCTATGTCAATTATATAATTTTAAAAACATATTTATAACAATTGAATAAAAGTTTATAAGATTATTCTTTAATACTTTGGAAATCCCTATAAAAAAATTATAAAAAAAGAAATACATGAATAAATAAATATATATATATATATATATATATATATATATATATATTGTACAATTTTGCGCTAAAGAAATTATATTTATAGATAAGTCAGTTAATAACAAAATAAAAATTTGCTATAATTTAATTGAAAATTGGATATAAAAAATTACAAATAATAAACTTTTACTTACTTATTAAGAAGAAAAAAAAACAATTATTTGCATTACTGACTAACAAAGTAAAAGTAACTATCTCCTGCTATTCAAGAAACCAATGTATAAATCATTTTATGTTTATACACTGAAAAATTTCTCACCTCACCACCATGACGTGCATTGACAATGTAGCTGAGATCTGGTGGATAAGCTCCGTTATTAGCTGCTCTTGCGGCTTCCTCATTGGGATAAGGAGAAGGTATATAGTCAGACAGTTTACCTGGTCGTTTGAAGTAATTGCCTTGATCATTGGGTCCATCTAAAATCTGTTGAAAAAATAGTTTAACAATAAAAGTTACATTTTAAACGATCAACAGCTAACTTTATTAGAATTTACTTTTAAAATATAACCCACGGTAAATAATTTTCATTTATAGGTGGGCAATACAGAAAATAGCAAACATTTTTTAAATAAAAAATTAACATAGTGAAAGAAATTTTGTTATTATATACTTTTTAAGGCTACAGTTTAGGTTATTTTTCAAGTAATCCCCATTCAAATCGAGGTACTTATTATGAAGTGATAAGTTTTTTGATTCCAACTATGAAGAAATCCATCGCCCGGTTAGTTTTCAGTATAGGTTGACCACTGCAGTCCTCATTCTGAACATTAGTGCTGCTAATTTTAAAATTAATATATCACTGCCTCACTCTGATTTCCCTCACAATTCCATTTCAATAATCTCCATAAGGTTGACGATGATTTTAATTCGCTTCTAGTTTTTGAGAACAAAAACCTAATCACTGAACGCAATCTCAATTTCAGAGTACATTTTAACTAGTCACAATGAGAAAAGAAGGAGAGATACAGTCTTCCCACTACCACAACTCAATGGATACTGAGCGTAATAATATTTTCACACCAAGATGCCAGCTCTAGCTCTGCTCACTGCTGCGCTAGTTCCAAACAGCTGTAACTCTCTGGATTCACTATGTATATTTAAAACGCCCTTTAGTATATAGTAAAATGTGAAGTAAATGGTATTTACATTGCTTGTAAATTAAAAAACGAATTATATTTCACAAGTAGATTAGAGAAATCTTGAAGTTGGACAGAATAAAATGCACTCGGGTAAAAATCATCCATGTAAACTATTTAGTGAAGCACAGTGATACTCACTACTCATAACAGGATCAACGAGTTACTGTTAAATTTTCATAGTACGAAATATCATACTTATTGAAACAAATCCAGCATCTTCAGTAGTAAAATTAAGGAGGATGAACAAAAACACAATAATAGAGAAACTTCTACACTTTCGTCTGCAGAATTTTAAAGGAAGAGATTTAGCACCTCTCATATGCAGATGAGAAATCCTTATTAAGCACTGGGAGTATGCTTGTCTATCAAGAGCCGTTGCATTCAATATCTTGATACTTACCTGAAGAGCAGGATGAAGCCATTTAGAGAGGTTAGATAAATGGTTATCTTTGTACTCCTGCTGGTATAATGGTTATTCAAATTATAATTGCTCTTAGTGGTTAGTATATGTTCTCTATAGCCATGTGAAATTTTTCTCTAAACATCCAGAATTACCTTCTTTTATAATTTACCTTATCTATATAAAAAATGGTCCATATAAATATGTATGTATATAAAAAATACCAATTTTGGAAACGTGAAAAAACTGAAGTTGTTAGATATCTCTTTTTCATGTTGCATTATGAACTGTATTTATGAGTTACAGTAATTTTTTATAAGCTATATGGTATCCTTTAAATTTGTGAGCAAGATCTTTGAAACAATTCTTTATTGGATAGTATATGAGATTTGTTGATCTTGGATTTCACGCCTATCCAGTATTCAAGACCTGTTCTATTTTTAAAATTATATCAAGTCCAGATGACCATTTTTTTTTTAACCAGATGTCAAATGTCTGTGATAGTCTATGAGTACCAAAATATTTAGCCTCACAACATTTGTTTAATAATAATATATCTCTATAAAGTTCATAATAAGTCAAGATAATATATGATAAAATTAGTTTCTGCTATAATCTATATAAATATAATGAATATACAGATAGTTCTAAAAGATGGACGATATCTGAAGTAAGTTTACTGAAGATGAGTTAACATCAATAATAAATTCATAATATTTTATTAATCATAATTATTATACCAAGTTTGAACCTTTGTACCACAATGATACTGAGTATGCTTTTGTGGATAAAGTGAACTATTTGAAGGTTCTTCAGATCTATTGATAGTCATATCATTATGCTTGGATAGGATTTCTAGTTCTAGAAGAGCTTGGTTAATGCAGATCACTAAAGCTGATGTGTAGAAACTTCTTGCCTACATAAGGTCGTCCACTTAGATCAGAGCTTAGAGTCCTGGTATTAGTTAACTGGAGCAAGTATGTCTTTTATTGTTACACTGAATACGCAGCTAAATATTCCTTGGACTTATTACAATTAAATAGGGACCGAGACAAGATGTTTTGTATTTTAATAAATGATATGTGAAAACTCTTTCTCTTTTCAGGCTCTTTCTTGAATAAAGTAGTGTGGTTATTACATCTGCAGTTAAATAAACTATAGAAAACTTAATCTGGGTCAAAACTTTGTCCATCAGTGCCGTTAAATTTACACAAGTTGTTGTAATGGAAGCTCAGACCAGAATCGAACCCATGTAATTATACTAATAAATTGTCTACTTTGCAATTTTGGAAGTAATACAAGAGACTTTACAAGCTGGAATAGATACCAGTGTGATTCATCTTGCTACATACCAAAGATGGGTCACTAAGTACAAAATAACAACCAACACCCCCAAACTGTTAAATTTCTCATTAGAATTTTATCATAAACTCCTCACTTACATTACCTTAACTTACTTATCATAACTTATCTTACATTAAAACACCTTACTACCAAAAAAATGAGATGCTGGACATAGAAAGCTAACACTAGAAACCATCTATGAAAATTTTTCAAAGGAAGATTGGCTCTTTATATACACAATCTGTTCTGTGATGCTAGGCTCAGTTGAAACTGAAGCTGGGTACTTCTGCTTAAGCTTTCAAGGATGTCTAGCTGTGAGAAAATCATTAAGAAACTATCATGGAGAGATTGTAGCTGTATTGCCTGCTGTGACTAGACTGGAAAAAATTGCTGCTCCTGGAAAAGCAATGTTTTTCATTGACTGTAGGGCTACAATATTGAATCTATCTGGAAATAGGAAAGTGGACAGTACAAAGACCATGTTCAAGCTAGATAACCTCTCCAACCAGAAGTGGAATATCAAATTACAGTAGATACTTGGCCTTGCTGACATTTTTGGTAACAAAATGGCTACAAGCTTGCCAAATAGGGAATACATCTGCCTGAACAAGAGACATTTAATACCCTGAACATTTAAAAAGTTTTAATCATCTTTGATATTGATAGGGGGCTGAGTCAATAATCCAGGAAACTATCAGCCAATAAGAAGTAGGAGAGTGTTATGATAACTAGCCCTATAAATCCTTGTAAATGTTTCCATCTTCTGTATCAAAACAGGTATGATTATTTAGTTACTACTATTTCCTGTATAACGCCAGCTATGTGGAATTTAAGTTATTGATACCGATCACTTCAGAAACTGTATAAGACTGAACCACTCACAGCAGACAGGGGATACTATCATGGAAGAGGCCTGACTTTACCGATCAGCATGTCACAAATACCAAGGGTGCGGCTATTAAGTTCATTATTATTCAGTATACCATACTTTACCTCTTTTATATTAGAAAAGCTTCTTGGTAGCAGGTAACTGATGGATCATCATTATGCTTGACGTTTACTTTAAAAAATTGTAAAACTGATGTGATATTATTTCTTTTTAATGTAATATCATTAAAATTATTATAAAGTGTGACCAGACCTTACCATCTGTTCTTCAGCTTCAGCTTTGGCTTCTTCTTCAGTATGAGTAACGCCAATAAGATTACGATAGGCAATAAACCTCAGGCTGTGACATGCAGCACACACCTGCTTGTACACTTCGTATCCTCGCCGTAAACTAGTAAATTAAAGTCATATTAACCCATCAACATAATTAGTTTTATGAAATTATTATAGGAAGTATATTTTTTAATAATTGGATATCTCTATGCTATAGCAAATATAAGGTAATTATTTACAACCTAATGTAAACCTATATTGGCAAAAAAATATATATATATATATATGTACCTGAAGATGCAAAACGTTTTCAAACATAGACAAAATAATAAAACCTGGTAATGGCAACAACAATTTAAAACTTGTAAATAATACACACTCAGACACACAAACTTTGCAACACTGTGTTTTTTTGTATTCACCTATCACTTACACTATAATGTACTTAAACAAGAGTGTTACTTGGTATACATGCAAGCTAACTTTCGAAGACTTTAATAATGTGTCTTCATTTTCGAGCATCAAGTGAGACACATTAACAAGTCTCAGTTGATGCTCGAAAATGAAGACATGCAAATAAAGTCTTTGAAACTTAACTCGCATATATACCAAGTAAGATTCTTGTTTAAGTACATTATAGTGTAAGTGATATATATATATATATATATATATATATATACATAATAAATTAAAAATATTTCAAAAACAAGAATACTTTTAATGAATATATTGTTTAATGAATATTGTTTTTGAAATATTTTTAATTTATTAATTATATTACAAGAAAACATATCACCATATTTAATATATATATATATAAAGTACTCTGTATATATACAGAGTGATTCGACAATGGTCAAGTGACCGAAAGGTGCCTCATCATACAAGGTAAAATTATTGCACTTAGAAGTGGATAAAAGTATTTACAATAGTAATATATTAACTTGATACATATATATATATATATATATATAGAGAGAGAGAGAGAGAGAGAGAGAGAGAGAGCGAGAGAGAGAGAGAGAGAGAGAGAGAGAGAGAGAGAGAGTGAGTGATTCGACAATGGTCAAGTGACCGAAAGGTGCCTCATCACAACAAGGTAAAATTATTGCACTTAATGGTGGATAAAAGTATTTACAATAGTAATACAGGGAGCAGCAGAAATACCTGACGATTTTCAATCGCGTACAGTCGAGCAGTTGTGTGGAGGGGGTGGTGGGGAGCGGCGCGTTGACAAGGTCCGATGTACATCGTGCATTTGTCATTGAGACCTATTTTAAAAGTGGTGATTCGGTTGTTGCTACACAACGTCAGTTTCGTAGGCATTTTAATGTGAGTCGTAGAGGGCGCATCCCATCCCGAAATATCAATCAAGCTGTGGGTGGATAGTTTTAGAACAACTGGTTCATCTTTAAAACAAAGGCCTACAGGCCGTCCAAGGTCAGTGAGAACACCGGACAACATTGAGCAAGTGAGACAAGCTGTGCTAACAAGCCCTCATAAACCGGCGTGCAGACAAGCTGCCGCTCTTCAAATGTCTGATCGCACAGTAAGACGTATTTTGCACTACGATCTAAACTTTCATGCGTATAAAATTGCCATCGTCCAAAAACTTCAGCCTCATGACTACGCTAATCGCCAGGCATTTTCAGAGCAAATGATCAATTTGATAGATGACCAGAAAATTCTTCTGAGTGTTGAGGCTGATTTTCACCTTGATGGCTATGTTAATAAACAGAACTTTAGATATTGGTCAAATGAGAACCCACAAGAGTTGCACGAACGCCCTTTACATAGTGCTAATTACCGTGTGGTCCCCAGTAACTAAGAAATGTGTCATCGGACAGTACTTTTTGAGGAAGGTGGGCGTACGGTTACAGTCAACCATAGGGCTGAAGTTTTTGGATGATGGAAGATGAACCAGTTTTTCTAAAACTATCCACCCACAGCTTGATTGTGTTTCCGGATGGGATGCGTCCTCTACGACTCACATTAAAATGCCTACGAAACTGACGTTGTGTAGCAACAACCGAAACACCACTTTTAAAATACGTCTCAATGACAAATGCACGATGTACACCGGACCACTGCTCCATGGCTATTGAAATGGCGTTGAATGGCCTTGTCAACGCGTCCCTCCCCACCACCCTCTTCCACACAACTTGAAAATCGTCAGGTATTTCTGCCGGTCCCTGTATATCAATTTCATAAAGTCAGTGCAACGGAAAAATAATTTACAACACAATATATATATATATATATATATATATATATATATATATATATATATATATATATATATATTTCTCTTGAGCAGACATTTTTCTGGGAACCGAAACATTGGATTTTTCCATCCTTTGAACGAACACTCCATTGGTGGCTAACGGGACTGCTCCAATGTGCTAATTGGACACTCCATACAACAGACAGCAAATGGTGCTTTTTTGTTTTTTGCACCTCTGATATGCAGATAAATGTACTGCAAAACGTAGCTGAAATAACTACTTATAAAATCAGAAGAAAGAATCAAATTTGTTCACTTGCCTCAGCATACTCAACATCACATTTATTCATTTGTATTTTCCGTTACAGCTGTTCAAAGGCAATGGTACAGTACCTTTCCAAGAAATTCTTGTGCAAGTATGTTTACAAAGGAGTCTAGAGAAATGCATGGCTTTGCAAAAACAATGACCCTCCTCCAATGCCGTAGCGACCTTACTCATGGACTGTGAACTATGCTCCTTTTGTGTACGAGTTTTTGTTCTTAGTGGATATGCGTGATTTACTATAGTTCACGTTTTTTGTACTATAGTCATCTTTTTACAACATTGGTGTTAGTTTCACAACGTAAAATTATTGTACTGTATTTTTGAAAATTCAATAATGGCTTTTTGCAAATGTATGAGCTTATGTGAAAAAGTAGATGTAATTCACTATGCTGACATTGAAAAATGTAGTGTTAGGAAAATTGCAGAGCATTTTAAGACAGGTAAAACGGATACCAAAGTGCGCGAAGAAACTTTACTGGACATGGATCAGGTACGACAATAGATAAGTTAGTTTTTAATTGGTTTCAAAAAATTCGAACTTCCGGGCCCGTGATCAAAACAAATGCCACAGAAGTTGCGAGTAAACTTGAGATAGATGATTTCAAGGCATCTAATGGATGGCTCGAAAAATTCTGTACACAACATATGATTTCTTTTAAAACAATTTTGGGTGAAAGTGCTTCGATAGATAGAAATGAAGTGAGTGAATGGGAAAACAAATTGCCAGGAATTATCAAATCATATGCACGTGAAGATATCTTCAATGCCGATGAAACGGAACTGTGTTTCCGTGTTTTACTTGGAAAAACAACAATGTGTTTAAAAAACGAAACTTGTGTTGGAGGGAAAATATGAAAAGAGTGGAGAACTGTTATTTTATGTTCAAGTATGATGGGAGAGAAAATAACACCGTTAGTTATAGTGAAAGCAGCTAGGTTACACTGCTTTAAGGTTTGGATATCAACCAGGCCTGAAATAAGAAATCATAGATGACGTGAGATCTCATATCAGATTGGCCTCATAAACTGAATTTATGAATGAAAAATGTAAGCGAAAAATTAGTTTTGGTTTCTGGATAATGCTGCTTCTCACCTCAATTAAGCAATATCGACCTTGTTTTCTTCCCATTTAACATCACATCAACATCTCAACCACTTGATCAAGAAGTCATTAAAAATTTTAAAATGAAATATCGCACACGGATTTTAAACCATCTAATCTCCAACTTGGACGATGGAAATCTAACCGAGCAGCAATTAGAGAAGAAAGTTTATTATATTGTATACTGTATTTATAAACAGGTAGCCTACATTATTAATAAAATTAAGATTATTATTAATGTTATTATGTAATTAATATTATTAAATACTGTACATTAGTATTAGTTAATATATTATAATATATATATATATATATATATATATATATATATATATATAAATTATTTATTTTATTAATTTATATGAGATTGGAATAATTGAATTATGGTTTTAAAATTGTTATAATTCTAATAAGTATTGAATTCATAATAATTTTTCCCCTCAAGAACTTTTAATAACAATTAAACTGGAATTTAATATAAAATTCATCAAGTAAAAAAAAAATTAATTTTTTTAAAAATCATATTGCAATCAAATACTGTACTATTATATACAGATGCCATACATCTTTGTATCCTATTTCTGCATTGTGTGATGTACTAGATGTTAGACATACTGTCATTGTCGAGCTTTAGAATTAATAATTTGATATTTGCTATGAGTATTTAAGGTTTCATTTGATTAACTCTTATATTTAAATAGTTACCTGGCATGGTCTAGAGAACTGAACATTCCTCCATGACTCCATGGTTGCTTTGGAGGATGTAATTCTAGATCACCTGCCTTCACAGATTGGTCTAAAGCAAACAACAGAGCTCCAGCTCCTCCAGCAAAGGCACCAAGACCAGCAAACAGCTACTCGTTAATGATAAAATATACAATTTAGAATATTTTTTGCTTTTGTAATTAATTTTTATACAGATAAGACAATCTAAGCCCTTGCAAAACATTGGTTATATATAGAAAAAATCTGTATTTTACTACTAGTTTTACTACACTATACAGTAACCCCTCAACTTTCAAGGGTTTTGGTTATTTGCAAAATATAAATATGTGGCAGAATATTCACAAGTAGTCCCTTGCTTATTAGCGGATTAGGATTTGCAATTTCGCTTTTAGTGAATCAGTTTTGTTTAGTTTTTCTTTTAATTTTTTATCTAAGTTATAATGTCATCAAGCTCTGGTACGGACAAGAAAAGGCAAAAAAAACGTTATGCCATTGAATAGGAAAATAGATCTTTTAGATAAATTAAAATGTGGTGAGAGCATAGCATCTGTCGTGAAGCATTTTGGATTTAACGAGTCAAGAGTGTGTTACATAAAAATACTGAAGAAAATATAAGGAAGAGTGTTAGAGAAGAAATATGTTAATCGGAGAAAGTTACCTGTGTGTGTCGCGATATAAACATCGAGAAAATATAAAAAGCTTTGAGTGTGTGGATAGAAGATCAATCAATCAAAAAAAATACCACTGAGTTTGATTTTTATTAATGAGAAAACGAGACGTTTATATGAACATTTTGTTCAAAATGGCGGTGAACGTACCAAAAGTCAATCATTTTTAGCAAGTAAATGGCAGTTTAAAAAATTCAAATGAAGATTTTCTCTTCACAACATGAAAATTGATGGTGAATCAGCATCAGCGCCTACTCATTTTTAACGCATTACAAAAATACTTATTTTGGAGAAAGGCTACATAGTTGATCCAATTTTCAATGCAGATGAGAATGGACTGTTTTGGAAAAAAATGCCTTCACAAAATTTGTTATCTAAAGAGAAGAAATCTGCTCCAGGGTTTAAGGATCGTTTGACTGTTCTACTGTGCTGCAGTGCTAGCAGTTACATGATGAAACCAATGGTAGTTTATAGATCCGTAAACCCTAAAGCACTGTAAGGCAAGAACAAGGACCATTTGCCGGTGTCATGGAAAGCGAAAAAAAAGGGATGGGTAACTGGAGAACTCTTTAGAGGATGGTTTCATTTTTTTGATAAGGAAACTGAATGTTTTTTGAAACAGAAGTCTGTTCCTTTAAAAGTTCTCATAATAAACAATTAGCTTGGGCACTCCACACATCTAAATTTGTTACTATATACAGATCCCATTATTAAAAATAATTTCATTATTATATGTTTGAGTACATTTTTCTGCCATTCCTAACTTTTCAATATTTTCTTCTTTTGAAAAGGCGTTTCGGATTAACTTAATTTTCAAAACTTCAATAGTACTGGTCGCCCAAATTTTGACCTTGTCTTTATATACCGTTAGCCACAACCCCACCACTTCCAGACCTCACTTCCTATTGGTGCACGCCTACAAAATGAAGATGAGTATATTAATATTTTCATTATTCTTTAAAACTTATTTTGATAACATATATGAAAGAGAAAAAATTGATGGTGGTGTGAAAAAAAACTTTAATCAAGAAAAAATAAACAAATCTAGAGATTTAATGTAAATAATGGAAAAAAGTTTATTTATCAAGGAGATGTTGAAAATAAGTTATATAGTTAATATAAATATATATATATATATTTTTTTTTTTTTCTTTTTTTTTTTTAGGTTAGTTTTGGTTGGTAAAGATTTCTTGTATACACTTATCACTTTCACTTATGTACTTAAACAAGAATCTTACTTGGAATTAATGCGGTTAACTTTCAATGACTGGCCTTGTCATTATCTTCGGGCATACCGAACAGGGATGTTGTAGAATGCGAGCTGAGTGGATTTCCCGTTGAGCTTGGTGTACCGTTATGTTCTATTTTTAGATTCACTGCACTGTGCGAGTTTTTAAAGTTTGTTTTGGGGTTAATATTGTCTATTAGATTGAATTATTTATCGGTTTTTGATTTTATTTGTATTTGTTCGTTAATGATATTATTTTTATAAATTTCTAGTTGTTCCCAAGTATACAAGTAATAAATACTTGTAAGATTCTTGTTTAAGTACATAAGTGAAAGTGATATATATATATATATATATATATATATATATATATATATATATATATATATATATATATTACGGAAAAAGGAATATATCTCACTAAATATTAGAAAACATTCGGCAAATTTAATTACTAATAAGTGATATTAGTTACAAATAAATAAACTATTTGTTTGATTGGTAGATTGTTTTCCTGCTATTCATTTAAATACACAATTATAATTAAACAGCTATTAAAAATAATTTCATTATTTAAAATAAATCTAATACATACAAATTTCTGTCTTTTAGACCATCCTCCTGCAGTTGAAAATGAAGATATCTGGAAATATACAAGACAAAAGGTGATAATCTCAAAAAGCAATAATTTAAAAATACTTGACATAAAAAAAAATTAAAACCTATTTCTACTAAAACATTATTATTTTTTAATATGGTCTCTCATGGCCTAAGGAACCAACACTCCATATTGTATCTTTATTTCATTCACCTAGTTTTCAAATACCTATGATTGTCAGTTCACAAATGCCTTGACAATATTAACCATTTTATAAAGTAAATGACACACATAAAGTAGACTACATAATGTAGAAGATAAACGCTAAGCAAAATTAATCAAAATAAATATAACTTTATAACTGGTAGTGAACCTATAAACTTTATTTAGAAATTTGTATGGGAAATTAAAAAAAATATTTCATTTGGTCATGAAGAAATAAAATTTAAAATATTTTGAAAAAATACCAAGATAATTTTAATTTAGAAACATTTGCAAAAGTTTATGTAGTCAAAGTTTGTATAGCATGTCATTTTTCATTAAAATATACCTCTATGAATTTAATTGGTTGGAAAAAAATCATGTCATTTTTCATTAAAATATACCTTTATGAATTTAATTGGTTGGAAAAAAATCATAAGTAGTTTCCTAATATCAATTAATCAGTTTATATAAAAAATGGTCTTCATCTTGAATATCGGTAATGCAATATAAGAGAATACGTGATGTGTTCAGTTCAGTTGTTGACACAAGATGGCATCAAAGTTACAAATTTGATTGCCCACTTCACACATTAACGGGAAAGCAAGTTGGGAAACTTTATTATTAATTTTCTAAAACCAAATCTATCCTATACAGATACTTCATAACTATACTGTAATGTAGCTATAAGGTTACAGGATGTTCTGTTTTTATAAAGACTGTTTGAGTATATAAATGTGTGTATCTTTTTAAAGAAGTTATTTTGGAATTTTTCTTTAAACTTTTTAAATCTTAGGGTGTCAGTGGCACATGGTGTTGGTATTCATATTCATTACACAAGTCGCCATTAGTGAAACAAACATTATATAATAAATGTTTGGAGAGTTTTACTGTTCAGATAGGTTAATAGTATCAGATATGGAAATAGTATCAAAATATAGCATTAAATTATTTGTGGAACAGGTATGAGATAATGAATGAAGTTCCAATTTTTTATTAAAATTTAAAGACATTTCTTGTGTAGTAAAATACATTGCAAGTTTTTCAATTTAAAATTTGTAAGTTTTAACTAATTATAAATTTTGAGCTTTGGCAAGTTTAATACCAACTACCTAAACTATTAATCACTTTAACATTAGTAGTATCTTCTTCATTAGTAGTATCAAAGAATATGTGTGATTTGTATTGGGTTTGTTCGTTTAATATTTGTACTTTGTGTGTCTGTAATTTCATATTGTTTATGAATATGTTGCTATTGATGTGCAAAAAGTTCAGATTCCTCCAAAAGTCCTGATGACAAGATCTGCCAGTTCTGGACCCTGATGGCTATGAGGCATTTCCATTGGTGGTGCTCCAAGTTGAAAGAGGGAACAGACAATGGCTTGGCAGTCAAAAACATGATCTGGGATTAGTTGTGATTGAGGACAGTACTTGCAAATGGGATAAGATTTGATATTAGTTGGTAATATCTTCATACCCTTCAAATGTCCAGTACACAGCCTAGCTATTGTAGAAGAGAGGTTTCTTGGGCAGTTTAGAACGGGGATGGTTGCCTTGCTAAAATGCTGGTTGATGTAGATTTTTCACTTGACAATAGCATTCGCATCTGTATAAGTGACTATTAGAGGCTGATCTTCATCCCGTGCTTCCTTTGCAAGGGCATCTGTGCACTCATTACCCTCAATTCCGACATGAGCAGGGATCCATTGGAGAATGCAAGGTATATTTAATGAATGGAGAAGAGTATTAATTTCTTGTGTCACCATTAGGTATGGCTTTGAGTGCTGATTTTGAGTCTCAGAAAATTACAATTTTTTCTATTGAGTTGTTAGGAGGAGGAAAAGAGCAATAGCGGGTAAGCGCTTCTTGAATAGCAATTAGTTCACTAATGAAGTTTGAAGCAATTCGGCTAGTAGGTATTTTGAGCCTGACGTTATTTCTTGATGGGTAAATGATATAGATGCCTGCACCACCTCTACTACAGTCAATATCATAGGAACCATCTGTGTAGACTAATGCACTGTTTTCTTTGGCAAGTAAACAGTGTCTTTACCTTTTTGAAATAAAACGAGTTAGTTCTTTCTTAGAGTATGGTTCAAATAAGTTAGTATTGATTTTAGTATTCATAAGAGGCTTGAAAAAAAAAGTTGTTCCTGAGTAATGTCCAGGGAGGAGTGGTAAGAAAGATGGCCTCTCTGATGTCTGTCACATTGCAGCGTTGGTGATCTCTGAAGTTTTGACATACCTGCCCAAGCATCAAAAGCTCTGTGAGCTATGTGGTATTTATTGAGGCTTCTGATTTCGTTAGTGAACTTTACAGTAGCAAGTTTTTGTCTGTTTTCAAGGAAAACAAGACAGCTTTCAAGTTCAGTCTTGATGTTAGTAATAGAAGACACTGCACCAATGATAACTTTTGATGCTCTATACTGGACTAAATCTAATGTGTCTTCAACAGGTTCAGACGCATGGGGGAGCTATATTCAAGTACTGACGTAATGACAGTGCAGTAAGTACTTTTCAGCATTGATGATCTTGATCCCGTTCATGCAACAAAATTTGCAGAGGATGTTCAATTTCTTTAGACCCTTATTTGCTGTGGTTTGCATGTGTTTAGTAAATCTTAGTTATGGATCTAGGATCACTCCTAGATATTTAGGATTTTTAATGCGTTTAATAATGAAGTCTTGAATTTTGAAGACTGGTTGGAAGGTTCTACGATTACTCCTATGAATATGTTAAAATAACAATATGAAATTTACAGACACAGGGCACAAAGTACAAACATATTAAACAAACTAACCCAATACAAATCACACATACTCTTTGATACTATCGAAAATACGCTTTTAAAAAAAACGTCACCGCTTAACCCAACGGCTCCAACCAGAAGAGACTGATGAAGATCGCCACATAGTGATCAAAAACGTTATGTCTCAGTAGGTTTTTACAAATTTACAAAATTAAAGTTTGGATAGTCATAAACTAATGTTCAAGTGATTAATTAAGATTTACCAAGTGTAACGGACTACAAAATTCAAGAGTACCTAAGCTATAATATTAACTAATGAGTTGATACATAAATTTGTTAATACTACAAGTAAGAACAAAAAGTAGTTGATTTTACTCTGGATTCAAAAATCTAGGGCTATCAGAAAAATCATACATGAGTATAATGCACATGATAACATTGTTTCACAATCAAATACTTAAAGAAGATATTTTAAAAGTCCTAATCCAAAAAACCACGTAAAGGTTTACTAAAAGACGAAAGAGTATGTGTTTTAGTAGAGGACGAAATTAGTAGAGCTAGGCCTGAAATAAAAGAACCATAATGTTGCTGTTTTACAAAACACAGAATTAAAACCACAATATCAAAAAGGCTTATTTTACAAAACCTAAGTGATTTGTATGTTTTATTTGCTTAAGAGTATGTTTTCTTATATTCACTTAAATTTTTATAAATGTCCTGAACTTTGACCTAAGCATTATGTTTTAACTGAATCAAAATACAGTGTGAATACATTCTGTGCACATATTAAAATATAAAATTAATGATTGAATTTGCTATAGTAGGAGCACTACTAATTGTGAGTTTTAAATATTATTTGGCAAAAATGTTATGTACACTAGCAATAATAAACTGTTTCATAAATGAGTGTATATCATGCCTGCAACATCAAGAAATTAGAAAAAGCCTAGAACTATTTTCAGTGGTTATCTTTTAAAAAAATAATTGAAAAAAAAAATATATATATATATATATATATATATATGAAGTTGATATATTACTATTGTAAATACTTTTATCCACCACTAAGTGCAATAATTTTACCTTGTGACAAGGTAAAATTATTGTACTTAGTGGTGGATAAAAGTATTTACAATAGTAATATATCAACTTCATAAAGTTCTGTGCAACGAAAAAATAATGGACAACGTAAAATATCAAGATATATATATGGATATTATTCTTGAATTTTATAGTCCATTACGTTCGGCGAATCTTATTAATCACTTAAATAATAGTTTATGACTATCCCAACTTTGAATTTAGTAAATTTGTTAAAACTTACTGAAGAGTTTTACTAAATTCAAAGTTCGGATAGTCATAAACTATTGTTTAAGTGATTAATTGGGTATTAATTAAACAATGGACTTTTTAAAGTTTAGAGAAACCATCAGTAGATTTTATAGATCTAATGTAATATTGATGAGAGGACTTAATTTATTTTACTACAAGTTCATAAAAATAAAGGAAAAATTAACTTAATCTGAATTTACTGTACACCTGATTTTGAAGAAAACTACAGCATAGTTGTATATGAGGAAACCCAAAACCATTACTGGGTTGATAACAAGACCATTTTTTATCTTTTTGTAATTTATTAAACAAATAAAATCTAACACCTAAACCAGTGATAGGCAAAGTACAGCCCTTTGGGCTGTCAATCTGGTCCGCTATGTGGTTTTTCTATACAATTACACAAAAGACAGAATGTATTTTCTGCATAGTTACAATATAATAGAAGTTTCCTTCTCAATGTGTTGTAAGTACGGTATTATCATATGTATTAACTGAGTTTGCATGCAAGTTTGCTTACGAATTGTTCTGTAGTAGATCTATAGAATGATGATGTGGAGGACAATGCATGTTGCTCGACCAAGTTTAGAACAAATAGGGCAATACCGGGCGCTGTCTGTAAGATCAGTAGTTCAGACAGTCTCAAGGTTGTGTCTAATCACCTTTGCGGCTGTGTGTCTGTCTTATGATTCTATTGTTTTGTTTTGTTGATAGTGATTGTTTAGATTTTATTGTTACAATGGCAAGTATAAAAAGGCAAGTTGATTCAGAATGAGTTTTTAAAGATGAGTGAACCTAGAAATACTTTTTCAAGCCTACTAGGGATAAGCCTGTGTGCCTCATTTGCAATGAAGCTGTAACAGTACTCAAGGGATGCAACCTCTCACGACACTTCATGTCAAAACATAACAACGGCACTCATGAAACTATGACTGAAGAACGGAAAGAAAAAGGAGCTCTATGTAAAAAACTCTAGAATTGAAGTAATTGATAAATAGTTTGTCTCAACTGGAGTCAAAGATAAGTGATTTTAAATTCTGTTCTTTTGCGTTGGATGAAAGTATGGATATAACTGACACAGCTCTGTTACTGATATTTATAAGAGGTATTGATGATAACTTTGGTGTTACTGAAGAATTAGCTTGCATGTGCTCATTAAAAGAAAAAACAACAAAATTAGACATTTTCCAAAAATATCAACAAACTATCACATCTTTGAAAGTATCTCATAAATATTTGTGTTATTACTACTGATGGACCACCAAATATGACAGGGACAAAATCTGGTGTTGCAAGGATATTCGAAGAATCATTTCCTGATTACTAATGATAGAGCACCAAATATGACAGTACGAAATCTGGTGTTGCAGGAATATTAAAGAAATCATTTCCTGATTTCTAAAGATAGAGCACCAAATAAGACAGTGACGAAATCTGGTGTTACAGGCATATTTAAGGAATCATTATCTGAGAATAAAGTTATGATTCTTCATTGTGTCATACATCAAGAACCACTGTGTAAATCTGATCTAGACATGAAGTATGTTGTTGTTAAGCTTGTTAATAGGATTTGTTTACAAGCTCTTAATCATTGACAATTTCTTTCTTCATTGCAGGATGTGTTTATAAATGGGTATAGTACTTAAAAAATGAAATAATATCTTTCATTGAAGAAAAGGAATGGATGATTGTGAACATTTGAAAGATATTGTATGGCTTTCAGACTATGCATGTTTTACACACCTTTGTCACATTGAACCTAAAACTCCAGGAAAGAAACCAATTAATCTTGATATTTCGGGTCATATCAGCGGCTTCATAATGCAATTGAATCTATTTTATAAACTAGTTAAGAAAGGCTTTTATCATTTTCTAACACTAGAAACTACTGCAGTTACGGAAGACAAACTTACGAGCTATGAGGAAAGTGTGAAATTTGTTCATGAAGAATTTGAACAAAGATTTAAAGACTTTAAAGTTATCGAACAGGACCTGGAAATATTTAGCATGGCTTTTAATATGGATTGTTAATAAGTCAAACCAGAATTAGAGCTTAAACTAATTAAGTTGCAATGTAATACTGAATTAAAGCAACTATCTCTAAACATTTCTAAAATTGAGTTCTACAAGTTTCCCAAAACTTGAAATCTCATGCTCAGAAGATAACTGCGAGGTTTGTCTCCCTAGATCTTTGAATAGGTGATTTCTACTAATGAAGCTTCACAAAAACAGAGTTAAAAACCAATTGAATAGCCACCATTTAGCTTCACTACTGTGAATCAGTACATCCTAGTTTCTACCAGATTATCAGTTTCATCTCTTATATACCCCTTCATACACTTCTACTGAATAACCAATTTTTGTAACTTTTTTAAAAAGTATTTTAAACTATTGAAGCATATAAGTTGTGTGTGATGTAAACATAAAAAATAAAGTTTATTCCTTATAAAAATTGTTCAATTTTTTTGCATTCCAGGTTTTGTTCAATTTTTTCCGCCTGCCTAGAAATATTTCTATTTTATCTAGCTCTCCTCTTAAAAAATTTGCCCGTCACTGACCTAAACTATGCAGACATATCATGATCTATTTTAATTTTTTGACTAAACCTTATACTACACAGTAGCTATATAACACTTTCTCAAAGAAAAAGATTCCTTTTTTTGACTGTAAACATTAGTGAAACTCCTTTCAAAATTATTCTGTTGGGTATGCTACCCAATATGAAAAGAAAAAGCTTTTCCTATCCATGCCACCATAACCAAACATTTAGCATTTAAGCTTAATTCTTGAATTTTGTAGTCTATTACGTTCAGTGAAACCTAACTCATCATTTTAACATTAGTTTATTACTATCTAAACTTTAAATTTTGTAGAAACTTGCTGAGACAAAACGTTTTTGATCGCTATGTGGCGATCTTCACCAGTGTCTTCTTTTTAAAGTGATTAATTAAGCTAAATTGTTTTTTTGTTACCACCCACTGCAAATGCCACGTGATGACATCAGTGGGATGGTGAAGAAACTCAAAACAGTTACACAAATGGTCAGTTATAAATATTACTTAAATAAGTTTTGATTTTCTTGCTCAAGAAGAATATGTTTTATCAAATGTTAAAAATGTTTCAACTATTTATGTTTTAGGACACTTAAAATCACTTGTTTCTTGCTAAGAATATATTTTTTTAGTAACATATGAAAAAAAATCAGGGTAGACATGATTTCTTACTTGTCAGAGGTCAAGGATTACTTATAAAAATTGTATCAATGTCTGAGGTATTAAGATAGGTAATTATATCTTATACAGAACAAGATAATTTTCATTATCAGTGTCATGCAAGATCGATATAAATACAGTTTTATTTTGCCATTGATCACTAGGGGGTTGAGTTATCCTATACACACACACACACACACACACACACATATATATATATATATATATATCAAATATGGTGATGTTTTCTTGTAATATAGTTAATAAATTAAAAATATTTAAAAAACAAGAATACTTTAAATGAATATATTTATTCAAAGCTTTTCGCCGATAAAATAGTACCAGCATCTTCAGGAAAATAATTATCTATATCATTTTATAAATGTTACATATATATATATATATCATTTATATAAAAAGGAAAATTATCATTCACCTGATTAAATAATCCATAAATAACAATTTTCGTTTAGAAATCTTATAGTGCATTTTTCAAAAAAAAACGAACTGTAAATGATAGCAGGCAGTTCATATAGCCTATAGCACTTCATAGTAAATAATTTTAAGTGTTTAAAAAAACTTATAAAAGAGATTGTTGAGAACTTACATTCATTTCATTTAAACTAGTATTATTTTTAATTGGCATCAGAAAACCAATTTCTTAGTATAGTATAGTAAATAGTTTAACCTAAAAAGTCTTCTGCTAGATTAGAAAAACACCTCCTAAATCTTCTGGTATTTACTTTAATAAAGCATATTAAATTTAAAAAAAAACATTTATACCAAAGCAAATTTAGAAACTATCAAATTATTAAATGAAATTTGAATCGTATGACAATGTAATATTTTTTAAAACCAATTCTTGGGTCCATTGATAGAGCTAGGAATGTCCTACACCTATTAGCAAGGTTGAACTTAGGCTCAACTATTCTTTACAAATTAAGTAGATTTTACTGTTTTTTTTTATGTAGCTCCAGTTACAAGTTAGCAAGGATAGAATTGAAAATAAATAATCTTACTTTGATTTGTGAAGAGATTGGTTTATTTTTTAAAAGTGTCCTTCCACAAATCCTTCCTATACTAGCCGCCATCATGGACAGAAGGTAGACTAAGAAAAAAATTTAGTCAAGTACACTCAAGTAGTCAATACGTTTTAATATACTACGGAAAAATTGTAGTAAGAAACTAATAGCTGGAAAAAAATAATGATATATAAAAATATATTCTGAAAAAAATATGACTATTTATGTATTCAATTCCAATTAGATAAACACAGTAATTAATGTGTCTTCAGTAGTTTTTCCATATGAGATTGCCATATGTTTTTACTGCCATTTAGATCGAACACTGTTGTTCAAGACGTTTATGATAATTATTGCAGTACTGCTTTGTGTTTGTAATCTGCGTTTTATTCTACGATTAAAAAAAAATACATGCAAAATTTAAATATAATAAATTTACTATAAATACATCGTTGTGTATAATTGATATAATTTTTTTAAACGTTATTTGGGTAATAGGGTAAATTAATTTTTTTCAATAGAAAAATAGTAATTATTTAACAAATATAAAATTTAATACAATATGATTTTTGTTGTAAGCTAATATTATTTGAGAAATTTTATTATTTCACATAAATCATCTGAATTATCTTTTGTAAACAATTTCTTTTTATTCACTGTAAATAAAATTAAATGAATTACTAAACAAACTAAATAAATTGAATGTATACGCATATATACAACATATATATATATATATATATATATATATATATATATATATATATATATATATATATATATATATCGCAATATGTATTCTTGTGTATTAATAAAGAACTAAGTCAAAATACAAATACAAGAATTATAATTGAATTTACAATTGTAAATTGTAAATTCAATTATAATTCTTGTATTTGTTTTTTGACTTAGTTCTTTATATATATATATATATAATGAATATCGAAATCTTGTTTTCAATCCCCAGGAATAAAAAATTCTGAAATATTAAGGAAATATATGCTAATAATTTGGTTACTGGTGTTATTAGAATACCGGAATCTGAAAGATAAATAAAGGCAGTAGGGCTTTCTTTTATTCAATCGCCATTGTAGTTTATTAGGTTTTAGTCCGTCTTATGTCATTTATGTAAGTGATGTGAAGTAGTAATTACCGTTGTCGTGTTCAAACAGAAACAGGTCATTTATTAACAGAACAATCATGTCTGCTATGCCTGAAATTGGAAGTAAAATTAGTTTAATATCTAAAGCTGATATTAGATATGAAGGAAAATTATTTACTGTTGATCCTACGGAATGCACTATAGCCTTAGCTAGTGGTAAGTCTTCGAATTCAGGAATTAAATAAAACCGTAGGTTTTTGAAGTTTTCATTTGAAACTCTAGATATTTTGATGCCTACAGATTGATATCCATCTGTTTAAAATGGAAATTATTAATTCTTTTTCTTCATTTTGTAGTAACCTATTTTTGTCAACACTGATTTTTTTCTTGCAAGAAATCAAATTGGATTTGTGGTACTCATATATAACTTCTTTTGATGATTGAATTGAAAAAAAAGAATTCCATTTAATTATTTATATTGAAAAAAGTTTAACAGTTATTCAAGTTGTAACTTTCTTTTGAATCCCATCTCTTGTTGAACTAGATTCTTTTGATTCTTGGCATCCTTTTTAAATTTAGGTACATCTTTAGTTAATCGTTTAAATTAGTAATAAAGCCAGAAATCTTTATTACACATAATTTGTTTTAAAGTGTAACAAATTAAGATCAAATATGATAATGAATAGATAATTGTGTTAACCTAGTTTTCATTATTTGAATTTAGGTACCTCATGTTTCATGTTTTTACAAGATGTTTAAGAACATGCAATACTTTGTTCATAATTTGATTACATTAATAAATGCAAAAAATATATGGGTATATATAATTTACTTTACATTAATACATTTTAGAAGTTTTAAGAAAAATAATTTTCATTGAAAATAAGCTTGTGTGCATAAATCTTTTCAACAAAACTGATAGTGATTTCATGCATGTTTAAGCAGTACATAAATTGTCTTCCATGGCATGTCAGTTTAGGTCTGTCTATTTGTGATTTCAAAGTATCCAAGTACTTACCTTAAAGTATAGTAATTAAAATAGTTGCAAGCATTCAAATTATTTTTGAATAAAATATTCACTGCATTTAATTGAAATCCTACAAATAAAATTTAACAAGTATTTTGGTTAAAATCGTGATATGTATCAAGGGATTTCTGGTTGAAATTAAATTATGACTATTTCTAAAAAACAATTTGTAATAGGCCTATAATAAAACTAATGGAACAGTTTTAACATTATTTTAAGCTTTGTATTTTTTTGTGTTGAATTTTGTATTTATATAGAGTTAGGGTTAATAGAAATTAGGGTAAATATTGAGTCTTATTGACCTCGGTTTGAAATTTTTTTTCTATACTTGTTTTATTAATGTGTAGAACACGAATATCAACTTTTTTTCCGATACGGAAAGTTTAATTTTTTTCACATTTTAAATGTTGAACCTATAATGGAATGCAGACCTATAGGGGGAACAGGTTATGCAGTAGCTATAGAACACTGCATTATGTCTAAATTTGGTTGTAATTTTATACAACATTATGGTAAAAATATAGTCTTAATGACGTTGGTGTTAAAAATTTGTATGTGTGATTATATTACTCATTTTAATATGTAGAACACGAATATCAACTTTTTTTTCTGCGGAAAGTACAGAAAGTTACTTTTTTCACATTTTAAATATTAAGTTGTAAAGGCTTGTAGGCCTATAGCGTGAACCGGGCGCAATAACTGCACTACGTCTATATTTGTAATTTTATACAACATTACTATATACCTATATTAAAATATAACTACAATGTATCCAGTCAGGATAGATTTGGTTGTAATTTTGTAAATATTTAGACTTATTGTAGATGCAGAAAATTACAAAATTAATCCCGACTGGATACTTCATAGGCATATTATAATATAGGTAGATAGTAATGTTGTATAAAATTATAACCAAATCTATCTCGAGAGGATACTTCGTATTTAATGTAGGTATATAGTAATGTCGCATAAAACTATAACTAAATCTATCCTGACTGAATTCTTTGTAGGTATATTTCAATATAGGTAGATAGTAAAGTTGAATATACTTCCTATTTAATGTAGGTATATAGTAATGTCGCATAAAACTATAACCAAATCTATCCTGACTGAATTCTTTGTAGGTATATTTTAATATAGGTAGATAGTAAAGTTTAATAAAATTATAACCAAATGGATCCTGACTGGATTCTTCATAGGTATATTTTAATGTAGGTATATAGTAATTTTGTATAAAGTTATAACCAAAAGTAAAATATTTAGATAATAATTGTAGTATCAAAATAAACTGACTTTGACATAGAGCAGTGCGCTGTAGCTACTGCGCAGCCGATTCAGGCTATACATGCTATTACAGACTAACATTAAAAACGTGGAAAATTTTTTTCTGTGGAAAAAGGTAATATTCGTGTTCTCCTGGCTTTCTTTGGTTAGGTTATTTTTTTAAATGTAAATATGTGTTTGCAGTAAAAAAAATTCAGATTCGTGTTCAGCAAGATCAAATTGATCAGAAAATAAAATTTTGCTAATCGGAGCTGTAGTTGCTGATCTTAATGATTACCTACATATGCAAAAACCTTGAACATTAAGCCAAAAGCTTTCTCAAATATCTACACACGTAAGGTATGCATGGAGATAGCTCGCCACTGTATCACTGCGCGGATGTTGCATAACTTATTACTCCGCACTGAATTTATTACGGATGTTGTCCTAGGACATATTTTTGAATAATTTTATTCTTTAATCCCAGTAGGTACTTAATGTGCACATTAATCAATTACCTTAAATCGGTTATGTGAATAACTAGCATTTATAATTTTGTGATTGAAAATGTTTGATTTTAACCTGTCAGGATAGATTTGGTAATAATTTTATTTAACATTACTATCTACCTGTATTAAAGTATACCTACAAAATATTCAGTCAGGATAGATTTGGTTGTAATTTTGGTAAATATTTAGACTTATTGCCGATGCAGAAAATTACAACCAAATCATCCTGACTGGATACTTCATAGGTATATTTCAATATAGGTAGTTAGTAATGTTGTATAAAATTATAAGCAAATCTGTCCTGTCTGGATACTTCGTAGGTATACTTTGGTATAGGCAGATAATAATGTTGAATAAAATTATAACCAAATCTCTCCTGACTTGACACTTCATAGGTACATTTTAATGTAGGTATGTAGTAATTTTGTATAAAACTATAACAAAATCTATCCTGACTGGATACTTCATAGGTATATTTTAATGTAGTTGTATAGTCATGTTGCATAAAATTATAACCAAAAGTTAAATAATATTTGATTTTAAGTTTAATTTTAAAATAAACTGACTTTGATGTAGTGCAGTGCGCTGTAGCTACTGCGTGGCCGGTTCACGCGATACATGCTATTACAGTCTAACATTAAAAATGTGCAGTAAAATCAACTTTTTGTATTTTCCATGGAAAAAAGGTTATATTAATGTTCTACACATTGAAATGAGTAATTAAACAAAAAAAAAATTTTTTTAACAATATCAATATGACTCGTTAATGCTATACATGACATTACAACCTAATATCTAAAATGTGCAAAAAAGTAACGTTCCGTATTTTTCGCGGAAACGGGTAATGTAATAACAAAGAAAAATTTTTAACACCAACAACTTTAACACTATATTTTTATTTATTTACCTCGGTTTGAAGTATTTTTTTTATGACTTGTTTTAATGTGTAGAACACAAATATCAACTTTTTTCCGATACGGAAAGTTTCATTTTTTTCACATTTTAAATGTTAAACCTATAATGGAATGCAGGCCTATAGGGAAAACAGGTTGTGCAGTAGCTACAGCACACTGCACTATGTCTATATTTGGTTGTACAGTACAGTCTCGCTAATCCGGTCTCCGATGATCCGGACCTCCGGCTAATCCGGACGGCCCAAAAGTTTTGTTTAGTTATAGTATTTTACAGTGCACAATCAGTCTGCTGTCCACAAAAATATTTATTTTTATACGTCTATATTTGTTATTTTTCAAAGGGGTTTTCCTACTTTAATACTCAAATAATATAATTTATTCATTAAAATATGAAATAGGTGTACCACTTGTTTGTTTCTTTTGCCTACTAAAGTAGAAAAAACTTCTTTGAAAAAATATATACAAATTAGATCACCCAACACTACAACGTACGTGACATCAGAGACATCTTGCGATAAACAAAAGATAAAGGACCGCTGACTAAACGGATAAACAGTCTATCCGTCTGGGGTCAGGTCAGTTGTTTTGTCGGACAGATGCCACTTTTCCTGCTTCTCGCAAGATATCTGCTCAGTTGTCATTTAATTCTAGTGCGATATTGATCTGTGTTTTTTATTTACGTCTCGTTCAGTGTTCAGTGAAAATGGCGACTAAACGTAAGTCAGTGACAGTAACAATGGAACAAAAACTCCAAGCTTTGTTTCGTATTGATGGAGGTGAATCGCTTATTAAAATTGCAAAAGAGTTAGGTGTGGGAAAACAAAGTGTTTCCGATTGGAAAAAAAAGCGACAGGAAATTGAAGATTTTTGTGCAAAAATGGTTAGTAAAGACAGTTTAGGCGGCAGAAGCACTTTAAAAAAACCAAAAAATGAAACCCTAGATGATGCTTTGTATGTTTGGTTTTGCCAACAACGGGAACAGGGTGTTCCTTTATCGGGTGTAAATTTGCAAACGATCGCGCTGAAACTGAATGAAAAGTTAAAAGGAGACCCTAATTTTACTGCCAGTGTGGGATGGCTGTCACGGTGGAAGGAACGACACGGCATCCGTCAACTCGGAATAAGTGGTGAAATTTTGTCAGGTGACAGTGATGCAAGTGAAAAATTCAAAGACAAATTTGGCAAGTTTCTCAGAGATGAAAACTTACAACCTTGTCAGGTGTTCAACGCTGACGAAACTGGATTAAATTATAAAATGTTCCCAAAAAAAACTTTAGCTTCCAAATTAGATTCAGTAGCAAAAGGCCATAAAGTTAAGAAAGAACGTATGACTTTGCTGCCCTGCAGTAATGCTTCTGGCGATCTAAAATTTCCACTTTTGGTGATAGGGAAATCCGCAAAGCCTAGGGTTTTTAAAAATGTAAATTTAAGTGTTCTACCGGCCCAATACAAGTTCCAAAAATCAGCGTGGATGAACAGTCAAATTTTTAAGGACTGGTTTTTTGAAAACTTTGTTCCAACAACAGAAAAGTTTTTAAAAGAGAAAAAACTCCCTCGAAAAGCGGTTTTACTAATTGATAATGCCCCATGCCACCCAAATGAAGAAGAATTGCGTCATGGTGACATTTTTGTTAAATTTCTTCCTCCTAACGTAACGGCTCTCATTCAGCCGATGGATCAGGGCGTGATCGAAGCGATAAAACGGCGATATAGGAAAAAGTTAATTTTATCGCTTTTGGAACAACAAGAAGCAGATCCAGCTACAAAATTTATTGAAAATCTTAAAAAAGTGACTATAAAGGATGTCATTTATATGGCTGCAGAATCGTGGGAGGAAATTCAACCGTCTACACTACAAAAAAGCTGGAAAAAATTGTGGCCTGAAATGCCACAGGAAAGTGGAAAATCTGACAGTCAACCTACTAATGACGACAATGAATTTGTTCAGATTTTTCAACAATTGGAGGGTTGTGCCGAGTTGAAAGACACTGATATTTCCGAGTGGATTATCAGTGATAATGACATTGGTCATCAAGTGCTCAACGAGGACGAAATCGTCGCGGTGTGCACTGCAAACGCAGAAAATGACAGCTCGGAAGAGGAAGACTACACAGACGAACCTGTCAGCCTAACTCATGATGAGGCGGCTGCAATGCTGGAGGGGTTGATGACTTACTTTGAGAAACAAAGTGATACGTCAACTGCGGAGCTACTGACCTTGAAACGCCTACGAGATCGTACTGTGAAACGACGTCATTCATCGTTAAAACAAAAGAACATTACGGACTTTTTTCAATAAGTTTTTTAAAGTTTGCTTTTGTTTCAGTTTCATTTTTGTTTGAGTTTTTTGTGCGTTTATACAGTATAGTGTAAATAACTTTATGTGAATACTTTTATTCAACGAGAAAGGTGCTTAGATATTTATTTATGTCATGACTTTTCTGTTATAATTATAGGATTTTTTGCTACATAAGCTATGAAATACTGTACTGTAAGCTATATTTAGGCCTCAATTTCACTAAAACTACAATTTCAATATGTTTTCCCACCTAAAACACATATTGTATGCATTTGTTTGGCTTTTTCCGTCTAATCCGGACTTTCGTTGATCCGGACCGGGTCCGGTCCCATCAAGTCCGGATTAGTGAGACTGTACTGTAATTTTATATAACATTACTATATACCTATATTGAAATATAACTAAAAAGTATCAAGTAAGGATAAATTTGGTTATAATTTTATACATAATGTTATACTATTTATCTGTATGAAAACATAAGTATGAAGTATTCAGTCAAAATAGATTTGGTTATAATTTTGGTAAATATTGAGACTTATTGGCGATGCAGAAAATTACAACCAAATCTATCTTGACTGGATACTTCATAGGTATATTCTAATATAAGTATATAGTAACGTTGCATAAAATTATAACCAAATCTATCCTGACTGGATACTTTATATGCGTATTTTAATATAAGGTATATATGGTAATGTTGTATATAATTATAACCAAGAGGTTAATATTTACAATTTAAATTCAGTATTAATATAAATTGACTGTGATGTAGTGCATTGCTCTGTAGCTACTGCTTACCCGGTTCATGCTATACATTCCATTAACAATTTCTAATTGTGAAAAAAATAACTTTCCTTATTTTTCGCAGAAAAAAGTTGATATTCGTATTCTTCACATTAAAACAAGTAGTTAAAAAAAAACTGGCGTCAACAAAACTCAATATTGACTGAAATTCGGGCATGAGATGATTACAAATGGGATGTCTTACTTAAAACGAGTTAAAAAAAAATGATTTTAATGAAATGTAACTTGTTTGTCATCAAGTGTATGTTACATAAAATTGCACCATTGATTGTGTTAACAGAATTCAAAACATGATTAATGACATATGAAAAATAAAATCAAACATTTTCAATAGAAAAATTATAAATGCTAGTTATTCAGATAACCGATTTAAGGTAATTGATTAATGTGCACATTAGGCACCACCTGAGATTAAAGAATAAAATTGTTCAAAAATATGTCCTAGGACAATATCCGTAAAAAATTCAGTGCGGAGTAATAAGTTATGCAACGTCCGCATAGTGATACAGTAACGTCATGCTATCTCCATTCATATCTTACGTGTGTAGATATTTGAGAAAGGTTTTGGCTTAATGTTCAAGGTTTTTGCATATGTAGGTAATCATTAAGATCAGCAACTTCTGCTCCGATTGGTAAAATTTTATTTTCTGATCAATTTGACCTTGCTGAATACGAATCTGAAGTTTTTTTTTACTGCAAACACATATTTACATTAAAAAAATAACAACCTAAGAAAATCAGGAGAACACGAATACTAACTTTTTCCACAGAAAAACTTTTTTGCACATTTTAAAGTTAGTCTGTAATAGCATGTATAGCGTGAACCGGGCGCGCAGTAGCTACAGCGTACTGCACCACGTTAAAGTCAGTTTATTTTGATACTTATTATCTAAATATTTAACTTTTGGTTATAATTTTATACAAAATTACTATATACCTACATTAAAATATATCTATGAAGTATCCAGTCAGGATCGATTTGGTTATAATTTTATTCAACTTTACTATCTACCTACATTAAATATGAACTATAATGTCAGGATAGATTTGGTTATTTCTATATTACTATCTACTTATATTAAAGTATACCTAAGAAGTATCCATTAAGGATAAATTTGGCTACAATTTTATACAACATTACTATCTACCTATATTAAAATATACCTATGTAGTATCCAGTCAGGATAGATTTGGTTTTAATTTTCTGCATCTGCAATAAGTCTAAATATTTATAACATTACAACCAAATCTATCCTGACTGGATTCTTTGTAGGAATATTTTAATATAGGTAGATAGCAATATTGAATAAAATTATAGCCTTATAATCAAATCTATTCTGACTGGATACTTTGTAGGCATATTTTAATATAGGTATATAGTATTGTATAAAATTACAACCAAATCTGGACATAGTGCAGTGCACTGTAACTACTGCATGCATGGTTCATGCTATAGGCCTACATGCCATTACAGCCTAACATTGAAAATGTGAAAAAATAACTTTCCATATTTTCCACGGAAAAAAGTTGATATTCATGTTCTACACATTAGAACAAGTAATTTAAAAACAAAAAAAAATTTAAAAACCAACGTCATTAAGACTATATTTTTACCAAGTTAAGTTATATATTAAAAAAAAAATGCATTTAAAAAACTTCAGATTCGTGTTCAGTAAGGTCAAATTGATCAGGAAAAAAAATTCACTGATGGGAGCGGTAGTCGCTGATCTTAATAACTACCCATATGTATATTTAAAGATACCTATAAAGTCTCCAGTTAAGATATATTTGGTTGTAAGTTTATACATTACAATATACCTATATTAAAATATACCTATAAAGTGTCCAGTCAGGATAGATTTGGTTGTAATTTTATACATTAACCTATTGGTTAAATTTATAAAATCCAACCAAATTATCCTAACTCAATACTTTATATGTATATTTCAATATAGATATATAAAATTAATCTTCCGTTGCAATAACAAAAGTAATAGTAATCAATAAGGACATGTTTTTGATTCATTTTATACACATTCCATTGGGGGTGGCAAACTCTGTATTTACCAAAATTTAGATTCCTAAAGCACCAACTACAGTAGTGTCATCACTCTATTACTCCGCTGACGATTCACAACTTACTACTCCGCACTGAATTTTTGACCCAACTTTAATTTTATGAAAAATAATTCTCTGTGTTAAATTAAAAAAATATCTCATAGATATCGTCCTAGGACATGTTTTTGAAGAATTTTATACTTAAATCTCAGGAGATACCTAATGTGCACATTAAAGAGGTATTTATTTCCCATTCCCACGTATTTAATTTTAGTAAAATCATTTATACCAAGCGATACAGAAAGTCATTAGGAATATGAAGAAAACTATAAAAACTCATGCCCAAAAATTAAAAATTTAAGAAAATAGCAGTTGCTCCTCTTCCACGGGACACCTAAAACATTACAAATTCAAAATTTTAGCTTACTTTTTTTGATATAGTGCCTAGAAATGCAATCGAATTTGCGGATGACTCCTAAAAATTACAAATTAAAAAAAAACAACTCCAACACCTCAATTCAACACGATTTGCGCAGTGTGAGTTCTATTGTTTTAGCGATAGAAATAAAAAGTGTATAATTGTTCAATGAAATATTATCGGTTTTGTATGTGGAATATGGTCTGTAAGTGCTTTTGTCCTTTTGAGTAATTTTGCTACTTATTATCACCAAAAAATAAGATTGGTGTACGAGTTTTATAATTCTATAAGGTTTGTTTGCTAGGTCAGACGTAATTTTTGGAGTCAACAGCAAATTTAATTACATTCCAAGAGATTTTGTGAATTAATATGCCAAAAAAATTAAGCCAACACGTTAAATTAGTAACGTTTCACGGTTGCTGGGGAAGGGGTTTCTATTTTCCAAAATATTTAATTTTTGGTGCGTTACCAAGAGTTTTTATAATATTTTTCATATCCCTGATGACTTTCTGCATCTCCCGCTATAATTTTTTTCCACCTCAATCGAACATGTGGGACTGGAAATAAATACCATGATTCAATTTAGAAATAGATAAGTTTTATAAAATAGACACTGATATGAATACTGGACCTATTAGATCCTCAGATGTAATACTTTTGATAATCAACTTTCCGATGCCCGTGCCTATGACTCTTGTCTGAGTAATTTTATTTTGGCTATTTGGTAATTTGTTTGCCAAAATCGAGGACTTGGAATAGAGATCCAATTTTTCATGGTCTTGTGTACAACAATTAGTACTATTACAGGAGTAGAGTGAAGACATTTTCGATTTTAATAAATTTATTTTTAGAAGACATTTGTCGTTCATGGGATCAAACTGTCTCAATTTTTTATGATGTTTTAATAATGAAGTTATGTTGAAACAAGATTTATAAACAATTGAATTTTTATACTTAAAGTATGATACATAACTTTATGCTTGTTTGTGGAATATGTCTTGCTAACATTTCTTAATAATTTCTCAAGTTAGAATGCTTTTGATGAAGGTCAAGGCAAAAAATGTGTTATTATTTTATTAGAAACAATTTAAACAAGTTCTGATCTTGAGTTTTATTAAAAGAATTCTAGCATTTTATTCTTGTTTGTTTAGTTCGCTCGTTTGGAACAGAGGATAGACAAGCACAATACCCAGTACCAGCACAAACACAAGTATATGATTATATTTTGTTTCGAGGGACTGACATCAAGGACATCAGCATAGTAAATACTCAGCAACTCCCTAATGATCCTGCTATTGTAAGTTGAAAATAAATATGACTAGATTTTTAAAAGATTTTTACAGGATTTAAAAAAAAACTACATATTAGTCAAAATAATTTTCTTCCCCAAAACCTACCTACTTTATATTTTTTCAAAAATTAGCCTTTGCAGAAACAATTTCATAGAATATTAAATACTTATGGACATATTTTTGTAGGTAAATATAATGATAAATTAATATTTATGTGTTTAATCACTTGGTAAAAAACAACTACTATTAATTCACTTAGTAAAAAAACCACTACTTACTAATGTTTCTGAACAATTTTTTTTTTTACCATATGAATTAATAAGTATTACAGAAACCTTAAGATGTACAACCCCAAAACTGCAAATAATAAATTAATGAATGTAGATAAGAACTTGTTGTTAATTCATGTTTATACTATTTTTCTAATATAGATTCTCGCTTTTGTTTTGGATATTGTAATAAAGTATACATGCATATTATTATTATTAATATTACTATAATTAGCTTTATTTTCATTAATTTATTATGTTAATTTTGAGTTTATTAGTTGTTATTTAGCTGAGGGATGAGGTTAAAACTTTGTTTTAAACAGGTTATAATATACAAAAAAAAAAAAATAATAATTTTTGAATATTTAAATTGTTTTGTGACTTCAATGCAGTTATTATTGTACTTTCTAAAGATGATGATTTGGTAATTGATGTACATATTGGTTTAATTTTATATAACTTTTTTATCATCATTTGATTATTATTCTTGATGTCAGTGTGATATTGGGTGTATTATCAATTGCCTTAATTTTCAACTTTTTTTAACCCTTTGCCGGGTATTCTGCTTCATTTATTATTACTATCTAACACATTCAAACACTATATATTTCTTAGAAAACCCTTATGGAAAAATATGCTTAGAAATGGGATTTCCCAAGCTATTACCAGATGCTTGTAGTGGACGTTTTGTTTGCACATGAAGGTTTTGCAGTTATACTGCACATACCTCTTACGGTAACTTCAGACACGTTTTAATATTAGTAATTTGTTGAAGATATGTGGTTCAATTATTGTTAACAAGTTATCTTTACTTCTAGACCAGACAAAATCTTTAGCTAACTGTAATTTGCCAATGAAACTTTTCTGAGCCCATGTTTCTTAGCTCTCAATATGAATGTTCCTGAATCTTGGAAAAATATTTTCCTTTGTGATCTTGCTTCATTTTTCTGTTTATTATTGATCAATCCATCCTAAAATCCTATAAAGTATAATTTGTTCCACATGGTATAATACTGTAATTAGATTGCAATACAATTTAAATATTACAGGTAAAACAAATTTGTCAATAGTTTATGTTGTCATTTTTACCTATGATCTCAATTACTAGAAAGCAATGTTTTTATTATTAAACATACATATTATACTTATAACTCTGACCTACTCTTAAATGAAAATTGCTTAATATATTGCATTTCATGTTTCCAGTACGAGTGGCCTCCTTTCTGCAGATCAAGTTTTTCCTCTCTGAATCCTCTTTGCTAATATAAATCTTGTATAACTTTAATAAACTATGTTTCTAAGATGGGTAAGTATTTCTTACTGTTTCCTGTAAATGGTTTAGATGTGATTAAATTTGTAATTGTAATTACATTGTAATTAAATGTAAATTGTCTACTTTTTGTATATAAACTTAAGTTATAAACCTTAACTCTAATTACATGTTGAAAAATGTTAAGACCCCTGATTATATGAAAAGCTGTATCTAATTATTCATAAAAAGGGCATATATTTGACTTGAAATTTTGTTGGTTCAGGTAATATGCATATCTAGGCATTAAAATGTTATTTGGTTGAGTAATTAAATGTTTACTTATAGGTTTCTGGCATGGCACCCAGTATGAACCCACCAACCTATCAGCCACACGGTTTTAATCATCCAGTGATTGGAAGTATGGGTCCTGCAATGAATCAGTATGGTGGGTACAACCCGATGAGCAATATGGCTCCAGGGATTGGACGTTCTTTGCCAAAACAACAAATGCCAAGTGAGTTGGTTAATGTGGTACAGGTCCCTGAACCTCAGCCACAACCACCTGTAGTCCAGGTACCTGCACCTGCAATTAACATTCCGATTAAAGATCATTCGGCTGGTACGTACAGAATTTTTTGCTACTTTGCATGAGCTACACTGCCTGCCTGCTTCATGGATTGATTGTTTGTGCTTTGCATCACTTTGAATTTGATTTGGATTGTGCTTCGCATTACTTAAAATTTGTTTTTGGAATACGCTTTGCGATGATTTAAATTTGTTCTTGGATTGCACTGTGTGTTATTTTAAATATGTTCTTGAATTGTGCTTAAAAATGTTTCAAATTCTTTTTTGGATTGGGCTTTGCATTGTTTTAAATTTATTATTGGATTGCTTTATGCTGTTATTAATTTGTAGTTGGATCGTGCTTTGTGATGTTTTAAATTTGTTTTTGTATTCTGCTTTTTATTGTCCTTTGATTGTGATTTAAATTTGTTCTTAGATTGTATTATTCATTTTTTTTATGTTGTTATTGAATTGTGCTTCTTGCTGTTTTTAATTTATTGTTGGATTGGGTTTTTTGATGTTTTAAATTTGTTCTTCGGTTCTGCTTTGCATTGTTTTAAAATTGTTCTTCGATTCTGCTTTGCATTGTTTAAAATTTGTTTTTGGATTGTGCTACACATTGTTTTAAATTTTTTATTGGAATATACTTCGTGCTGTTTTAAATTTGTTGCTGGATTGTACTTCGTGGTGTTTTGAATTTGTTCTTAGATTGTGCTTTGCATTGTTTTAAATTCGTTGTTGGATTGTGGTTTTGGTGTTTTTAATTTGTTGTTGGATTTACGTTACCCCTGCATTATGCTACTGGTTTTGTAGATCTAAAAATGTCTTTACTTCTAATGGTATATGCATAGCTTTATGATTACATAGCCTAGTGCATGGTAATTATATTACAATTTATTCAATAGTAACTTCCTGTATGAGAATGGCAATGGTAAAAGATATAATTTTGTATGATGAAAAAAAACCCTACCAAATTGTGTTTTTAGTTATTCAAGTTGATTTGTTAGAAGGTAAAGTAATTACAGCATGTGTTCAGAACGATGGTTCAATTCACATTGATTGATTTCATCTTAATATTAGCTACTGCTATGACTATACATCCATGTAATGATGGTTGAGAAAACCCCACACAACTTAATTTTTTTTTGTTTTCACATTTGAACAACTTTTTTATAGTTTTGTTTAATATTTATATAAATTATACATAAAACGAAACAGATGACTTATGATAAGAATGATTAGAAACTTAGGGGAAAATATTATAAAAATCTGAAGGTAGCAGATTAAGATCTTAAATGGTAATATAAAACTCAAAATTTATCAGGCAATTTTGGGCTTGTTGATTTAATAAATGTTTTCTTGAAATTACAAATTTGAAGACGATATCTTACATAAATGAAATTTGAAGACTTTATTTTGTAATATAATTTTGTTTAATCATAGTGAGGATATATGTATTATTTATTTTAACTATTAATTAAAAAGCAGTACTGTATACTTTGTACACAGTGCCAAACATACTTTGTATACTGTGCCAAAAATGTAGTGGCTAAAACCTGCTGGCAATTTTAGGGCATTTATAAACATTCATTGCTTTTGTGATTATTATTTGAACAATATAAATTATGTATTAAAATAAATTGAACAAAATATGTTTTCATAAAATGTATACTTGTATGTACCATAGTCTCCTCAGAGAAAATGCTTTAATTTTTGAAAATGGAACAAAAATTAAGAAGCAAAAAAACTGCAGCATTACGTATGAATTCCCTTGAATATTTGTTTACATCTGTAAATCACTTTGGAATATGAATGTGTTACAATTTACAATGAACATTATAATAAAAAAAGCTAACTTAAAGAAAACATTAAAACGTATTATAATAAGTTTTGTAAAAAACAGAACATGTTATATTCAATGACCAACAATCTAACTTTGTGACAAGTTAGGGACTGTGACAATTCAGATTTTCTCCTGATAATGATCTGTAATGGCTTAAAAAACATTGTATCGTGACCTATAAATATATGAAATTAGCTATAGCTTAGGCTAAATATAGAGCCAAGTATAGGGTTAAATGTAAGTCAAGTATAGGGCCTTGTTAGAATAGGGATCTGCTAGGATACAAATTTTACATGGGCATAGTATACAAAGCATTGAATTACATTTTTATACCAGCGCAATTTCCATATTTTTTAATTTTTTAAATTGTGCTCGTATGAGGAATTACAATTATTGTGTTCAACCTTTTTAAGCAATTCTCAAATAGGATGTTTTACATTACCAACTTACCACAAAGTTAAAAGAATTTTTTTTCCTTTAAAAAAACTAGTATATTATTCATTTTAAAATCAATTACAATATAAAGTACAACCATTATGCTTTACAACCAGTACAATTAATCAGCGAAGAATGGTTGCGAGAATTTCCAGTTGATAGTGTCTGTTCTAGAGCTGATTGCTAGTTCCCGATCCTCAACACCTGGTCTACTATCAAGGAAATCACCTACTATGGATCAGGGAGTGCAAGTCAGTGGTCCTTCCCCACATAGAGAGGAAAAGACTCAAAATCAACGACCTCTTGGCCAACATTCAACCAACAGAGATGGGTATGTACAGATTCTTTTACTTTGGGGCTATTATAGAAAAACATTCTTGTTGTTTATCTGAGATTTCTGATATTTTGAAAAAGTCAAAAATAAAATGTTTCTGTTATTCTTCCTAAATTTTTCAAAAACAATTTTACATTCTGTTGTTTTTAGTTTTGTGACTTTTAATTGGTTATAACTAAACCAATATGAATCATCAAACTTTTTCATAGTTATAACAGAATTATACAGAAATAATACAGAATATATAACAGAAAATAGCAATAGAAAATGGATACAACAAACACCTTATAAAAAACATATACAATAAATTTACAAAAAAACCTAACCTCAACACAACAATACAACCTGAACACAAAAATAATAGAAATAAAAAAATCTACCTAAAATATAAATACACCAATAACAAAATAGAAAAATTAACAAATATATACAACAAAGAATACTACACTCTAACATACAAACCAAACAAAATAATAAAATATCTTAATAACATAAACCACAAAACAAATACAGAAAAACATAACCTATCAGGAATTTACAAAATTACATGCAACGACTGCAACACATTTTACATAGGGAAAACAACCAGATCATTTAAAAAATAAAATTTGAAGAACATTACAGAACACCTAATATCACATAAACATGAAATAAAAAATTACAAAAATAACCTAATCATACTTGAAATAAATAATAACCAAATAGAATTAAACTCACTAGAAAAATACCACATTCATAAAAGCATACACAACAATTTAATGAACCTAAAGACAACATATACAGAAGACATACTATTCAAAAACATTATACACGCAACTCAAGAGAAAATGCGTGTAACATCAACAAATACCAACATCACAAACCGAACATCCACACCAGAAAAATAGAGAAAAATTAATCAGTGATTCAACAATGGTCAAGTGACCGAAAGGTGCCTCATCACACAAGGTAAAATTATTGCACTTAGTGGTAGATAAAAGTATTTACAATAGTAATATATTAACCTCATATATGTAATAAAGTCTTGAAATTATTATAATGTTTGTCAGGGTGTAGTCTATTATCATAGGTATTTTATCTTATTCTGTCAGGTTTTATTTCAAATATTCTGTTCAGTTTCAGGTTCTAAGTCGTCTCGTACAAAAATGAAATTAAAAAAAAATACTAAAACGTAATTAGAACACCGACAATGTCAAGTATTTACAGGCTAATATTAAAAGTGCCAAACTTCTAAAATTTTGTCTGCATGGTTGAGTTGTCAATGGAATATATATATATTTTATTGTTTCTAAAGAATCTATTATATTAAGAGACATTAATATAGACTATAACATAATTTTATAAAACAGACGCAACGGGGTTTTACTATTTTATGAAGATATATTATTTCTATTTAATAACCAAAACCAAAAAACTACTCAAGAACAATTCATAAACATTTATTATCATTTCATCTCGACATTAAACAATACACACAAAACAAAATTTTACAACTTAACAATTTTTAACAAAATATACTAACTCTTATTTTCTTTTAATTTTTTTATAGTTACAACATTTTAATACCCTTGGCTAGTTTAAGATCTCTTGATATCTCGGGGTTATAGCATGGGCTATATTTTTAGAAATTCTTAGGTTAATTAAATAAATTTTGAACAAACAATATTAAATTTAGAACATAGTCTTAATAAATATTTTCCTGATGGAAAAAACTTAAATTTTGAATATAAAAAAAACTAAACGATTTGAACTGGATTATTTCTTACTATTAATTAACTACAAGATATTCTAAAATACAAATTTAACTTCTCTACTATCTTAAAAGTCCACTAAAGTTATTTTTATAGCGCTATTACTCAACTTAATAAATATCAAAATTTTGCTGGTCGCTTACGTAAATTCCCGTTCTCTCCAATTAAACAATTCACACACTTAAATCCGTTTTAGTTCTTTCAAATTATATTTTCACTGTATTAACTCTTTCAATTTTCTTATTCCTGTTTAATCTGGCCAAGTTTACTCACAAAACTGTATAATTTAGACGAACTCTTTCCAAATAAATAGAATTTTGACTGCTCCTGGCAGGTCCGGTCTTGTAGCGTCACCCACGCCATCCAACTCAACTACTAACTACGCGTCCTTTTTTTCTAAATTTGTTTAAAATATGGCCGCCTTTCTTCTCCAAAAACACATGTTGCCTGTAATCTAGTTTGTTTTCTTTTTCTTCACTAGAATCGATTGTCACACTGACCTACATCTGTTTTACAGCTGACATACCAAGTTTGTTTAGAATGGCGTTTTAACTTGGTTAAACTTGATTGAAACTTACTGTTTCAATTTCCTATCGTCAACAAACCTTCCAGTGTTTATTTTATTAATATTATTAGTGTGTGAAGTGTCTTTGTGTTTTACTTTTGAAATAGTTCTGAATTGTGTGTGTTTTGAGCCGAATTCATAGAAACATAACCTTTCAATTTTCTTTTGTTTACAAACGTGTTCACTTTCTCCTTCAAGTAATTACTTAGGCCCTATGTTCCTACAGTTTACAAATTTGTTTACACATAACTATTATTAGATTATCTTATTTTAATTTATGTGTTAGGTTATTTGATATAACAAATTTCCTAATACATTTCCAGTTCAAAAACCTTGTTTACAATTCCTAGGCTTTTACCAGAATTTAGTTTCAATTTTAACCTAACCAATCTTTTAATGAATTTCTTTCTAAATTTTGAGTGAGTTATTTCTCATCTATTTTCCAATTCTTAAATAATATTATATAGCCCATTCTATAAATGTTACAAGACATTATGTGCTCTTTGAGATGTATTTATTAGAATATTGATTTTAGTGGTTATCAGCATTAGTGGTCTCAAAAAAAAAAAAATTTTAGGTTAGCCCAAAAGCTTTGTCCTTCTAAGACCATCACTTTTTGTCACATAGCACATGAGAAAACCACTCCATTTAATGTACTTTTTTAATAATTTGAAGATTCCATATAAATACAGATAGAAATCCGATTTTTGTGTTATTTGTTCCATAATTACCTAGGTTAATAAATATGTTTCTAAATCTTTAACTTTACAATGTTTTCTTGCACATACTCAATCGCACACAATGGAGTAGGTCCTACTAACCATCTCAGTTTTATTGATTTTCCAGGTTTCCAAGCACCTTGAAACTCTCACACAATAATCAATAAGAGATTATCTGTATATTTTGTCAATTAAATTGTCTCTACTAATAAAACCCTATTTTTAAAAATTTTAGTCTATTTGCTACCTTTATTATGTGCCTGAATTTAGCTATGCATACATTGTTCAATATTTACACTATAACCTTATTTTTAGTCTATCTATATATCTATATTATTTCCTAAAAACTATAAGTATCCTATAATATATGTGAAATTAAATTTCACCAAGTATGTTTTGAGATGCATTGCCCATGAAGTCCCTTATTACATCATAGGCATTCAGTGCGTGATCATTTTCTAATTCTCACCTTTGAATAAATAACTTACTTCACTAAATGTTTTCACAAATTAACATTGAAAAACAAAATTAGATAACAAATTAGAAATTGTTATACTTAATAAATTAAAATATATTCTTATAATAAATAATTACTAAAGCAAAAAAATGAATAAATAATGTACACAACAGAACAGACGACTCGAATAACAAAATGAACTAATGTGAACTGCCGCTAGGGTGCTTGCAGCTGTCTATATATCGTCCTTGTTCATCCCCATATTTCATAGAAACTCTAAAAAAAAGAACCGTTCTGTTCTACATGGAATAGGCTTTCTTTTAGTTGTAATTATAACGTGATTTGTTAATTGTAAAGAGAACTACAACAGTTTGAAATTCCTAGCTGATATATCGGGGTGCGGTCTTTTTCTATTGAAAATCAGAGAGCCAATATAGCGGCTCATGGTCTTAAATAGGTTAAACTTCATTTTCAAATTCTTACAAGTAGAATCGATTTATCTATAAAATTTCTAAATATTTTAAATTTAACTAAATAATAACCTAAACTTCAATGGAAAAAGACTACTGTATATCTTAACCCATTAGAACAATATAAAGCTTACAAATGTACTAAAACACAAAACAAAAACATAATTACCAAACCTAATAAGGACCAATTAAACTTTTTGAACACATACAAAACATCCCTTTAAAACCTCTGTTGGCTAACCAAACAATGCTTCCAAGTAGCAGTCGATCATAAATTTACTTAGATTATAATTTCGGCAAATCTCTTAATATATAGTTTAATAAATATTAAAAATTTTTAATAATTATCATGGAGAATAAAATCCTTAAGGTGAGGGTCGGTTTTATTTGTATGATTAAAAAAATATAACCCTCTACAATACAGATACAAAAGTATTATTATATTGAACAATTGTTTAAAAACCAATACTGCAAGTCTAATTTGGTGGCGATTTCTATTATTTCGAGAAAATAGATCTTTTATCAATATATAAACAAAACTAACTTGAACTAGGACATCTAACATCACAAATGCCTAACATGTCTAGTTTTTGCATTTCCTGTATTATTTTGTCAGTTATTCCGCTCATTCTTGTTAGTTTCTTTACAAATACAGATTTTTCTTTTTTATGTATTGTCTTATCCTTTTATGTATTGTCCTATATTGTTACATTTTGTGTAAATAATCTTCAACTGTATTATGATAAAAATCATTAAAAAAGTGACATCTTTAATATAAAACATAAAAAGTCAAAGAATTTTAGAATTGATATTATGTAGTTGGTTAATATTATTCTGTACAGATTGAAAATTTTGAAGTGGCTGGACTTACTAAGAACATATATTTTGAGTATATACTGTTTGCAGGCGATACAGCAGAAGCGAGAGAGGATACCAAGATGGTTACCAACGGCAACAGTTGAATGACAGAAATGAGTATCGGCAGAGAGATATTAATCAAAACAGAAGAGATACATATTCTCATTCTGTGAGTAAGAATGCATCCATTTATTATTATGTGTATATTTTGTTGTTGTAATAGGCTGAAATTTGTTAATCTTAAAATATTGACTGGGTAATTCTCTTAAAGGAAAATTACACAAGAATTGATTAAAATTCATTTAAAATAATTTTAAAATCTCAAAATCTATTAAAAAGCAGCTTGAATGATTTATTAAATTTGTATTGAAAATATAGTACCTAAAAGAACATTCAACGGGTTTGAGTTTTGGTGGTTTGAGCGATTGTTTGACTTTTAAGGGGATACTATGAGTGCTGGATATTTTTAAACTAGGAAGGTTAATAGCATTTAGGTTGAAGGTAATTGTAGCACCAAATAAGGTTTTGTTACAACAAAGTACAGTTTTTGGAGGATAGCATATAATTGGGTTAACATGGCTGGGGAAATAGTAAAGAAATCTATTCATATTCTTATGAATAAACATACAAATACTTAGGCTTACAATTTGTTAGTAAAAAAAAACTTGTAAATATTAACTTTAATCTTTTTCTTAATTATACTTCGAAAAAACATTTTCATGTACCAACAAAGTGTGGTAAGGTTTTTCCTTATTGACAATATTTTTTAGCTTTTGGCAATAGTTTTTATAAATAGACTTCACTGTGTAGAGTGGAGATAAAACTGAAAACAACCTTTACTGGAAGTGTCTACAATGATTAGAATGCATTACCAGCAAAACAGTTTTGCCTTTTGACGAAAATTGCATGATTAAAGTGTTGTGAAACTCTAAGCTAGGCATGATTTATCAATTTGGAAAGGGGTTTACTGTTGGGATTTTATAGCAACCCTTAGGAATTCTATCTGGTTATATACCTTTTTCTGACAACCGTCTGATTTTCATAACATTATTAGAATACTCGAAAACTAGGATTGTATTGTGTCCTACTTTTCAGGTGATAGTAACAAGTTCTGCTATAATACATAAACCTGTTTAATCTTTTCTTTTTTAAATGCTTTTAGTAATAAACAGGTATTTCCAGAAACAACAGTACTTTTATTTGACATTTTCTCAAACTATACTCTCAACCATAATCCCATTCTCCCTTGGAGTATAATCAGTTTTCCCCTTTTCATTTGGTTACTGCCCCTAAAACCTACCCAGGATTTTGTTTACTGTTAACATCTTCCCTGCTTTAGATTAGTTGTCTCACATTACTCCCCCGTATCTAGTTTTTACTGACTCTGGACCTGATACCATCTAGGGTATCTGTAACTAGTAAAGTATATAACTAGTGTATTCACTCTATTGGTTCTGAGATGATAATGGCAAAAGCAAACAAAATAAGAAAAACAACTCAAGAATTAGGTAATTTTGATTCTTTAGAAACTTTTGTAATCAATATATCAGTCATTGCTTTTAGTTTTCTTCATTCTTAATGTAATCAACTCTTTTAATGGGGAACTATAAAAATAGAAATCATACACATTAAGGCATAATATTTCTTGAAACAAAACATAATATCCAATTCACCTGCAGATAATGATTTGCACACTTAATCTAAACCTAACATGACAACTAACATTACATCTTGCTTCCTAGTAATGCTCCAACTAAAATAAATTTGACTAAATGGAAGACACTGGGTTGAAAATTTTGTTTATTTTTTTAAACCGAATTTGTTTTTATTCCTTGACGTGAAGCAGCCAATGTAATTAATAATTTTGTGGAGTTTTTAAAGTAAAATATACATTACAATAATGCCATTGCAATACCTAATATCATAGAGACATTCTAACAAGGTAAAATAAGACTTTTTTAAAGCCATGAACAAGTGCTAATTACTTTGATGAATATGTTTAGTAAGGCTCAGTTCTTACAATAAACAAATTCAACACCTTACGTTTTATTTGCGAAATATTACTGAACTATTTTTTTAATCAGATACAATTATCAAAATGTTTACTTTCCATTAATTAAACTATATTTCCAGTAAACCTGTAAGTCTGGAAATCTTGGAAATTCTTGTATCCAAGAGGCATTAGCCCCAAATGTGGTGAATAAACAAATTCAAACATACTGTTACTATATATAGAACAAATCAAAACTAAATTTAACTGGTAATATCTCGAAAATGCCGTGCTCCTCTTCATTTAATGTATAATATGTACCATCAAAATAGCCTCAAATGTAAAACTTAGAATGTTCTTTTAGACATTCTAAATGAATGTCTTTATGAATTAGTGTTTTGTAACTAATAAAATCCAACTTAAATAAAACCTTAGATTACAGTCCTATTTTTTTGACCATATGACTAATAATAAAATAATGTAGGAAAAGAATGTGGGTTTGGTTCTCAATGAGATAAAGACATTATGTCAGGTAATGGTATTTATTCACCTTTAAAAAAATAGATCTTACTGTTAAACACTAAAAAAGTGTCTGGTTAGTCCACTTCACATTTTTTGGGAACATCTAGCAGTATAGTGACTGGGATGAGTCTAGGATAGTCTTAAGACATTCCTAAATTAAAAAGTCAATCATTGGACTAGAGGCATATATTATTACAAAATTTTTTTCGTTTAATTTTATTTTCTTGTAACTAAGACAAACCCTATTTATCAACTCGTTTTCTAAGTGCAGTTGAAAAGTCAGGCTTGTTCCAGTGAATGAGATCAACTTGATATTATAGTACTGCTTATGATGTGCAGTTGATGTAGCTTAGGAAGAGTCTAAAAAAGGCTTAGTGTGCTTATGTTTACACACTGGCACCAAATGTAAGCCAGCGTCAGAGCTGTAGGGTTTTTGTGTTGCTGGAGACACTTGAAGTGATTCACTGCTCCACTGGTGTCCTCCTCTCTAACACTTTTAATCTTGAGTTCTCTGCATTAATAGGGTTGCAGAAATACCACTGGAATCCTTTATTGTTTTTGAAATGCTCGATAACTTGGAGATTGGAGATTTTGCAGTGGAAACTCATATAGGCTTGACATTTGCTTGTGCACTATCAATTTATTGTACGGTCTCAACTCAGAATACTGACCCATGAGCCATGCTAGCCCTCTCTACTGGATCTCCAAGTTCATTTCTATTTTTTTAGGGATGTTTCAAGGGATGAGCTAGCTATTTATTATGAGATAAGTTTTACTCTTTGCCTTATTGGCAAGTATAACATGAGAGCTAATTTGCTTTTGTTACCTTCATACAGCACTATGGTATTTAGTCATAGATGCTGCAATTTAGCCTTTGCAGGCAGCTCATTTTGTGTGAAAAATGAATCTACAAAAGTTACCATAATGGTGCTCCTGTTTAGTGGTGTATCTCTTGCATAGAGAAGTCTGAGGACACTACACAAAGGGTCCCCTGTGATAATGTCCTTGAAACCAAAGTACTTCTTACTTTGTTTAATGTGGACAATTATTTTCACAAGACAAGATTCAAAATTTACCAAAATTGATCTGGAAGGCCAGGATAAATTTTTGAACAGCAACCCAGTGTGTCAGACATGTTCAAAGGTTATTTGTCTCCAAATGTTGTTACCAGTAAAGGAACAAGTGAAACAAAAGTTGATATATTAGATATATTAAAAAATCATGTTCTCATTATGTTGGGACAGGCAAAAGTTCTCTAGTGAATTTTTGATGGTAAGACAACCAAAACACCCAGCAAACATAAGTGCTTATGCTGGAATGTTTAGAAAACTTGAATCATGTAAATCAGAATAAGCACAATGAAATGTTCAGCAGCAGTTTTCTATTAGTTCATGAGCTTGACCTCACACTGCAAATTGACATAACTTTTAAAGACCTTTATGAACTATTCTTTCTTTCTTATAATCCATACATCTTTGTCCATACTTGTCTTTAAATTTTGTCCATACTCTTTAACTTGTATGTACTGGTTTAACGTTTTTTGTTGAGAAAATTAATAACAGCAGCTAATCTAACATACAATGGAATTTTCTATTAAGTTCTCCATTACTAATAAACACCATGAAATGAAAACAAGTAGGAAACTCAAAATGGTGTCAAGCTCTTCATAATTAATCAATACTGATGTGCAATTACAATGCTCCATCAGCAAGAAATAAAAACAGAACTTACTTTTCAGATAGTATGATATTTATAACAGTGAGTTTGTAATTGTTTTTTTTGCTTTATTAAAAACGGCCTATAAGGATACACTGACGACGGCTGGGTTTTCTCCTTGTGGAAGTGATTCAGATATAGATGATTGGCTTAAGTAGCATAGTTCCTTAAATTAGTTTAAACGAAGATAGATTGTTTGAAAATTCATGATATTTTAAAATTTTTCTGTTGAAATCAAGTAAATAATCCTCGAATCTATAATAATGTAGCTTCAATCTTTGTATTAGAAGTTGAAATTCACAAAACGATTTCTATGTACTACAGTAGCAACTCCAAATAGTAGCTTTTGTCCATACTTCGCTAAATGTCCATTATTTTAAGGAAACTATTCATAGAGAACAGTAAATAATGGTAAAAAAAATACTCTTTCAAGTTTTCTGTGAAAACTGTGAGATAATGTGAAGTTTCATTTCTATATAGAAATTTAAAAACATGTAACGTAAAATAAAATGCATATAACATTTATCAATTCAGAACGTGTATGCTTAGCTACTTATATAAAATTTGAGTTTTAACAAGTTGATCGCTGAACATCTAAATTATATTATTGACTAAGGAGCTGTTATAAAATTTTTAGCAAACACATAAGTCTCAACGGTTGGTATCCAGCGACAAAAGTAAATCATGAATTCTGGCATAGAAATTGACACAAAGAACTGAGTGCATGCATGGGGACAGCTGGGACTGCAGTAATAACATAGTCAAAACACAACATTATTTGCACGATGTTGGACAGCTGGTGGCACTTGTTGGTTGGTCACCTGAAACTGAATTCAGGGTGTCTAGTGACAGGGAAAACCGGGAAAACCTGGAAAAGTCAGGGAATTTTAAGATTCTGGAAAATTCAGGGAAAAGTCAGGGAAAATTTTAAAAAATCGGGAAAATATTTATTTTGATTAGAAACAAAACTAGTGGCCATTGCTCTCGAATATTTGGTATTGTAAGCCAGCGGTTTAGGGGCAGGGCAGTCAGGAAATAACACTTCTTTATTTAGATGCCCATTATTTATTTGATAAGCCCAATGCTATGACTTCAGGACTTATGTCAATAAATATTAAACGTGTCGAGTTGGTACAGTTGGGAGGTTTTAGCCTGGACCGTGGCCTTGGGGTGCGCAGTGGTTCTGTTATCATATGGACAGGTGGGGATAACAGATAACTCAGTCTGTTTCTGACCACACAGAACGCTGTGTAAACATTCGTAGCCAGCTATTTGTCTAGACTCGTGATAGTATGTGTTTTATTTGACGGTGATTATTTGTACACTGTTTATTTCAACATGGAAGGTTTCAGTTTTCATTGCCGTAGCGGGCAAGCGTGTCATGCAGATGTCGTCATTACCTCCCCTCCTTCCTTAGGATAAATATAAAATAAAAGATGAAGGGACTGAAGCAGAGATTATATGGTGCGTGAATTTAGTAATGCAACACTTCTTTACGCAACGCAGAAGGTAGTGTGTGCCTCTTTCTAAGGATGTTCCCTGATAGCACCATTGCACAGAACATGAGATTGGGGAAAGATAAAATTTCCTATAGTGTTGTATTCGGTTTATCAAATTATATTAAATACCTGTTACTGACATCATTAAATTCAAATTCTAACTATGTAATTGGCTTTGATGAAAGTTTAAACAAAATATCACAAAGAGCCCAAATAGATTTGAGTGTTAGGTATTGGGATGCAGAGACAGATGAAGTGAAAGCTCGATATTTTGGTTCTGTGTTCCTTACAGACACAAAAGCAAAAGAGTTACTCAATTCGTTCTTCAAAGTCTGGATTTATCCAAGATCCTTCAGATATCAATGGATGGGCCCAATGTAAACTGGGCTTTCTATAGACATCTAAAAGAGGAAAACTCAGGGAATTTCTTCAAGCTATTTTACTAGACACCCTGGAAAAGTCAGGGAAAACTCAGGGAATTTCTTCAAGCTATTTTACTAGACACCCTGTGAATTTCCTTACTTATTTTTATGTTCTAAGGTTTTTGTCTGCAAATTTAAAATTAAATTTTTTTAATTGTGAAACTCATTTAATCTTTATTTGAAAGAGAGAAGTTGTTCTTTAGTGATTTTAAAATTTGTATCACTAAAATTAATATGAAAAACCACAGATAAGTATCTCAGAATTGCTCATTTATTAAGTTCAACACTTGTTTATGACTTGTAATATATATTGAATTCTAAATTATATATATAAATTCTTGGAATTCTTTATCATTTGTTGTTGAAATCTATATCATGAAATGTGTAAAAAGGTACAGTCATTCTAAAACTCTGTACAGTAGGAGGATGGTGATCCATTCCTACCGATGGATTAACCTTTCAATTGACACTATTTTTTTCATTTTCAATGTAAAATTTTGCTGTTTATTTAAACAATAAAAACAAAATTGTTTTGTTCTTGAGAGAGCTGTATTTAAAAATACGTATGCCATAGAACTGGGTATTAAACATTTGTCTAAAATAGAGGGTTCTGTAAGATAGAGATGTTTTGTAGAGAGATTTTACTGTATTAACAAAGGGTTTTTACAGCTAACTTTATAAAATGTTAATGAAGGAATTTTTTATCATGTAACAAAGTCTGGTTTGTCTGTAACAAGTCTATAACAAGAAATAAGCATGGCATAAAATGTCTCAGAAATACAAGGAATCTTTTCAGCAAGTGTGAAAGTAAAGGTTATGCTCTGTATATAATTATGGTTTATTCCAACAAATAATATAGACAAAATTTGTTTAGACATTTTGTAACCTGAAATATTTTAAATTTTATTAATTTTAGCAATTAAAAAAAATCTAAACTAGATCATATTACAGAAAATGAAATAAATAGTTTAATATGACCATCATCCTGATCCACCATTGAGTTTCGCTAGTTTTTTAAGTGTGAATATATAAGGATCTTTTAATTTTTTTATACATTTTATTTAACAAAATTCTATAACTTTAGTTTCTCTTCTCTATCTTAGATTTGACATTTACCATCCAATATTTCCTTGGTAATGCTGTTGATGTTTACAATCTTTATATAGAGAGAATAAAGGTTTATTGTGGCGTAGAAATGAATGCATTGCTTATGTTGATAGAATGGGCAAGGTCAAATTCAGCGTAACCAAAGTCAAGGGATCGGAAGTAACCGTGGCTGGACAAGGGTGAACAATGGAGCTATAGCTACAGGTGTTCCACGACCTCGTGGCAGAGGCCGGCCAGGTTCCGCACCTCAGCAGAACTTTAACAGAGCACCTGGTACTGGGCAGAAGAAAAATATGTTAAAATTTGATGACGATTATGACTTTGATAAAGCTAATACAGAGTTTGAAGAAGAGTACAAGTTGCTTAGAAACCAAATGTCTAAAATAAAGTTGAATGAAACTGGTATGTATATTATAATTGTAGCTACATGATTTTCTTGCATTCTCTTAATAAATTACACCTGTTTTTGTAAGATAAGATATACTCCATTTTCAAGTTTATTCTTGTAGCATAGATATATATCTCAGACACGCGCGCGCACGCACACACACACACACACACACACACACACACACACACACACACACACACACACACACACACACACACACACACACACATACACACACATACACACACACACACACCCTTTCGCTGGATATATATACACCACAGGAGGTCCCTAACCATTTAACCAAATTGCACCAGGTCATTCCTCAGGACAAAATTAAAATATCCTATTAAGTAAAAGCCGTTTGCTTTGTTACCTACTTATTAGTCAGAAAAAATATCATAAATGTGATCAATGTTATATAAAAAACTTTGTACAAATGTTAGACCAACCAAACATTGGGCATTAAATAAAAAATATTCACTTCTAGTTATAAAAACTGTAAATAATCTTTACCAACCAAAACTAACCTAAATATATATATATATGAAGTTAATATATTACTATTTTTGAGTAATTTTATCCACCGTTAAGTGCAATAATTTTACCTTGAGTGATGAGGCACCTTTCGGTCTTTGACCATTGTCGAATCACTGATTGTTCTCTGCTGTGGATGCTACGTCCGTGAAGCCGGTGTTTGTTGAAGTTACGCGCACTATTTCTTGATCTGTGTGTATGAGGTTTCTGTATAGTATGTCTTCTGTATATGTTGTTTGTAAATTCATTAAGTTGTTGTGTATGTTTTTATAAATGTGGTATTTTTCTAGTGAGTTTAGTTCTATTGGGTTGTTATTTATTTCCAGTATGGTTAGGTTATTTTCGTGCACGAAAATAGGTGATTTTTATACACACGAAAATAACCTAACCATACTGGAAATAAATAACAACCCAATAGAACTAAACTCACTAGAAAAATACCACATTTATAAAAACATACACAATAACTTAATGAATTTACAAACAACATATACAGAAGACATACTATACAGAAACCTCATACACACAGATCAAGAAATAGTGCGCGTAACTTCAACAAACACCGGCTTCACGGACGTAGCATCCACAGCAGAGAACAATCAGTGATTCGACAATGGTCAAAGACCGAAAGGTGCCTCATCACTCAAGGTAAAATTATTGCACTTAACGGTGGATAAAATTACTCAAAAATAGTAATATATTAACTTCATAAAGTCAGTGCAACGGAAAAACAATGGATAATATTAAATATCAAGAATATATATATATATATATATATATATATATATATATATATATATAGATTTTTTGGACTAGGAAACTGACAGACTTACCTTGGTAAGAGTCCACACTGTAGTCTTGAAATAGAAACACATAAAAGCACTTAAACCATGATATATTTCAACCACACAGTGCTCTTTGTCAATCGAAGAGAAAACACAAAAAGAAATATGAGAGAATGAAATAAAATAATTGTAATCACAGATTGTGTAGAGTAGAAATCAGATGTCACAGATGCACAGATTAAAGATATATATATATATATATATATTGTTTCCATGAGCATATGAGTGATTATAGTTTATATAAGTCTGTCAGGGGAAAAGAGATAAGGTTATTTGGAAAAAAAAGAATGGATTTATCTGATGTTGAGGTTAGGGGATTCTCTGGACTTGGTATACCACTGGTATGATAGTTCCCACCTTCTCAGTTCTGAGGGATTGCAATCAGGGGGGAGTGATTTAATTATTTTTGTGGTATAGCAGTCATCAAAAGTTGTGATGTTGTGACTTGCAGCATGTTGAGCTGTTGGTCTATCCATATTCATAATTTTAACATCATGTCTGTGGGCATTCATTCTGATATTCAAACCATCCGTGGTCAGGCCTATGTACTGTGCTGAGCAAAGTTTACATTGTAGCTGGTATATGACATTTTTCGATGTACAATTATGATGACCCTGTATTTTGAAGACCATTTTTGTTGTTTGGCTGTTGAACCTATTTGCTGAGGGGTATTGGACACGTCTTGCATCTAGGTCTATTGCATGGGAAGGAGCCATGAGGAAGTTTGTGTGGTTTCTCTGCATCAGGGTCTGGTAGTTTAGGATGTACTAGGATGTTTTTCAAGTTGGGAGGTTGCTTGTACCAAATTTGCGGTGGATCGGTGAAAAGATTTTTGGTGTGGACGGAAGCTTGAAGAATTTTGAAGCCATATGTTTTCTTGTTTAATAATTTAAAACAACATAGGTTATTCAAATACAAGAATATTTATTAATTTATATCCAAAGTTTTTCGTTGGTAAACAGTACCAACATCAGAAATGAAAATTACAATCATGTAATTTTCATTCCTGATGATGTTGGTACTGTTTACTAGCGAAAAGCTTTGGATATAAATTAATAAATATTCTTGTATTTGAATAACCTATGTTGTTTTAATATATATATATGTATTGTAATCCTTAGATGAATAATTTTTTCTTCTTGTTGAATATGTATGGTGAAATAAAATAACTTTTATAAACAAGAATATACGAGTATTACTTCATTTTATTGTTGCTTGAAGCTTTTCGCTAACTTACATTATAAGCATTTTCAAAATTTATAAATCATTGTACCTTATTTTATATCACCACACACACACACACACACACACATATATATATATATATATATATATATATATATATATATATATATTTATAGGTTAGTTCTAGTAGAGCTTAAAGCTTATTTAGGAATTTTTTGGACTTGATAGGAGACTGACAGACTTACCTAAAGGCAATAGTCCAAAACTGCAATCTCTTGGAAATAAGCACATATAAAACACTTATAAAACACATATAAAACACTTAATACACTTTAGTGTATTAAGTGTTTTATATGTGCTTATTTCCAAGAGATTGCAGTTTTGGACTATTGCCTTTAGGTAAGTCTGTCAGTCTCCTATCAAGTCCAAAAAATTCCTATATATATATATATATATATATATATATATATTGTAACATTTATAGAATGGGCTATATAATATTATTTAAGAATTGGAAAATAGATGAGAAATAACTCACTCAAAATTTAGAAAGAAATTCATTAAGATATTGGTTAGGTTAAATGAAAACTAAATTTAGGTAGAAGCATAGAATTGTAAACAAGGTTTTTGAACTGGAAATGTATTAGGAAATTTGTTATATCAAATAACCTAACACATAAATTAAAACAAGATAATCTAATAATAGTTATGTGTAAACAAATTTGTAAACTGTAGTAACATAGGGCCTAAGTAATTACTTGAAGGAGAAAGTGAACACGTTTGTAAACAAAAGAGAATTGAAAGGTTATGTTTGAAAAATTGGGCTCAAAACACATACAATTCAGAACTATTACAAAAGTAAAAAAAACAAAGACACTTCACACACTAATAATAATAATTAAATAAACACTGGAAACTTTATTAAGGATCGGAAAATTGAAACAGTAAGTTTCAACCAAAGTTTAACCAAATTAAAACGCCATTGAAAACAAGCTTGTTCTTGTTGGTATAATCAGCTGGTAAAACAGATGTGAAAGTAAAGAAAAAGGTCAGGTGCAGTTGACTCTAGTGAGAAGGAATCGAACTAAATTATAAACCATCTGATTTTGTTTTTAAGAAGGAGGAGGCCGCCATATTTGTAACATTTTAAAAGAAAATCTAAGGACGCGTAGTTAGAGCATTCTGGCGTGGTAACGCAGAGGAAGCAGACCTTGCTGTGCAGTCAAAATTCAATTTGAAAGGAATTAGTCAAAATTATACAGTTTTGTGAGGAAATTTGGCCAGATTAAACAGGAATAAGAAAATTAAAAGATATAGTACAGTGAAAATATAATTTGAAAGAACTAAAACGAATTTAAGTGTGTAAAAAGTGAAATTTAAAGACAACGGAAATTCTACGTGTGAGCAAGCAGTCATTCGCCGTTATTTGATAAGTTAAGTACCTAGCGCTATATAAAAAAATAAACTTTAGTGGACTCTTAGGATAATAGGGAAGTTTAAAATTGTACATTAGAATATCTTGTGATTAATAGTAATAAAAACTTAATCCAGTTCAAATAGTTTCGCCTTTTTGCTTATTCAAAATTAAAGTATTTCCATCCGGAAAATATTTATTAAAGCTAATTTCAAAATTTAATATTGTTTGTTCAAAATTTATTTAATTAACCTAAGAATTAAAAAAAAATATAGCCCATGCTATAACCCCGAGATAATAAGAGATCGTAAAATTAGCCTAGGGTATATTAAAATTGTGTAACTATAAAATTAAAAGAAATAAGAGTTAAACCGAGTTTGTTAAAACTTGTTAAGTTGTAAATTTTTGTTCAGTGTATTGTTTTAAATGTTGAAATAAGAAATGTTATAATAAAGAATTATGAATTGTTCCTGAGTAGTTTTTTGGTTTTGGTTATTAAATAGAAATAATATATCTTCATTTAATAGTATAAAACATCGTTGTATTGCGTTTTATAAATACTTTACAATATATATATATATATATATATTTCACATTGGCCATTATTTTTCCGTTGCACTGACTTTATAAAGTTTTTATTATTACTTGTAAATAACTTTTTCCACCACTAAGTGCAATAATTTTACGTTATGTGATTAGTCACCATTCGGTTACTTGATCGTTGTCGAATCACTGAATTAATTTTCTCTATTTTTCTGGTGTGGATGTTCTGTCTGTGATGTTGGTATTTGTTGACGTTACACACATGTTCTCTTGAGTTGTGTGTATAATGTTTTTGAATAGTTTGTCTTCTGTATATGTTGTCTGTAGGTTCATTAAATTGTTATGTATGTTTTTATAAATGTGGTATTTTTCTATTGAGTTTAATTCTATTGGGTTATTATTTATTTCAAGTAGGGTTAGGTTATTTTCGTAATATGTTATTTCATGTTTATGTGATATCAGGTGTGCTGCTACATTTGATTCTTTTGTCTTTTTATTTTTAAATGCTCTGTAATGATCTACAAATCTGATTTTAAATGATCTGGTTGTTTTTCCTATGTAAAATGCGTTGGAGTAGTTACATGTAATTTTGTAGATTCGAGATGGGTTATGTTTTTCTGTATTTGTTTTGGGGTTATTAAAATATTTTATTATTTTGTTATTTGGTTTGTATGTTGGAGTATAGTGTTCTTTGTTATATATATTTGTTATTTCTTCTATTTTGTTATTGGTGTATTTATATTTTAGGTAGATTTTTTTATTATTATTTTTGTGTTCAGGTTGTAGTGTTGTGTTAAGGTTAGGTTTTTTTTGTATATTTATTGTATATGTTTTTTATAAGGTGTTTGATGTATCCATTTTCTATTGCTATTTTTGTAATGTTATCTAATTTTACATTTAATTTTTGTTATTTATCTTGTGTGTATTTTATTGCTTTATTTATCATGTTACTGTAAGTGTTAATTTTGTGTGTCCAGGGGTGGTTACATTTGTTGTTTAATGTGGTGTTGTTGGGATTTGGTTTTCTTTGTACTGTAGTTTCTATTTTATTATTGTTTATATTTAATGTGATGTCAAGATAGTTAATTGTTCTGTTTGTTTCTGTTTCAACGGTGAATTGTATGTTTTTGTTGTATGTATTTAATTTGTTTAGTATTATGATGTGTTCGTTGTGAATGGTGGGTTGGTATATTACAAGTATATCCGTCTACGTATCTTGTCCATAGTGAAATATTGTGTGTGTTTAGTATAGGTTTAATTATTATTTGTTCAAAGTGTTGTAGATATATTTCTGACATGACTAATGATATGAGTGATCCCATGGGGAGTCCAGTTATTTGTTTATAGTATTTATTGTTATGTAAGAAGTAATTTTGGTTACATTTGTGTTTGATTAGTGTAATAATACTATTTATTGTGTTTTTGTTATCGTTATTGTGTATTAGTTTGTTTTTTATTATTTCTATGGTTTCTTCTATTGGGATACTAGGGTACTTGTTGGCTATGTCGAAACTAATTATTTTTGTGTTGCTGTTTGTTTCTGTTTTTTATTTTATTAATTACTTTGTATCTGTTTTTTATATTGCATGTGTTGTTGATATGTATTTTTGATCTTATTATTTTGTCTAGGATTTTTGTGATTATGTAAGATGGTGCTGTTTTGAAATTTAATAGTTGTCTAAATGGTGTGTTGGGTTTGTGGATTTTAGGTATGCCTGTTTATGTTTAAAAATGGACAACGTGAACTATCACAATATATATATTGGATGAAATTTTTTTCTTGTTAAACATATATGGTTGAATAATATTTTCATAAACAAGAATATATAATTATTTATTTTTCTGAATACACTTTTATAATGTTAAATAGCTTTTCACTGATGTGCAGTATCAGCACTCTCAAACTTATAAGTGCCACATAGTTCCATTACTACATTTTCACTCTGTAGAGTTGAGTTATTCATTGGTCTGTTATTTACATTTAAAAGGTATACCTCTTTGATAACAACTATATAATTTATTATATATATATATATATATATATATATATATATATATATATATATATATATATATATATATATGAAGTTAATATATTACTGTGTGAGTAATTTTATCCACCATTAAGTGCAATAATTTTACCTTGAGTGATGAGGCACCTTTCGGTCGTTGACCATTGTCGAATCACTGATTTTTCTCTGCTGTGGATGCTACGTTCGTGAAGCCGGTGTTCGTTGACGTAACGCGCACTTTTTCTTGATCTGAGTGTATGAAATTTTTTACAAAAATATCATACACTCAGATCAAGAAAAAGTGCGCGTTACGTCAACGAACACCGGCTTCACGAACGTAGCATCCACAGCAGAGAAAAATCAGTGATTCGACAATGGTCAACGACCGAAAGGTGCCTCATCACTCAAGGTAAAATTATTGCACTTAATGGTGGATAAAATTACTCACACAGTAATATATTAACTTCATAAAGTCAGTGCAACGGAAAAACAATGGATAATGTTAAATATCAAGAATATATATATATATATATATATATATATATATATATATATATATATATATATATATATATATTTATATGTATATATATATATATATATATATATATATATATATATATATATTTTTTTTTTTTTTTTTTTTTAATAACATTCTAATTTAAAATGTAATTAATTCAAAAAACAAACTTTTCTGGAATAATATTTTAGAAAGTTTCACTATAATTAGTTGATACAGGGATTTTTATGGTTATTTTAAAATCTGCAAATGATAACCTTTGGGAAACAGTGGCACTTATTATTAAATGAGCTTAATGAATCTATATAACTTTATATTCTGGGAGTACATCCTAAGTACTTTTAAAATTTCAGATAAATTTTAACTGAATCATTAAATGAAAATGTCTATTTACTGGACTAAAGAATTGTGGGAAGGATGACCATTAGTTTTCATGAAGAAATTTTGATGTATGGTGATAGAAGACATTTTACATGTCAATATATATTTTTTTGCTATCTTTTTAGAATGCAGGGGAATTTAAATTCTGAATCGCTATAAATGTCTATCTAACCATTTGTTAAAACAATGCTTTTTCCAATTATTTTGACTGGAAGGCTTTTTACATAAAATTTAAAAAGGTTTTACCTTTTTGCAGTAGAAGGCACAGAAACTGTTCCTAAAATAAATGGAGAAGATAAGAAAGATGATTCAGGCAATGAAACTGGCGCTGGAGAAGGTGAGCCAGAGGAAGAACCTACAGATTTGGTGTTTTATGATAAGACTAAATCTTTCTTTGACAATATTAGCTGTGAAGCTGTGGAGAGAAGCAAAGGGTGAGTAATGTTTCCATAAACATAGGAACATGTATGGATATCACTAATTTTACACAAGAATTCACAGTTGTTTTAGTAAAACAGATGTTTGAATGTAAAATAGATGTATTAAAAAAAAGTAAGTTATAAATAATTACAAATACATTGGTTTATCAGAAATATTTAGATCCAAAACAGTTCCTAATATCATAATTTTTGAAAATCTGAGGTTATGTTTTAGTTTTTTATGGATATTTTCAGTTTTAAGAGTTTTGTCAATATTGTTAAAACATGTCTTATATTTGCAGGACAGTACTAATAAATTTAAAAATGTAAAAGGGTAAGAAAATTATTGGAATAATTTCTTTATATCAAAGCTCAATAATTAACAGTTCTTAACAATAGAAAAATAAATTTGTTGCAAGAGTAGCAGATCTCAAAGGACAGATTGGAGAACAGAACGTAAGTTGAATTCAGAAACCTTTGGTGTAGCCACAGCAAGACGTGGAAACTTCAGAGGTCGAGGAGGCTATTACCATGGTCGAGGGATGTATCGAGGAGGTTATATTATGAATAGAGGTGGTTATAACAGAGGACAAGGTTCTCGACAAAATCAGAGACCCAACAACACAGCGAATCAGAACAGCATTGGTGCTCCTAGACCTCAGGGTAATGCAGATAATAATTATATTTAAATAAATGCTAGCCATTTGTTGAACTGTTGTTAAACAATTTTATTATGTATTTTAATTTTGTATAGCTGATGCAGACTTTATGTACTAACACGTTGTGTGCAACATGAGTGAACTGTTTTAACCCCAGTAGCTAAATTTCAGCGTTTATAAATCTAATCAATACTATAGATAGTAATCCAAAGAATAATGAATAAACTTAGTTTTCATCAGTAATGGCTGTTGTTTACAGCATCATAAGTATTGCATCAGTCACCATAGTACCGGTCATTTACTTATTTATGACATGTTTACATGCCTTTTTGATAATTGTCAAAATACTATTAATGACAGTTAACTTTTCAGGTACAGAGACTAGGCTAAGATTTAGTTTGTGTTTTGTAGACAAAAACATGTAAAAAATTAAAAATCTACTATTAAAATAATATACAAGCATAAAAAGACTCTCAAAATTTGGAAAAATAAGAAAAACAGTAGAAAAAAATACAGGCTTTAATATAAAGCAGAAATCCAGCACTAGAAGCTGACAATAAACACAAAGTACTCACACTAGGAGCTAAGCTTCATTTCTCATTACATTATGAATCTGGACCGATGTATATGCTCGTGGCGCTAGAACGCGAATGATTCGGATCCTATTCAGTCAAATGCAGTGTGTTAGTAAAAATTATTTATATTGAAGATTTATTCACACCAACTGTAATACAACTTCACTGGAAGGACAGTTGCTTTTAGTTGAAAATAATTTAAACAAAACACTAAATAAACTAATCTCTCATTATTTTTAATACCCCTAACATTCCTATCATAATTGGAGAAAACCTTGTGATATTTATCAGGGTAATGAATGAAAGGCAGACATACATTAAGGTTTTTTATTTATCCAACAAGTTGAAATTATTCCACCACTAGGTTAGAAATTAAAGAATTTTAATCTATGATAATCTTTTAATTATTGGCTTTATAGGGATCTTTGGGGTTTTCCCGATTCTGATTGAGATTATTTCAAAGGTTTTGGTTGGATATTGATAGTGGACGAGAGTATTAGTTGTGTTGTTTTTCATTAAAAGCATTTTCAGTAGTTCTTTATAAAATATTAGACTAAAAATTTTAATTTTTTCGTCTTCTAATAAATTGTGAAAATAGAGATTATGATTCATCATTTAATTTTAATATCAAGTTAGGTAGGGTAATAGACTATCAAGAATATTTATCACACTGGGGAACAATTTATGTAATAATGACTTCTTCATAAAATTAAACAACATGTTAGATAGTCAACATGTTATCTTCAAACTCTTCTTTGATTTGCATTTCTGCTCCCCTAACTACTTCTTTGCTTCATGTAAAAGGTAGAAGTTGCTTGGCACAAAGATGAAGCTATTTAAATATTTCTCATTGAAATCTAACAAGAAGCCATTTTACAGCAAGACTTTGAGGATGGCATTGTCGTAAATCAAAAGAACTCTTGACAAAAGAACTCAAGTGTCTTATCCTTTGATTTGAATGGTACATTGCAATGGTTTGCAGACACTCAATTATTTCTGCAGTAATTGTAATCTCGGATAAATCTAACAAGAAGCCAAGATCTGTGTAAACTTTTAGAAAGTTTAACATAACTCATTCATTGTAAATCTAATAATTTTAAACTCCTCGGTCAGCTTTTTACCTTTATCATGAATGTTGGTCTGCTATCTTAAAATTGTCTACACTATTAGAGAGTACAACCATTAGTCATAAAGTTTACCATTTAATTCTTCAGTGAACTGCTGCTCTTCTCTGCCTGAAAATATTTAATTATACTTAGATGGAGCCTTCATCACTTAGAGTGAGAATCTGATATGGTAGCTCCAGTTAGAATGGCATTGTAGCAGTGATAGATTTTTGTCTGCCATAAAATACTTTCTTTTACTGCTGAATTGCTATTTCAAGGCTTGATAAAAAATACATCTCTGATAATAATACTTAATTTATGGCCTCCTCCCTGAAAGCTTGCATGTGTCAAATTAAAACTGGGTTATGATAATTTTCATTTACTTATTTATTTTGTATTAGTACGGCTGCGTTGGCTTAAAGGAATGCTATCATACATTTTGAATTCACATATGACATTGTTGACAACAGCAATGTTTTCTGTTGAAGCTAATTGCTTTTGCTCCAAGTTAGCTCTAACTTGAAGCACACAAATTCTGGATTAAATCAAATAAAATTTTTCAATGTTTCCAAAAGGCTTTTGACCTTAATAATAGGGAGGATATTTGTTACTGCCAAATTGTTTTAATTTAAATGAATTTTCAATCATATGCTAAAAAAAACTATGTATGTAGTATTTATAAAACTATTGCAATAATCCAATTGTTTCATTAAACAAGCTGTAGTATTTGAAATAATAATGCAAATCTCTCTTAGCAATAGAGTCATTGCAACCTAGTTGTACATTTAGTTTTAATCATCATATTCTCAACCTATAGTCTGTGAGAGCCTCTGGATAGTATGTGAGAGCCTCTGGAAGGTATGTGAGAGGGTTCAGTATTACATATGGGGATTTAAAAGAAATGCTGAACAGATCTAAGGTTTAAATGTGGTAAATTAATCTTGGTAGCATCAGAAGACTTTATAAAAGACATAGGAGATCTATCATTCCTAACTTGGAGAAGTGTGTGCGGGTTGAATGGGTTTGAGCAGTGGAGTAAGTTGGGGTTACCTCAATCAGTAATGCTTTGATGTGACCGGTACTAGGAAAAACATAGTAAATCAACTGTAACCCTTCTCTTTTTATAACCAGTATTTGCAAGTTTCTGCTAGGGACCAAGTCATCAGCATGTGCAAGGCACGTAGTCACCTGCTCACTGACTGCCATTTGTCTGTAACAGTATTTTGGTTAGTAACTGTGAACATTTAGAGATCCAATTAATTTTGGTGAATATGTTCCTAACTTTTATCAGTATTTCACAATATTGTATGTGTTTGTACTGTATTTGTCAAAAATAGTTCAAAAGTCATATACGCTCTCTGTTTAAAAAGTATTGTGACTGTGTATTTTCAAAAATTATTTATTCATGAATATCTATTTTGTCCCCTTCAAAATAATCCCCATTAGATATTATACACTTGTGCCAATTTTTTTCCGATTCTCAAAGCACTGCAAAAATCATTATTTGTGACCTTGTTCAGCTCCTCCTTTGATGGTGTCTAATCGTAGAGTAGCGTCATCTTTTCATGAGCCTTTTCAGTTTCGGAAACAAGAAAAAATCACAAGAGGGCTAGATCTGGGAAATGCGGCGTCATTAGTGTGTTGCTTGTGAAAAAAATTTGCACACGTAACAATGTGCGAGCAGGTGTGTTGAAATGATGCAAAAGCCAACTTTTGTTCCTACACAAATCCGAGCGTTTCTGGGGGATTGCTTCGTGCAAATTGCGCATAACTTGCAGGTAATATTCCTTATTTACCGTTCTACCCTGTGGCAAGAACTCATGATGCACCACACCCCTGCTAAACGAAGAAAACTGTAAGCAAATCTTTTACATTCAACCGAACTTTGTTTACTTTTTTCCGATCTTGGCTCGTGCTGCAGCTTCCATTAGGAAGATTGAGCTTTAGTTTCCACGTCATAACTATAAACCCATGATTCGTCACCAGTTATAGCCCTCTGGAGCAAATTTGGCTTGTCGCCGACAGAGTCAAACACTTTATTAGCAGTGTTAATCCGTTGCTGTTTTGGTAAAAATCGAATGGGACGAGCCAATCAATATGTTTATCTCCTCAGCAACTTCTCTAGAGGTGATTCGACAATTGGCCAATACCATTTTGGTCACTTCATCAATGTTTTCATCTGTTGACATGCTAAGGCATCCGGCACACTCTTCGTCATTCACATCTTCTCAGCCCTCTGAGAACATTCTGTACCACCGATAAACGTAGGTTCGCTTCAAGGTAGCTTCTCCATATGCTACAGTCAACATTCGGAATGCGTCCGTGCACTTAATTTCTTTTTTTACTCAAAATTTGATACAGATTTTTCAATCATTTTTTTGGAACAGGTAAAAGTTGAAGACAAGCCAAAACACCTCCAAGCAAAACAGCTGTCAACAATTAATTGAACATTCAAAATGGCTGAATGTATCGGCATAAGTGAGAGACATAAGTACCAATATAACGCCTCAAAAAAATTGAAAGTCAAATATACGTAATCCGGGGAAATTTAAAATTCGAGATACATTTTGAACAGACCTCGTATGCATTCTTCGGAATAACGATTGAATTTTAATAATTAAATAAGGAAATAATAATTGATAGTTAAAAATATAACGATACATTTTCATTACTTTTTTGATGTAATAACGTATTTTTAATAGTTTATATTTTCAAAAAAATATATTATTAACATAATTTTATTAAAAAATGGGCGAAACAACACTTGTCTAATGATGAAATTGTTTTATGTTTAGTCAATTATATATTTAAGCATGGGGTCTTATCAGGCTTCTACAAACATTTTATATTTCAGCTTCTCAACAAAACCAGATTTAAAGATTTGTTTTACTAAAAACGTCAATTTTTTCAAATGCCCAAATTTATGTGCTAATTGAGAATTACTGATACATGAAGTTCATTTCAGCCCCTTTTTTTGTATATTGTTTCCAGAACTCACTAGTCATTACAAAAAAACCTCTATTTTGGATCATACTAATAAAATGAGAGAAACACCTTTGAACCATAATAATTTTTTAATAATTTTATGTACATTTTGGTTGCAAAGTATCCATCAGACATTTAAAAAAACTCTCGGAATAAAGTCTATATGGACAAACATTTAATGCTTCGAATAATAACATTTAAAAAAAGATTCTGTTTAAAAATTAAAAATATTTTGTTAATATTATTTTGTCTAATCTTTTAAAAAAAACAAGTTGACATTAGATAAACTTTAAGTATCTCTTTTAATACGTGTAAGCAGTATAGGGCGGCATATAAGCATTTATCATAAAATCTGTAAGAGCCACCATCTGTGAGCTTGGGAAGTTTCAAGTCCAATAACACTTAACCCTATCTTTAACCATCATTCATACACTTGTAATAGATGATAATAACGTTTACATCCTTAAAACATACAAAAATGTGCTTACCAACATTTCATACAAGAGTAAGTTCTTGCAAGGGGGTCTAAGCAATAATTAGCTTTTAAACATGTAATTTATCTTAACACACATTTATTTATTGTAGAATCATTTTTGTTTCAGCAAAATAATGAATCTGGATGTAGGGAAAGTGCATGTACATTATGTTTATGGATTGATTCCAAAAAAGAAGAAAAGTAATAATTTGAGTTTGATCATCTTGTAAATTTTAGTTCTCTGTTCTCTGACACTGCGGACTGGTTAAGATTGATTGTGAGTAAAACTCATGGAAAGCGGATGGGATCCCTTAGTGGAAGTAGTTGGTGTGGTGATCAGAAAAAAGTTAATATAAGTTTTAGGTTTATTCTATAAATAGTACTAAGTATTATACAATTAGTTTTTAATAATTGAAGAAAAATTTATAACAAACCCCTAATAATAGTTACTGATATTGGTTTTGAAATAGTTATGGTGCATTAGAAGAAGATTTTTAAGTTTCAAATAAAAACTAATGTAATTATTCAAATGACTGAAATTGCTCCTTCAATTGTATAATGTTTTGTTTTTAACTTTAAACAAGTCATATATTTACTTTTGTATATATTGAGAAATAAAATTTGCTTTTGAATTTAATTGCGATTTCATAATTTTGTTGATTCTATAAAACAAGAGGTTTTGCTTTGTCGTAACAAATGAAACAATTTTACTGCGACTGTGATGTGGTTTCTGTGGTCTTTGACTGTTAGTTATAATAATATTTTGTACTTTCAAAACATTATAATTTAAATAAAAATATAGTTAACAGAAATGTGTTTAATTTTATTCCCTTCTTAAGTTTTTTAAGAAAGAAAAATAATGGTCTCAAACTTTGTATCATTCAAAAATGGTTTAGGGTCAAGAAAATTAGACCCAACTAACCTTCAGTATAAAAAAACATCTGGCACTGCATGGTGTCGGACATTGCTTGTTTGGTAAGGGGCTTGTGAATGCATATTGAAACGATTTTTTAATTAATTGGATATTACACCATTTTCTTGTTATATTTACTAGTTTAGTAAAACTCCATCTATCTGAATGACAACCAAATCATCCAAATTGATTGACATATTAATATTATTATGGATCAACATGAGTTAAGCCAATAAATACAAGGTGAATGATATGGTGTCGATAGAAACACCTTCAATTATTAAAGGATAAATTTAAATGAATTAAGAGTTAAATAGTTCCTCTGGATATCAGCTGGCCAACAAATGACCTAGAGGTGAAACAGTTTCTAAATGATATTAGTTCTGTTCTGGAAAATGAGGATGAGAGTTGCTAAAAAAAAATTATGCCGACTGTTTCGATTATGTATAAGAGATTCTTGAAAAAAATTGGGATGGAAATTATTTCCCAGAACTAATTATTGTTAAAACATTGTACATTCAAATTTGTTTATATACAAACTTATAGTAAAAATGGCTATCTATATGAATAATGAGGACTATAGGGAAGTAAAAATAGTATTACTAATAATAAATAAATTTGTAATCAATAGTCTCTTGCATTATAGGAGAATTCTGTGTAATTTCTAATTTGGAAATACTAAATGTCTACTTCATTGACTAGTTCTATAAGTGTTTTGTTAAAGCTTACTTGTAATAAAAAATTTGTGATAATTTTTGTCTCATGTCATTGAGACAGAGGCACAGTGCCCTTATCTGAAGATAGTAATGCTGGGAATTTGGATTTTCTGAAAATAATTTTTCCAACAGGAGTAAAACTTCAGTTTGTTTCGTTAAGTTTCAATACAATAGTTTGCAAATATAGGGTTTGAAATGTCTGATAACCCTTTCCCATGCTACACACATATAGCATTCTGATTTGACTTATGCTACACATATAGAACTTAATGACAAGGAAACAATTTTTATGTATCAGAGGTTTAGTTATCTTAACTATTAGGACTGGATTAGGTTCTAATCGCTGACTTATTCCGATCAGAAAACTTCTTGGACCAGAACAAATGCTGGTGAAGTTTTTATTTACTTAATTTGTAATTGTATGTAAAGAAACTAAAACTTAATAAAATATTGCAAAATATGTTTTTCATACCCTTACATTTTGATAAATTATCTTGTACAAGTACGCTCCTCTATTACATACAGTACTAAGGAGCTTTAATAATTTTTAAACAAGCATTTTTGTTCTTTTAAACATTTTAATATGCTTCATTAAAATTTTTATTTTTTACTTTGTGAAATACATATGCATACAATATTGTATGCAATCTGCTTTTAGTAACTCACTGTTTTAAACTTTCAATAATCTAACAGTAAGCTATATGTTTAATTTGGAAAAGAATATGTACAGAGTACAACTAACAGCCTACATTAGTGCATCAGAAAAAAAATCCATAATATTTTATTGCATGGTATTTGGTCTTTGTAAGCAATTGTGTTACACAAAATTCTGTCTGATTTTTATACCATTTAATACGTTTTTTGACTGCAAGAAATGAGTCATTGAGTGACAACTCTTTGGAATATGAAAATTTTCCAATTTTGTAAATGTTTGGTAGGGAATATCTACTTTCACCTTTGAAAAAAAGTTTATCAATTCAATTTTTTTAATAGTTAATATTTTGTGTTTTTATTGACAAAGTTGGCAAGGTTAAATATTAAACAAAGAAATGTACTTAAAAATGAAAACTATATAACAAATCCATATACAGATAACCGTGTGGTCCAACAGAGTACAGTAATAGAAAAGGTAACAATGTTTATAATAAGTACTTTACTGTATATGGAAAGATGGAACAACTTCATTCTCCATTAAAAATCCTACTGTTACGAATTTGATTACAAAAATTACCAAGGGATTTGAACTTTTTTCTCAAGATAATTAAACTTGGGAAAACATTTAAACTTTCCAACAAAGATGCAGTCAGTTTTGACTTGTTTAAGATGCTATTTGTATGCTTTTGGCAATAACTAGAAATAACCTTCACTGTGTGAAACATGAAAAATGAACAAATGGAGCTCTGCAAATTAATTTTAACAATGCTATGCAACTTTAAACTCATTGGTTTTGTAATTAAGAAAAAAAACAATATTTGCTTATTGAATTTTTTAGGAATATCAAAAGGCCCCTTCCCTTCTTTTATTCAAAATTTTAATTTATTATTTTTTTGAATGTTATGTTGTAAAGTGTATTAAAGTGACAGAAAGGTCTCAAAAATGAAAAAAGGTTACAATGATTTTACATAAAAAGAATTATAAATCCTAAGGAAGGCAGTTAATAGTTGTGGAAAATTGCAATGGATTATGATGTTTTAGAAAAAAAACAGTTTAAATAGACAACAAGTTAAATAATTTGCACGATAAATATCATGTGCCTATTGTAAGTCAAAGAAATCTCCAGAATTTCTAAGATTCAAGTCTACTGTTGGTTAAAAATAAATTTCGCAGAATGTTGAGCTCTGGTGTCTAATTCTTACATGACATTGCATGACTCTATTTTGCTGTCTGTAAACAAAACTGTTCAACCAATTCGAATGAGATGTTCTAAAATCAGCCTCTATATTGCCTGAACTAGCTGCCAAGGGGCATATTCCTTTGCATGAAAAATTGATTGCTTCTTGTTGTTTGGAAGATGATTAGGAATACCATGATACTGAATTAAAAACACAAGAAGCTGTTTGTTTTGACAACAGTATTTCATTGTGGCAAGCTTGTAAAGTATTGTGTATCTCTTAATCTGAATAGTGCCTGTGAAGAGAAATAGTGTATGGTTGGACGTAAAAAAACTTGTATACCTACTTACAAAACTGACGTTACTTTCTAAATAGCACTGAGTTATTTGGAAAAATATTAAAAATGGCAGTCAATTTAATTTTGTTCAACTTCTGATTAACATTTGAAATAAAACATATTTAGGTAAGATATTCCTTTAACATTGAGTTTTTAGTACATTTATACTAAGTAAAATAAATAATGTTATTTGGTTAGTGAGGAAATTGCAGTATTTTTCCCTAATAAAAATTTTACAAAATTGCCGAACCTGTTATACTGGTATAATGCACACAATTAGGTAATCTTTTGGAAGGACAATAGCAAGTAAAAGGACTATGTACAAAATGGAAGAGTGATAAAACAAAAAGAAAAAGAAGCTGGAATAGAATGAAGAGGCTCAAATATTTCAAACACACTAGAAACGTATAAACAAGAGGATATCATGAAGGAATCTAGAACACAATTGTGTTTGTTGTACATTGAAATGAAGTAATTTGGAAAGGGTCTCTTAATATAAAATACAGGATTGTTACAGGGAACATTTACCTTTGGAATGAAAACAATGACATATGTACAAGGGCGGCTTCAGGATTTATTTTTTTTAGTAGGCACAGTTTAGGAAAGTCGTCATTAATTTCTAATGCCCTCCCTTAGATATTGTTTAAAATTTAAATGGTTTGCGGGCACTTTTACTCAGGGCTAATAGATAAAGTCAGTGCAATGGAAAAATAATGGACAACGTGAAATATCACTATATATATATATATATATATATATATATATATATATATATATATATATATATATATATATATATAATTAACACACAGGACACACAAAATTAACACTTACAGTAACATGATAAATAAAGCAATAAAATACACACAAGATAACAAACAAAAATAAATGAAGAATTAGATAACATTACAAAAATAGCAATAGAAAATGGATACAACAAACACCTTATAAAAAGCATACAATAAATTTACAAAAAAACCTAACCTCAACACAACACTAGAACCAGAACACAAAAATAAAAAAATTTACCTAAAATATAAATACACCAATAACAAAATAGAAAAATTAACAAATATATACAATAAAGAATACTACACCCCTACATACAAACCAACACAACAAAATAATAAAATATCTTATTAACACAAACCACAAAACAAATACAGAAAAACATAATCTATCAGGAATTTACAAAATTACATCTAACAACTGCAACGCATTTTTCATAGGAAAAAGGACCAGATCATTTAAAATAAGATTTGATGAATATTTACAGAGCATTCAAAAATAAAAATACAAAAGTATTAAATGTTGCAGCACACCTAATATCACATAAACATGAAATAACAAACTACGAAAATAACCTAACCATACTTGAAATAAATAATAACCCAATAGAATTAAACTCACTAGAAAAATACCACATTTATAAAAACACACAACAATTTAATGAACCTACAGACCACATATACAGAACACATACTATATAAAAACATCATACACACAGATCAAGAGAAAATGCATGTAACATCAACAAATACCAACATCACGGACCGAACATCCACAACTGAAAAAATAATCAGTGATTCGACAATGGTCAAATGACCGAAAGGTGCCTCATCACAACAAGGTAAAATTATTGCACTTAGTGGTGGATAAAAGTATTTACAATAGTAATATATCAACTTCATATATATATATATATATATATATATATATATATATATATATATATATATAAAGAACATAAGTCAAAATACAAATACAAGAATTATAATTGAATTTACTAATATGTATTTAATTTGTATGTATCTAATAATAATGGTATAAACTTAATAACTATTTTAGATAAAATAAATGTGATAAATAAAAATATTAATTTTACTTATGAAATGGAGAAAAATAATAAGATCAACCTTCTAGATATAACAATTATAAGACATATTAATGAATTTGAATTTAACATATATCGTAAACCGACACAAACTAACCAAATTATACCTAATAATTCTAACCATCCGTATAATGAAAAAATGGCTGCATTATACAATTTATTATATAGATTACATGAAATACCTATGAATAATGAAAACAAGATAAGAGAGAAAAACATCTATCAAATTGCAATTGAGAATGGCTATAAAAAGAAAACTGTTAATAAACTTAATTATAATATTTTAAAGAAACAAAATAATAATCTAATTTACAAAAAATAATGAAAATGTCATATGGACTTCATTTACATTTTTTGGTAATGAAGTAAAAAATATCACAAAATTGTTTAGGTAGCAACATAAAATTCGCATATAATACTAATAATAAATTAATAAATATAATGAATAATAATAATATTATTAGTATGCATGAAAAAAACGGTGTATATAAATTAGAATGTGATTATTGTATTAACGTTTATATAGGACAAACTAAGAAAAAACTTAGAAAGATAGATATAAAGAGCATTTTAATGCATATAAAAAGCCAGAAATTTATAAATCAAATTTTGCTAGTCATTGTATTAATAATAATCACTTATTTCCTAATATAGATAATATGATACTTGTAAAAGAAATTAACAAAGGCCTGAGAATGAATATTTATGAAGCTTTATAATACTAATAATGAGTTGATAAATGAACAAATACAAGTAAAATCTAAATTTGGTAATATATTCAGTGTTTGTAATGTTAGGGCAGCAAAATAAAATTTTTTTTAACAACATTGTAATTGATTTGGCATAGCTATTTATTTGATCTAATTTGCACATATCTTAATTTTAATTGTTTAATATTCCTGATGATGTTGGTACTGTTAGCCAACAAAAAGCTTTGAAATGTAAATTCAATTATAATTCTCTTATTTGTATTTTGACTTTTGTTCTTTATTAATACACAAGAATACATATTGCGATATATATATATATTATTGCTTGGTGCATTCTAAATTTGGCGCCATATTATTATAATATGTTTTTGATCTTCCGTAAGCTATTTACAGCTCAGCAGGATTTGAACAAATAAATATATAAGAGTTGGATGCTACTGTATATGTTCATAATCTACCTGGAAATATAAAACTTATTTTTAATTTGTATAAAACTTAAACAAACTCTGAGTTACTAAACTATTACAGTCTTAATTTGTAATAGTGAAAAATTAAGAAAAGAGAGTGCTCAAAGTAGTTTCAGAATGAAAAATAGTGTATAAATTACATGTGATTAATTATAGTGAATAAGGCACATGATCCACAGAAGTGGTGAACACATTTAAAATAATGAGACAACTACAGGTTATATGTTTAAAAATTAACAAGATCAGCTGTTTTACTTATGTTAAAAATTGAAAAAGGACATGTCTGAGAGGGTATAAGCTAAGCAAGAAAAACACCAAGGTATTTGTGATAAATTAAATATGTTCAGTGTGACAGAGAATATGACAGTTGTGTGTAATTTGTATTTCTAATTAGTTATTTCTAATAATTTGCAGCTTTATTATATTCAAACCTGGCTTAAACATTTGCTAGTTAGATTTAAATATTTTAACAGACTATTATAATTGTGAACAAGTATCATTTGGATATTTAATTATGTAGTCTTTCAACTAATTAATTTATTTAGTAAAAATAACATTTTGTAAAATTTGATTTATTAGAGCGTTTTTAGAATAGAGACAGACTGGAAGTAAGGTTTGAGTTAGACATGTTAACATGGTTGACAAATATTTTTTAAAAATTATTTATAAAACATTTTAATAAAATTTTGAAAATTCAAATTAACACACAAAGAACAAAATTTAATAAATTAAAAATTACATTTTGTAAGAAATGTCTATCATTTTATCTTGGTTAAATATATATTACAATTTTAATGTTGAAGCTGTTGATTGCAATGATAAATAATTATTGTTTAATAATATAGTATGTGAAGGATGTGCCATATTGTCCTCCATTCTAGCAGGGCTAAATAATACTTGTGACCAGATTTATGGGTTTTAACAGGAGGGGTAATTAATTGTGAACATATTACAGAAAGCTTGCTTTTCATATTAAATTCCTCATAACTCAAGAAGATTTAAAAGCTTTATAAATCATTTAGTTTTATCATTAAAAAGTGAATGTAACAGAATCTCCTAGTTTATAATGTCCGCACTTAGGTGAATGTATAATATGTAATATAATTTAAATATAATGTACTATAATACAAAGATATAATTTTTTGTACATTACATTGAGAAGATAGGCTAATATTTATTGGAGTTTTATGTTAACTTATTGGTTTGAATATTTGACCCAAATAGAAGGATGAAAAGACTGACATTTTTATAACACTACACTTTTTAAATTTTTGCCTTTTTATTCTGATATTTCATAAATCTATGCATAATGCTGATATCATTTATAGTTAATTTTTATAATTCCTTTAGTTAATACTTATTTAATAATAATTTCATTATTTTTAGACACAAAAGTTTTGTTCTGTGTTAAGGAGAACAAATAAAAAGAAGTTAATATTTTGGTTTTCATAAAGAGCAAAGTTAGAAAGAATTAAGAATATTATCTGTGAAGAGTCTACTTGTATTTTAAAAGAAATGGCATTAAAAAAAAGGAGTGGGTTATTTTTTAAGAGTCGAGTTTTTCTTTTAACAATATCATTAACAGGCTCCTTAAATTTTGAGTTTTTTGTTACTTGTGCCAATTTTTTTGCTACCCACTGAGTAATCATAGTTGATATGATTTTGTTTATACAAAAAATGTTTATATCAACAAATCTAATAAAATGTTTACATGATAATTATCACTTGAATTAAATTAAATTTAAATACAATTAAGTTATCAAAATTCTTTAAGTTATTTTAGATCCCTTCCTCTAATTTGTCAAGATTCATTTGCATAAAATTCAAACATGAATATAAATACGTATAAAAGCATTTATTCCTTTTTTGAGAATTCCAAGTTAAAACAGAACAAATCTAACAGTAAATAAATTCTGAAGTGATATTTAATACAATTAAATTGAAAATGTGTAGTATTTGAAAGTATGTTTGATTAAAAATTCATAAAGCTACTATCATACATTTATTTAATTCATAAAAAATGGTATTAAATTTCCATTAAATTGTCTAGCGTAGCTAAGACTTTAAGAGCGTTTTGAAAGTGCTGACCTTGGCATGTGGTTTTTCTTTCACAAATATATATATTTTTTACTTAATTCATTCTAGTAGTTTACACTCTCTTTATATAAATCTTGTTCGAATTTTTAATCTTAATTAAAATTATTTTATTCATATTTTCACATTCAAATACATTTTTTTAAAACTTGAAGTCCATGACACGTGATGTTAATACAGTGTTTTCAAATATTAATTCATTAATTAAATTTAATGAATTAATTTTAGTTTGTGCACTATAGTTATTTTGTCTCATTTGGTTTAAAATAAATGATAACATCTGATTTTATATTATACTTTATACAACATGTGGTAGAAGAGCTGTTTTTATGTTACTTTATTTATATTAATTTTAATGATTTATAAAAAAGTAACTTAAATTACATTTTTCTTTGTTAATCTAAGTAGGAATTGACTTAAAAATTTTTTTGTTTATACTACTACCTAATGACGAAGATAGAAATATAACATACAATATGCATCTCACGTTGTATAAAGTCGAAAGCTTTGTCAAACAGTTTCATTTTTTATTCAAAATGTAATTATATAACTATAACTCTTAAAAATTCTTAAATTTTCAGTGTGGTTTTAGAGTGTGTGTGTGTGTGTGTTCAGTCTTGTACTTATTTGTATTTATATACACATTAGTTGTATTGCTTATTTGCTTTGTCCAACCAGACTACCATAAAATGCTTTTGCAGGATATTCAAAGCTGTAAAGTGTGGGTTACTTTCCACCCCTCCATTTAGCTGTGAAACTATGCCGCATGTTTGTTTGAGGAATTTGAAGAGACAATGACAAGGAAATATCTTAAATTGTACCAGCAAAACCACGTTCCATGGACTTTAAACATTGGAATTTTGTGCTAAATTATTCATGTATTTCACACAAGTTGTATTTTTTTAAAAGGTTTATAAGTCGAGGGTTTGAAGAGTATCAAGATAGAAAACTGAAAAACAGTAAAAAATTGAAGTAGAATAATTTGAAATGGAATTTGTAATTAGGTTTAATATACTTTTAAAAACTACTGATTACCTCAGTTATTCTTGAGGTTGTTACGGTACAGCAGCAACTTCTTTAATTTATGCTCTTTAAAAGTAGGGAAGAAAATTGTGGTAAATAATAAGTTACACTTATAATAATTATTTGATAAAGTATTTTTAAGGAAATAATCCTAATCTGGAGGTGCTTCTAAATAAAAAGCATTTAGTTGTAACCTTTTGTTGTAATATTATTAAAGACCAAGTGTTGGAGAAGCTATTAATAACTAACCTATAATAGCAATTAGTTATAACCTTTTGTTGTAATACTATTAAAGACCAGGTGTTGGAGAAGCTATAAATAACTAACCTATAATAGCAATTAGTTATAACCTTTTGTTGTAATACTATTAAAGACCAGGTGTTGGAGAAGCTATAAATAACTAACCTGTAATAGCAATTAGTTATAACCTTTTGTTGTAATGCTATTAAAGACCACGTGTTGGAGAAGCTATAAATAACTAACCTGTAATAGCAATTAGTTATAACCTTTTGTTGTAATACTATTAAAGACCAGGTGTTGGAGAAGCTATAAATAACTAATCTGTAATAACAATTAGTTATAACCTTTTGTTGTAATACTATTAAAGACCAGGTGTTGGAGAAACTATAAATAACTAACCTGTAATAGCAATTAGTTATAACCTTTTGTTGTATTGCTATTAAAGACCAGGTGTTGGAGAAGCTATAAATAACTAACCTGTAATAGCAATTAGTTATAACCTTTTGTTTTAATACTATTAAAGACCAGGTGTTGGAGAAGCTATAAATAACTAACCTGTAATAACAATTAGTTATAACCTTTTGTTGTAATACTATTAAAGACCAGGTGTTGGAGAAGCTATAAATAACTAATCTGTAATAGCAATTAGTTATAACCTTTTGTTGTAATACTATTAAAGACCAGGTGTTGGAGAAGCTATAAATAACTAACCTGTAATAACAATTAGTTATAACCTTTTGTTTTAATACTATTAAAGACCAGGTGTTGGAGAAGCTATAAATAACTAACCTGTAATAACAATTAGTTATAACCTTTTGTTGTAATACTATTAAAGACCAGGTGTTGGAGAAGCTATAAATAACTAACCTGTAATAACAATTAGTTATAACCTTTTGTTGTAATACTATTAAAGACCAGGTGTTGGAGAAGCTATAAATAACTAACCTGTAATAACAATTAGTTATAACCTTTTGTTGTAATACTATTAAAGACAAGGTGTTGAAGAAGCTATAAATAACTAATCTGTAATAGCAATTACAAAAGTAATTCTCAACAATTATAAAAGTAAGTGCTATTATAGGCAAGTGTAACATATTTATAAGTGTGTAAGTAAAAAAGTTTGGCTAAAATGTACATAATCAGCCTCAAGACTCTAATGAATCGACATCATATTCTTGATAAAAATTCAATAAAACAATTTGAACTTCATTGAAATTCCCTCCTCTTTATGATTTGCCTACTAATTTAATATATTTGTTTTCTAATTTTTTATAAATGGTCATAGTAAAGTACTGCTGTTAAGTGAAACTACCACCACAACAACAACAAGCACTACCACTATTACTCCTACCACCATTATTATTACTAGCACTACCATAATTACATTAATACCCTCTAGTTTTATGAATATTCATTTCCTTGTTTTTTTCATGGTTGACACGATATTTATTATTACACTGTCCATTGAAAAATGGCGCTATTGCCTCCGGCAAGGTTGGTCTTTTGTGTGTTGGTGCGTGGAAGATATTTTATCTCCCTTCTTCCACCCAAAGGAAAATCCAATGGAGGTATTACCCTATCCGCCATTAGGGAACACCTGTACAGTCTGATGCACCACTGTTGTCAGCGAAGATTTTTTATAGTTTAGAGGAATTTTATAAGAACATTTAATCGTTTATTCATGGGCATGAGAACAACATCAATATCGATTTTTATTATTAGTATAAGAAACTACACATATGATTATTTACGAGAACATATGGACATCAGAAGTCACTGTCAAACAAAATCTCCTCTTCGGTTACGCGATACACATTTGCACATACATGAGTTGTTTGTAATTTTTTGAAAGGAAATTATTCATCAGGAAATTATAAACACTAACAATAAGTAATCGTATACAGTATCTTAGAAAAATATTAGAACGTTTTCATTAGTTATAACTTATACTCAGCAGAACTTATAACAACACTCAATTCAGAATTTGGGACACACACACACACACACACACACACACACACACACACACACGCACACGCACACGCACACGCACACGCACGCACTCACGCGCGCGCACGCACGCACGCACGTACGCACGCACGCACGCACGCACGCACGCACGCACGCACGCACGCACGCACGCACACACACACACACACACACACACACACACACACACACACACACACACACACACACACACACACACACACACACACACACACACACACACACACACACACACACACACACACACGCACACGCACACGCACACGCACACGCACACGCACACGCACGCACTCACACGCGCGCGCGCGCACGCACGCACGCACGTACGCACGCACGCACGCACGCGCACGCACGCACACACACACACACACACACACAATTACATACCCATTGTCAGTGAATAAATTGCATCAACTGTCTTGCAATCCTTACAACTCTAGAGCCGCTTCTTCAGTAAAAGAAAACTTAATTTTCATTTTACACTTGCTAGGTTTTAAGACTTGTAGAATTTTAACGATTAGTTTGCTATTTAAGCATTGTCATTTATTAATTTATTGGTGGCGTTTTGATTACATATTCCTTCCCATCTCAGGCCTGTTTAATTTAGATACGTATTTTTCTTGTCTTCTATAATAAGTTCACTTGTTGTTTCTAAATTACAGCCAAATAGAATTTATATTTCTGTAATGATACAGGGATTATTATGGTAACGAATGTTTTATCGAAACGTTGCCACTAAATCAATAAATTACTATACGTGACTCGCCATTTTATTTCTACAAAAGAAAACTTATACAAATTAGCAGAAGCTCTCGCTACAACACTTGAAAACACTCTTCGAAATAACAAAAACTATCGAAAAAGAAAAAGTATTTTTGAAGCGATAATAAAGTTCACCTCTTGTGGACATAACGAGCGTCTAATATAAAAACGTTGAAAAATGTAAATAGATAACTGGATACCGTAACTGGTTACCAGACAACAAATGTTACGAAGAGATGCTTAAGAGAGACAGTGGTCAAAATTATAGTGAGACATAGAAGCACTAAAGAGAGTAGGATTTATTGATAGATTTAAAGGAATAAACCTATTTAAAACACAGGGAAATATGATAAAAAAGATATCGAATTGACTAAATACGATTACTTATATTTGGGTATTTACAACTGAAGTGATTGTTTATAACAAGGAAATATTGACTTTATATGGACAAAATTGCCAGTATTAGTTTATTTAAATAGTAATACACCATTTACTTAATATGGTTTCTTTTTATCCTTACGCAACTCATGTAAATAAAGAGCGATTTAAAAATTAAAAGTTGTTTCTGACAACCATTATTTACTTAGTATTACCACAAAAATTTTAATGTTTGTGGGAACACAATTGAGGTGAGTTACAGAAAGATTTGTATCTACAAGAATAAACGTTACGTACAAAAAAAAAATTATAAAAACTTACCATCACTGTACGTCTCTGGAACAGTCGCGTAGGTTGAAATGTTTCCAATTAATTCCATTTTTCTCTTACCTAAAATAAAAAAAGCGTTTTTCCACAATATATAGAATATATTTCTTTCTTGTCATACAAAAGTGATAATTACAATTTATTTTTATTTTTTTTCCGGTTAGTCATAATAATAAGTAAATCGAAAGAAAGAAAACAAAATTTGTGAATTTCGAAGTTTATAAAACAGTTTGTTTGCTTCTTGAAAACAGTAAGGGTTACACGTATTTTTATGAACATAATTTTTTAAATAATAAGTTAATAAGTTAGCTTAGATAGTGAGAACAATTCACAAGGGTAAATAATAAAACAGTTTTTTACTCTAAATCTTAATACACACTAGTCTATTAAAACAGACTAGTTTAATAAAACAAACAGACTAGTTTCGTCGTCGATGTAACCTTCATTAGTAGGCCTACTTAGCTACTATTGCAGTAGTATACAACTTTTAGAAAAGCACTGATGAAGGTGACATCGTCGTCAAAACTAGTCTGTTTGTTTTAATAAACTAGTATGTAGAGAGATATAGAGTAAACGGTTTTAATTATTACCGTTGTTGGTAATTTTTTAAAATTTAATAATCGTTAAGGATGATACTGTTGTCATTGTTGAGAAATATTTTGTTTATTTTTGTCCAAACTGTATTTGTAAAAGCAAGATGAAATTTTAATTGCATTTTAAAAGAAACGAAAAAGGAATTCTATTTATGAAACTATATTTAGTTAAACATTAGAATTATAAATAAATTCAATTTTTAAAATATATTTATCATATTTAAAACAAAAAAATGTAAACTAAGTTCGATCCATTGTTAAGTCCTGTTCAATGTATATATAATTATAAACAATATATAAACAATATACGAATTACATATTGTTAATATTTGGTTTTCCTTCTAAAAATATTAGCTTTCCAAGCAACTAAATATAATTATCAATTTTTAAAGAACTCTTGATCTACATTAAATCAATTATAATTGTATCCCGAGGATGAAAGTTAGTATGGTATGAACTTTCAAAAATATTTAAAGCACCCTATGTAAATATTTGGTCTATACTAAAATTAAAAGAATTTTATATAAATAAAATAAAATAAATATTTTTATCTATTACAAACTATTTATTCTTAATATTTATATAGCTACAAAAATTGACGCATACTATAATATTATTCTAAATAATTTAGTAATTGTATTTGAATGAAAATTGCTTTTGCCGATATAGTTCGACAATAACAGTTTCTGAAAAAAAATCAGCCTCTACTTTAAAATATGTACCTTACCTGAGACCACTTACAGTCAAATATCAGCTTGGATAACAACTGTTCGTCACAGATTGTTTCGTCGAAAACGTCTAACATAGAATACAATAGTCTGAAGGGGGGCCACATGACGTTACCTTCTAAACACCTGTGGGATTGGTTCAAAGATAAATAATATTGACAAGGTATAAAGCAAGTTCCGTTTGAAAGGACGACCCTGTAACAAGAGCCGTTTACACTTACTGGTATTAATCGGGAGTTATGATTAAATAACACATTTACAAGGCAAGAACTAATAACTTCAGTATTTGTTTTCAAGTGGATATATGTTTTTTTTTAATAATTCTATTTTAAAAATATAGTTAATTTTTTTGTGTAATGTAATTTTATTAATAATTTACTTACGTAAGGCAATAAAAACCTCATAACTATGCAACTTATATATGTATATATATATATATATATATATATATATATATATATATATATATATATATATATGAAGTTGATATATTACTATTGTAAATACTTTTATCCACCACTTATTACACTTAGTGGTGGATAAAAGTATTTACAATAGTAATATATAAACTTCATAAAGTCAGTGCAACGGAAAAATAATGGATAACGTAAAATATCAATATATATACTATATATGAATAGTTACTATCTGGAGTACATCCGTTGACTCGCTCCTTTACTGTTGTTGGGTTCACTTCGTCAATGCTGGATGAGATTCTAGCGAAACGTCGGAACTGCGAATTTATGGACTGTAGAATGAACGGATGTACTCCAGATAATAACTATTCATCATATATATATATATATATATATATATATATATATATATATATATATATATATATATATATATTATAACATAATTTTTAAAGAGACACAATACAATATACTTATGTTTTACTATTTAATAAATTGAATTTTTTATTTAAGACAAATAAAACTACTCAGGAACAATTCATTAACATTTATTATCATTTCATCTCGACATTAAACAATACACACAAAACAAAATTCTACAACTTAACAATTTTTAACAAAATATACTAACTCTTTTTTCTTTTAATTTTAGAGTTACACAATTTTAATACCCTTGGCTAGTTTAAGATCTCTTGATATCTCGGGGTTATAGCATGGGCTATATTTTTTTTTTTTATTCTTAGGTTATTTAAATAAATTTTGAACAAACAATATTAAATTTTGAAAATGCAAAAAGGCTAAACTATTTGAACTGGATTATTTCTTATTTCTTACTATTAATTAACTACAAGATATTCTAATGTATAAAATTAAACTTCTCTATTATCTTAAAAGTCCACTAAAATTGGTTTTTATAGCGCTAATAACTTATCAAATATCGAAATTTCAGTTAGCTTACGTAAGATTCCGTTCTCTCCAAATTTGACTTTTTACACACTTAAATTCGTTTGATTTACTTCACTTTATATTAACACAGTATTACAATTTGTAATTCACTTCTCCTTAATTTAATTTGGCCAATCTTCTTAACAAAACGGTATAATTTAGACGAACTCTTTCCAAATAAATAGAATTTTGACTGCACAGCAAGGTCTGCTTCCTCCAGTAGCGTCACCCACGCTAGAATGCTCTAACTACGCGTCCTTAGATTCTAAAATTGTTTAAAATATGGCCGCCTTTCTTCTTAAAAAAAACACATATGGGTTATAATTTAGTTCGATTTCTTTCCACTAGACTTTACATCAGACTTACTTTCTTCTGTTTTTACAGCTGATGTTTCCTTGACTTTCACACATGTTAATGTCAACGAACTATTTTCACCGTTTTACCAGCTGATTATACCAACAAGAACAAGCTTGTTTAGAATGGCGTTTTAACTTGGTTAAACCTGGTTGAAACTTACTGTTTCAATTTCCTATCGTCAACAAACCTTCCAGTGTTTATTTTATTAATATTATTAGTGTGTGAAGTGTCTTTGTGTTTTACTTTTGTGATATTTCCGAATTGTGTGTGTTTTGAGCCGAATTCATAGAAACATAACCTTTCAATTTTCTTTTGTTTACAAACGTGTTCACTTTCTCCTTCAAGTAATTACTTAGGCCCTATGTTACTACAGTTTACAAATTTGTTTACACATAACTATTATTAGATTTTCTTATTTTAATTTATGTGTTAGGTTATTTGATATAACAAATTTCCTAATACATTTCCAGTTCAAAAACCTTGTTTACAATTCTATGCTTTTACCTAAATTTAATTTCAATTTAACCTAACCAATATCTTTATGAATTTCTCTCTAAATTTTGAGTGAGTTATTTCTCATCTATTTTCCAATTCTTAAATAATATTATATAGCCCATTCTATAAATGTTACAATGTCCCCTAATTTAATTTAAATTAAAAAAAATATTACTAATCTCTACATTACACATTCTTTACATTTTACAAGCTTGATTAAGTATACATATTTTTTTTTTTTAAATTAAATTTAAATTAACATTTATACTTTAAATTGTCCATTTATACTTAATTCCTACGACACAATTTTATCTTAATTCTTTAACAATCAAATACTGAGCTGAACACTTCAAGCTACATATTACTTAACATATCTTCTAACAATACAATATACTTATAACTAACATTCATTCAACAATTCTTTAACAACTCTAACATATAGTAACAATAAACCATGTTCTGGTATTTACAATTTCTTCCATAATTATATATATATATATTTTTTTTTTACCTTTATTACAATTGGAACCCTTCCAATCATAAGTCTGATTCAATATTTATTTAACATAATATATATTCTCTGATACCATGTCTTTAAATCCCAGCCTATCCGAGTCATAGTCTGTCTATATTTGGTCAAATTGGTTATAACATTTCTCTTTCCCTTATTTCTGTTTATTCCTGGTTTATTATTTATCTCATATTTATTTTGCTTTTAGCTTCATCTAACTCTCAGTTCTAAGTTAGTATTTTATCTCCCTTTCTAATCTCACATACAGTTCAATTATTTTCTTATATCATTTCAGTTTATTTTGTATGAAGTTTAACATCTAATATTTTTAAAGGTTGCAATCTTATATCCTCTATTTGATCATATCTATAGTTCCTTCGATTACACTATCCCTATATCAACGAATATAAATTTTGTTTTAATACTTATTTATCAACGCAGATTCTCCCTTACAATACGACGAAGTTTAAATACACAATTTCCATATTTTTATTACAACGATGCTTTAATATTTATTATCATAGATTAATATTTCTTTTATAATATATACGACGAAGTTCCATTATTTATCAACGCAGATTCTCCATTACAATACGACGAAGTTTAAATATACATAATTTTATCTTTATTCATTATTCGACGAAGTTTCTAATAAATTATCGTAGATATAGTTACCATCCCTTAAAACTTATCTCCTGCTAACGTTTTCTTATACACATAATCACCTAGAGTCTACTCATATTGCTTCCTTTACCTATATTTAATATCTCCCTTCCTATTTTATTATTATTTTTCTTTTCCAGTTCTCCTTGATACATGTCATTTTACTGCCTGTGTCGATTAATGCCTATAAATTTGTTTCCTCTATTTAATCTCTATTTCTGGGTTTCCTATGGTCTTAGTTTTCCGATTGACTGTGGGCACCATGCTCTTTTCTTGTCCCCACGCCTGTCCTTGCCTTAACACCGTTTACATCTCCATTGTATCTCCCATCTGCTTCATAAGTTCTATTTTCTGTGTCACTCTCATATTTAAATTCCATTTCCCATTTTCCAAACTTGAGTTGTGCCTCCACATCCATTAACATATCCGCACCTATGATCATTTCTCTCAACAAGCTTTGTACCACTTTGCATTGAAACGGATATTTAACTCCTTCCATTTCTCCTATTACCGTTATCATTTTACTAATCTTTTCAGTCTTCCTATTAGTTGCGGTTTGAATTGTTATATTTTTTATTGGCAGTACCTCCATCTTTCCTACTTCATTTCTTAATTTTAACTCTCCTAACTCTTCTGTGTTTTTCTTTGTTATATATTCGACTTTCTCTATCTCTTTTTTATTAATTTCTATCTCATCAGCTATTATTTCATTTGTTTCCTCAAAATTTTCCTTAATCTCCTCCTCTAATTCTCCATCTTTCTCCTCTAAGTCTCTTCTCTCATCCTCTACTACAGCATTATTCTCTGTCCTCCACTGTCGCCTCATATCCTCTATCATTTTCCTATTTTCCTCCCGTATTTCATCTTTTATTACTTTTAGATCCTCCTTCATCTCTCTTATTTCGTCTCTATTCTCTTTTAATTCCTTTTTTAATTCTCTCATATCCTCCTTCATTTCCTCTCTCCCTTTTAGACTCATTTCCATGAGAGATCTCATCATTTCCCTTAAATCTTCATTTTCATCATTTCCCCATTTTTTTTGTTGGGTTTGCATAGGTAGTCCCCTAGCTTCTTCTACCTCAATGTTAACTATTGGCATATCTGTGCCTTCCATTTTTATTTCTTTCATTTCCAAATTTGTCCCTTTTTCCTGGTCCCCTACAACTACCAACTCGCCTATATTTTTTCTTTTTTTAGCTGTAAGTAACTTATTATACAAACATAAACAATTTTTATATATACTATAAACCTAGCCTTGATTCTATTCAACTCAGTGTTTAATTTTCCATAATATTTTCTAAATCTATTTCCAGTTCAAATGTTTCTCATATAAAAAGTTCTAAATTAATTTTGACTCAAAATCCCTCTAAATAAATTTTATCGAGCCCCCACGTTGTTGCGCCAATTATAACATAATTTTTAAAGAGACACAATACAATATACTTATGTTTTACTATTTAATAAATTGAATTTTTTATTTAAGACAAATAAAACTACTCAGGAACAATTCATTAACATTTATTATCATTTCATCTCGACATTAAACAATACACACAAAACAAAATTTTACAACTTAACAATTTTTAACAAAATATACTAACTCTTTTTTCTTTTAATTTTAGAGTTACACAATTTTAATACCCTTGGCTAGTTTAAGATCTCTTGATATCTCGGGGTTATAGCATGGGCTATATTTTTTTTTTATTCTTAGGTTATTTAAATAAATTTTGAACAAACAATATTAAATTTTGAAAATGCAAAAAGGCTAAACTATTTGAACTGGATTATTTCTTATTTCTTACTATTAATTAACTACAAGATATTCTAATGTATAAAATTAAACTTCTCTATTATCTTAAAAGTCCACTAAAATTGGTTTTTATAGCGCTAATAACTTATCAAATATCGAAATTTCAGTTAGCTTACGTAAGATTCCGTTCTCTCCAAATTTGACTTTTTACACACTTAAATTCGTTTGATTTACTTCACTTTATATTAACACAGTATTACAATTTGTAATTCACTTCTCCTTAATTTAATTTGGCCAATCTTCTTAACAAAACGGTATAATTTAGACGAACTCTTTCCAAATAAATAGAATTTTGACTGCACAGCAAGGTCTGCTTCCTCCAGTAGCGTCACCCACGCTAGAATGCTCTAACTACGCGTCCTTAGATTCTAAAATTGTTTAAAATATGGCCGCCTTTCTTCTTAAAAAAAACACATATGGGTTATAATTTAGTTCGATTTCTTTCCACTAGACTTTACATCAGACTTACTTTCTTCTGTTTTTACAGCTGATGTTTCCTTGACTTTCACACATGTTAATGTCAACGAACTATTTTCACCGTTTTACCAGCTGATTATACCAACAAGAACAAGCTTGTTTAGAATGGCGTTTTAACTTGGTTAAACCTGGTTGAAACTTACTGTTTCAATTTCCTATCGTCAACAAACCTTCCAGTGTTTATTTTATTAATATTATTAGTGTGTGAAGTGTCTTTGTGTTTTACTTTTGTGATATTTCCGAATTGTGTGTGTTTTGAGCCGAATTCATAGAAACATAACCTTTCAATTTTCTTTTGTTTACAAACGTGTTCACTTTCTCCTTCAAGTAATTACTTAGGCCCTATGTTACTACAGTTTACAAATTTGTTTACACATAACTATTATTAGATTTTCTTATTTTAATTTATGTGTTAGGTTATTTGATATAACAAATTTCCTAATACATTTCCAGTTCAAAAACCTTGTTTACAATTCTATGCTTTTACCTAAATTTAATTTCAATTTAACCTAACCAATATCTTTATGAATTTCTTTCTAAATTTTGAGTGAGTTATTTCTCATCTATTTTCCAATTCTTAAATAATATTATATAGCCCATTCTATAAATGTTACAATATATATACATTGTAAGTAATTCTTAACACAGTATCTAACACATTACATTTTACTTTTATGTATAAAAAATTGAAACAATGTAGCATAATTTTGTTTTTAATATCTCTGTTATTTGATGGCTATTAAATTTTTGTGTTAAACTAATAAATTAGGCTATTGTCTGTATTTAATAAAGTGTATCTATATCCATTGCTGAAAATAAATAAACAATAACATTCAAATACATATTCGGATGGTCACTTCTCACGTTGTGTAACTAACAGTACTGTGAAAATTACCCATACCATATACTCTTGTGCATAACTCTATAAATAGTGTTTAAAGCAAATTTTTAAGACAACTAGCAATATTATACACAAATCGTATGTTTTTTTTCATATAATATACATTGCAAGTATGTGTTTTATATATTATTTTTAATTGTTTATTAATTAATGTGTATTTACGAGTGACACTTTGATCTTAGGTTTCGAAAAAAATTATTAAAAATAGGTTCAAAAAACTTTAGGTTCATTTAAATTATAGGCATATTTGTATTTTTTAAGCAGAATTTCGGTAACTTTTGAGTTGGGTATAGATAGCTATTCTATACGATAACAATAATTTGTAAAAACGTATTATTATATTTTAGTTATATTTTCTTATTAGTTACATTTATAAAAATAGTTTAAAGAACAATATTTCTAAACGAGTATTGAGATAGTTCTGATTTATATTTTGTGTAAATAAAGCTCCAGCTGATTAAAAGTGGCTTATGAATTTTTTGTATCTTTAAAAATATTTTGACTTTTATAAATCTTTAGGCAAGTATGCACTACTCAAGATAGCTTCTCATGTCTGATACTAATAGTTACACAGCTTCAAAAATGTTGTTAAATATTTTAAAAAAATATGTGTTGAAAAATATAATAAACATATTTATTCGGTTATTGACCCCTATCTTTGTACCACTATCATTACGCAATAGAAGTTTAAATAACTAACAATAAATGATATTTTGTAGACAGATGTAGGAATAACATTTTTTAAGCCAGGATTATTTGTAATATGGTATTTTATTTCACATTCCTGAATGTTGGTATCATTGGTTATTGTGGTATAGGACTGTAGTATAAACTCTCCTGATTTATAAAATATAAAGTTGAAATGAGAAGGTTAATTATAGTTTTAAATAGCTTGACTGCAAGCATAAATATATTTTACTTTATTAAAAAAATAAACATATAATTAATAGAAGAACTTGTCCATAAAAGTTAACAAATTGTGATCAATCTAGTATCATTGACCTTGAAGTTAATTCATATTTTATATTTGTTTACACTAAAAGTCATATTAATATGGGATTAATATTTGTTAACTAAGAAATATCAAGATATGTAGAAAAAATATTGAAATTAGGAGATTAGAGTATATTTAGATTTTTGAGTAGAATAATTACTCTCAAAAAACGTCAACTCATAACAAGTATAAATTAATGGAGAAAGAGTGGTCAGAAATTGTTTGATTGGAAAGAAAAAGTTCTTGAATACAACTACGTATTTTCTAGTGTGGTAGGTTATTATCAATTATATTAGTATAAAGCATGGCTGTTTTAACAAACCTTTCTAATAGTTTCTGCAATTGTTCGTGTATATGATTCAATACATTAATATTTTTTGTAAATATTAAACAGACAGGACGTAAAAAGCAAAAATTATTTAATTCTATGGCTAAAAATACGTGGTTGGTCTTTCTAATTGTCATTACGTCATTTACGTAGGTAGAGATTTGCGTTGTAGGAAATAACTGAAATGTTTTAGAAAATATTTTGTGAGTCAGGTTTATTTCAAATTTTTCAGGTCCTTATTATTCTACCTTCTACTATTTTGAAATTCCGTGTAAACTAACATACTACGATAATTTGTAATTTTCGTCTTTCAAGTTTTCATTTGAATATAAATTGGATTTAGATTTGTATATTTGAAATCGTCATGCTAGTAATTTCATATGAACAAGTCTTGACCAAGTGGTTCCAATACCTTAGTATTTTATTTAACGAAATAAGTACCTGAAGTATCATACTAAATGTTAATGCAATAAAGTAAAACAGAGCACAAGAAAAATCGGGTATATATCAAATAAATTGTGAAGATTGTAATCAAATTTATATAGGTCAGTCTAGGAGAAAAATTGTCACTAGATTTAAAGAACCTATTTCCCATATTAAGTACCTCCGACCAGAAAAATCTAGTGTAGCAGAACTTATGATAGACACAAACCATAGTTTAGATGTAAATAATATTAAGTTAATGAAAAATGTTCATTTAGAGAATGAATCTCTAAACGCCCTACAAACGCATATTACCCATGGCTTCATTCTCTCCCCTTTGCAGATATAAGCTAAGTTTCTGAGCATATATATGCTTACAGTACATTATATGATGCGGGATACGATACATATTACTGAAAGGTAAATGTTAGGTTCGTATTTCTGCACTAGCCATGCATTAGTTGTTGGTGGTTCCAAGTTTTTGGTAACAAAGTTGTTAAATTGTTAACTTGCACTTGGAGGAAGACGTCTTTAGCCTCCAAGTGTAAGTTAACAATTTAAGAATATTTATTTAACACAAACTCTGGTCGCAAGTAATATAAAAGTATAATTCAGTAATTAACAACAAGCTCGTCATGAACAGCAACAAGGTTTCGAAATTTAACGAAACTTAAGTTGAATCGACGTCTACAAAACGTGTGTCTGGTAAATTTTCAAAATTGTCTTTACACTAAAAAAAAACAAAAAAAAAACAGCTTCCTGCTACTCTTAGTGTTTGTAGCATGAGGTGTTTGTTTATGAATGCATAGCTGTTGGTATTAACTTGATATCACTTTGTTCAAATAATTCTTTAAAATATGATAATGCCTCCTAAATGGAATATTTAAAATCGAACCCTTGTTCCTTATGTTGACTTGTATAAAACTAAGCGTTTTCCCTGTCCTAGAGTAGTCGAAATATTTATCCTGTTATTCTTTGTACTACTTAGAGTTTTGTCTTATAAAGTCCTTGGAACTCTCTTTGCGGTCCACTGGCTGCTTGTTGAAGTTTATCTTCAAAACATTCAGTCTCAATGCTTATTACTCTCAATATTTATATGTGCTGCTTACTCTGAACTTCCAAGAGTCTTGGCCATGTTTCAAAATAATTCATAGGGTTGCTAATAAACACGAATATCTGGAAATATGGTTTGCTCTATAACAATTCAGAAATAGTTATTAGAATATCTGGAAATATGGTTCGCTCTATAACAATTCAGAAATAGTTATTAGAATATCTGGAAATATGGTTTGCTATATAACAATTCAGAAATAGTTATTAGAATATCTGGAAATATGGTTTGCTCTATAACAATTCAGAAATAGTTATTAGAATATCTGGAAATATGGTTTGCTCTATAACAATTCAGAAATAGTTATTAGAATATCTGGAAATATGGTTCGCTCTATAACAATTCAGAAATAGTTATTAGAATATCTGGAAATATGGTTCGCTCTATAACAATTCAGAAATAGTTATTAGAATATCTGGAAATATGGTTTGCTCTATAACAATTCAGAAATAGTTATTAGAATATCTGGAAATATGGTTTGCTCTATAACAATTCAGAAATAGTTATTAGAATATCTGGAAATATGGTTTGCTCTATAACAATTCAGAAATAGTTATTAGAATATCTGGAAATATGGTTTGCTCTATAACAATTCAGAAATAGTTATTAGAATATCTGGAAATATGGTTCGCTCTATAACAATTCAGAAATAGTTATTAGAATATCTGGAAATATGGTTCGCTCTATAACAATTCAGAAATAGTTATTAGAATATCTGGAAATATGGTTCGCTCTATAACAATTCAGAAATAGTTATTAGAATATCTGGAAATATGGTTTGCTCTATAACAATTCAGAAATAGTTATTAGAATATCTGGAAATATGGTTTGCTCTATAACAATTCAGAAATAGTTATTAGAATATCTGGAAATATGGTTTGCTCTATAACAATTCAGAAATAGTTATTAGAATATCTGGAAATATGGTTTGCTCTATAACAATTCAGAAATAGTTATTAGAATATCTGGAAATATGGTTTGCTCTATTACAATTCAGAAATAGTTATTAGAATATCTGGAAATATGGTTTGCTATATAACAATTCAGAAATAGTTATTAGAATATTTGGAAATATGGTTCGCTCTATAACAATTCAGAAATAGTTATTAGAATATCTGGAAATATGGTTTGCTCTATAACAATTCAGAAATAGTTATTAGAATATCTGGAAATATGGTTTGCTCTATAACAATTCAGAAATAGTTATTAGAATATCTGGAAATATGGTTCGCTCTATAACAATTCAGAAATAGTTATTAGAATATCTGGAAATATGGTTTGCTCTATAACAATTCAGAAATAGTTATTAGAATATCTGGAAATATGGTTTGCTCTATTGCAATTCAGAAATAGTTATTAGAATATCTGGAAATATGGTTTGCTCTATAACAATTCAGAAATAGTTATTAGAATATCTGGAAATATGGTTTGCTCTATAACAATTCAGAAATAGTTATTAGAATATCTGGAAATATGGTTCGCTCTATAACAATTCAGAAATAGTTATTAGAATATTTGGAAATATGGTTTGCTCTATAACAATTCAGAAATAGTTATTAGAATATCTGGAAATATGGTTTGCTCTATAACAATTCAGAAATAGTTATTAGAATATCTGGAAATATGGTTCGCTCTATAACAATTCAGAAATAGTTATTAGAATATCTGGAAATATGGTTTGCTCTATAACAATTCAGAAATAGTTATTAGAATATCTGGAAATATGGTTTGCTCTATAACAATTCAGAAATAGTTATTAGAATATCTGGAAATATGGTTCGCTCTATAACAATTCAGAAATAGTTATTAGAATATCTGGAAATATGGTTTGCTCTATAACAATTCAGAAATAGTTATTAGAATATCTGGAAATATGGTTCGCTCTATAACAATTCAGAAATAGTTATTAGAATATTTGGAAATATGGTTTGCTCTATAACAATTCAGAAATAGTTATTAGAATATCTGGAAATATGGTTTGCTCTATAACAATTCAGAAATAGTTATTAGAATATCTGGAAATATGGTTCGCTCTATAACAATTCAGAAATAGTTATTAGAATATCTGGAAATATGGTTTGCTATATAACAATTCAGAAATAGTTATTAGAATATCTGGAAATATGGTTCGCTCTATAACAATTCAGAAATAGTTATTAGAATATCTGGAAATATGGTTTGCTCTATAACAATTCAGAAATAGTTATTAGAATATCTGGAAATATGGTTTGCTCTATAACAATTCAGAAATAGTTATTAGAATATCTGGAAATATGGTTCGCTCTATAACAATTCAGAAATAGTTATTAGAATATCTGGAAATATGGTTTGCTCTATAACAATTCAGAAATAGTTATTAGAATATCTGGAAATATGGTTTGCTATATAACAATTCAGAAATAGTTATTAGAATATCTGGAAATATGGTTTGCTCTATAACAATTCAGAAATAGTTATTAGAATATCTGGAAATATGGTTTGCTCTATAACAATTCAGAAATAGTTATTAGAATATCTGGAAATATGGTTTGCTCTATAACAATTCAGAAATAGTTGTTAGAATATCTGGAAATATGGTTCGCTCTATAACAATTCAGAAATAGTTATTAGAATATCTGGAAATATGGTTTGCTCTATAACAATTCAGAAATAGTTATTAGAATATCTGGAAATATGGTTTGCTCTATAACAATTCAGAAATAGTTATTAGAATATCTGGAAATATGGTTTGCTATATAACAATTCAGAAATAGTTATTAGAATATCTGGAAATATGGTTTGCTCTATAACAATTCAGAAATAGTTATTAGAATATCTGCCTCTTTCTTTTAAAAACAAGTAATAAATGAACCGTTGAAAGCATTAGTGGTGTAACTCAGTTCTTTCTTATCAAATCAGGTATTGAGTGTTGCGAGAAAACATGACCTTTATTCTATTTAATGTAAAGATGGTGTAAGACTTATCTACCAAACGAGCCGACAGAGTGCAGCACAATTCAACAATATGGAATGAAACTAGCCATATACTTACTTACTTTACTTTATCCAACGCCCATCCGGGGCTGTTCTGCCATTCGACGTCGAGCCTCCCAATTAGACTGAATTCTGCGGTGTTGACTGTATTTGGGGACATAGGAAGAGATGTTCGCTGTCCATTCTTCCTAGCCGTATGTTGGAAGCATAACAGCATAACTGGTGGAGGTAATAGAATATATTCGTTGGTATCTTTCTAAGATCCGCCTAATCTTAAAATGTGTTCAGATAGTGAAAAAGATTGTAATTATGATTCAGATGCTGACAAAGAACTGTTCAACCTTTGAACATATTCTTTGTATCCAATGATGAAGAGGGCCGTTAACAAAGATGAATACAATAAATAAAAATGAAAACGAAAAACAAATGAAGAAATATGGAAAAGACATGATGCGTATTTTGGTAACATTGAATCTGTTAAAAAAGAGCAATACAATATGTACCTTCAGATTGGTGTATGCATGGAGAAATAACAAGTTCATAGTGCACAAAAAGACAACTAATCACCTTGAATATTTTATAAGTAGGTGAAAGACTGACAAAAATGGTGAAAACGTAAAATGGTTACACACTCAATGGATCATATTTTTAAAGAATAAACTTTTCACAATGTTTTTTCAAATTGATTTTTATAAAATATTTATCATAAATTGTTTTCCTTTTTTAATTCTGCATTCTCAATAACTTTTATTTAATTCTACATAACAGTAGAATTAGGGTTAACTTGTAGAATACATTTTTTTAATGTGTAAAGTTATAAATTTGTTCTACAATAGAAACTTGTCTTACAACCACAATCATAGATATAGTTCATTCAAAAGAAATAGTGAAGTAAGTCATTTAAAATAGGATATCAACTTGAACATATTTAAAACATTACTGGTGTAAGCCACCAAATAATCCTCATAAAATGAATCACAAGAAATTTAATCTCAAATATTTATGTTATTAGACCGATTAAAATGTATTAAATGATATAAAAAGATTTTGGAAGTTATTTTCTGAAGGTTATGTTCAGTATAATAATACACTTTTCCTCCAAATATCTCAAAACTACTATATTGACCTTACACCCCTAATGCTTTCAATAGCTCATGTAAAAAACTAATTACGTAGCTCATTCAGTTTTTATTTTATAATTACAATTGATATAAATAGGTATATACATATGATAAAATCCCAATATGGCAGAATAGAACGCGAATATCCTTCCCAATTGTCCATTTTTCTTGCTACACTGTCTATGGTATTTCACTATTATTTTTATTTGTTACTATTTATTTGCTTTCTTTTTTTCGTTTTTAATTTATGAATCATGTTGGTGGTCTATGACGTCTCATTTTTTCCATCTTTTGTATTTTTTTGTTATTGCAAGGAACATTTCTCTTATAATTTTATATACATATATAAGTAATAAATTTCAAGGCATCGGAAAGTTGGCTCAGTGTAAAAATGATGGATATAAAACGTGTAGTGATTCAGGTTTAGTCCGACTGAGACATAAAATTTTAAAAATTTAGTAATTGAATAAATACTTGAAAAACCTGAATAACAACAATTTTCATTCGCTGCAGGTTAAAAATTGTACTGGTACTTGATTGAATGAAAAAAGCGGATTTTATTAACGATTGGAAATTTGCAAACGACACACACACACACACACACACACACACACACACACACACACACACACACACATATTTATTTAATAAATTAAAAATATTTAAAAAAGAAGAATACTTTTATTGCATATATTATTCTCGTTTTTGAAATATTTTAAATTTATTAAATATATTACAAGAAAACATATCACCATATTTAATATATATATATAAACGTATAACAACATATATAACGTAGGCCTACATATAAATAACAGTTTATAACAGTTTTATAAACAGATTTTGAAAATAATGAATAGTTAAGTTTTTTATAAATGTCTAATTATATTTATAAATAAACGAGTCTACATTATTTACACAGTAATTACACATTATGAGTAAATCAGTTTCAATAACAACAGCTGATATATCTATTAGAAGCCTGTCAACATAAGATCCTACAAATTATTTTAACACGGAATTAGATAACTCTTCAAAATAACACCTAAATAAAAAGAAAGTTACAAGAACAAACAAATTACACTAGAAAAGAAATGCAAACTAAAAAGTCTACAACTACATATAACGTTTAAGAGGAAACTACCAAAATATTTAAATTATTAATATATTTATCTTCATTTCTGTTTGGAATATTTCTATATGTTTGACTTAATTTTTCTGCCATTCCTAACTTTTCAATATTCTCTAATTTTGACGCGTTTCGGATTAGCTCTATTTTCTCAATACTATTCAACAGAAGTACTATTGAAGTGTTGAAAATGGATTTAATCCGAAAAGCGTCAACAGAAAAGAACATTTAAAAGTTAGGAATGGTAGAAATATGTACTCAAACATATACCAAAATATTCCTACCAGACAATAAGTTTTGTATACAATTTCAATAATTATTGAATTATTCATTTTATTAAGACAATTACTATTGAGATATTTTTAAAGAATGATTTTATTTAAAATGTGTAATTAATAATGTCTAAAAAGTTTAATATGTCTGTCAATCCACAGTTTTAAATAATGCCTAAAAGGTTGACCGTAAATATGTCAATGTGCATTACTACACAAACATTGCTAGGTTTGTTAATTAAATCTTATTCCTAGAATATTCATTAAAACCACAGGGACTATCACACAATCACAGATACCTACCACAGATCCTCTTACAGTATTTAGACACTGATTTACATAAATCTCTACGATACGTTTAGGATAAATAATTACAAGATTAAACAAATTGTGACAAAAACATGCGAAGTTAAAAATATACGTAAGAATATAGAAAATAGGAAACCAATTTTATCATACAACACGTTTCGTATAAATTTATAGAAAGGTCTAGAGAGATGAATTTATTAGATAAATAAGGAAATATCTTTTATATATTAGTCATGTTTACACTCACAGAGATTATTGGTAAATAAAAGCGGGTCTGAAGCTACCCATTTTGGTGGTATATGTATTGTTTTATAATTATAGAAATTTCATAGGCCTGTATTTATTTGTGAACTAGTGTTATTATTGTTGTTATTTTTACTTGTGTACTTAGGTATTGTAGGCCTGAGGATGGTAACGTTCCCGTTATAGAAACGTTGCCTTGCAAATAAATAGTTATACTTGACTCGCAAGTCAATCGCTTTTACTTAACAATTTTAATTTATATTTATAACGGGCTGAATTAAATTATTTATAGTAAATTTAGTTCACGTGTAATTCTCAAAGAATAAAAGTAGGATAATTTTATACAAAAGGTCTGTTTATACAAAGTTGTAAATAAAGATATTAATTTGTGTTATATTTAGACAATTTTAGTAAATTGACTGAGTTTTATATAAAAGCTTTGAACCTTATCTGAGTTAGTATTGCATTAAATAATATTAATATTAAATTCTTAGTTGTAAAATATCTTAAAGTTTTAGTAATAAAAATGTTTATGTTAGGAAACGTAATACTACAAATATACAAAAAAACATTTTAGAGATATTTACTGCGTATATATATATATATATATATATATATATATATATATATATATGATATATAGTTACTACCTGAAGTACATCCGTTCATTCTGCAATGAAAAAAATCGCAGTTCCAACGTGCTAGAATCTTATCTAGCATTGACGAGGTGAACCCAACAATAGTTGAAGAGCGTGTGTGTATATATATATATATATATATATATATATGATATATAGTTACTACCTGAAGTACATCCG